>JACWFN010000004.1:0-735103 GCA_019775635.1 Cladosporium sp. VS III D KN 1
GGTGATTCCATTCCTCATATTGGTTAGGCTATATATAAAAATATTATCTTTCTTTATATAAATATAGCTTAATAATTAAAGATTAGTTTTACTAAGTAGCTAAATAGTAATAGTAAAATATAGAGTGAAATTAAGGCTTTATATATATAGTACTTACTACTAAGTATTTATAAGAAAGAGTCTAAAATACTTCTAATATTACTAGAATCCTATTAAATTCTAATTATATACTTCGTACTTTCTATATATAATCTTAGATTAAGTGAAATTTAATTAAATTTTAAGCCTTAGTAGTTATAGTATATATACTATACCTATAGCTAATAGATTAGTGCTTTTAATAATAAGGCTTAGCTTTACTACTAAGCTTAATATAAATATTATTTATACTACTAGGAATACTAGTAGCTAACTTAGAATAGAAAGAGTTTTAAATATAATATTTAGTCTTAGTAGTAGTAAGAGTCTTACTATTAAAAGTATTAATACTAATATGCTTCTTATTATAAATAGCCTTACTAGAGATTAAGTTCTTAATAATAAGAAGATTCTCTATATTATAAGTAATAAAGATATTAGTATATTTATAGAGTTTAGTAATAATCTTAGTACTACTCTTTATAATAGTAGTACTATTTTATTTACTACTATAGAGAGTACTATAGCTTCTAGATATATAATAGTTACTTTAGTCTTTATAGTTATATCTATATTATATCTACTACTATATTCTCCTCCGAATATAAAAGCTATTTTGAATATATAGTTATATATTATTAGAAGAAGTATACTAGTACTTAGATTGTTATTAATTTAGAAGCTACTCTATAACTTCTATATTATAAGATTAAAATAGTTACTTGAATAACTCTTAGTAATTTTAAATTCTCTCTGCTATTTACGAAAGTCTAATTAGAGTAGTTAGAGTATAAATAGTATTACTTTTAGATATAGAATTAAGCGCTATAGTATAGAATTACTTTGTATTTGAATTCTATTTATTTAACTACTTAGCTAAACTGAAAAAAATTCAAAATACTAATCCCGACTAGCATATATAGACTTGCTAAACGACTGAAATTCTGTTACTAGAATCTTGTTGAATTCTGGCTGTGCACTCCCGCACTATACTGAATTCGGCCTAGTACCAGCTGGAATTCAATTGAATTCCACTCCTTCTATTAGGTAGGTGATAATCTCTAAAGAAGCATCAGTATTAGGCGCAGTCTGTATATAACGGTGGAGATTTGCTTCACATACTGCTGAATCTTGTGAAATTCTTAGGCAAACGATTGCTCCCTTTATTATTATCGAAATTCAGTTGCTTCGGGAAAGAATCAATCAGTGCTGTTGCCACAGGGTCTGCAGCTCCGAGTGCGAATGGAATGATTGATAGAACGTCATCTTTCATGTTCGGCTTGCCAGGAACCTGAATTGGGCTGATCCCTCCTTGCGCATTAATAGTAGTTCCATGCGGAATGGAAGCCATGCGATTAATCGTCGCAGGATGTCCCGCTGGATTCTTCTCGCATTTGGGTACGAACATGAAGACGCCGGGCTCGAAATGAATACCGAATGGCTTTTTGGAGCTATTAGAGCCTGTCGTTTCGTCTTCGAAGGCTCCTATCCTTTGGATGTAGGGCAAGCCTCTCAGTATGAGATCTTCTTGGCTGTCTGCACCACGGTTCGGTACGTCACCGATGTTTCCAGAGAATGCTAGCGTTTCAGCGGTCAAGTTAAGCTGGAGTACATCACGCTCGCTACCCTCAGGCTCGTCTTTCACAAGCGGTTTCAGGCTTCGAGGACGCCATACGACGTTGTAACCAGTGCCTGCGAAGGTTCTGTTCTCAAGCATGTTCAGAGGGAACTCCCTGTCGGTGAGAGAGTCGGCTGGTAAGAAGTTTGGAGGCAGGCCGATGGGCTTCTGGCTAGGCGCGACACCTCCAGCAGGCGCACTTGCGGGTGGTGTAGCGACTTTGTCAATAGGTTGCCAGTTGAAGGCACCCAGCTCGATCCTGGGTAGGTCACCGATCTTGACCTCTTGTGTCAATCTTTCCGAAGCCATGATCGATATCGATGTCAGTTGCGTTGCGGTGCATGTAAAGCAAGCCACCCATGGTCCAGACGTGTGATCGCAGCGATTGGCAGTCAGGCAGCCCTTGTTATGTATGCGTAGACTTCGAGGGGTCGACGCTAGGTTTCGAGCTGGCAAGCTGTTTGACGCGTCGTAGTGTGAGCCTCAGCTGATCGCATCGCGAAGGACAAGCCTCCCACCAAGCTTCAGCTCATAGCTTCAAGCTCTCGTGTAGTCCTTTTCTGGCCCTCTTCTAGTTCTCTGCATCTTTGCTGACATGCCGGACGTGCATGCGTCTACCGAACGACCACTCCAAAGAGCCGCACTGAACGACTGCGTGTGCTTTGTGGATAAGACTGGGGTCTAGACCTACTTGCCCCTCTTCGGCGACTGCGAAGGCCTGCAGCAATGGATCGACTCGTGCATGTTTCGCTCTGGGCTGTCCAGCTTACACAATATCGCTGGCCGCTACATAAGTTGGAGTTCCAAGCCACCTCCCAGGCTGCGCGTGACACAAGGCAGTACGCTATGAGCGGGGGAGCTGGACCAAGCCTGACGGGTATCAGTTGAAATACGCCAGGCTATGTGGGAGATCCAGGGGATATCTGCAGATTCGCTTACACAAGAAACATGGCTGGCTGAGGATGGCAGTCCTCACAGCCAAAGAAACGACTCGGAAAGCTTGCTGGCAACGGCGTCTTTTGCGTGAAACCATGCATTGTAGAGGTCGTGCTACATGCCACCGCTTCATTCGAAGCGTGCATATAGCTGAGTGAGGACAAGGTCTTGCGACCAAGGCCAAGTCAAGGACGATATCTTTTATAAAGGGGTCAAGGAATCCTCCATGAGATTTGGCTCTTTCAACCCCACATACGATCCAGCAGCTTAAGCTTCTTGCCTCTTACCAGAAATCATGCCTGATACTACTACTTCCTCAAATGAAACCAAAAAGACCGCAGATCAGCTCGCCAAGCAAAAAGGAAAGTGGGAAGAGCCTTTCTCCATTGGAAATGTTGCCTGTCATGCCACCCTGCTCCCAAACAGCAAGATTCTCTGCTGGAGCAGGCGTTCAAATCCCATGAGTCCCATCGCAGACATGAACGAGCAACGAACGAACGCCTTCCTCGTCGACCTGAAAGCCAAAGGTGGTCCACAATGCACGTATACAGGCAATCAGCCACGATCGTTCAGTCTCGGCCCAAGCGCATCAAAGGACAGCAACATCAGCCTTTTCTGCTCTGGCCATTGCCTCCTGTCGGACGGGAAGGTCTTCGTTGTCGGTGGCCACATCAGAGATGGCGTTGGTCAAGATCAGGCCTGTGTTTACGACTACGCACAGGATTTGTGGTCAGCCAAGTCACCTCCAGGCGTTGGTCGCTGGTATCCCACTGCTTTGAGTCTGCCCAACAGCAGTGTACTTGCAATCTCTGGTGCCAGTAAAGACTTTCACCCAGAACAAGTTCCGCAGGTTTGGCGCGGCGATCGGTGGGAGACAAATCCTGTGCAAAGCTTGGCCATGCCAGGTATGGAAACGATCTTGTCTCTGTATCCTCGCCTGCACCTTCAGCCGGACGGCAGGATATTCATGACTGGACCGGGCGAGCAATCATTGTCATTGGACCTCGACGTCGTGAACACCTTCAAAGACGACAAAACCCCTAATGGAAGCAAGACTATCATTGGCCAATGGGGACTCCCTAACCAAGCGTTCAAGCGCAATCTCGGAGGACGAGAGAATGGAGCTTCGGTGACCTATGACGTCGGCAAGGTACTGTGGGTAGCTGGCGGCAATGGTGATGTAGAGGAGGTTGCAGGCTTTCCCAACAAGATTGCCGGGCCTCCAACTAAACGGACTGAATCCATTGACTTCAATGCCAAAGAAGTAAAGTGGGTGGAGGGAAAGAGTCTCAAGACTCCGAAACGTCAGCACAATCTCACCACTTTGCCCGATGGCACCGTACTCGTGACTGGAGGAACCCGAGGCTTGGGCTTCAACGACCTGAGATCAGGCCAGCCGGCTCATACTGCCGAGCTGTGGGATCCTACGCAGTCGAAGAATCCAGCCGACGTGGAGTGGATAGAAATGGCAGCGGAGACCACAGATCGCTGCTATCATGGCGTCGCGCTTCTCCTTCCCGACGGCTCAGTGTTTTCGGCAGGAGGCGGTGAGGGCGGTGAGTTCGATGCGCCGCCCAATCCGGCGGTCGTTAATCCTGCAAGGGACAACCACACGAATGCTCAAATTTACAAACCGCCGTATTTCTTCATCGATGCCGAACTCCCGAAAGTCACTGGGGTGCCAGCCGAAGCGAAGTATGGCAAACCGTTCGATGTCACGATTCAGTCAACCGATTCCATCAAGAGGATCAGTTGGATCCGCCTTCCCTCTGTTACACACGGCCTCAACTCGAGCCAGTCGGTTTTCTTCGAGATACCCAAAACTCCGAACAGTGGCAAGATTACGGTGACGCCACCTACCAACCGCAATGTCGCGACGCCAGGGTACTACATGCTCTTCTTCGTGAGCGAAAAAGGCAGACCATCAGTCGCCAACATCATCAGGATCATGCCTGACAAAACCGACAAAGAAGACGCCACAACAACCACGGACAGTAAGAAACCGAAAGGTAGAATGGCTGCCCAGAGCACCGGAAGTCTCCGGGAGCTCGATCGCAAAGTCGTCGCGGAACTGGAAAGGCCTGCCGTAAAGATTGGCCTGACTCCCGTCTGTCCATATGGCCTTGGACCCTGCTGGGGTGGAGCGTACGAAGGACTGCATCAGATTCAAGACATCGATGTTGTCCGCCCACTGCCAGATCAGGCCAACTCGGTTGCATTTGTCCATCTCAAAGAAGACAAACTGCCCGACATCGATGTCTGGCGCAAGGAATTGGCGCAGACTACTGGTGGCACGTACGGTGAGTTTATCTCTTCATGACATCGAGTACATACATCAAGCTCTTACTAATACTCTCTGCTTCTGGCCAGACCTCCGAGGCATCGAGCTGCAAGTCACCGGTACGGTGAAGAAGCAGCATGCTGGCAGCATGGATGGACTGAAGTTGTCCGGCAACTCCACGAGGCCGGACCTGGTCATTAAGCCGTTCAAAGCGGCCAGCAAGCTTGAGCGCGACCACAAAGCTGGAGCTCTGATGCCTGCGTCTGATCATGAGCTGAGGGCGTACGACTTGCTGTTGGAGAATGTATCACAAGAGCCGCAAGGGGTGGCGGTCAAGGTGACGGGGAGACTGCACAAACAGGGAGACAACCAGTTCTCGCTTGACGTTAAGGACTTTGATGTGTTGGATACTAACGCAGTCTGAAAGAGCGTGCCCAGCTCTCTTTTCTTCGCCTAACAATATTCTAGATGTGACATTTAGTGACTTCACGGTAATGCCATGTCTTGGCGTCTCCTTCAGATCAGAAACCAAACATATTCTTGTCTTCCTCGTAACCCCAATCTGTAACCGTGTTAGTGGCAATCGTTCGCGGTTGGCCCTCACTGCGGCCAACCCTGTCAATACACGATGTGGAACATACCTTTCAAAGCAGGCATAGCACCCTTCTGTATGAGCCCCGGCGGCCCACACAAGAAAACAGCAGCTTGCTCCTCCTGTGGCCCATACAAGTTCTCCTTGATCAACTGCTCGTTGACATGACCCTTCGCACCCTTCCACTCGTCGCTCGGGTGGCTAAGAACATGCGTGATCTTCACACGACCATTGCTCTTCTTTTGCAGATCGTCAAGCTCTTTCCTCAGCAGAATGTCGCCCTCACTCTTATTTGCATCGATCACTCGCACTTGGACACCCGCATCTGCTTCACCAGCTCCCATTACTATACGCGCAATAAGCGCGTAGCCAGGGGTGATGCCGGAGCCGCCCAGGACAAGCGAGATGCGCTTGAAGACTTGAGGCTTTTCTTGCGAGGCGTCCAGGCTGAAGCGGCCGCTGCCCAGATATTCTATCTCGCCTGTCGGACCACGGATGTCGATTTGCGAGTTGAGAGGCGTGGTGGCCAGTAATGTGCTCATGGCGCCGCCAGGCTGCTGTTTATTCGGTGCATACGTTTTCACCACGAGCGAGAAAGTACCTCCGCCATCTTGTAAGGTGGCTACCTGATCGCTCTTGGTCTGCTCAGTATCACTGGGAGCGGCCTTCTTTGGATCCGGCAAGATCGGCGCCGTTGGCGTGTAGGACCGGATGAGCATCTTGTCCTTTAAGTGGAAGCCCAGCTGGATGTGTTGACATGTTCCCAGACCCAGATCGGGCGTGTCATCAGGAAGTGTGAAGGTGTACTTCTGAGTATCAGCCGAAAGTGACTCTCGTCCTGTCAAAGTGACAGGCGTCCACTTGTGTTTCTGCAAAATCACACCTTCGCTTCCAGTCTTGGAAGCGGCCTTCTCCTTTGCCATCGCTTCAGCATCGGCTTTGATATGCTGCGCTGCCTTGTCGGTGACTACACCCAAGATGCATTCTTTAAGCTTCTGATAGGCGAAGTCGTCGTGGATGCTTGCGAACTCGTTGCTCGTCTCTTGGTGAACCTTGCCTGCATGGGAAGTGATTGCTGCCTTTCCTCCTGGATGCCAGGCAAGCACAGATGTAGCGTCGTAGACTTTGCCATCGACAACGATCCAACAGTCCGATTCGGTGTCGTGTTTCTCGATTTCCTCACGGGTGAATTGCTTCTGAGGCGCGCCGGCAGCTTGTTTTGCTGACGAAATCTGATTCTCCACAGAAGGCTTCATCCAACCACCATCTCCAGTTCCAGGCTCAACCGGATGGCGGAACACAATTGTTGGCGAATTTTCATCATCATCCTCCTTGATCTCCGCTTTGATAGAATACCAGCAATTATTCATCATACCCATCGTGTTCCAACTCGGTCTTTCCGGTTGCGTGTTCTTGAAAACATTCCAGGCGCGGACGGACATGCTCTTCGACTTGAGCAAGTGTGCTGTGCTTACGTCGACATGCCAATGAAGCCATGTCCAGAATTTGTTGCCGTGTCTGATGGGATAGTCTGGGAATTTGCGGATGCAGTAGAGCCAAGTCTCGCCTTCGTCTAAGGAGACTTCGATACGCTGCACTTCGTGTCCGCCTCCGTCATATGCGTAGCCTTCAATGCGGTATGTGTCTCCTTTGTGGACATCACCGAGCACCAGCTTCTCGCCTTGCGCAGGCTTGACAATGACAGAGTTCAGGTTTTGTTCGTTGCACGCCGTGTCCGGATGGTTGAACATGGTGGAAGCAAAGTCGCCATCCTTCTCTGTGATGAAGCTGGGCAGAACGCGGTTGTCCCAGATGTGGTAATATGATTCATTTTCTTCTTCGCTGACCCAAATTTTCTTCAACCATTTGACGCAGCGGCCACCGACATATCCTGGTATCATGACCCGAAGTGGGTATCCATGATCTGGTGGTAAGATCTCGTCATTCATCTCGTATGCCAGAAGAACGTCGTTCGTAGGGTCCATAGCATAGGCCAAAGGTATGGAGGTGGCATACTTTCCTTCACTCGGATCATCCGCGCCTTCAAAATTGACCCAGCGAGTCTCACTGTTGCCAGTGGAGGAGCAAGTCTCGACGCCAGCAGCAGCCAAGATATCGCGTAGCAAAGGTCCCTTCCAATAGGCGCAACCCGTAGCTCCAGAACCCCAATTGAACCCTTTCGACTTTTTGATCATGTTCAGCTCTTTACGCCGGTTGCCATCACAAGCCAAAGCGACAGGAATGTTGATTGTATCGAACTTCTCCTTCAAGTCGTCCATTGATAAGACAAGCTTGCCGCCTTCGACCTCGAGCTTATGAAATTCCCAAAGTAATCTGGGGACAGCACCGTGGTTACGAACGTAGTGAAGCTCATTAGGTGTGATCAAGCCGCCGTCGAATAATGTAGTAAGTTCCGCCTCGGCGTTCAATGGATGTTTACCGGTCAATCGGATCAGGTGGTCCGATCTTGGCAACCAGTTGTCGGGAGAGAATTGGTCTTGTTCGTCAATAGCAATGGTCGAGCGGTTCTGCGTTTGTGGGCTTTTACGCTTGCCGTCGTTGTGCTTGAGTGATTTGCGGTAGTCTTTCTCATGCTGCAGAGACCTCAGGAGAGCGATTTCCTGTGGTGTGTATCGTTCCAGGAGCTTCTGATACTCTGTCGTCTGCTGTTCAGGGCCGTTGGGGTTGTTTGCATACGCGTCATGATGTTTTTGCTTCCCTTCTTCTTTCCGGCGCCAGTCATTCTCTTCTTGGCCTTCCTCGTGTTTCTTCTGCGAATATCGATCGACAATCTTTATCCCATCATCGGTCTTGTTCTCCTGCTCCGCCTTTGCTTCCTGCTCCTTCTTCTTGCGTTCGATGTTCACGGGCCAATCTTGTTTGTACTTGACCCAATCTTCGGTCGCATTGAGCACATATCTCCAGCCAACGGACTTGTTCTCTGGATGCTGTAGATGCAAGTCGGGTTCGTGCTCAATAATATCAGCAAAGCTGATCAATTCGCCCTTGTCCTTCCTTGACTTGAGGTCTGCAAACTCAGCTTTGGCCGCTTTTCCAGCAGCCTCATCGCTCAGCTCAAGATCGCTCTCTTCGCTGCTTGACGAGCGGGTCAATTCCGGAGTCTCATCACCCTGCTCGTCACCAGCGTGCGTGAGACCTGGTCTTCGGTCTTGTCGATTCTTCAGTCCAACGCGATGCTGTGAGCCCGTGGCAGCCCAGTTTGGCTCTTTCTCGATGTCTGTTGCTGAGCTGCCTGGGTGATCTTGAACAGTGACTTGCCAAGGTATTTGTGGCATGGTGGGCAATGATGCTTCTAGCAGCACGACAAGTCGTAAGAAAATAAACAGCTGGGCCGATTGGCACCAGCGGAAGAGGAGATGTGAGCAAACGTTACATTTGGAATGTTTGGTTCGCGCGGCACGGCCTATGATGCTGCATTTACCTTTGTACCAGCAACTCCGCGGCCTGGACATGACGTGTGTTGCGCATGGGAAAGCTCTAACGGTATTGCATGCATTGACCACGAGCTTCGAGATCAAGTTAATCAGTATGCAAAAATCCCAATGCAACGTGTCGTCAGACTGTGGAAGTTGGGTTCTTGCCTACCAGTACACTGTCGTCAAATAGGTTGGATGTTGAGCAAGAAGACGATGCTCTGCGCGGAGCCGGCCACTTAGCCGAATGCATGTCTGGGATGGAGATGACTCCGAAAGACAGCGACGAGGCGTTGGTAGCTCGAAGTTTGACGGCACAGCATCTTGGCATTGTGATGACCTAGTGCTGACGATACACCGCTCAACGGCCTTCGTCGTGCCCAAGACCGACTACACACCCAGCTATCACCTCATGTCTTCTGTCAAGACGGATGAGGCCAGGCAGTATGTAGTCCAGCGATCTGACGACGCAGATTGCAAGTTACAAAGATACTCATCGCCAATGTTGTCCAGATGCTGTTCTTGCTGGACACACAATGCCAATGCGAGGCGGCAAGGTAGCAAGTCGCGTAGGCGTTGTCAACAGCGCAGTGCAAAGCGTGCAAGCCACAATATTTGGTCGAGGCGGCCATGGCGCCCGACCACACAATGCCATTGACCCTGTCGTGGTCATGAGCAGCATTGTCATGAAGCTGCAGACCATCGTAAGCCGCGAGATCGCACCCCAGGAGTCTGCCGTGGTGACAGTCGGTAGCGTCCACGCAGGAACTGCTGAGAACATCATCAGCGACAGAGCTGTCATGAACATCAACGTCCGAGCGCTGAGCACTGACGCATTGAAACGCGCACGAAGCCGTAATTCGCATAATCACAGGTGGATGCTCTACTTTTCGCTGTCCGGCGCCACCTGAGATCAATTCCATCAGCTCATTTCCCCTACTCGAGAACCGATTGGAAACCATCGCGGGTAGGTCAGCGAGAACTGCCATTAGACTGACAAGGCACGCTGACTTGAATTCTCTGAACAGGCAATCACAGTTCTAAGTTTGCACCTGTGGTCCAGCCGACTCTGCGTGTCGCCAGTGAGGCTTTGATCGTAGCTTCGCTGAACACCTTCGAAAGTTCATAAGATTACTGATCGTCTTATAAGCGCTGATAATGTTGTTGACGACAATACTCGTGACTAAGGGCATATTTCCGATTTTTATGTGTAATCACAGGGGCGCATGTCCTCGACAAGCATGTCCTGATCAAGCCACGTCAGACACGCGGCTGTGTCATGAGAAGGCTCGATTGCGCCATACAATACTGCATTCTAGCTATGCTGCAGCATTACTCGACGGTTCGTATACCTCCAGCAAAAGCAAAGGGAAAGCTTGTAGTAGGCAGATCAAGAGGCCTTCACAATTAGACCGACATGCATGATAATGCCACAGAGTCAAAAGACGCTCGCAACCTCGCTGCATAAATATCAGGTCACCAATAGAGGACGCAAACAGTGATGCATTGTCCAAGATGTACAGGAGATAATTCTCCAAATGCATTGCTGTAGGAAAGACTACGCTGAAACTTGACTCAAACAGCCTTTAAGCTCCTAAGCTGCTCGTAAACTGGCTCTGACTGCTGTACTGAAAAGTCACCAGTGCTGACTGAACTTTGGCGCCTTCTTTGTTAGGGCACGGTCTCCATCTCTTTCAGTGTAGCTAAGGGTCCAATCATTAAGACTCTAGGAGTGTACTAGGATGGCTGTTGTACCGCCTGGTGGCGTGTAGCGCTGGATCTTTTGAGCAAAGCATGCGTCGCGTCTCAGCTCCCAAGGCTGAGAACATGCAACTTGGTCAGAACTGTGCCCGTAATCTCCCTGTGCGCTGAGAGCAAGCACACCGGTAGTCAATCGATTGGTTAGGCTACCACCTTCAGGCGCAGAACGGAGTACAAGCGTATCACGGCTCGGCTTCGCCCCTACGTACATGTTGTCTGCTGATTCACTTGGTGAATCTGTGGCAACCACTCGCAACCATGGCTTGCTTATGCGATCGTTCGATGTGGCGCACCCATAGGCATTTAAAAGCGCAAATAAGCATCACGGTTGGGTCTCGTCGCCATTTCCATGAATATCTGGAAGCACATGGCTCATGATCCGTGCAATTTCGACCACAACCCAGAGTTAATCACGCCGAAGAAAGGGAACAAGGCAGCAAGATGACAAGCTCAGGCATTGCGCTACAAGACTTGGATTTCCACCCAGGATGTGAACCAATGAAACGCAACGAGACCAACGCATTGAGGTGCGATGACGCTTCAACCGATTTGGACAACTTGGGCGCCGACTCAGCATCGCATAGTGAGAGGCATTCATTGAGGTCAGACACGCAGCGCTTGACAGGCGCAAACAGTGATCAGGAGTCACGCTCGAGTGAGGACGACACAGCGCCAGAACGCGAGGGTGAGGAAACGACACTGACCAAGAGCACGACAACACCATATCTCACTGTGTTCGCCTGGTGGATTCCTGAGCTTGTTGCGTCGCTGTTGTCGATTGCTTCCCTTGCCTGCATTGTCGAAGTACTACGTCGATTCAACGGCTCGCCACTTATTGAGGTTAGCTTGCCGAAGCACCTGACGCTCAATGGTATCATTGCTGCACTTGCAACGGTGAATAGGGCCTGCCTTAATACGCCTGTTTGCTCTGCGCTATTACAACAGATGTGGTTATATCTTGCTTCGCAAACCGATAGTCCAGAACCGCCGAGGAGTCGTCTACGAGATCTCGAACTATATACAAGAGCTTCAACTGGTGCTTGGGGATGTCTGATATTTTTGTGCAAGGCGCGCGTCACAAGGTGAGTTGGGAGAATTTGCAAGAGACAATTCCTTCCTATTAGCTGATTTCATCGTCAGAATCGCTGCGTGCTTTGGCTGTATGATCACCATTCTCTCCTTGGCTTTTAGTACCTTCACACAGCAGCTCATATCCATTGAGCTCAGGCCCAGGTCCGAACTTACAGTTCCTGGCAGTCTGCCTAGGAGTGAGGCGTTTGCCCAACAGAGAATTGACCCAAAGCTCAGTGAGTAGCAAGCCGATGTTATATTTCTTGATCCTCTCGCTGACGGGGCCAAGGAATGAGTTGACCGACTCTAGACGTCATTGCTGGTATCTACAGCGGAATGCTAGGAGACCGTATTCGACCCTTGCAGGCTTCTTGTCCAACAGCAAATTGTACTTGGCCTATCACACCATCCATTGGTGTCTGTGGCGCATGTGCCGAGTCAAAGTTCCAGCAGATTGGGTGCAATGCATCCTGTTCAGCTGATAACTTCGTGTGCCGAGAGACACCGAACGATTATTGCAACTACACCCTGTCCGGGTCAGGAGAAACAGTTCAGCTGTACGACTTCTTGGGGAAAACTGTGAATATCATCGGGGTGGGCTTCCATGTAGTGCCATGCCTCCGATGTGCCAATGAAAAGAGTAAGCTGGACAACCGCTCATATATTACAACGTTCGAGCTCTTTGGAGTACCCTTTGACTTCAAGCTCCCGGCATATGGCGACCCCACCACGACTACAGCGATAACTAAACCAAAGAGTATTGATCTCGAAGCGACACAATGCTCGCTTTGGTTCTGCGTTCAAGCATGGAACACTTCCGTCGCAGCCAATGTCCAGCACGATGAGATCAGTGGAATATTCGACATTTCCGAGAGTAAAGACGATGAAGCATTATTCAAGAGACTGCCGATCCCTCAGGAGATGGATCCAGACGGGTTGACCAACTTCACAGTCTTTACAGAGCCGTGGGGTTTACTGCAGATCCTTTTCGAGGATGCATTACGCGGCAATGTGTCAATATCCACTGGAGCATATGATTACTCTAATGATCTGATAAACGGTGCGTGGAAGGGCAGCGCTAACGCATCCGCATAGATCAACAATGTAGCGACTGGGCTTACCAACGCTATACGGACTGCAAACCCTGTCAGCCGAGATCAGTACAATGGGAAACAACACGAATTGGTCGTCGAAGTCCGCTGGAGGTGGCTGGTCCTCCCAATCGCCCTTGTGGTCGCATCGCTCGTGTATCTGTTTGTTGTCATGTTCCAAACTGCTGCTAGCCCAGTATATAGCTGGAAGGGTAGTCCTCTAACGCTCTTGCTGTTTGACGTCGACTCGAGCATCCGAGAAGCATCCTACGGGCAATTTGAGAAGCAGGATGGGCTTCTGAAAACGATTGGCGACACTAGAGTCCATATGGTACAACACGCGGGTGGCATGAGGAAGCTCCATGCTTGCTGAGTGGCAAAGATGTTTGATTTGAAGAACCATAGCGATGTAGCAGATATAGGAAATAGAGGACATTTGACAAACAAATCGGTTTTGACAAAAGGTCGACTTTCATCATTCGTGGTAGCACGGAAAGCAGCTATGGCATTTTCTCAAGCCAACTCATGAGCCTACAACCCCTCAACACTCGCCCCCGGCCCCGGTCTGCCATCCGGGCCGCCCTCCGCCGCCATACTCAGTCTCGCACACAGACCAAGGAAGCCCACCGTCTCCGTCGCAGCAAGGTAATTAAGTGCATCGAGGAGAATCTTCAAGTGCCGAGAAAAATGCTGCTCGTACTGCTGCAAGATTGAGAAAAGCTTCTTAAGCTTCTCGTCGTCGACGGAGTCGACATTACCGGAAGCCTGGTCGAGATAGCGGGTCAGGCTGGCGGTGTAGTTTGCGAAGAGAGCGCAGGTGCCGGTGACTTTGGAGTTGATCTGGCATGATTGTTAGCGATGTGCTGTGAGATCATGAGGGGGATGGGATGGAGGCTTACTCGGAGCAGCTTGCTGTTTGTCAGCATGCACTCTTTGAGGCAGGTTGCGAGGAAGTCGACGTGGTCTTGCATCAGCTCGTCTACTGTCCTTTTGGGAGCACCTGGTGTGGGATCGTCGTCGGAATCGGCGTCTGGTCTGTCTTCGGAAGCGTGCAAGCGGCTCATGAAGGCCCGCCAATTGGGCTCTATGACTTCTGACGTGCAGAAGTAGAGAAGTTGTTGGACGAAGATGAGCATGCGGGAGCTGTATTTCTCGTCAGTAGTGTGCCAATGTTTGAAGGTAAGATGTCACTCACCGTAAGCACCAGGCTCTCTTCTTCCAGAGCTCGATCTTCGGATTGCCAGTCTTCCGCCTCCAGACCCCGATGTCTCGCACAGGTCTGCTGCCTCTACTGCTGTTCATATCTCTCTTTGCCGAGCCAATACCACCAGCTTCGCACCATGAGTTCACAAGCTGACCTTCCAGGTGCTTCAGGCTCAGCAGATATCGGAACAGTAACTGATACCGGGTGAGGGTGACACGAGAGATAATCAGCGAAAGTGGGAAAGGCACGCCGAAGTCGAGCGTCAGCGCTTCATGCGCCGAGATCTCCTTTTCGTCTTTTCCATGGACACTTTCATTGGCGGCGGGAATGTAGCTGTTAGTCATGCTCGTCGTGTCAGCGTCCATGCCCTGCACATTGACAACCCGCATGAGCCATCCGACGAGCCCCGTATCAGCCATGTTGACCTTGACGTCTTCTTTGAACGGATCCTCTGCTGCGACGGAGCCAGGTGTATGCAGGACCAAATCGAGCAAGGACTGCAACTTGCCGACATTTGCCGCTTTTGCGCTCTTTCGTAGCTCAGATTGCGACAGCTCCAAGAAGTATGTGAACCAGTCCGATCGATCAAGGAAGAAGTAATGCTTGAGACTGCTCAAACGCTGTGGAAGCTGGTGTGTGGTGAGTAGAAGACGCATGAGCGCTGCGTTGGCGTTGGTGTATGCTTGATTGACGTTGGCGACAAGGTTCATGTCAAAGACGTCGTGAGGGATGCCGACTGTAGACGAAAGATCGGTGTTGAAAGTTGTCGAGAAGATTGCGACTGAGGAACATTCTCGCACCACGTTCAAGTATTTGCCCGCAAGAAGCACGCGATCACGGACTCCTTCCAGCTGAGGAGGAACCAGCTCCTGTCGTAACGTATACCGCTTCTCCCAGTATTCGTCCGTGTAGTCTTGTTCCAGCAGCTCGCGCTTGATGGACTTGGCTTCCTTTACCATAAACTCTTGATGAGGATCCTTCACGTTGCCATGGTGCAGCCACTCATTAAGCATCCGCACATAGGGTTTTGATGCATCCTTGAGCAGAGATGATAGTAGCTCCTTTGCTTGCGGATCGCCACTCATAGCTTGCAGACGTCTGGTCAGTAGCGACAACAAGGCGCCGCCTATACATGATTTCTTGCCTTTGGACGAAGCTCCGGGACCTTCCTTGAGTGACGCCAAAACGTTTTCAAAGTCATCTTCGTCATCATCTTCATCCTCGTCCTCCTCGATTGGGTCTCCAATAAGGGCATTCTCGGTCAAAACTTCCTGGGCCAAAGCATACAGTTGAGACATGACATGCGCGCTTTTCTTCAAGTAAAGCGACATTTGATGCAGACTGAAGCTGTCATTTGTGAGGTATTGATTCTCCAGTTGAGCAACGAGAATAAGGAAATCTTTCTGTAGTCTTCGGATTGCGGCGCACAAGGCGTGGCTAACACTGCCATATCCATCACGGCTCATGACCTCGCAAAAGGCTTCCAGCGCAGAGGCATGCGTGGCCGTCCGCAAGATCTGCAGAGCCAAGTCTCGCAGGCTGGGATCGACTCCAGAAGCGATGGCATAGCTTGGTCCAGTAAGCCGACTTTTCTCGTCGAAAGGATTATATGGTTCCGGGTTCCGCGCACTCTGCAACGAGAATGTGATATACTGTCCCTCAAAGCCCAGCAGGACGAACAAAAGGTCGTCGATCAGAGCCTTCTCCTGTTCGGTCAGGTTCAACCCGGTCATGGGAGAGGGGCCCAAAGTCGCCGGCGCATGTTTGGCTTGTGGTGGTACCGACACTCGGCTGGCTAGTGGTGCTTGAGTCGGTGTAGGAGACAGAAGTGTGGCGGTCGGGCTCCATACTGGCGGTGCAGGCGGTATAGTAGGTTCCGGCTTTTGCGATGTTGACTTTCTCTTGACATGCTGTATTTCTGGTCGTGGGCTTCGTCTATGTTCTTGAGGCGGTATGGCGACCTTTGTGCGTCTGAGGGTGGCTTCTTGCTCCAATGCGCGGCGTCGTGTCGACGTCTCGGTGGTGGTCGTCGTCGTAGTCTTACGCACCTGCGAGCCTTGCGATCCAGATCTGCTGTCGTTGGAGGTATTGCGCAAGCGATCGGTGGCAGCACTAGCTGGTCGCGACTGTTGTTGGCGTAGGGCGGCCGAGGCTCGTCTTTCAGCGACCGAGGCGCCACGAGAAGGCGGGTTGGAAGCCATTGCTGGTCTCGTGCATAGTATATGGAAGTGTTGTTTTTGTTATATCTTCAAGCTCCAGCTGCCAGCATGGCGTGTGTGTGAATTGTCGTCTCCAAGCTGCTTCATTCACTCACTCAGCCATCAATGCGGGGATCTTCGCGTGCAGCCCAAACAGAAAGCGCGTCTCGCAGGCCCAATCGAGCCTAGCGCTGATCTGCCGCAGAGCCGCATCGGCCTGGGAGCTTGACGACACCGCAGCTCTGCCTAGCAGCCAGCCCGCCATACGCCAGCGCTGCTTGAACCAACTCGCCTTCAATCATCCAAACACCACCGCCGCAACACATCACCCTCTGTACAAAGCACGTAGGCTGCTCAGAAGAGACAATTTACCAGTCCGGATCAGCAAAGATAAAACAGCACAACCGCAACCATGTTCATCGCGCGATCTGAATACGGTATGTTCATTTGATGCTTCATGATCACCCGACATTCAACAGCTGCTTTCATGTTGCATGCGCGCTGCACAGCTCAAGCTGTACAGCATCACTGCTCTCTGAATACTGGCTAATAAATTATTTCACTCAGATCGTGGTATCAAGTATGCATCCTCCTCCGCCATCCCATTCTCGCCTCTCTAACAATCGCCTAGCACCTTCTCTCCCGAAGGCCGTCTTTTCCAGGTCGAATACTCCCTCGAAGCCATCAAGCTCGGCAGCACAGCCATCGGAATCCAGACTAGCGAGGGTGTCGTCCTCGGCGTGGAGAAGAGAGTGACGAGCACACTTCTGGAGACGAGCTCTGTGGAGAAGATTGTTGAGATTGACAAACACATTGGATGCGCCATTTCTGGCCTTCAGGCAGACAGCAGGACACTCATCGAGCACGCCCGGTATGTTGAGCACTATGAATATGGAGGGAAGCACATGCCGGCTGACACTGGAATAGCGTGACCTCGCAATCACATCACTTCAACTATGCGGAGCCTTTGTCCGTCGAGAGCTGCACACAAAGCATATGCGATCTTGCGTTGAGATTCGGCGAGGGAGCAGAGGGCGAGGAGAGCATCATGTCCCGACCTTTCGGTGTGGCGCTGCTGATTGGAGGCTGGGACGAGAATGGCCCTTCGCTGTGAGTTAACAGAGGATACAAGATGGATGATCGTTAGAAACTGACGCGCCATCACAGCTACCACGCCGAGCCCTCCGGCACATTCTACCGCTACGACGCAAAGGCCATCGGCTCTGGTTCAGAAGGCGCACAAGCAGAGCTCGTCAACGAGTACCACAAGTATGTCCAGCTCTAATATGCAGCTTTCGCCAGCACTGTTACTAACGACACACGCAGGAGTTTGACTCTCAAGGAGGCAGAGACCCTCACCCTCCGCACCCTCAAGCAGGTCATGGAGGAGAAGCTTGATGCAAAGAACGTTCAGCTGTCCAGCATCACCAAGGACAAGGGTTTCCGCATCTACACCGACGAGGAGATGAAGGAATGCGTCAGCCAGCTCGAGGGAAACTAGATGGCTGGGAATGAAGGAAGCGGCGTGTATCATAGACCGCGCTGGAACCACCAGCATTGCATGAAACAAAACATTCACGATGCGCTGTGCAATTGTTAGTGCTGTGAGCCCTTGTCTATCGGTGACTCCATCGTAGACACAGCGTGTCGAAATTGTGCAAGAATGAGGTAGACTCATCTCTCACCGGATGTGAATATCGGCACTACAGTCGATGGCACATAAATAAGCACATACACACCCCGTGGCCACGACGATCAATGCTGGATCTATGCCTAATGATGAGCGTACAAGCTTCAACCCAAGCTTCAGAGGCTACAGCTGCTGATATAACAAGCATCGAAATGCAGAGAAGCACACGTAGAGCCGTAGCTGCATAGCAGTGTACAAGTACTTCCACACACACACACTCTAGACACGCCACGTGAAAGCGGCTCTGCCACATTCTGCAGGCCTGTCGGAGCATTCCCCTTCCGTGCCTCGGTCCAGCTTTCAAGAATGTTTTGGCTTTCAGCCTCAAACTCCTGCCAGGGACCAGATGACCAGGCGATCACATCAGGAGTTTGCTTGGCCGTAACGACATCCGTCATGTCCACCATATCGTCATCTGTATAGTCTCACGCCTCCGTAGCCATCACCTGGCAAATCCACCTATTTCCCACGCATTATGTCGGCCGTCCAGCGCCTCCCCATGGTGGCGGGGACTCTTAGCTTCGGCGCCAGTCTTGCGGCGATAGCAGGAATTCCCTCTCTGCGAAACCGATTCACACACCTCCTCCGCGGCCGGGTGACAGGCAACATGTTGCGTCTCCTAATCGTAGCGTTCGCGCTGCTGAACGTGAAGAATCTGCCGTTTGTGTGGCATGTACGTTCTTGATCCTCACGGCTAGCCCATCCTCATATCTTGCTTTGACAAACACATCAACCACCAGCGAGATAGCAAGAAAGAAACCAGGGCCACGCCGCTAACATGATCTGTCCCAATAGTGGCGCGTCTTCAAAGGCCTCATCTACCAAATCTTCCTCCAAAAACACGAACGAACCCCCCGCGACCTCTTTGCGCCGATGATCACCTCCTCTTTCAACACCCTCTACGACTGCGACTACAACCTGCACAAATCCAACAGCACCTACTTCGCCGACCTCGACGTCGCCCGCGCCCACTACGTCGGCTCCGTCATCCGCACCGGCCTCCAACGCCTAAACGCAGGCGACGAAGAAGGTCTGCCCGCCGAAGTGAAAGCCGTGAAAGGAAAATACTACGTCGCGTTAGGAGCGGTGGGGTGTTTCTTCCAAAGAGAGATCGCGCCGTTGGGGCGGTTTGAGGTGTACACGCGGATTCTGAGCTGGGATCGGAAGTGGCTGTATCTTGTGTCGCATATTGTGAAGAAGGGGGCGATCAAGCCGGACTCATACGTTCTGCAGCCTTGGAAGACGGGCAAGAAGGATCAGAAGAGCGCGAAGAAGACCGATGAGCAGGAGGATTTGAGGAAACATATTTATGCTACTAGCATTGCGCGCTATGTGGTTAAGAAGGGCAGGTTGACGGTGAACCCGGAAATCATCCTTGAGCGCTCGAGGTTGCTACCTAGTAGGCCGAAGGGCCTGGGTTTGCCGCCGAGGAGTTCTGAGGAGAGCTCGGTGGTTCCTACGCCTGCTGTTGAGGGTACGCCTACACAGAACTCAAACGGCAGCGTGGAGGCAGTTGCGGAGGAGGTGAGCTCGAAGCTGGGCGATGCTAGGACTACGGGAGAAGAGGAGGCGGAGGATGCAGACTGGACTTGGGAGCAGATGGAGACGGAGAGGTTAAGGGGATTGAAGATGGCGAGCCACTTTGATCAGTTGAGCGGGATTCATGATGAGATCCGCGCGGGTGAGGTGCTGGGGCAGTATTCGGACTGGTTCTAAAGGGCTGTCTGTGGAGTGGCGGTGGTTGTGCCGAGACGAGAGGCGAATTCAATGTACATATGCATGCGCAAGCTTCGAGGATGATGTGGCTTGGACATGTAGGACAACGCCCATGTACGATGAGATAGACGATTATTACACCGGTGTACTTAACTGAGTGTCTCGGAGAGGACATCTCTTTGTTCATCCGCCTGGGTCAGGAATGGAGCAATCCACTCCTGAGCTGCAAGTGCTTGTGTTCGACCTCAAGAAGTTTAGACATGGCTCACGATGTTCAGGGAGAAGCAGAGCGAACTCCATTCCTTCTGGATGTTTAGGCGATGCCGGAAATTGTGATGAGCTCGACTGCCGTTGCAGAGCGTGGTCATGTTCACTGATGCATAAGAGCCGAACCTTAGCCTATACATGTGATCTCGCTTCTTCCTTCGCGTCAAAGTTGAGCATGCGGGATCGAAGCCCACTGGCTGTCCGGAGATCAGCCCTCAGGTCAGTGTGGCTTGTGTCGTGGACTTTGGTCCGTGACATGCAGGACTCCTGCGATCAAGAAGGCGAACACTTCACGAATGTGACCGGAGCTTTCGACATGCATGTAGTGCTAAAACCAAAGCCAGGTTTGTCCTGCTTGCCACAGCATCTCGTGCACAAATGATGATACGGTACTGACGAGCAACAGCTTCCATCCGACCCGGGAAGACAGCAGCACGAAGCCGGAGATATTATGAGGGAAAAGCCCGTATCTGTGATTTATTCCAATGGTGTGCGCACGATTGCATGCGAGACGCGACAGTCTACATGGCTGCTGGCTGGCAGACGCAAGAAGAATGCATGCTCCGTCGCTAGAGCGAGACTCCTGCGGCCCGTAGCTCTTCTGCGTCATGGGGCGATGTCCGGCACTGGAGGCTCAACGATCGCCACTCGTGCTGATTGAAGTGACAGATCAATTTGTAGCAGAACTTCATCGCAAAAGAGTGAGGATTGTATCGCAAATCAGGCGAATAAAGTGATGTTGTCACCACGACTGATCAACGACAACTGCGCTTCCCTGCCTTGCAAGTTCTCGTTTGTTTGAAGACGCCCTAGCCAGTCGGCTCTAAGAGCAAGGAGCATTCGCGGTGTTCCTAATAGCTGTGATGCTGGACTGGGCGCCGCGCATTTTCTGCATACAGAAGGCTCAAAGAGCCGACTGCAGAGAATTTCTGATGAGCATGCGGACAGTCGCGGTCCAGAATGCATGACTTGTCGCAGTAATGCCGCAAAAGGCGGTACGACAGCGTTTCCACTGGAGTCCAGACCACGAGCTTCCGCACCCGACGACACGGCACCGGATAGCTATACTGTCATGCACCTCAACAGAAGCCCTCCTAATGCTAGCAGGATTGATGCAGCGGCTTGCAGCGTTGTTGTGAAGGGAACGAGCTTCCCTCTTGCCCAGCTGACTATCCTGAACATCCTACTGCCGGTCCTGAAAACGCTAATTTTCCCGGGAGGATATCGATCTGATCTTCAAGTCTGTCGAGACGAGTTGAATCCGTGTCGCTGCTCCCAAGACTCTGGTCCGGAGATGCTCTGGGACGACTAGTGGTGTTGATGGAGCGACGATTACGAGTTGCTTCACCACGTTCCATTGTTGCGGTAGAATTGAGGCCACCTCGGATAGATGGGTCGGGAGTAGCTCGTTTCGACTCTAATATGCGATCCGGCACAGTGATGGTACCCTTTCTCTCTGTGGGCCGTGATTGAGTAAATCAGCCATGAAAGAAACGAGTAACGCCATTGGGCGTCTAACACTCAACCAGTGTCGAGAAGTAGAATAGCACTGTTGTGGCATGGCAGTCCGATCAGACCCCTACCAGAGAGCTTGAACTCTCTGAGCTGAATTGCGTCGTAAGCATGCAACATATCTCACTGCTTCGTGTATATGAGAATGCTGCCGCTCGTACTACCGTCGTAAGAGTCGTATTCATTCCATCCACAGCCTTGGGACACAACACGTTCGGATATGCGAAGATGATTGCGGAAACGCATAGGGTTATCAGACACGTGACCGGTTGAGCTCGAAGGATCACTCCTTACCTTGGCATTAACCCTGTCTGTCATCATTATTCGCTCACCATGTGGCCGCCCACAGCTCGCGTGCCACACACGCGCAGCCGGCAAGTCTTTCGTGCTTCCGCACGACCCCACTTGGCAGCAAGAGGTAATATTCAATCATTGCACACCTTCGGGGCAAAGCGACCGAGCCCTGAAACAACGCAGACAAAGGCAAAGCCGCCCGAATCAGCTACAGCGCCGCAAGCGTGCAGAACTACTCCACTACCCGGCCTGCCATCGCCCTATCGCCGTTGCACACTCTCAGCGCACAGATGCCGGTCTGCAACGTCGGCCCTCCTGCATCCACGGCCCGGCTTACTACCTCTAGGAGGTAACTAATTCTACGGCAAGTCTGCTTGACATATGCGAGCTTGTCCCTACCGCTGCAGTAGTAGCTCCGGTTCGCGCTCGTGCTGCGTGTCTCCAGCACCGGCTCATGCTTCCACCGCGCAAACCCCCTAAAAAATGACAGCGGTGTGAGCCAACTCTAATAAGTACTCGAGTATGTTCATGCTTTGCCACCGCAGTCTTCCCAACTAGGCGCTTGCACGGGTGTGTGTGAATCTTAACAAACTCTTGTATGTCTGATACTACTGCAGCCCTCCACGCCGTGGCTTAAACGCTCTCTCCACAGCGGCTCGCGACGGGAGATCAAAGCAACGCCAGGATCTCACTTCGGGACTGCTAAAGACGCCATCTGATCGCCCGGACATCATGTCACACGTCACGCAAGCCGCTGAGGCACCCAATACTTCCCCGGAAGACAACGTCGCAACGCAATCAGGGCCTTTGCAAAGCAACGATCCGGCTCCCGCACCAGGACCAGTACCCGACGCCAGCACGGCGCATGTCGCGAACAACGGCATGCCTGCTGCCGATGACCTGCCTGAACACGCCACCCAGGACGGCCGTGATGAGCCTGGCGAACTTGAGGTAGACGATGTACGTACATTGCACGCAGGTGTAGTTAGCCATCTCGATCGCGTGCAGATCTAACATGCCTTGTCTAGGATGTCGAAGACTCTGCCCTTGGAAGCGATACGTACGTTTGCGCGGCGTTTCACAAATACGTGTACAGGTAGATGATCGTGGTGCTGACTTCGTCCGTAGCGAAAGCATGACAAGGTCGCTGGACAGCACAGTATACAATTACCGTGAAGAGTTCGGGCGAACGTATCACGGTAAGTGTGGCCTGACACTTGGTCAGAACGTTCTTCATCTTGTACTGACACTACAATCAGGCTATAAGGATGGCAGATACTTCCTTCCGAACGATGAGGTCTGCCCTCTCGCACCACGGCACCTGTTTGCGTTTCTGGGATCTAACTTACTAACAGTCTGAATCCGATCGACTGGATTTCATGCACGCCGCCTTCGTCCTGACCTACGGCAAGAAACCCTTTCTCTCGCCGGTGGAGAAACTCGAGAATGCTTTGGACATTGGAACGGGAACGGGCATCTGGGCGATCGATCTTGGTTTGTCTCGTCTTAACATGCAGCGAAATGACACGCTGACGAAACATCGCAGCCGACGAGTACCCACAATGCCAAGTCATTGGTACAGATCTGAGCCCAACGCAACCAGACTTGTGAGTAGCACTGAGACGAGCTTGGTGCCCATGGGGCTAACATTCCTACCAGCGTGCCTCCAAATGTGAGATTCATCGTTGACGATGCGGAAGACACCTGGGTTTTCTCCCAAAAATTCGACCTGATCCACGCCCGACTAATGGCAGGCTGTTTTGCCGACTGGCCCAACTTCTTCAACGAAGCTTACAGGTAGATCAAACCGCAATCCCTTTCCCGATGATCGTCTAACCACGCCTCCACAGAAACCTGGAGCCCGGCGGCTGGCTAGAACTCCAAGAATACGAGATGCCCGTCAGTTCACAAGACGGCACGCACAAGAACACCAACATCCAAAAGTGGGGCCAGCTGCTGTGCGAAAGCGCAAGGATCCTGGGAAGGCCCATGGGCGCTGACGTCTGCGATCTCTTCGAGCAGCAAATGCGCGATGCCGGCTTCGTCGACGTGCAGCGACGCAACTACATGTGGCCGACGAACACTTGGCCCAAGGATCCTTTAATGAAAGAACTCGGACTGAGGACTTTGATCAATTGCACTGATGGCATGGAGGGTTTCTGTCTCGCTCTTTTGACGAGAGCGTTGGGCTGGAAGAAGGAAGAGGTCGATGTGTTTGTTGCTCTTGTCAAGCAGGACTTCAAGAACCGCCGCATTCACGCTTTCATTCCGATGCCTGTGTTCATGGGCAGGAAGCCGCACCCGCATGAGACGACCGCGTGAGCGGCAGGTGACTTGGTAGCTTCTTGAAGAGGCCCTGGAGAGGCCGCACATAATGCAGTCGGACGTTGTTGGATGTTGCTACACTTAGACTATGGATCAATTTGACATAAGCCTGGCCGTCTTAAAAGCTTCGCTGTTCAAATGTGCGGACGTCCTGAGCTGCGTTCCGCGTCATAAGTTTGCGTATGATCCCGCATGCTGGGGAATGCCCATGGTCCAGCATCTATCGTTGTCGGACTTATTACCAGTAGCACGCTGTCGTGGCTGTTCCCGTCAAGGATCAGCGCTGAAGAAGCACACCAAGCTATGTATTGCAGAAGCTGCCGTCTCCACGTCACCTGCTGCCGTCCATAGATAAGCGAACTCTTAGATAAGCCAGTCATGTCGAGTTTCATCAGCCACATGTTCCATGGCTCCATCCTTCCGACCGAGTAGATGTCATCGGTATCTGATTGACACGATACTTTGGCGGCGCTCCGCCATGGGGCGCCTCCCTTAGCATATAGATGCATAATAGTGCGGCACACCACCCGCCGCGCTTCAGACCCTCAGTTCTGACTTCGCTCTGGTTTTTTGTGCTCGAAGAGCAGATGAACATAGCCAACTTTGGCGAAGTGAGTAGCGACAGGCTCAGCAATACAAGCTCTTGACTAGCGATCCCATAGCTTGACCACACAGCTGACGATCTAAAGTATGCCCTTGTACGACGCAGTGTTTCTCAGGAAGTTCTGGGTAGGAAAATGTCGCCACAAGGCTTAGGCCAAGATTTCCAGCGCCAAATAAGATGCGAAGATGCAGCCGTGCCGCCTCCGAAAATAGCACGACGAGGCTGAGAAGGCGTTGGTGTATAGAGCGTGTGGCCGTTATGTGTTGTCAGGCTGAGCCGGCTCGGTGTACAAGATGGCCATGCCCGACAGAATCTTGTCCGCCGCAAGTCCATCTCTGTAATCATATCAATCGAATCGACAGGACGATCGGGACGACATCACACTATGACTTCTATTTCCTGCGCCGGTGTTAGGTATGCGCCTCTGGATTTGGAACTCCAGGACCGATCGAGGCCGACAAGTAGGTCTGGCTTCGAGCCCGACAGAGCACCGAGCTACGTCTCAGACCTCCCCGGAACTCCTCGCGTCGATGATGATCAGCGATCTCTCATTCTACACCCAGAGTCATCGAGATCCCCGGTGACATTGAAGGATACCAAAGACGATGTTAAAAAGCCAACAACAGTCTCACGTAAAAAGCGACACCGTTTCAAGAGCTGGAAAGTCGGAGTTCTGACTGCGGCCGTGATGACTGCGACGGTCTTGCTCGTCAACGGTATTCTCCTAATCTGGGCGAGCGTCGAATTTGTCCTGGAAAACGGGATTGGAACTGCATACGAGGGCTCTTGCGACACTGTCAATAGCTGGTCATTCTGGTTGCATATTGTCATCAACATCCTGAGTACGATGCTCATGAGTGCTTCCAACTACACTATGCAGTGTGTCACTGCGCCAGCCAGGACCGAGTGCGACCGCGCTCACTCACGCGGCGATTGGCTGGACATCGGCATTCCGAGTATTCGCAATCTGTTCAAGATCAAATGGCAACGAAGGATAATGTGGGCTCTCTTGACTGTGAGTAGTACGCCAATACACCTGCTTTACAACTCTGCTGTGTTCAAGACGTTGGACGACAACAGGTACTATTCCTATCTTGTTGGCCGCCAATTCCTCAATAGCGAATACACCTTTCCATCTGCCGAGGAGTGGCCGCTCGGTTATTACCGATATGGAAACCTTGAACCCACTTGGACTTGGTACGACAAGATTCGTGAAGTCTACTTGTCGAATCCTAGCTCGTTCGACAATATCACAGCAAAGTTATGTATCGAAAGATATACTAAATACTACCTATCCGGCTTTGGGGATGTTATATTAATCACGGATGATACCAACAATCAAGTAATCCCGAGTTCACCTGTAGGAGATACCTCTGATGGTCCCGAGGACGGCTACACACCACCGTTCAAATGGTAAGCCTGCTTCACCCACTTTCGTTCTCGCACATGCCTTTCTGACCCAAGTTTCTTTAGGATGTGCGAGAAAGAAGGCTGCAACAGTATAGCGGAAACGAGGAGTCTTAGCAACAGTGCATGGGTCTTGAATGGCTCCACAATCGACTACTGCATGTCTCAGAGACAGAAAGAGCACTGCAAGCTACAATTTTCTGCATATATAATGGTTGCAGTCTTGATTTGCAATGCCGTCAAATGCGCTACCATGTTGTGGGTGATCTTGCATCAACGCGAGACTACGTTCGTCACCTTTGGAGATGCAATTGCTAGCTGGCTGGATCTCCCTGATGCAACGACTGCTGGTCGCTGTTCTACGGACGCTCGCAACGTTGTGCAAGCTTTGGACGGACAACAATCGCCTGAACCACAGCCGATCATCCCCACAGGGCGACGCTGGCAGCTTGGTGTCAGCAAGAAGAGGTGGATCACCACTCTTTCCCTATTGACTGCCGCTGTTTTGGCTAGCTGTACTGCGTTTGGGATGACGACCGGAATGATGAAGCGCACTACTGCGGACACAATATTCTCGCTGGGCTTTGGAGCTGTAAATTCAAATATGCTTTACGACTGGGTTACTATGGGTCCAGAGGAGCTGGTCTATTCGGTACTATTCTCCAATATGCCTCAGGTGGTCTTGTCATTTGCATACCTGTTGTTCAACGCTTTGGTCACATGCATGGTTCTTGCCAACGAATACAGCAGCTATGAGGTGCATCGCAAACCTCTCCGCGTGACGACACCTATTGGGAAGCAGCGCACGACATACTGGCTTCAATTGCCTTACAAATATGGTGCTCCGGTCATCGTTGTGTCGGCAACTTTGCACTGGCTCGTGTCACAATCAATTTTCTTAGTACGCGTGGAGGATTATTTCGAAGGCAAGCCAGAATACAAATACGAACAAGGGATCAACTATAGCTCCAGTGTCGGCCTGAGTCCTGCGCCCATGCTGGTGGTTGTAGTGTTAGGCACGAGTGTCATAGCAATGGCAGTCGCAATTGGTTTCAGAAAACTCGAAGGAGGTGCAATGCCAGTCGCCAGAAGCTGCTCTTTTGCTCTAGCGGCAGCAGCACATCGGCCAGCGGGAGATGTGGATGCCGCTTTCCTTCCAGTGAAGTGGGGTGAGGTGATCCAAGCGGATGACAACGCCGGAATAGGGCATTGCTGCTTGACGAGTGAGCACGTTACAGGAGTGAAGCTCGGAAAGAAGTATAAATGACGGGGTACTGCAAAGTCAAGTAGGGGTACCGTTAGAACAAGTCAATCTCTTCGCGTTGATACTATGCATACAGTCATCTCGTTTTTGGCACCAATTCAGAAGTCGTCTACAACGAGAAGTTGCCGTCTGCTGGACTTCATAACCATGAGCTCAAGCACTGTCGAAACAGGCGCCCAGCACTGAAGAACCCAATCACAAATAGAACAATGAGAAGCTCCGGAACAAAGCCAATGAGACAAGGTCGTGCTCCCAGCCGTACGCGAAAATTCCATGAAGTCAACGTATTCGCGGAGCTTGACAAAATCAATCAAGTCCACTTTTCATGTAACTGACCAGTTCTTCGACACGACGATTGCATCAGGCTGCTTCGTAGTCAGGCGCCGCTCCGAGTCTGCATCGCCGTCGTGAATTGTCTCTTGATCCTTATCATCCTACAGGGTTAGCAAATGGAAAAAAACAAGATCCTGGAGTTTAGACTCACGAGTTCGATCCACGTGCTGTGTCCTTGGCCCTGTTGCCCTCCGGTCAGAGGATGGCCCCGAGCCGACTTGGATCCCGAGGACTTGAAGCCAGAATCATAATGGTCGTTGCTGCCAGTTGCATACGACTTGCTCTTGGCCCTCCATTGCAAGTAGAATGGACGAAGGGTCGGGATGTTGATGCAGAGCCCAGCAAGCATCAATTCGATGGAGCAGAGCATGAATGTTGTGAGGGATGTGCCGGTGAGGTTTCCGATGAGATCAATGACGAAGATTTCCCAGAATCGAACAATCCCGATGACGACGCATCTATCATTGGTTAGAACATTCCCGAATGGCTAGATGGACGCCGGGACTTACGCTGCGCCTAGTGCGAAACAGGATATGACGGCCAGCTTCTCGGTCTTTCGCATGTTCAACTTCCAGACACTCCTGATGGGAAGGACGAAGATGAAAACATCCGTCAGAATGTTGGTCATGATAAGCGACTTCAGGACGAAGATCTGATCCATGCAGTGGCCGATCCGCATCAGCGACCATTGTTGTTGGATCGGAGTACACAGGAAGATGAAAATGAAGGTGAAGATGATTGCCCAGGTAATGACAATAGCGGCGCCGGCGAAGATCCAAAGGCGGAGGTGAGTAGAAAACACTCGCCAGTAGAGATACAACTGACTCAATTTCAGGCAAGCCAGGGTCCAAAGATAGATCAGAGTGAAGGTAAAGGTCATCTGCAAGGTCAGGTTAGGCCATGCTCCCTTGATAAGACAGTCCACACGAACCAACAAGATGTGCGACATGTTTGTCAGTACTGCCAAAGTTAGCTCAGAGTCATGAACCTTTCTTCGAGCGCGCGACTCACGTTTTGGGTATACCTCCGCCGTCGGGTCGAAGTTTATGCCAACGCCGCTTGTGAAGACTGTATGTGGTCAGTAGGAGGATGAAGAATTCTCGTCGCAACGCAGGTACTGCTCACCAGATGCGTTCAACCCAATGGTGGTGGAAGAGAGCAACTATATTCGTCAGCGTTCAGCTTTTGCATGATTGTAAGCACGTCGACATACCAGAGCAAGGAATGACAAGACATCGTCAAATGAGATGCCGGCGCCTCGAAACCGACCAACCACGCGGAAGACGACAACAATGGCGCAGACGACCCAGAGAACGCTGATTGCTATGAGCGCATCTCGAGCCTGCCGCGTCATTGGGATGTGAACGTTCTTCATTCTGGCTGGGAGATTGTCGAGCGTAGAAGCAACGCAAAGAAACGAGATGGGCAGAGGAAGCTGTCCAACGACCTAGGAACAGGACGACTGCTGCTCTCCAGTTTCTTCTCGCACGCCTACGCCGTCTTTATGAAGTCCTGTATACGAAATCTCTAGTGACTATAGCCGTCCCCTTACACAATGCGGAGGATCCATCACGGCCCTTCCGTCTGCGTCAATCACCAAACCACAGGCTCCGTCAAAAAGCTTCCAACGTGTCGGAACAGTCCAGCCAGTCGAGCCTCAGAAATCACAGGCTCTGGGTGCCCGACGAGCAGACGGACTCTCTAGCGCAGCAGGGAATCCGCAGCGACGGACGTCTGTGTGCAGTACAAAATTATCCGATGCCCAGGGTCGAAACAGCCATGGATCTCACGCGGATCTCCCGCAAGCGAACCGGTGATCACTCCTCAAAGTTAGCAAGGCGGAAGGGCAAGCCGGCAGGCTGAGAGTGCAAGCTCGGCGTTCTGTCTCGCGCATGCTCCTCGCGAATGCTCGAGCAGGCTCGGCAGGATGCTATCCCTGCTGCAGGTCATGCAGTGTCGACAGATAACGGTTAAGGCACTTTTCCGGCACTATGGTCGCGCTAGCAAGCGGGACGCCTCCCCCGGGGCCCACCAGGGAAGGATTGTGACTCGCTTATTAATAACGACGGAGACGCGAACTATTGCTACCATCATCAAATTTCTCGTCACTCGCTAATTTTACCACTCACACTTCCTTCGCGGACTTCAGTCTCGCTAAGACGAAAGTCGAGGTGGGAATCTCGCTTATGATTGCGTAATATAGATGAACACCTTTCACTTGAAGTAGCGAGGACTGAACGGCGCGCTGTCAAGCGAGACTGTACCAATATGTCTGCATCTTCTGTCGACGCGTACAACCCACATACAAAGCCCATGAGTATTATTTCCATACCTTTAGAAGTAGGCCCTACGCCGATCTTTCACCGAAACCTGTTCAGATGCCGCCATACGGAGACGTAGCATGTGATGTGTCGGCTCGATTGCGCGCTCCAATGTATGCTGCAACTTCTGCCTCAGGGAGCCCATGTTAAGTGTTGGGGCAACTCTACGCATATGATGATGCTCCCAAGCGTCTACTGAATATTGAGCACCGCTGCTGAGTAACAATCATTGTTACGAGACGAAAAGCAAGCAGAAATGCACTCGAAAAGATTTCGAAGGAATCAACCTCACTATCGAGGTGACTAAGTAGGATCTCGGTGAAAAGTCACGAAGAAAAAACTGATGGCAACGTGCTAATGAGGTCTGCGATTCGAATATCGCTGAGGTCATGACATTACCCCCTTCCCGATCCGGTGGGTGCCAGCCATCGTGTCCATCATTGCGATAGCGAATGTTTCATCATCAGACAAATCCAAATCATGATCATTATCAAGAAGCACTGAATGATCGGCGCCATTGTGCTGCTGACTGCTGGAAGAAGGCGCGCAGTATTCGTCAGCCGCTGGAGTTTCAGGCTCATATTCGGGGGACTGTGAAGCGGTATTGACGAGAGGTTCTTGGAGCTGCTGCGCGCTTGAAGGATGTTCCAGTGGTATCAATCCTTCTGGGCAAGACGCCATCAGCTCCCTGATGAGAGGTCTTGACAAATCAATCTTGATTCTTGAGCCAACATTCACAAGCTGACATGTCTCATTGTTCAATTTCCACCGCCGACCCTCGGAAACACTCCGCCAGAAGTCCTCAAGCTTGAGTGGCAAGCAAAGCGATGTGGTGAGGACCTTCATCATTTCGGGAACGAAGACAGAAGGAACTGTCCGATCTGGAATTAGACTGTGATCGTTGTTCACGTCGTCTTTCAGTCGACCGCCATACTTTTGCTCCGCGTAAGCCTCGAGTCGGTCGCAATATGCTACGAAGGCAAGAACCAACTCGCAGCAGCTCAAGTCATAATTTGGCTGAAGGCGAATGTTCGTCCAGCCATTGTACAACCATGGCAAGCAGCGGATTGCATAAATCTTGTCGCGCGGGTCTGAACACTTATAGCTCTGCGTTTCTCTCAACGCTGTGAGCCAGAGCCAGGAATCGGACATGATCACGCCGTAGTGCAGCACATCCTCAGGATCTCCAGCGTTCTTCCGGCTTTGAAGCATATACGCGGCTGGCGAGTCTCCGCATTCAAGACTCCTCATGATGCGAATGAAACCCGCGATGCTGCATGCGTGTTTCCCACATATCATGGTTATGACACTTCCGTTTCACACCTCTTGAATTATCCAAGTCCGAGTGAAATATTCTCGCTTTGAGAGCAATTTTATGGCATCTGCTTCTGGCCACTTCTGCCAATTTGTTTCTTCATACTCGTCGAAGTCTGTTGTGACGCGTTGTAAGGCACCGAATGCCTCCTCTGTGTGCTCATCTTCCTCTCCCAGCCAGGCGAGCACACGCTTTGCACGACGATAGATCGGTGCCATCTGGGCAACTTGATGGGTCTTTTCTTGTGTATCGGACTGGTTTATACAGATGGCATCCACCCAAAAGTGTTCTGAATCGCGGTCGACTGTGTGATGGTCGACTATTGCGCTCAATGCGTTCCAGAGATTTGATGTCACCGGAAATGGCGTGCCGTTCACCGTAATTGATTTAGTCGTGGCTGGGTCGCCACAACAATAAGAAAGCGCGGTATATTCAATGGGATCGTCTGCCCGGGTAGGGTCTCGCCGTGACGATATGTGTATAAGGATGCAATGTATGCTTTTCGAAGTTGTCTGGGGTAAGAAGCGCAGGACTCGGATCGAATGTTCATCTTTTTGGTCCAGCTCCTCGAATACACGCCTCGCTCCCACGTGCCGTAACATCGTCACGCCTTGCAGAGACCACGTTGTGAACGCGTCAATGTGCGACACGATGCTGGCAAAGAGGAGCCGAATAACGAGCTGTGAAGTAGAGGACATTTGAGTGCATACAGACCTTCATGGCACAGAACATGCGCACTAAATGTATTTGAGCGAGGTTGAGTCGAGGCTTGGCTTGGCTTGGGTACTAGAGGGCGCAGGGCGCAGTCGCGCGGTACAGCCTCACATCCCGCTCTACCTAAGGTAGTCTGAGCCGCAAAGCTTTTCGGTTGCTTGTGTCACACTGCAATCTGCATTGATAATTGCCTGTTGCCTACAGGTTTTCTCCAGTTCATGAAACCATACATACATCTTCTTTGTCCTACGCCAATCTTCCCGGATTGTCCTAATCCCGACAGGCTGCAGCCTGACCCTCTGGATCGCAGCTGACCCGTCACCGCATCCTAGAAACCATTACCCATACGCCACAGGGAGATGTTCAAGTGATTCGTGCGCTCGAAAGAGAGTCCTGATATGCGTTCGACATGTTTTTCAGGAGAATCATACCGGTGCATATCTAGACGTCAATTTTCAGTCTCCAAGTTTCAGCGTTTCCACTCGAACAGGCAGAGCTAGTAAGCGATGAGTATTATCCTCACACGCGAGAGATGATACAAAACTGGTCAAAGAGTCCTAAATACAGGCAAATCGACGTATAAGCGTAACGGAGTCAGATTTTTTCATCCTTAAATGGGACATCGTCACTGCAGATGCCTGGTAGCCCACTAGACTCCACCTCACTCGGAAATCGAAGATCATCATGCCTTCGAACTTCATCCGTTATCCGCATAAGCTCAATGCTCTCAGTCAAGCTTTGCACCCTGCTTTCAAGACGGCCGTCCCGAATGGCGTAAGCGCACTCGTCCGCTTCCCAAAACATACCTTGGCCTTCGCCTTCTGCAAGAGGCATATGGGGTGAACCGTTTCGCCAGCCACTTCCAGGCCCAGGTCCAGGGTAAGTCCATGAATGCTCTTCAAAGGTGCCGTCACGAAGAACGATCTGTGTCCGCGTCGGTCGGAAGGCAGGGTCAAAGACTGCTATCTCGCCTTCTCGACCTTGGATTCTGATGACTGGCCCAGCCGTGCCTTTTCTGTCAGGATCACCTGCAACTCTGATACTCGCTGTAGCGACGGCGTGGACATCGCCCTTCTCGTAAGGAAATGTAAGAATACTGGTCGTCTGCTCATCAACGCCCGCAGCATGCTTCCGCATAGTACTCGAGATCCTTGGGTTCACCGGACCTTGGTTGAGCGCTTTGACCGCGTGGAGCACCCATGTCAAGGAATATACTCCAAGGTCTAGCAAAGCACCACCGCCTAGCTTAGGGTTGATCATCCGGTGACCTTCTGGATATGGAGGTGCTGCAAAGCTAACATCTGCGAAGATTCGCTCGACATCGCCAATTCGGTTCGACGAAATGGTCGTCGCAACATGTTCCATACATGGTAAGTAACGCGTCCAAGACTGTAAGTTCTTGTCAGCTATCGTGGGGCTTGAGAAGGGTCCTGTTACCTTGACTCACTCCTTCCATGAGGAAGACTCCTTTCGCTTTGGCCAACACTGCCATCTTCTCCAGCTGACTCGCATTGATGACAAAAGGCTTCTCGCACAAAACACTTTTGCCGGCTTCCAAGCAGAGCATTGCATGTCTGAAGTGGAGACTGTTCGGGCTGGAAATGTACACGATGTCCACTACAGGATCCGCTGCAAGGTCCGAGTAATCATTGTAGGCTTTGGCATTTGCCGGCGCTCGCACATCTTTCAAAAGGTCCTGTGCTTTGGCCATGCTACTCGCAGAAGCCGCAGCAACGACCACATGCTCGATGTCGTGAACATTTCGGGTACTGGGATCGACCCAGAGATCGCGCGCGAAAGTGCGAGCGATGTTGCCCGCTGCGAGAATGCCCCATCTGAGTTGGAATTTTTCGGACATTATGAAGATGGTAGAGAGATGTTTGCTTTCATTCAATGAGAATCTTTCCTGCAGCTCATGAAGTATTGTACACCTTTCAGCATAGCTACATTTTTAAGGTCACTTAACAACTTCAAATGTTAGTGAGCGCTGCGCCCACCTAGGCCGAGTTCCGCGATACTCTGGCCAGTGCCTGTTATTGTACATCTTGCGGCATAGCTCGACTTCAGAAATCACTTGACTATATCACCTGTCAGTGAAACACTCCGCCCACATATGCCGAAATCCGCGATACCCTGGTCAGTGCACCATGTATGTTCGCACTAGCCCCATCTTTTATATCAGTACTACACGGATTGAGGCAGAGGACAAGGATCCGGGTCAAGGTAGTCTAGATACGTCGCAACGTAAGACGCAAGCCAAAAGGGTCGGCTTCTCCATCGGATCGGCACATGTGGGGGAACACGCTCCATAAATGTCTGCACGTTTGCGTCGTAGAAATGAAGCTTTACAATTGGTGTCCACAAGGTTCTGTCTCTTTCCTCAACTTGTGCCGAACGTCGTCGAACGCAGTCGATAACACACACAAGACTATGGATGGAAGAAAGTCGCGACCACATCACTTACTGCATCCACTGGATCCGACCAGATCGTCGCATCCTGATGGTCATTTCTGTAGATCTGCACGGGATTGCTTCTTACACGAGATCTAGAGTTCATCCTAGGGTAGGTAGAACAAGTTGCAATCCACGATCATGCCAGGTAAAGCTATAGCACACATTGAGTAGGGCACGGACACCCGCAAAAAGGGAGCGCGGGTTGTTGCATTGCTGCTCTATAGGTTGTATGCTGCACAACAAAAGTGCAACTCGTAGACCTTGCTCCCAAGGCTGGAGTCCTGCCTTGAAGATTGGGGCACCAGCTCTTACTCAGTGATTATTGTGAACATAGCTTCGAATGGAGGACGAGGTGGTGTAGTCCGATCTCGCAGTGCAGACGAGTGGCTTTCAAGAGAATGAGCAGAGCTGCAGCACTCATATCTCAAGCATCCGTTTCCTCTGCTGTGGATTAGAAGACGACAATGCTTGCCTGAGAGATGCAATGTTAATCCCAATTACGTATGCGCATCTCTCCTCGGCTATCGTAAAGAACGTGAGTCTAGTGATGCTTCCGCTTCCCGTACAATCTACGTCTCGATACTACATGCATACGTTCCTTTGCCTGTAGATGAGAAGGTGCGGGCACTTACCTAAGAGATAAGATGAAGATCTCGAACCTACATACGTCCATGTCTTCAGTTGAAGAATTGGAAACGTCGATGGCTGCCGACGAGATACTAGATTCGTCCCATGCTCGCATAATCCTCTACATTTGGCTGTACAGTTGGCTATGGTAATTCCTGCCACGGAGATAAGTCTCTTCTCTCAATATTATGTCCAGGTCTCCTTTAATCAAACCTCTCAATCGTAAGCTTACTAAGAACAGGGATGCTACAGTTTATCGCATGAAACCTCGATCGAATAATGTACTCCTGATATCTCAAGCGACGTACTATCTCTTTGGAAGCCCAATATATGTCTCAAGAGCAGGGCCTCGCGCCGCTGATGAAAAAATGCAAAGCCTGTTGCGCTGATGGCTCAACATCCGCGCTTTTGAAAATGAATGTTCACTCTCTCATTGCCTCACCACTCTTCGAACAAGGCACACTCTCCTAGCCCGCCCCGTGGCAGTTGCCCTTACTCGAGCCGCCCGCCGCCAACAACGCCCTGCCAATGCAGGCCTTGGTCCCGACCGTAATCTGGCCATACGCGTACCACTGGAAGCAGCAATCCTGTGGAGTCCAGTTGAAGTGCCACCCCGTCACAGTCCCGCACTTCTTGATCTCATCCCAAAGAGAGTTCCCATCGACGCCGAGCTCGGCGTCCGGGAGGTCCTTGCCACGGACCTCAAAGATACTCTCAACTCCACCGTAGGTGACATCGCAATGAATTTCGTTGATCTTTTCGTCCATCGGCGCCATGGTATAGGTCCAGCCGTCGCTGGCTCTCAGGGTGCCGCCGAACTTGTAATTGTAGGGTTTGTTGACCGGATCGTTGCCGTCGCATCCATCGATGACTGCCCTCAGGAAACGGCCCACGCAATCAGGCGCGTCTTGCGGATTGGAACTGTCGCCTTTGATGTGCTTGACGTACAGCTCAAGGGCATTCTCTGTTCCTTCATTGTAACGTTTGTACTGCTCAGACTGACCACAAAAGTCGTAAACATTTCCAACGGCGATGTCACGAGAGCGCACCCAGTAATCGCCGCCGACTCCATGACAAGAGGATTGATCTGAATCATAGGCGTTGAAATGAGGTAGCGTGAAGTTCTTGGCCGACACTGTGGTCAGGTTTGAGCTGTTCGTATCAGTTGGGTTGACTGATCTGACTGTTCTTGGTAAGGCAGCGGCTGTGGCAGCCAGAGGCGCCAGGAGAAGAGACAAGATCGGATGCATCGCGGTCGGGTTCTTTGGGTGTGGATCAGATCGGAGTAGAGAAAGTTGATGGTTGGGTTGGAATACGGAGAGAGAGTCGAGTTTATAAGTTGGGAACACAGGTGGGGCTGCGAGGCAGACCTCGCGTAGAATGGCGCAAGCATTGAGCAGTCAATTGTGCAGAGCGCAGAATGGCTTTGTTGTAGATTGACTGCATCTTGCCAAATCGTATTGCTGCTTGCGGCTCGCGAGTCCACTGGTCGCCGTCAAGGGTGTTTTCGCAAGTCCGTAACTTCTGTAGCAAGCTTAGTAGCGCTTGCCGTGGGGCAGATTGATCAGTGAATGGGAGTGAAGTGAATTGCCCGTGAGGTTGCAATATATGCTTTGAGTGGGGTAGCACAACAAGTGAAGTCACGACAAGCTAAGTACAATCAGCCTTGTATCCGGAGCCTAACTTCTAAGGTTTCGGCCTGCGGCCTGAAACGTCAGCCCTGTATAGCAAACATGATTTGTGACACGTGACACGTCGTGCAAGACTGTCCGCTCCTCTTATGTTCTACAACGTGGTCTACGTTATTGTTTTCTCTCAACCCTAAGCAATCAGACCGGCGCCTCATCACCAAGATATCAACACAATCCAACCTCCTATCTCACCGGTCATGATCAGTCCTGCCAATCTCATCGCGATCTTGTCGCTGTTGTTGCTCGGAACCGCAGCTGCCGAAAAGATTGACTATGGTACAGGAATCTCCTTATCAAGCGACTATGGGTAAGTTTCCCCGATCTATATTTAAAGAGTTCGAGACCGAGTCTGACGAATCAGGACTGTGAGCGCCTACTTCGGCAATGGCAGCTTCCTCGACATTGCCAAGATCGAGGGTGGTGCGGCATACAAAGAGTACATGCTGGACCCGCGACCAGCTCCACATACGAGATCCATCCCAGTGTACTGTCCTCTACCAGGCGCATATTGTGCTTACTGGCCGCTGCAAAGAATTCAAACCACAAACCCGTTGGCTCCCCTACACAAAGCGTTGCTAGCCGCTGCTGAGGCAACCCTTGAGACGGACATACGTTCCACAGTGATCGCTGCTCATGGTATGCAGAGCCCCGACGACGCAAACGATCTTGCACGCGCAGCCTTCGCTGACATGGGGCTCGAGCTGCGGCGTCACATTGCATTTCCGATGAAGCATTTTGTTCCGCTTTTACAGCTGGAAGGAATATGCAACGACCAATGTTGTGCATATCGCCCTGGTGGGCCAGAAATATACGTTGAGGATCCGCTTATCCTCGGTATCGAATATACTCGCGGGAACATGGCCGCCTCTTTTGGCTTCGAACAATGTGGAATGTACGTCTACACTTCTCGAGCATCTTCGAGCGAAACTGGTCATGATGCCATGCAGACCTACATGAACACCGCGGCCAACGTAACCAGCTTCGCTATTAGATTTGAGAATGTGTTACAAGGTCTGATAGCAGAGTCCAGATCCGGGAAGGAATCAGCTTTGGATGCGGTGGTGCTGTTCGGGGAGCAGGCCAACGATGAGCAGTTCGGCATATGGCTTCGAAAGTCTCTCAGGAATTTGTTTGCCAACGGAAAATCTGTCCAGCTGTACAGAGGAGAGCACGTCTCACCCGACCCGGCTTATTTAGCATCACGGGTAATGGCAATGGCCGTCTTCGAAAGCAAAGAATATCGGGAAAGCAAGGAAGGGCGTGGCCATACTTCGAGCCATGAGCTCTAGAGGCGTTCGACAATCAGTAACATGTTCGACTAGTCTCACAAACTTGAGATATCTCGTCTATGACGAATACGGCTCTTGAAGTTTGGTAGGAAGTTTGGTAGCTGGCAAAGTCGAACATATAGATTATAGCCACCGCAGAACAGGCGGGCAACTTCTACCAGAAAATATCAGTAGATACCGGTTCGTTCTATCATACAGCGCATAGCAAGCACAAAACTGCCATAGGAGGCTGCTGGACTATTGGACAGAATGAGATGCCTTTTTGGAGTGTATTGGAGCTTGCTATGTGGGGCAGGTTGAGCAATGAATGAAGTGAAGTGACACGAAAGGATCAAGAGGTCACGCTGAGTGGGGTAAGACTATAAGTGAACACAGAACTAGCTGAGTCAGATCTCTATTTTCACAGCCTAAAGCAGCCAATTCGATCGAAATGCGGCCCAGTTACTGGAAGTGAAGTGACTGATTGTTGATGCCAAGCTGCTGCGTTACCAAAGGCAGTGAAGTGTGATCGCGTTATGCCACCCTGTGCAACCTGCAACACGTGCCGGCGCCCCACCTTTTTGTCGCATTGTAAAGAGCAAACATTATACGTGCGAGATTGGTGTTCCTTGTCACGGATTCTTGAGCAGCCTGCCTGATTCTCCATAATACAAACAGGACTCGACACTGTTAGGATCAAAACTGTCTCGACAGACCCTCCTCCTTACGACCTTAACAGACTCTTCTCTCTGGTTAGCATCATGCGATCGTCAGTTCTCCTCTTTGCCATATTGGCGCTATGCGGCTTTTGTGGCGGGATGATCACCGACGACGATTTTGGCACTGGGATAACGCTATCCCGCGATTACGGGTAAGAATTACGGACCATGTATGTTGTGCTACTCCGGCTAATTTTCGATTATAGGACCGTCAGTATCTACTTTCAGAACCGCACAGTTCGCACTTTCGCGGACGTTGCAAAGGTCCAGGGAGGTAACGAGTACCAAGCCTACATGAAAGACCACTTCGACCACAAGAAAGTGCCGACCTCATTTTCAACTCAGTGGAATTGCCCATTCCCGCATCGCATCTGTAGACACCTGCCTGGGCAAAGCGACCGAACCCACAATCCCCTTCTACCGATGCTCAAAACAGTGCTGTCGGCTGCGGAGACCGTCCTCGAGCGCGACGTGAAGTCTGTCATGGTTTCCACGCACGTCACGCAGAGCCAGAACCACTGGGAAACCCTGTCGAATCATGTTTCATCTGCCCTGAAAGAGCTGAAGGTCGATCGCTGGGGTGATGGCTTCCATAACGTGGTATCGACACTTGATTATGCACTGCACTTCGGGTACGATTGCGACCGAGGGGAAGATCGCTACTTGATGGCAATCGAGTACACAAGAGATTCGCTGGTGGGTCAGATATGGAATGGCAAGTGTAGAACATACGAAACACTGCCCATGATCATCTCGAGCGCATCCGGCCACGACGGGATATCAGCCTGCAGAAGGGAGACCGACAACGCTGAAATATGCAACGCACCGCTGCGAAGCGCTCTCCGTGATCTGATCGAGACATCCGGGCATTCGAGACATCAGCTGGCGCTGAGCGACCTATTAATTTTCGGCGAGCAAGCGAAAGACAAAAAATTTCTGATGGTACTGGTACAGTCTCTTCAAGACAGCCTTGTGAATGTCACTTCAATCGACACATCAGAGATTGGCGAGTTCTCACCGGATCTTACGTTTGCTGGCTCAAGGGCAATGGCGGGGATCGAGCTGGAATCCAAAATTTTCGATCATTAGAAATTGGCATTGACCACAGGACTGCGATCAGAGGCACACGGTGGATCGAAGAACAATTGTTCAAGAGTGTTACAGTGTCAGAGTTGCCAAGGAACCGCAATGATTCGAAGTTTACAACTAGGCAGGCTACCAGTCAAGAACTCAGCTATTGGGGCGATGGGAACAGCCTCGCAGTCTCCTTTATTTGCTTGCTTCTGAGAAGCCTGCCTTACATGTAGTTCACTCCCCATTCTCACTGGTAATGGCGAGGTCGCCAGAGGTGAAGTCACAACTTCCTACGTACGATCAGCTCAAGGGAATGTGAGTCGCGACAAGTCATGCTTCTGAGAAAACCGTTCGCTCCTCTTCTGCTCTATTAGAGTGAAGTGAATGTGGGGTGTTGCATAAGTGAAAGCTGATCATGCGACTTTGTGCCACCACGTGCCGCCCCGCCTGCAAGCAAGCATCAGAGTTGCCGATATGTTTGGTCTTCATGAACACTCTCCGAATGCTCCTACGATACTCTGATAATTAAAAGTTGAATTCTGCCGCTCTACTTCCCTGGAGTCTGGTGTTTGCCTCTGAGACAAACAAGATGCACTTGTTGTCAGTCGTCCTTGGCGCATTAGCGCTATGTCATCTCTCTACCAGTATCAACCTCCAGGATCATCTCGGCATTGGGATAGCTCTCTCAAGTTACTATGGGTAAGTATTGTGGTTCGCATCTTGCAGCTTGCATTTACTGACGTTGATCACAGGACCCTGAGTGTCTATTTTGCCAACGGGAGGTTTGTTGATGTCGCAAAGATTGAAGGCAGTGAAGCATACAAAGCATGTGTGAACAGCGGCAACGCCCACTGGACCCACGGCAAATCATTTGACGATGCGAAGGCCAAGACCGCACGAGCATACAAACCACACGTACGTGGCAGCCACGGCACAGGTCGAGCCTCCCACCAAATGGCAGCTCCCTGGTACTTTTCACTCTCGCGCTATCTATGCAAGCACCGGCCCCAGCAGGAAATTACTACTGACAATCCGGTTCGTCCCATGCTTCAGGCATTACTCGCTGCTGGTCAGAGTTTCCTTAAGGAGGACGTAGATTCTATCCTAGTCGGTACGCTTATTACAGGAAACTTCGATGAGATGCACCGCTATGTGTCTCTTGCTTTAGCAGAGATGAAGACCAATGGCCAAAATCGATTCTTCAACCTTCCAGGGCGCATCAATGACGCGCTCGGCCTGGAAAATGATTGCGACGATGTATGGGATACCGATGTCGACGAATATGAGATCATGGCAATCGAGTACACGAGAAGCTCTTTGGTAGGTCAAATATCGACCGAGCTGTGCGGATTGTACATGACGGAGTCGACGGTCAGCTCATCCGGTTACGACAAGTCAACAGCCTGCAGAAAGGCGTCTGCGGAACCGGAAGCATGCGACGTGTCCCTAAAAAGCGTCCTTCGCAAGCTGATCAGAGCAACCAGCAACTCGAGATATAATTTGACGCTAAACGCACTAGTGGTCTATGGAGAGCGAGCGCACGACGAGGATTTCCTAATGGTGCTGAACCACACCTTGAAAGACAACTTCGTTAACGTCACTTCCGTTCATTTAGGCCAAGCCAAAAGACTTTCTCCGGACCTCGCATTTGTGGGCTCGCGGGCAATGGCGAAGCATGAATTGGCGGAGAAAGACTTTCAGCGGCGTCATGCTGGTGAGAGGGATGAACTATGAAAGACAAGCCGGAGATTGGGGATCCATGGTCAGGGTGATGTTTCAACAAAGCTACGATTGTTATTGCGAGGATGTATCTCCAAGGTGAAAGAAACGAGACCTGCTTGACATGGTTGGAGATAGTGTCCACTGCCCATACCTTTTCTGGTCGTTTGAGGGTGCGTACATGAGATGTAATCTTCAGTTTACTGAATCGACAGAGGTTTTGCGTTCAGCTATATCCGATGCTGGTGCTGGGCGGTACTGGCTGGGTCGATCAAATGGCTTGAGGCATCCCAGTTACGAAGAGTCTATTGTCCGATTTTCATGATCGTGATCTCGCGTGCAACAGCCTCGCACAGTGCAATGTCACACAGCACTGGTTCGTGGAGACTGATTAAAAATCCTACTTAGGTGAGCTTCCGCCTGTCAAGCGCTGCACGAAGGGCTTGATCATGTAGACCGGCAATGGTATGAACAAGAAAGCCGATCAAACTCCCATCACACGTACAGGATCAAGTATTCTGAGCCACACTTCCGTGTCACATCAACAAGTCTTACATCTGTACATTGCGTCTGAAGAATGAACTTCAGACGAGAAGAAGCCTCTAACAATGAAAGTCGACTGGACTAGATTTCACTGACACAGGTGATCAGAAGACGAAATCGCTGCAGCGAATGGTCAATACGAGAGACAAATGGAGTATTAGGTCATGAGGTTTTTTTTAGACGCCAGGAAAAAGTAGTGTCGCTGCGCCTCAAGCGCCGAGCATAAAGCTGGGCTGTGGTTTTAGGTGAGTTAGGGCTTCTAGGGCTGGCTCTCACTTTTATTAGTTGAGTCTACGATGTTGCGTCTTCTCATACTTGCTGCCTTTCTTCAGATATCTATCTTCATGAAGCAAAATCCTCATTCGGGACGTTTGTGTTTTAGACACTGAATCGTGGCGAACAAGTTTCTTTTCGCTTAAAAGCACTAGCAGAGTGCCATCAGCTGGCATTGAGAATAGCACCCTATCGATTGGTGTAATATTGTCGCCTCAATCAAAAATCCCATTGTACTCAAGAGATTCGGCCTGGTCAGATTCAACGGAGATGGCAAGCTTACTAGATCCTCAAGAAGCTGAAGTGATGAAACTGGAAGAGACGAAATCAGACGAGCGACAGAATCACGAACTCACAACCATCGACCAGTACGGCGACCTGACCGTCGAAGTCGGAAATTTCGAACAAGACGATGTCGCGGCCCGAAAATTCCTAGTCTGTTCAAGAACCCTCGCAAGAGCATCACCGGTGATTGAACGCATGCTCTACGGCGCCTTGGCAGAATCCAAATCTCATCAGACTGCTTCACAAGACTGGATCATCAAGCTTCCTGAAGATGACCCTGCGACCTTTGATCTATTTTGCTGGATCTCTCATGGGCCAACACGAAAAATTCCAATGGAGCTCACTCAAGACCAACTCGTCAGGTTGACACTGTTCACGCACTACTACGATGCAACCGAAGCTTTGGCGCCTTGGATAGGCCGATGGCTCTCATCTATTCCCGAGCCAGCCGTGCCAGGCGAGCTCCAGCTGCTCCAGATCCTATGGACCTGCTACGAGCTGGGCCAACAGCGGACTTTCGAGACTGTTGCGCACAGACTCGTGCTTGAAAGTGCGATGTCTGAAGACCGCGCGATGTTACAAGACGCCCTGGGAGGTCACCTTACGGACATCATCTCTCGAGCGGACGAAATCAGACTGGCCATGATCGACTCGATGCTTGGTCTTTTCCGGCAACTGACCGAGACTCTGGTAGTTGTTGACGAGAGGCCGCGGTGGTGTCGTTTCGCTTCATATATGGGCCCGCATAGGTGTGAGTCCATGATCCTAGGGTCTGTAGTGTTCTGCTTGACGCGAGCGGGATTGTGGCCTATTCCTGAGAGCCAAGAGATCTGTAAGACTCAGAGCGTCAGGAGCTTGTACCAGCAGCTCGTTGGCATCGTGATACATGATATTGGGCAAGTAGGAAGAAATGGTGAAGATCATTCGCAGTGCAATCCGAGAGGGTTCTTGCTCAAGGGTCTTGGGAAGGTCATGGGGGAAGTGGCAGATCCATACCTCGAGGAGCACACGAGATATTTGGCGGAGCAGAATAGCAGAATGAGGTATCAGTCTTGAGCTCCAATCTATTGTGATAGATTAAGGCTTGTTCGACCGCTCGTCAATGCGCGGAAACCCACAAGTGGACAAGCTATACTTCGCTTACTGCTCAGTGGTCAGCTACATCGTCTAGGCTATCAGCGTCGGGAAGAACTCAATCTGGCTTTACATACAATGGTATCCTCCAAGATGAAGATTGTATCGATACTCGCCAGGTGATTCAGGCTTGGCGCTACGAATGTGCGTTTGCAGGTAGACTTATAGTTTAAGGTTTAGTTATATGTACAGTTGTAGGTAAGCTTTAAAGTCTAGTAGTGGAAAGTTTGTAGCGCTGTGGACTATGTTACAGTATAGCAGCGCTACAAACTTTCGCTCAGACCGACACCGAACTCAGCTCATGTAGGGTCAGCTCAAGGCTTCGCGGTATAGATGTATCGTGAAGCGTTATACCATCCAACAGGATATCTACGGATACGAGATTCCATAATTCAAGACGCGCCCCAAGATCCCCGAGGACAAAACTAAGTTTGAGGACATGATGGAGAAACACTAGGTTTGAGGACAAAATGCAAAGTCAAATGCTTTCTGCTATCTTCTGCTGGCCGTCGGACGCAGTTATAATGATGCGCATCCCCATGATGGGTACGTCCCTTATTGCGCTCATACCTCACACTGCCTGAAGTGACACTCATACCAACGTTCGACGCTCACATACAACACGATCCCCAGGCAAACCACAAATCAAGTCGAAATGGCTCCTTCGACCATAGCACCGACCATGGGCCCTGCGCTCTTCCATCGCGCACAAGCGCGCTTCAAGAAGATGGTTGGTGGTACTGCCAGCAGCGCCGTCGCCACTCGTCGAGCAAGCGTCGCCGAAAGCAGCGAGGACGAGTCGCTCTCCGAGCCCGCGGGGGACATCTCTTATGTCCCTTACAGACTTTATGCAACCAAGGGTGCTCTGGTCGTGCGAAACAGTCCCCGCGACTCACTTCTCGCTGCGGAGTCAGAGCAGCTATCTTCCAACACAGTCGCAGGCGCACATATTCCCACGCCGCAGAGAAAAGTCTCCGCCCTGCCGGAATGTCTTCGCATCCGGCCAAACGCAGACCGCATCCGAGACGACAAAGCCGCCATGGAGCGCGACTACGCTACGACCACTCTCGCCAAAATCAGGCAGAGCGTAACTCGTCTGGAGAGCACACAGCATCTCCTCGACCAAGAAGTCGCGCGCGTCGACCAGACGCTCTGGCAGCACCTCGAAGAGGGTCAAGCCCGTCGGGAGGCGCAGTGCGCACGCAACGTTGCTGCTGCCGAGGAGCGTGTGGTGGAGGCTGAGATCAAGGTTTCGTATGAGAGGAAGAAAGCTGATGCTCAGCGGTTGGAAAGCCGTGTTGTGGAGGAAGTTGTGCCCTTGTCTGCGGAGGGAAAGGCCCACGGTGATGCGGTGGAGATTCGCAGGTTGGCGGCTCCGCGAGCGGCGCGCCAGTCGGTGCCGGACAGCAGCTATCCTCGCTTCTGAGCGCAATCCAGATGAGAAGAACCATGGAGAGCACGGGAACTTGGTGGCTACCAGATTGCTGAGTGGCATTTGTTTATCTTGATCGCTGATTTTGACCTTTGGGACATTTTCGGATTGGGTGCGACTTTGCTGTTTGTTCGTATTCCATAAGTCGTTAATGCGATGCATCATCTATGATTACCGTCAAGAAACATGAATCTCGGACCTCATGTCCGGCTCGAGCTGTCAAGCCATTTCTTCACAGACGTGCCACCCTCGTGCGCAGCCCTAAACAGAGTCCTCTCCTCCTCGTCAAGTCCCTTCATCCACTCGCCACCCTCGCTGACCAAATTCCTCGAATTGCTCGCCTTGTCGGCGATCTCAATAGCCCTCTTCTTGAACGTCTCAGTCAAGATCTCCACCAGCTCCTCTTCATCAAAGAGTTCCAGCATGCGTGCTCCGAGACCATAGAAATGGGGCGCCTGATCTCGCACCCGCACCGTTTTCGGATCGGCTTTGAGGGCGTTGACTACCCGCTTTGAGAGGGCAGCCGGCATGTCCATGGTAAGGAAGGTTGTGTCGCCAGCTATGCGGTTCACGGCCAGCATCTCGCCAAGCCACAAGGGAAGCTCGAGTTTTGAGCCAGATTTGACGTCTTCGCCAACATTGCCGCTGAGGTAGCCGAGAGATGGGACTGTGAGTTCAAAAGTGCATGGGATTTTTTGGGAGTCGGTTAAGATGGCGTCGAGGTCGTAGTAGCTTGAGGTGGCCATTTTGGCGAGAGTGCTAGACGCGCTTCAACGCGGCGCCTTTTTCACGCGTCGCGGCTGACCAGATTATTAATCGAGGGGGCGATACAGTGTATGATAAGTCCAGCGCCGATGGCACACGCGACTACGGTCTTTCGGATGCAGTGTCGAGCCGTTATCGTGGAATAGGCGGTTGGGCGATGACGAGGACCAGAAGTGGCGCTGACTGCAGCTTGCGCGGATGCGTTTGCCTAGTCGTGTGCTGGATAAAGTAGAGTTGTGCCAGCTCCTTAGCGTGTTTTTGGTATTTCCTTCACTCTCTTGCTGCCGAGTGTTTCGCTGCAGTGAAGTCCTTATATTGCTCTCCCACTTTTTAAAATCAGTTGCTCCCCAAGTGAACGTGTATTCTTTCTACCACCACCATCCGCTGGCCATAAAGGTCGACTTTGCGGCAATCGGCATTCTTACACCTCACGTCCAAGCTCCCAGCTGCTGAGGTCATTCGCTACGCCAAGCCAACAAGGTCAAACAGCCCCATCACGTTGCACAGAAACACGACAGCGACCGCATCCATAAACAACCCGAAACACTCCCTCCCGACCATATACGCGGCTGGCTGCAGCGCCGTCTCCTTTGCGCCATCTTCATCCGCGCCGCCGGGCACCCTGATACTCGCCGCATCACGCCCAACCGCCGTTTGGATTCCGTAAGCTCCATAGCCGAAGGTCGTGTGAGACCATCTCATACAGGCCTTGAGCCTCACCCTCGACCCCACCGCAGCAAGCAGACAGCTGCGCCGCTCGACGCAACTGCGTCACCTCGCCCTTGAATATGAACGGCCACTTGTCTGCCGACCATGATTCCCGAGCCACATCACCAGGAGGCAGTCGAACGATCGATAGCGATGATGGAGACGCCAACATCGCTCGCCTCGGCCGTACGAGGCCACGCATATTCCCTTACCAGAAATACATGCCCTACGAAACCGAATCACGGGAGAAGCGCGAGGAAGACCTAGATGAGATGATCAAACATTTGTACATATCGGTGGCATCCGGCGACTTTGTTCCAGATGCCGTGCATTGGACGAGGGAAATCAGAGGATGGATGTCACTTAAGTTTGACCTTACGCGCCAGCAGAGGATAACACTGGTCAAACTGTACTATGAGCTTGCGCTGGCTCCTGGTCTGGAATATGCAGTGGCAGAGCGGTTCGCAAGCATGTTCATGGTGCTGACGAAGCGCAAGCACTATCTACGGCCAGGCAAGGATCTGACGCTTGACTGGCGCCCTCTGTACAAAGAGCTCAAGGTTTTCGTCTTGCCATCGGAAAGTGCGACGCAGAACACCTACAGCTCAAAACGGAACATCAGGACGTTGACAAAGCTCTGCACATTCGCCCAGCTGTTCTTCGACCCGAAAGAAATTCCGGCAATGCTCGAGGAGTTCTTGCCATACTTCAGCATGAGCTTCTCGGAGCACGCCTTTGTCACAACAGGTCTTCTCAACCTTTTCCTACCGACCACTACGCCGCCCGAGGATGATGAAAAACTGCATCTACAGTACTACCTCCCGACCTTGTTCCACCTTTGGTCAATGGTCAACAGATCGATGATGCTGGATATCAGGATGCTTGATATCTTTTCCCGCCAAGCAAGAGATTGTCTCACCGCAGAACACCTTAGCTTCGGCTCTTGTGGACTTTTCACAGAAATCCAAACTTCAACAGTTTTCACTGCCGTCCTAAGATTGCTGGAAATTCCAGTTGGACAAGCCACCACGCCATACTCGGCCACTGTAGATGTCGGCGCTGGACAGGCAATACTCCTCGATCGCGACCCTCGCAAACACCCTAGCTCACATAGTATCGCTAGGTGGGTCATCATGTCGCTTTCGGATAAGTGTTTGCAAGACCCCAAGAAGAACTCAATCTTCCACCAGCTGGAGGGCCTGATCCAGGCAATTGAGACGTTCTTCCATCCATCCAACTCCGGCAGCTGGACAAAGCCTATCTCACAGCTCGTATACTTCCTTGCAGACTTCTTCGTGATGCGTTGGAACCGCGAGCAGAGTGGCGAGTACGAACTGCCGGAAGACCGGAAGCTATCACCGGAGCTCCGCCGCCGCTTCGTCCTCTGCCTCAGAGATGTGACTTTCATGGGCATCTATGCCAAGAGCGGCACCGCAATGAACTACAGCCTTAGCACACTGCAGTCGCTCGCTTACCTCGAGCCCAACCTCATCTTACCCGGTGCTCTGCAGAGGATTTATCCTGCAATGCAAGGGTTGGTAGAAGTCCACCGTACCGTCTCGTCTATCAGAGCCCTGCAGATGTTGTCCAAGATCATTGCTCGCACAAAGGGCTTCAGGTGTCATCTCACGACACTTCTAGGTTTGGCTCTTCCTGGTATCGATGCGAACGATCTCGACAAGACAATGCACACCCTTGCTTTCGTTCAAGCCGTCTGTTATAACATCCCTCTGCATGACCTTACCAAGGAGACTCAGAAAAATGGCTCTAACGCCGAAGGCTCCCTCGACCATGACCCAGCACAAGGAACAGCGCTTGCTGTGGACTGGATCACCTCGCAGGTAGGTCGTCTAGAGCAGGAGGGTCCGTTGGTAGAGATGAATTATGAGACTGAGCTCTCAAACGAGGATGAAGAAGCCATCCTCAAGTCTTCAACCGCTGGCTTTGCCGAGTTCGTAATTTCCTTCATTGGCAAAGTGTTCACTTTGCTGCAAAACCTGCCCGATGCTGCACGCGTCAAGAGCGGTTCTCCCGAAGAGAATGTTGTCAACACATTGCCTGCGACCTTCTCTCCTCTACTCGCGGCGCTGAGTCCCGAGCTTTACGATATTGCTCTGCAGCAGGTAGCTAAATTCGTGACCGGCCATGTCGTTCACCAGGCTAGGGACGCAATGGCTTTCATCTGCAACACGGTAGTAAAGATATCACCAAAGAAGGCATTGTCACGACTTCTGCCAGACATCATGTCCTCCATTAGGACTGAGATTACAGAGAATGGTGCAGGCTCATCACGTACGACTGGCTCTGAGATCTTGCCTAGAGATCGAGCTCTAGTGTGGCATGTATCCTTACTCAGCATGTGCGTTGTGCATGTCGGCGAGGACGTACTCGATTACGAGAAAGAGCTGTTCGACATTGCCGGCTTCATGCAGGATAATTGCAAAGGCATTCCTCTCGTGCATGTGTCGAATTTTATCCACCATCTCTTGCTCAACCTGACAGTCACTTACACCATGGACTACGCCCTATACAACCCTGCTGAGCTTCAGCGCGGTCTGACGAGCAAAGACTGGGGTAAGATCGTTGATCCAGCTGATCTCGACATCTTGTGGCATGTACCTAACCAGCGGGAGTTGGCGTTCGCCGTGCGTCTTTTTGAGGCTCAAGGTGGACGCGCCATCAAGGCACTTGAAGAGTTGACCGCAGCGGATAGCCCCGTCAAGCGTGATGGTGTCGGCAAGGATTGGTCTGATGAGGTGTCACGAAACCTTGTCCTTCTTCGTCTAGTCATCTCCGGCATGTCCCGTCTCTTCCGATCCGACGACAGCTCAATCACACCGTACACTTTCAACGACAACACATCCACCGATGCAATGGATATCGATGCCAATGGAGATGACAGCGGCGTAGACTTCGCCGATCCAGATGATGAGAAAGTGAAGCGCACGTTCCAGTACTCTACCGGATATCCCCTTGAGAAAGGAAGCGTTGAGTATGAAACAGTGCATAAACTCCGCAAGACCACGGGCGAAACTCTACACCGTGTACACAACTTCCTCGTGAAGAACCAGGAAGACGATGTGCCTTGTTTCAACGCGCTGTACACGGCTTACAAGACTTGGTTCATTGACATCGGCATCGAGCGCTCAGCACACGTCCTTGATAGGCTCACTCGTCTGTTGGCAGCTGACACCCACGGCTTCAAATTCTCTGGCACTCGTAAAGAGTACCCCAGGCCGTTGCTTGTCCGAAGAGCGAATTTGTACCACTTCCAGCGCCTACGCTTCAATGAGCATCCCCGTGCTGCATCTGATCTTGACAAGACTCTGCTCCTAGATTTGGCTGCCAGCTCAACAAGTATCTACACTGATATTCGCCGGACTGCGCAATCAGCTGGCGAGCAGGCCATGAAGAGCATTGTTGGTGCGAAGCCTCTTATCATTCCGCCCCTTCTGGACGCCCTTGAGACTGCTCTGGCTGAGGCCGACCATCCTAGGATGAAGGGCGCGATGTTTTCTCTTCTGTTCGGTAGCTTGGCCAAGCCCATTGGACGCAACTGGCGCTTTGCGCCACGCATGATCAAGCTCTTCATCAGAGTGTCAGAGGCCGATAGACCCAGCATCCAGAAGCTTGTGGCTAGCTCCAGCTTTACGATTCAAGACATGACGAAGGCAATTGACAGGATGGTCATACTCGATGAGAATACCCTGAACAACATCTGGCCAGACGGCGGCGACGAAAAGCCCTCGAAGTCTCCTAGAACGATCGCAGCCACAAAAGAGGATGCAAACGCGCTTGTTCCTCCTAAGAAGGCAAAGATTCAAAAACGTCGCGCTGTGATCGAAGAAAAGAAGAAGGACTTGGCGCTGGAGCTGATTGAGTCTATCAAGCACAGTCACTGGAAGAAGGCTAGCCGCACAGCCTCTCTGGTCATTGGCTTTGATTATCGCTTCGAGACAATCGCCACCACTGGCATGCTTGAGCTCGTCATCAAAGGCGCAATCGATCCTCACCCTCAGCTGCGAGCACTTTACGCCCATGCTTTCATTGCTATTCACAATCTGGCTCAGACTAGAGCGCTTGTTGGTCACAAGTACGAGAAATACCTTCTTGACTCTCAGAATGATCCTGATGAGGTCACCTTGCCCACACGCCGTGAAGACGAGCGCTGGACTCAGGACTTCCTTGACACCTTCGCGCAGCCTAGCGCGGAAGCGTACGTTGACGTTGACTATCCTGGTTGGCTCGTATGGCAAAAGCAGATGCGTGGTTACCGCGTAGGCAAGAGCCAACTAGAGTTCGACGACGTCGAGAAAGCCGTCAGGAAGCAGATGGGCAGCTACATCGATCGCCACTGGATCTCTACCTTCTTCGGCTATATGAAGCAAGAGCCTCGTGACTCGGCTGCAGACCGCTTCCGCATGTCGAGCTCCATGATTGTTGCTTATGTGTTGGATCTGATGTCTTCCGGCCTTACTGTTGCCACTTGGGACGATTTTAAGGACCTCACTCAGGCAGTCTACGGAGATGGCAGCGACAAGCACCAGCACCGCGCGATGGCAGAGATCTGTGGGGCTCTGATCCAGAGTGCCGAGGACTTCGAAACTGATATGCGTCAGAAGGTCTGGGAATTCGTATTCCCAATTGTCCGACGCATCTTCTCCGACGGCATGACACCCGAGAATACTTCGTACTGGCTGACTTTTGTGACACTAATTGTCGGCGGCAAGGATCCTCGCCGAGCTTGGCCTCTGGTTGATTGGCTTGCAGGCTTCAGACTCGACATGGGCACTAACGCGGCCTTCAAGGAGAGTTCGAAGATCACACTCTTGCAAACTGTTATCAACGCTGTCGGATGGCATTTCCAGCTCGAACGCGGCGTCCTGGATGATTTCCTCGAGCACATCGATCACCCTTACAAGGGTGTGCGTGAGGTCATGGGAACTTCGCTTGCCACCATCTTCCGAACTCGCTACCATGAGAGCTACAAGGACATCCCGACCTTGCTTGAGGCGCAGAAGAATGCTTCCAGTGTTGGTACACGTCCTTACCAGCCGACTGAGGAGTTCTCCGGCATTGTGCGTGACGTCTTCGAACGACTGGAGAAATGGCGCCTTGAGCGTCCTGCAGGCATTCAGACACCAACACCATACACGCAAGCTAGCAAGACCGCCTTGCTCTGGCTCGATACCCAGCTCGCGTCTTACGAGTGCACCATGCTTGTGCCTTTCTTCCCAGATGGTTTCATGCAGCAGCTTCTGCACATGATGGATATCAAGGAAGATCCCGAGTTACAGTCCCTCGCATACCACGTCTTCCGCCATTTGCCCAACATCCCTCACCGACCCGGCGAGGATGAGGCGTTCGTCGGCTCACTCATCAAGATCGGCACAACAAGCACCTCATGGCACCAGCGTCTCAGGGTCTTGATCAACATGCAGGTCATCTACTTCCGCCACCTCTTCATCATGCCCATCTCACAGGCGAAGGCACTCTTTGTCTGCGTCCGTGGCATGCTCCACGACACTCAGCTTGAAGTCCGTCTTGGCGCCGCCGCAACTTTGAGCGGAATGGTCCGATGCTCACCCATTGAGCTACGCAAGGCTCAAGTCACCGAGCTGAAGTCCCACTTCACCAACTTGCTCGTGAAGAATCCTTTGCCGAAAAAGCCCAAGAATCGCGAAGGTCCTACAAGCGGCACCTCGACACCCACGCAAGAGCAGAATCGCTTGGTTCTTACCCGCCACGCTGCCGTGCTTGGTCTCGGAGCACTGGTACAGGCTTTCCCTTACCAGAGCCCGCCGCCAGAGTGGCTACCGGAGGTCCTGGCCACGCTGGCCGGCAAAGCGGCCAGCGACCCCGGCATGGTCGGCAAGAGTGTCAAGACTGCTCTGAGCGATTTCAAGAAGACGAGGCAGGATACTTGGCATGTTGATGTTAAGGTAAGAAAGAAACCACCTACCACAGGATATGAAAGATTGATGCTAACGAAGCTGTTTTCCCAGGTCTTCAAACCCGAGCAACTGGAGGATCTTGAAGGTGTGCTGTGGAAGAGTTACTTCGCTTAGAGCTGGGTTTGTTTATTCGGTCTATCGAACTCAGCTGTTGATCGTGCGTTCTTAGCCGCATTTTACTGACAAGGCGTTTCTGGGTGGGATCTTGTATCGTGGGGGTTAATATGGTCATGTGGAATGCAAAGAAAAGAAAAGATACTTTGTACGAAAAGAACACACTGAAGAAGAAGATTACAGAGAAATTATAAATGAGAAAATGAAGGATTAGCGTGCATCCTGTTCGGGTTCTTGTGAGCTCGGGTGTGGTTTCTGGTTTCTCGATGGATAACGGATACGTCTGTCCTCGACCTGACCGATCCAACGGCCATGGTTTCCGATCCACCGCAGATCTCCACGCGACCGTATACACACGCTCGATCGTCTGGAGTCTGGACCAGGCTGACGGCCATACGAGTGTTCCCAGCAGTCAATAATGCTACCTTTATGACCTTCACTCTGCTCTGACATTACTCGATATAAGTCCACGCCTTGTGTATCTCTCCACGCTGATGTCAACGTGACGCGTTCTCACTGGGAGTGAATTATCAACTAATGAAAATCTCCGCAAGTATCTCCGCACTTCTTACAGAACAGACAGAAAATCAGAAGCGCAGAACCCGGCTTTCTCCATGTTCCAGCGCTTTGATGATGACATACTACTCTTGTCGGGTACGGACGCGCACAAGCCGCTCTTGTGTACCGGATGTTAGTTCGAATGAATGACCTAGCCGGAGTTGAACCGGCACCAAAGACTCGTCTCGAGTCGTTGAAAGGCGGAGCGCGGAGAAATAGACGAGCTCTCCAAAGACTTTCCCCATGCCCTACTCCAGTCTCGGCTCCCACACTCTCCAGGAAAGCGCACCCACACCCGCGGTAACTGCATACACCGACGAACCCCAACAATAATTTCGTGCACGAGCTGCCCTAGTGATATTTCGGCAAAGGACTCTTCAGAATGCTACTACTACTATGCACAGTCGCCGATGTCAGAGGCCCTTCTCTCCGCAGCCAAGACTACCGGGAGCTTTTCTGTAGGCTCGGACAAGAACCGAAGCTCCAGCCACAGTGAATCCTGGCTGCCACCTTGGTTTTGACAAGGCTAACCGGCTACTTCTTGGTATCCGGTCAGTCCACTAGTCTTGGTGACGGCTTAGGACCTCCGCCAAAGTTCGGAGGAGTATCTCGATGGAGGGACGTGGTTGCATCGAGAAGATGTCGGCAACCTAACCTGCTCGAGATTTTTTTCTCGGGACCGCTACTGTGATCCACTTCGCATGTGTGGACCACGTTCTTGAGGGACCGGTTACCGTCTCTACGATGCCGACCCACTGTTGCGGTTGGACTGACCGTGCTTCCGTCGACTTGACGGACAACGACCGCGTTGTTCGAATGTGACACTCTTGCGAAGAAGTGTGAACCTCTCAAAACCAATGCATGTACTGTCAGAAGAAAGAAGACGGCCACCAGGACGTTTCTACCAACGCCGGTACGAGTGATACGATGACCGCATGAAGCGCGTCTATCGTCCTTCATCTCCATGAAGGGCGTTTTCGATCCGCGTCGGTATCATCGGATACGCTGCACAACTCGACCGGCAATTGCCTTGGCCGTTGACCTTTTCTGTGTCTGTGTATCAGGGCTAACCTTCTCCAGCATCAACGATGGCAATAACAATGAGGGGAGGAAAGCATGACTCGAAGCATCATCTCCGCAATTTCTCCACCTCCTCAATCTCCGCTTTGGGGTCCCTGCCACCCCAGCATCCACCACGTGAGTGGATCTGCACTGAATTCTAGGACTTCTTGCCAGCGGAATCGACAAAATAAGTTTGCCGCGGTCGTATGCCAAGCTTTGACGTACGAGGCTGGTGCGATTTTGAAGGGTTTCGATCGTTTTATTCACGCAACATCCGCCAAGGACGCGGAACGGGCGACATGTGGTATGGACATCTAGTGCTGGAAGAGATCCACTCCGTCAGGTTCGGCATCTGATCTTCAAAAATGTCGGTGGTAGCCGGAGGTTACCAGCGACTATATAAGAAAGCATGTCCGCAGCCATGGTTGCAGTCGACAAGCCACTTGCTACTTTCACTCCAATAGCAACTCACAATGGCCGCCCTTCTTCCTCTGTTGTTGCCTCTGCTCGTGCCTGGCACCGATGCTCAGGCTTACGATGCTGCTGTGCGCGGTGATGACGCCTTCAGCTATGTTCAGCCATTGAACACCACGATTCTTGGAGCTTATGGCCACTCTCCGCCTGTCATGCCTTCCCGTAAGCTATTACATTCGATATCGAATCAAGAATCGATCGCTAACAGTGAGACAGCCAATGCAACTGGTGTTGGTGGATGGGAAGCCGCTCATGAGCGTGCAAGGGCTTTCGTAGCTCAACTGACCCTCGAGGAGAAGGCCATCATGGTCACAGGTCAACCGGGACCCTGTGTTGGTAACATTGAGCCCATTGAGCGTCTTGGATTCAACGGACTTTGTCTTCAAGACGGTCCTCTTTCCAACCGTGTGGCAGACTATGTCAGCGTCTTCAGCGCTGGTGTTTCTGCTGCCAGTACTTGGGACAAACACATCCTGTACGAGAGAGGTCTTCTGATGGGCAAGGAGTTCCGCGCAAAGGGCGCCCACGTCGCACTCTCACCCGTTGCTGGTCCTCTTGGCCGCTCAGCCTACTCCGGTCGCAATTGGGAGGTAAGAAGCGATCAGCATAACCCTAGATCGTCTGAGACAATTTGCTGACTTATAACCTTCTCTCTGGATAGGGATTCTCACCCGATCCATACCTCACTGGAGTCAGCATGTATCAGACCATCATGGGTCACCAAGATGCAGGTGTCCAGGCCACCGCTAAGCACTTCATCGGCAACGAGCAGGAGACTCAGCGCAACCCCACTTACAACCCGAACGCCACTCTCAACACTGTTGTTCAAGAGGCGATCTCGTCCAACATGGACGACAGGACCATGCACGAGCTTTACCTCTGGCCGTTTGCCGATGCTGTGAAGGCAGGCGCCGCCTCGTTCATGTGCGCGTACCAGAGATTGAACGGCTCATACGCTTGCGAGAACTCCAAGGCTCAGAACGGCATCCTGAAGACTGAGCTTGGTTTCCAGGGCTACATCATGTCCGACTGGGGTGCAGTTCATTCTGGCGTTGCCTCTGTCGAGGGAGGTCTCGATATGAACATGCCCGGAGGTCTCGGCAACTACGGTACTACCACCGGCGTTGGCTCGTACTTTGGCGGCAACATCACTGAGATGGTCAACAACGGCACTGTTCCCGAGACCAGGATCGATGACATGATCATTCGCCAGATGACACCTTACTACTACCTCGGCCAAGACAAGGACTTCCCTACTGTCGACCCCTCTACTGGATGGCTTAACACTTTCAGCCCTGTCGACACTTGGCTCCGTGACTGGAACCTCACCGGTCCCTCTAGCAGAGATGTCCGCGAAGACCACGGCGAGTACATTCGCAAGCACGGTGCCGCTGCCACCACCCTTTTGAAGAACGAGAACAACGTGCTTCCCCTCAAGGCACCCAAGTCCATCGCTGTCTTCGGTAACGATGCTGCTGAGCCCACCCAAGGTCTGCTCAACCAGCAGGACTACGAGTTCGGTACTCTCATCGCCGGTGGTGGATCTGGCACTGGCCGCGCTACATACCTCGTCACTCCTCTTGTTGCCATCCAGGAGCAGGCTAAGCAGGACGGCGCTCTTGTCCAGTACTGGTTGAACAACACTCTCCTCGCCGACACCGATATCAGGTCTCTCTGGATTCCCAAAGAGCCTGAAGTCTGCCTCGTTTTCTTGAAGACCTGGGCCGAGGAGGCTGCTGATCGCGAGTCTCTCAACGTCGACTGGGACGGTAACGACGTTGTCGCATCCGTCGCTGCTGCCTGCAACAACACGGTCGTTGTTACCCACTCTTCTGGCATCAACCTCCTTCCCTTCGCTGACCACCCCAACGTCACTGCCATCGTCGCTGCCCACTTCCCTGGCCAAGAGTCTGGCAACAGCATTGTCGACATCCTTTACGGCAAGGTCAACCCCTCCGGAAAGCTCCCCTACACCATCGCTTTCAACGGCACCGACTACAACGCCCCTCCCACCACCGCCGTCAACACCACCGGCATCGACGACTGGCAATCCTGGTTCGATGAGAAGCTCGAGATCGACTACCGCTACTTCGACGCCCAGGACATTCCCGTCCGCTACGAGTTCGGCTTCGGTCTCTCCTACACCACCTTCAACGCCACCGGTATCAGCGGCTCCGCAGCCGTCGACTCCATTACCTCCGAGCCCGAGGACCTGCCCATCGTCCCCGGCGGCAACCCCGCTCTCTGGGAAACCGTCTACACCATCAACGCCACCGTCTCCAACTCCGGAAAGGTCGCCGGTGCCACCGTTCCCCAGCTGTACGTCCAGCTTCCCTCCACCGCCCCCGAGGGCACTCCCGTCCGCCAGCTCAGAGGTTTCGAGAAGATCTACCTCCAGCCCGGCGAGGAGCAGACTGTTTGCTTCGAGCTCATGCGCCGTGACCTCAGCTACTGGGACGTTGTCTCCCAGCAGTGGCTCATTCCCACTGGTTCCTTCGGCTTCGACGTTGGCTTCAGCAGCAGGGATCTCAGGGACCGCATGGAGGCTACTATTGTCAGCAACTAAGCATATGATTTCATGAGAGTATGATAGGATCAATTACATAGACGCCTAATGTCAGCAATTAATTGCCATACAATTTCCGCCAACATTTTCGCTGGCGGTCACCCACTGTTCATCGTCATAAGTCTGCGCAGAGAATCTGAATGGTGCCATAGTGATATCGCTTTGTTTGCCAGTCGGTATGGGCGCATTCGTCAATGAGGTCTTAACGTGCTTTCATTGATCTCTCGATGGTGTTTACGATCGATGCAGGATCTATAGCTGCTGATATAAGCATCACATTAATGACCGAGCGTACGCAGACTTAGAAGCTAGAACAGATGCCTGCTGTTTGGGTCTTCGTATACAATATCCCTGGCTTGGTATGATCATTCCTTGCATTTTTATCTATGAAACAGCGCACGTTACAGGCTGTGAAATTTCCCCGACAGATACGGATTATTCCAGATGTGTCTCGATCGATTGGTGGAAAGAGGATATTGCAATGTCCATGTAAGCGTTCAAATTCACGCCATAGTACACAAACTGCTGCAGTCGTCGACATTTTGCTCATATCAGCCTGCCGTACCTGCCAAATCATGTCTTTGACTGCCCAGTCAATACAGGATACAAGCAGAGAATGATCAATGCACTGAAAGAGCTTTTTTTTCTCGAGATAAATGTTGTTCAGGTTGATCGCCCAAAGTAGGGTTTAGGGTAAAGTGGCAAGAGCGATGAGGCTGCTTTACATATGTAAGCATGTGAACATTAATTCGAAGCCAGGCTTCTGTGCCTCAGTCATATATACGATGATCGATAGCTGCTGAATCAATATTTCTGCGACAAGTATATACATGCATAGACGTATGTCTGTCACTATCGTAGTCTTGCCCCAGTCGGTGTGACAGAAATTGAATAATGATTATATACGCAAACTCCGAAATCTGCTTCATCCATTGGTGTACATTTCAGTACACCACATCCCCAATGGTCTAGTGGCTATGATTTCCGCTTGTCATTCACACCGACAAGCCGCGGGAGACCAGGGTTCGATTCCCTGTTGAGGAGCAACTCAGAATCTGACAGTTCTTCACACGTCAAGTCTTCCGGTGCTGGCTAACCAGCATCGTCCATCTTTTCTTTTTGTAACCCCCTAGCACACCCTTCACAGGCAGAGACATGGGTTGAAGTGTCAACCTTCGCATGTCCCACGCCGTTCCAGAAGTATATCGTTCCTGTAGACAGTATAAGGTCGCCAAGAAAACGAGTACACTGTTTCGACGACATTGTCACATCGATCGAGCAGACAGACACTCGACAGCAAGCTACCTGCCGTCCGCGAGTCTCTTTGAATTTAAACATAATGAGAAGGGCATAAAGCGTCTGCCTACTCGACCGATGCGACAGTGTAGATACATCAAAATTGAGGCAATGACTTTCAAAAGGCCGAGAGATAATCAGACTGCATCACCATCCTCATAACAAATCGCCTTTCGAACACACCACGTCCCTCCCCGATACCCCTGCATGTCCTACTGCATGTGCCTCCCTCAATATGAGGCTTCATATGGACTGGCGGCGCACCTCCCGCTCTTTGCCTTTCTGAGCCACTTTAACGCGGCCACATCTGGTCGTTCGAGTCTCTTCTGTCTTGGCCAGGAACTTCCAGTACCTAAGCATTTCGGTCGCAGCGATGATATCGGGGTTTTCGGAATCGGGTCCGTGGAGTGAACACAGTCTCGTCCTATATTCTTGAGCCAGATTGATCGCCGCAGTTGATTGGCCAAGTGCCCACCGAATCCTTGCCAGATTCTCCATTCCCTTCACCGTGAATAGATGCATCTCTCCCCACTCAGTCATGCACATCTCCAACCCCTGCACTTGCATCTCCTCTGCTTCTTTGTACCTCTGCAAGTTACGCAGTGTTATCGCTAAGGAATTTTTGGCATTTGCCTGCCACTTTCGAGCCCCAGTTCCCATTTTCCTTGTTAAACTTAATGCTCTGACGAGTATCTGTTCGGATTGTTCGTGCCTATTCAGCCTGTCATATGCGTAGGCGATCATATTCATGTTGTCCAGTATGGTGAAGTCGTCTTCGCTGTCAGAATTGTCAAGGGTTGCCACAGCAAGAAGCATCAGCCTCTCTGCCTCTGCTGTACGTTTCCACATCATAGAGAGCACCGCCAGCTCGCACAAGAAAAAGCTACGCAGCCCATGGGAACCCTTGGTTTGCTCTAAACCTTTCGCGAACACACGTTCCGCCGCGATGAACCGGGATTGCTTCACATACTGTACACCCAGGTGCGCCATGTTGCGTAAGGTGTCATCATCGCCGTCTCCAGATGTTGTTTCCTTGTCATTTAACAGGTGTTGTAGCAAGACCTGTGCATGATCTGCACGCCCCCTATACATAACGTGACCCAGCGCAGATTGCGTAACTATTTTCCGCAGACGAACCGCTTCTTGTGTGCCTAGTTTCGCCTTCCATGCCATGATAAGATGTGGATAAAGTTTCCAGGCTGTTTCTGACGCTGTCAAATCTATTGGGAATTCTTTCGGGTGAGCGTTGTACAAGATCAACATAAAGCACCCAGCCCAGTGCTCGAATCGCTTGTTCTCCTCCAGCCAATGTTGAGTCGCGCGCTGCACGAGCCTGTGCATTTTGAATACAGTAGGTTCAACTGTGACGGCGATGAGGGAATAATTTCGCAACGTCTGGAGATCGTCTTCGACCTCTTCAAGTTCCGCATCTGAGGCTCTCTCGTTGTGACAGATAGGTTCTTCAGTGGAAAGCAAAGGATCGTCCAATGCCAAACGCATTCTCTCTCTCATCCTCTGCAAAGCTTCCGTTTGCAGGACATCCTCACCGGCATCCACGGATCTCGAATTTACTGCATCTGCCAAACTTTGCGATTCAAGCAGGAGCTGTTTGTATGCTTTGATTCGTTCCGGATTCAATAGGTATTGATCAATCTTGGTGATCTTGTTCCGTGTCGGCGTCCGATTCTGGACGAGGTCCATGGAAACCGCTTGTCGATCGAAAAAGCTCATTAGTGACAGCAAATCAGCCGCGGACGGAAGAGTCTGTCGAACATGTTCGAAGGTGATCTTCCAGGTAAGGAGTATCGAGTTCAGTGCTTTTCTGTCGCGTCGGGAGTCTCGATAATCGCGGCTCAGAAGTCTGAGCTCCGACACGTCACTCTCGTCAAGCTTTTGGATATACTCTTGCACCGAGCACTTCGGGACTCTTTGTCTGATGTACGATGCTGCCTGGGTCAATGCCAGTGGCATATAGTCGAGTCGCCCGCTGAGCGTGGAGAGTTCTCTATGTTCGCACTGATTACTGTCACCCAGGCGTCTAAGGAGTAGCACACACGCTTGCTTCTCGTCCATTGGATTCACCTGGACGATGTCGTCGAGTTCCAGCACACGTAAAGCAGCGTCCCTGCTTCGTGTAGTCAGGAGGAGAGTGCCATGCTCGCAGACGGGGAAATAATCAATGCGGCGCTCTTCGTCTTCTGGAACTGGATCTCCCTTGCCCTGTGATTGTACAGCTTCGCCTGGCGGCCCGTCTAAGATGGAAGGATTGTCAGCGTTGTCTATGATGACCAGCCATCGGCGTCCTGCTTTCGCCTCTCGCAGCCATGATCGAAGGAGTCGATAGACATTAGCGTTGGAGTCATTCCTTCTAGGCACTTTCAGATCGTCCAAGGTATTACGGACGCTTTGTTCAAACCGGGATACGCTGCTAGCATGTAGCCACAGTACAAAGGTCTTGTCTGACGTTTCGCAGAGACGGAAGGCATACTCGATCGCCAGCTGTGATTTGCTATGCTCTTGTCAGAGATCGAACAACAGGAAAACTATTGCTTGTACCAACCCTACGCCTCCTAGTCCAACCAGAGCGACCCTGCCACCTTTCCGCTCCAGCTTTCTCTCCATCTCGCCCATGATGCTGGGCCGATCGACGAAGTTGTCATCGCGTGGGAATGGAACGTTGGAGAAGGGTAACGGAGGCGTCTCGGGACGTTCTGAGACTGTCAACCTCTGACCTGTAGAGCTCATAGCATGATGGTCGGGCCTACCTGGCTGCGAAAAGAAGTTATTGTCACCATAATGATGACCGATGTGCGTCCGCGAATGCCCAGAAATGTTCAAGTCGTGGATGTGTTGCTCGATCGGCTTGCTAGCCGAAGCCATGGTATTGACTCGCTGGTGCGGACAGCGTTGCGATTCAAGTCTGTGAGGAATCTGAGGGCATGTTGCGCAGGAAATATGTAGACCAAGGCTGGATGATTTGGAAGACAAGGCTGAGCGTAAGTAGCACACAGCCAGGCGCTTAGTGAAACCAATACCGCTGATCAGGCCACTTACGTCAGTATGCATACAGAGATAGCGTCCGGATAAGGCTGAAAACACGATGTGAATCGCATCGCACTGTCGGGAAAGCGGCGCACATGGGCCGCACGCTTCCAGCTGGTCGATACCCAGCCTGAACACAACTCACTATACAGTGACTTTGAGGTTTCGCAAGAAAAGACCTCAGTGGCAAAGAGACGCAACCACACCTGTTTCGCACGCAGAATGTCGGCTCGCACAAGAAGTTCTGAACCCGCTCGTGTGAAGGTAGCACTTGAGGCGTGCGTACTAAGCTTGTGCATGGTGTATACGTGTGATATATGAGCAGAACTTTTCTTCAAGTCGCTTCCTGCACTATACCCTTGTCAGTCTTTATCCCAAGAAACACAAGCCTGCACACTATACTCGAATCTACTCTCGCACCCGCGCTCAAACTCGTCATCCGTGTTACACCGATTTATAACACCTTACACTGCCTCCACCTTCGCGCCCTCCACCCACGACCCATCGCCCTTCTTACTAGCCTCTCTCAAATGATACAACGCATCAATAAACGCCGGCACAAACGATCCTGGCCCAGCAGCCTTCTCCGCCGCCTTCTCAGCCGCAATCTCATACAGCAAAATTCCAGCCAGGGCACCAAGCAACTTATCCTCCCTCTCAACAGCCAGCACACTAGCAATCGTAGTCCCAAGCGTGCACCCACTGCCCGTGATCTCGCCCAAATACTCGTGTCCGTTCGAAACAAGGAACGTCCTCTCGCCATCAGAAATCACATCCGTCGCGCCCGTCATGAGCACGACGTTGCGCTCGCGTACTGCTAGAGCTTCCACGACAGCGATGCGCTCCTCGGCGGAAAGTTGAGAAGCGCCGGAGTCCACGCCGTGCTGTTTCACGCCTGCGGCGCCGGACACCGTGCGGATCTCACCCTCGTTGCCTTTGATCAGGTCGAAGTAGCCGCCTGCCATTAGCGCTTTCACGCCTTCGCGGCGCTGGGCAGTCGCGCCGGCGCCAACGGGGTCGAGGACAACAGGTCCGCCGACGGCATTGTAGGCTGCGAGCGCTTTGAGGTGGTTGGAGCGGATTTCGGGCGTGGTCGTGCCCATGTTGATGACGAGGCTGCCGCCTAGGGCCGCGAGGTCGCCCGCTTCGAGGCCGTTGTTGGACATGATGGGCGAGGCGCCGACGGCGAGAGCGACATTCGCGGCGAAGTTTTGCACGACTAGGTTGGTCATGTTGTGGCAGAGAGGTTTCTTGGCCGCTGTGCGGGCGATGAGGCCGGGGACTGCGGCGACGACGGCATCGCGGGTGAGAGGTTGGGGTTTGGTGGAAGTGGCGAACGCAGGTGGTGTGGCGATGAGGTGGGCGAGGTTCGCTGTAGCTGCTTTGGCATCGTCGGCGCCCATGATGGCACTGACGATTGCGACGCCGTCGAGGCGCTTTTGAGGAGTGGCGGACTGGTAGAGGACGCGTTGGGAGTTTGTGGCGTTCATGCCGCCGATGCAGACGGTTTTTACATGGTCGAGTTTGTTTTCTACAAGTGCGGCGAGGATGCGTTGTACACCGCGTGTGCCGATGACCGATTTGACGTCTTTGGTTTGGGTGGCGTTGACTGTGCCAATGCCGATGTAGTCTGCACCATCTTTGGCAGCGCGGAGGGCTTCTTCCTCGGTGTTTGTCGAGACACCAATGATGGCGTCGGGTCCTAGAATCTCACGAGCTCCCTTCAGGTCCATGTCATCTTGACCGACGTGCACGCCTTCGACGCCAGCACGTAAGGCGACATCGACTCTGTCGTTGATGAGCAAGGGCACATTGGCAGGCTTGGTGACTGCGTGTAATGCTTTGGCATTGCGGATGAGCTCTGCTGTGTCGCTTTTCTTGTCACGGTATTGAACGATGGTTGCGCCTGGGCAGATCAGGTCAGTGATGTTGAGACGAGATGGCTGATGACTCGAAGCTTGTGTTACCTCCTTCAACAGCGGCTTTTACAACAGCCACAAGGTCTTTGTCACCAAGGATAGCAGGCGTTGAGTCTGTCACCAGATATACTGAGTAGTCTACAGGAGGAGGCGCCATTTTAGATGTGTTTCAGTGGGTCATGTGAATGTGCAGTGGTGCCTGGATACAGAAAACAGCACAGCACCTGTGTATGACAGCCAGCAGACGCGAGTCTCGGCAGCTATGTCATGTCGTGTCTTCAGGCGACGACAGCAATTGTGGATACATGTGTCTAGGGCACACAACATGAATGCTACAGGTGCTCGGACAACAGAATAATATACCACTGGAGAAATGCCTATAATTGACTACATGATCATTCACAACGATTGGACCCCTGTACAGCTGCCTGCACGCACGGTGGCCAAGCGACGAGCACCTGGGAATAATCGTTCGCAGCGGAGCGGCCGGCAGTGTGCAACATCCCGAGACATCGGGGCTAGTGTACATGCAAGCAATCACCGTTGCGCTGGCAGACGATGTTCTGTTGCGGCTGGCCACACCGTGCTGGTGGAGAGGCCGAGCTCACGTGGTCGGTGGAGACATGTGCATTGCGGAGTGTTGTATACTGTTGCAGCAAGAATAATGGCACACGTCGCCTCATGACAGCAGTAGGAGGTAGGCGGACATCAACGGCAGATGGGCTGGAGCGTGAATTAGTCATGTGTGCACAAAGCGAGACAGGAGGGAAGAGGGAAGGCCGAAGGTGGCAAGCCGCTCGCTCCCTTACGCCTGGCTGGGCTTGCGCTTGCTGCGCGTTCGGGTAGGAGAAGAATGATGATTCTTAGCGGACCCGCTTCTTGCCTGGCTCCTCGATTTCTTTCACACCCACCGAAACTCCACCAGCATCCACCACCGCACACAGACCGGCTCCCATATCGCTCCCAAACAGCCCTGCGACCAGCAAACGTCGCCGCACCTACCTGCGAGATCCGCCATCCGCCGCACTCTGCGAATTGTCTGCAGTGCCGCTACCACCGCTCCCACCACCAACCCACCCAGCACAGCGTCCTCCGAGTCGCCCACCACCGCCCACGTATCCTCAAGAGACGTACACAGGCCAGAGTTTATGTATTCGTCCCACGCGAACGCCTTTGCACTCGATCCGCCGCCTGAGCAGCCGCAGCCATTTCGCATAACGCGAAGAAGTCGTCGCTCTAGCCATAACAGCACCAACGGCTGACTACTGTCCTGAACCTGCATCAAAGGAACTACCAAAACAAAATACAAGACCTTTGTCTACACGCAAATATTTGCCATCCTCCAACCTGGATACCAAACATCACCAACACCTTGTAACAAAAGTGTGCATGTCTTTGTGGACTTTACCCAATTTATACAAGCCCCAGCAACCCTCATCGCCGTAAACCATACCATCCAGCAGTAAATCATACCAGCATCAACACCGCAATCATGGTCGAATCAGTCAACATCCGTCGCGACGTCAAGGATGCCTTCTACCGTTACAAGATGGAGAAGATCCAGTCCAAGATCGAGGGCAAGGGTAACGGTATCAAGACCGTCATCGTCAACCTCCACAACGTCGCCGACCAGCTGGCCCGCCCGCCGAACTATGTCATCAAATACTTCGGTTTCGAACTCGGTGCTCAAACCAACATCGATCCCAAGGATGACCGCTGGATCGTCAACGGTGCCCACGAGGCTTCCAAGCTGCAAGACCACCTCGACGGCTTCATCAACAAGTTCGTTCTCTGCAAGGACTGCAAGAACCCTGAGACTGTCGTCAACATCAAGGATGGTGCTATCATTCTCGACTGCAAGGCTTGCGGTCACCACACCCACGCTGACCTCCGTCACAAGCTTGCCTCTTTCATCTTGAAGACTCAACCCAAGAAGGGCAAGAAGGACAAGTCCACCAAGAAGGCTGACCGCAAGGCCCGCAAGGAGGCCGAAGCCCGTGGCGAGACCGTGGATGGCGATGATGCCAACGGCAACGGCAACAGCCCTGGCGAGAGTGGCTCTGATGCTGGCAACGATGCCGCCGATGATGTTGAAGTGGACGGCGGTAGCGACGACGAACTCACCCGCAGAATCAACGCCGAAGCCAAGGAGCTTGCTGAGTCTGAGCAGAAGGAGCACGAATGGTGAGTCGTGAATGTTGTTTCTGTTCTGCCTGGAACATATACTAACATTCTTCAGGTCCGTCGACATGTCCGAAGAGGCTGTCAAGGCTCGTGCCCAGGCCCTGCCTGACGATCTCAAGAACTCGCTTGCCCTCGATGATGACCAGGACGGCGAGGGCCAGGAAGAGTCCGCCTACGATGTCCTCGGCAAGTGGATCGACGACGCTGCCAAAGAGAAGGGCGACGTCAACGAGGTTGCCGACGTCGACATCTACCTCAAGGCCAAGGAGCTCGGCATCGAGACCAAGCACCGCACTCCTGCCGTCCTTGCCCAGACCATCTTCACCACCGGCATCGTCAAGGAGATCGAGCCCCGCGCCTCGATGCTGAAGAAGCTGATCTCCTCCGAGAAGCACGAGAAGGCTTTCCTCGGCGGCATCGAGCGCTTCGTCGGCAACGACCACCCCGACCTCGTCAGCCAGGTCTCCAGCATCTTGCTGCAGGTCTACGAGAACGACCTTGTTTCCGAGGACACTCTCAAGGCTTGGGGTGCCAAGGCTAGCAAGAAGTACGTCGACCTCGCGACTAGCCGCAAGGTGCGCAAGAGTGCTGAGAAGTTCATCGAGTGGCTCGAGCAGGCTGACAGCGACGAGGAGAGCGAGGAGGAGTCTGACTAGATGGCTTTGCCTGTCCGGCTTACTTGACCTTGTTTCTGAGTTGTTTGCCTCGTTTCGTGCAGATTCTTGCTTGTTTATCTGCTCGTATCTGGCTTTCTGAATTCCTAACGAAAAGTGCCATTTTTTTTTTTTGCTATGACTTTCTCTCCTGCGTGGCTTTTGTTGCGAGCCAGTTGATAGTCTTGGAGTAAATACCTAGCAATCTATGACTCTCGACTCTCATGCATAAATTCTGTGGGCGCTGATCTCCGTCTCATCTCACAATGGGAAATACATGTGCGTGCCTTATGTTTGTCGACACTCCGCAGCAGACTGGTCTTGGAAAGCCAGAGCACACTTGCAATGATATAGGTAATGGTGATACCAATTCGCCGCACATTTACATCACTTGCGCTGTCCAATGTATGATGTCTTCCGCGATAGTAAAAACTGTCCCAGTGTTGCTTGTAGATCATCGGCCATCAGCTCTCATGAGCCGAGGCATCTCGCAGCTTCCACATCACGCAGCACTCCAGCCGAAAGACCCCTCTACGACGATTTCAATTATGCTGGCATTACCTCCTTGAACATACTTGGAGTACATTGGCAAACGCGTTTGTAACACTACTGCTTGTATGCTCCTTCACCGTGTTCTCTAGCCATACATAGATCGATCAGCCATTCTTTCCCACCTGCCAGCTCCACAACTACTGGCTCCACTTGAAGTGAACCACAGCAGACGAGAGCAATGGCGTACTTGCACGATGTCGACAAAATCACGCCGGACGACAAGCGAGTGCAGAGTCGGTTTGTGGAGGATGGAGGGCATAAGTGGCGTACGTGATGCCATCTATCTTCACTACTTGTTCCCACGGAATGTTCAGCACAACTTCTTCTTCGGCAGCAAGCTAACCCGCCACGACCTACAGACTACCTCGACGCTCTACCTCAAGGAGGAACGCCCAAAGGAACCATCGTCCTCATCCACGGCTTCCCAGACATCTCGCTCGGCTGGCGCTACCAAATCCCGCATTTCGTGAAATTGGGCTACAGAACTATTGCTCTGGATTGCATGGGTTATGGCAAGACGGTGCGTTGACATTGATTTCCCTGGTCCTCCACCGAGACTCGTCGTTCCGAGCGATAACTCAACTAAGACCAATTCCAGGGTTACTCAACAGATCTCAAATCCTACGGTTTCCGCTCCCACGCCTCCGCCATCGCCGCCATCGCCCGCCACAACAATCTCTCCAACCTCATCCTCGGCGGCCACGACTGGGGCGGAGCAACTGTCTACCGCGTTGCGCAGTGGTACCCGGACCTTGTTTCGGCTGTCTTTAGCGTTGCGACGCCGTATAATGCTACTTCGCGGACGTTTACTTCGACGGAAGAATTGGCGAGAGGTAAACTGCCGAATTTTGGCTATCAGCTGCAGCTGGGCAGTGAGGATGGGGTTATGGAGAGGGCGATTGGAGAGGATGAGAAGTTGGTGGAGAAGTTTTTGAATGGGATGTATGGTGGTAGGACGAGTAGTAGGAGGAAGTTTATGACGCCTGAGAAAGGGATCGATCTAGACGTTCTAAAGGATGACGAGATTGGAAAAACCCCGTTCTTTGAGGAAAAGGTGATTCTTTCGCAACAGAAAACTTCTATTGACTCGACCAACAATCCCACTAATTTGCACTCGCAGGAACTCGCCTTCTACACCTCCTCCTTCCACGCCAACAACCTCGCCGGCCCGATGAACTGGTACCGCACCCGCCGCGTCAATTATGAAGACGAGCTCGAGCTTCCGGATGAGAGGAGGAATCACATCGCGCAGCCTGTGCTGTTTGTGCAGGCGCTCAAAGACGATGTCTTGGTGCCTGCTATGAGTGCGGGCATGGAACGAGTTATTCCGAAGCTGACTAGGGCGGAGGTTCCGACGGGGCATTGGGCGCTGTGGCAGGCGCCGGGGCAGGTGAATGAGATTGTTGGGAAGTGGTTGGCTGGTTTGGAGGCGAAGGGTGGCGGTGGGAGTAAACTGTGAACGGGGAGGAGTTTTGCATAGTGTTGCTATGGTAAGAGAGCTTCCGATTGGAAACAGAGGGTATCTTCATGTCTCATGGCAGAAAAACGAAACGATGCCAACTACACGCACGAAGCGGAACGTGCAACTTAGATTTCGGTGGGATCATGTTGCAACCTGAATCGGATTATCTCTTGGTAGCATTTTTTCGTAATTCAGTACTGTACGGAGGTAAGAGAGCGGCTCCTCTAATTTTGCACCGAGCAGATCCGGAGTCGTGTGCTCAGAAATCTCCAGCGGCAACATATAAGGTTGAGCTCGCTGAGATTGCGGATTTTGGTGATAATTCATATCATTGTTGTCTTTCGACTCCTGTTTAAATGATACTGAACGCAGCAATCCAGAACGCGGAACCCAGAACGCAGCACAAGAGATAAAAAAAAGTCAAAGTAAGCCACGCAGGAGTATGACCGTACTCTCTGTGATTGCCAAAAATTTCCGAACAACAGCAATCACACAGAACAGATCAAGAACAATCAGGGAAAGCATGTACAAAAGCATGGAAAAACCACCCTGTGACAACGCACGCAAGAAACCAAAAATCATCGAGAAAGCATATGCAGGAAGTAAGAAACAGAGTCAATCTGTGAATCCAACACCTCGTAACTCGCTCCCAGAATCGCAGCCGAGCACGTAGGACCCAAACCCACGATCGACATTGATGCACGAGTCAGCAGCATCCCAAGTAGTCATACTGAATCGAAAGCTACCCTTGTTGTCTTTGCAGTTGTCGCTTGCGTACGCAATCACATAGGCCGTCTTGCAGGTGGAACCGCGAAGCTGGAGGTTGCTGAACGATTGGGCAGGCTGCTGGTCGAAGCAGTGACCTTTAGACTTTTTGTCGGAATTCATGAACTTCGCGTCGTATTTGACTCCTTTACAGTCCCTTTCTGCGAAAGAGCTGACGACGGAGAGTGCAATGTCGTTGCCTGCTGCTGCTGAGACGAGCAGCGCTGTCAAGTACAAGATGATGGTGGTAAGCATTTTTCTGGAGGCAAAGGTCAGTTGAAGGCGGAATGTGGTGTATGGGTGAAGGGTTTAGGCTCACGATGTGTCTGAGGAGTGTTGTTTGTTGTTTGTTGGATGATCGGTTGTTAGACAATGTTGAAGAATGTTGAGCTGGGTGGTTATTTCTTGGATCGATGGCGGACATATTTGTGCCCTGGATAAGGTGATGCGCTCCATTGACTGAAGGTCTCCGGTCCATCTGTATGAGCCGAGCATCACCCAGTGACCCTATCAGGTTTCTGCTCGCATGGCAGGTCAGGTGGGATCACGCTGTGAATACTGATCCAGGCTATGTCGTGATGATATTCGTTCAACATTCACTACTGCATTGACCGGATCAGGGATCGTATGTTCAGTCTTCCCGAAGAGTAGCACGTCAGGGAGGTTATAGGCTTGAGAATTTGGTGATACTTCATATCATTGTTGTCTCTCGACTCCTGTTTAGTTTGAACTTGAACGCGGCAAATTGTGAGCCAAAACGCAGCAAAGCAGACAGGAAAATCCAAAGAAACCGCCCGAGAGTATACCTCCGCGATTTGGAAACTCCTTCAAAGTCAAAGGCATCAAAGAGCAGCAATCGCACGCAAGATCAGCCAAACATGAACAATAAGAAAACAGAGTACCGCCGTGAAAACAAGACTTCCTTGCCCTTTCCCTTACAGACTCAGTACTCGCAACCGAGCTTGAAAGATCCATAACCACCCACTACGTCAACGCACGCATCAGCAGCAATCGGCACGCGCATCATAAGCTGGTAACCATGGTCGGGGTCAGAACAGTCATCGGTGAGATGGGCGATCACATAGGCTCTCTTGCAGCTGCCGTCGACAGTTGCGAGGCCGCTGAACGATGCGCCGGACATGTGGTCGAAGCAGTGGCCGTCGGAGCCCGCGCGCTCGGTGTTGAAGCCTATGTCCATTCTGTTTCCTTTGCAGCCCTTTCTCTCCCACTGTACGATCTGGGAAAGTCGGATGAGGTTGGCCGTCGTCGACGAGGCCAGCAGCGCTGTCAAGTAGATGATCAAGATTGTAAGCATGTTGGCTTGATATCTGGAGCAGGGAGTCAGTTGGAAGGAGACATGATTGTGCTGTCTTTGGGTGGAAGGACTCACGATAGGTTTGGAAAGTGTTGAATATCGGGTGTTGGATGTTCGATTTGTTGTCAATGTTGTTGGTTGTTAGAGTTCGCTTGTTTCATTTTGGATCGATGGTGGGCGTCTTGGGATCCTAGATATGGTATTGGGCTCCATTGACTAATGAGAGTTCGATTGACTGGGGTCTATTCTTCGTAAGTACAGGACATAGCTCCAGTGACCCGACCAGGTGTCTGCTCGCAAGCCAAAATCTGTCAGACTCCTCTTCGTACGGTGCGAAGCGCGTCTAACCGCTCGACAGTTGATCAAATTTTGTCTCGTCAATGAGTGCAAACCGTGGACACCGCGGGAAGCCATGATCACCTCGTCGTTGGCGAGACTCCATTAACAGTGCTTCCTCTGCACTCCCACAAATCGGCGAGTGAGTCGGCAAAGAACGGTTCAGGTGCTCCGAAATGACAGACAACAGCAATGACGGGAGCGCAGTTGAGGCTATTAGCACTCAGTCGGATGTTGCGGAAATCGGATATTTGGAACCATGACCACGACGGACTGTCAGGCAAAAGGCATCTGGCAGGAGTAGTCCAGCATATGCAGCTCGAAGCTGCGGTTCACGCGAGTCGACTGTGAAAACTTCTCGCTTGCTAGATGCTGCCCATGGAAGTATGGTTCGGGTAGTCGCGGTGAACAAAACTTACCTGGTCAGGCCGCATTACTTCTGGCCATTGTTCGAGGGAACTGTCATTGAATTACTTAGAACACTGTGAAAGGCCGGACTTACCTTGCAGATAGAAAGCAATTCACGTGGTAGGCAGAAGGCAGCGGTACACGGAAATGGTTTTGTTTTGCAATACACGGTGCTCGTTCGAGGCCGTAATCTTCTTCGTCCTAGTGCTATCATCGATGACGCGTGGCGCACAGTTCGCTTGCCGCAACAACAAAAGATATGATGATCGTGTAGGCCGTGAAACGAGGCCGTGAGATGGATTGACCAACTACACACATCGCTTACGAAACGGTCGCAGCGCCTTTCTCCTCTTTTTCCTTGTCAACCTTGTCCTCCGCTTCCGCAGTGTCAGCGATCGTCGCTCGTCCGTGCAAAGCCGGTTTGCCCCTGCCAGTGATGTCCAGGAAGATCGCCTTGATAGTATGGCTGCTCGTATGTCTGCCCTCCCAAAGCGGGTAAAGACCCACACAAACGCTCGAGCAGAAGAGCCAGAGGATTCCCACCGATACCCAGCCTGTGAAGAAGGGCTTGCTGAAAATATAGCCTGATCCGTACATGGGCATTGGCCAGAGGATTAGCAGAGCAAGGGTGAGGAAGACTGTCAGCGCGCGAGCGATCTTTGCAGAGCGTTGGAGCTGTTGTTGTTCTTTCTCTTCTTCTTGCTCGCTTTGGCGTTGAGCGCCGAGGACGAGTTCGGGATCCATGTGCGCGGCGTCCGTGAGTTCGTGGTCGTCCGCTTTGCGGATAGCTTTCATTGAGAGCCAGTCGTACTTCGGCGTGCGCAAAGCGAAGGACAGCACTGGGATGAAGATCAAGGGTGCGAGAAGTGAGACCACATTGCCGGCAAGCATGGGGTTGTTGGCGCCGGTAGAGAGCACCGAAAGATCGCCACCTTCTTTCTTCGCTGTCACGAGCCAGGCGATGAGGGAGCAGACCAGTGCCAAAGGGGGAGTGAAGGTTGCAGCTGCCCATGACTGGCGGTCCCACAAGAGTGAAAGGGAAGCCGGAATGACTGCTCCTGAGATAATCACACCCATCATCAGGTATAGATAGCCCATGCTGATGCCAGCGTAGTACAGTCCTGTGCTGAACGCAGCCATGATAGTAGCGTAGATCACGCAAGAAGCATGGCTCATATAGATCAGGCGCTTGCCGCTAGCATCGGGCTTGATGTAGGTTTGATAGATGTCATATGTCCAAATCGAGCTCACGGCGATCAGCTCAGCACTCATGGCGGAAGTGACAGCCATGAAGATGAGGAGCAGGGTGGCTGCAGCACCTCCAGATCCAAGCAAGGCAACGGCAGCATCAGGCAGCACCAAGCCTGCTGAGACATCGGCAGGGTCCATACGGTTCGGGTAGGTTGGGAAGACTGGATTGTTCTCAAGAGCCAAGGCTGACAAACCCATCGTGGTCGCGCAAAGCCAGGGAATGGCGAACCAGGAAAGACCTCCAGCGATGTAGCCGGGCAGGGCGTGGACTGGGGAAGCTGCGATCGCCTTGTTGTAATATCCATTGTCCATGAAGACGGTTCCGAAGTTGCCTACAAGGTTGATCACTGTGGATCATGTCAGCAGCGCCCAAGAGTAGTAGAGTCGTTAAACACGCACCAAAGAAGATAGCGCCTTCCTGAGATCGCATCGTCAAGTATGAGCCCTCAGCATTACCGGCGACCGGGTGACGTTCAGCTGCTGCAACAAGTGCATCGTAGACTGCGCCCGGCGAGCCGAGAATATCATGCGTAGCATACGCCGTGAAAGCGAAGATGAAGATGATGATCAAGATCATGACAGTGTGGACGTAGTCTGTCAAGAAGGTCGCCTTGATACCGCCGAACATGGTGTATAGCACGACACCAATCGGCAAGAGGAAACAGCCAGCGGCTGTTGGCACGCCGGTCAGTGAAGTTACAACTGCCGAGCCACCTGTGAGGAGCATAGCAGTAACCAAGATGTTTGTCATGAGGCCGAAGGTGATGTAGACGCCGTGCGTGATGGGGCCGTAGCGGGCGCGAATGACTTCGAGGAAAGTGTGGGCGTTTGGCGCTTTCTTCTTGAGCTCGATGGCGAGCGTGGCGAAGAGAATGACTTGCACGGTAGCTCCAGAGGCGTACCAGAAGGGTCTGAGTGTATCAAAGACTCCAAGTCAGCGGAATAGTTTGTCATGGTTTTCGATGGCTGGGTATCCTGTACTCACCCAGAGACACCATAGTTATAAGCAACGGCAGACGATTGCAACAGTGTAGCTGCCCAGGTCCAAGATGACACAACCGCAGACGATACCAGTCCCGATTTGACAGTCCGACCAGCTGTCGAGAAGACCTCGGATGTCTGCAATTCATTGTTGTATCGTCGGAGGACGAATGTCGTCAACATCATGCCGAAGCTTTACTTGACTGTTAGCAATCCGATCCTGCATCCTTCAGTCCGGAGGAGCACATACGCGAACAAGAATCCGAGACCGATGACCACGCCTGATCGAAATGTACACATTAATGACCCTGTATTATGCTACGAGGTTGGGCTTCTCATCAACTCACCATAGCCAGTGGCCTGGCTCAAAGGCGGCGTTGTCGACATGTTTTTGTTATAGAGCGTGACTGCAACGACTCCAACACACGGAGAAGGGGTTAAGAAACACACTCGTACCAAGATCAACGAGACATGCAGTCATCTTTTACTTATAGTAATGGTTGCCGTTGCGATACCGGGCCATTGGTTGCGCGCAAGTCGTTTCAATTACCCCAGTATCTCTCAGCCCTGGTCAAGCATCACTAAACCATGATAAGCTCGCATGGGGTTGCAAAGCTTGCAGTGATTCGCCAGAGATTACGCTTGACGCTTCCAGCTACACATCAGCAGCTGTGCGACTCGAGATAAGAGGTGCATTTCGGCGAAATGTATTGCTAAAAGGGCACTGGTCTTCGCTGAATACTGGTAATTCTGTTTGTAACTCCGCGGCTGGCGGCTGGGACTTTTTCTATTAGGCGAAATACTCAAGCGCGTGGGGGTATAATGATGCTAAAATCCTAATCAGTAGATCACTGTGTCCTCCTCTCCTTCGACGATGTGGTCGTCGTGCTCGTCTGGGTTGTTCGTTGCGGGATCGTGCGTCTCTCCTTCGCCTGTGGCCGTGTCTTTGATTTTTGGAGACGAATGCTCAGCATTCTCGGCACCGTTTTGGTCAGCAGCAGGCGTTTCTTCAGAAGTCGAAGTGATCGCCGCTTTGTCTTCAGCTGTTGTATCGAATGCTCGTGATGATTCAACAGCTGCTGGACTAGCATCGGTCGCAACATCTACTTGTGGTGTCTCTTTAGCGGCCGTTTCGTTCGAGCCTGTGAAGTGTGAGCGGGGTACTACAATATTCGTTGCAAGCGTTTTTGCACATACCACTAGTATTGGTCTCATCGCGGGAAGTTGGTCTGGAGTTGGAGGAGGCCAGCTCTCGTTCGATGTGTGCCTTTGCCTCGCTGATCTGGTCATCAATGCGGTCCTCTTCCTCGTCTCGAAGCTCCCACGGCTTGTAGAGCTACTCCAAGTCAGCCTGGTGCCCTCAACTTACACAATGAAGCATGTTACTCACAAGTCTCGGCTGCGCCTCAGTGTGTAGAAAATGTGCGCGATGCAACATATTGCGGTGTCGGTTGCGCATCTGCTCGCGTGATCAGTTTCCAGTTTCCCTACCACAACACGATCCTGTAAAAATACCGTCTCAGCCTCCAGCTCTTTCTTCACCCTCCTCCGTTTCTCAGCAAGCTGCTCCAGCCGCCTCTGCTTGTCTTCAACGTGTTCGTCATCCTGTCGCTGGAGCTCAGCTTTTCTTCTAGACTCGATCTCCTGCCGTCTCTTTGCCGTCCTGCTGTCGCCCTTCTGGCTCAAGCTTCCCAGTAAGCCACCGAACAGCCGTCGCGACCTGTCCTTCTCGTTGATCGCACTGCTCTTCCTCCGTGTGCTCTCTTGCGGTGCTGGCGGTGCCTCGGCCGTCTTGTCGGTCGATTCGCGCCTCGTTCCATCCTCGCTTGGCGCATCGCTGTCGCGGCGATCACTTGCGCGTGTGGCCTCCGGGTCTGGAGAGGTCTTACCAGGACTTGCGCGTAGGCGCTTGGTTTCCTGCTCTGGGACCTCGGATTGCCGTCGCTTCAAGCTGTTCGCGGGTGGGGATTGCTGGGGTTCCAGTTCGGTGGCCATGCTGTTCGTAGTAGTTGGTGGCGTTGAACTGTGGTTGCGCAATTAGATGCTGTAGATAGGAATCGAAGAGCGACCGCGCGACATACCTTTGCGCCATGAGAGAGACTCTAGTTGTGGTTGTCGAAGTGAATGCGATCCCTCTGAACTGGCGAGTGTTTGCCGATCGGCGCAATTCCCCAGACCCTCGGAAAGCGCGTTCAGGCGTTGGTAAAGTGGAGAAGGAGTCGAAGGCAAACATTAGGAGGAATTGGGTCGATTACATGTACATCACGAAACATTGCCAAAAGAGCTCACAAGTGAGGCCATATGTTTAATAAGATATACACAGAACAAATATGTACTCAACACAACTTCAAATCAAACTCAACCAGTGCATCTCTCCCAAGGCTCTCTGTACACCAATCCCATACCCTCAAACACCCTTTTCTCAGCTTGCTCCATAGTCGTAGCTCGTCCTTCGCCAATACTACCGTGATAATCGTAAAACCCTTCAATATCGATCACCTCGCCGTTGCCTCTACTTCTAACTCCAGAAGAGTCAAACTTCCACCCTTTCACATGCTTAGCATATCGCCTCAGATCCCTTTCGAAGGTCGTTCCAGCTGACCACCCCAGAACCGCACAGCCAACCGTCCGCCACGGCGAGATGATGATGTCAACGCGTCGATGGATATTTGGATTCTTGGCGTTGGGATCAGCAGCAAGGTCGGCTTCTCTTGTCGGCCAGTCGGGGTCTTGCCAGACGACGAGAGCTTTGTCGAGAGTGTCAAAGCCGTGGCCGCCACCCCCTGTGCGGAAAGGGAGGGTTTGCTGGCCTCGGCTGGTCGAGTTCAAGGAGAGCAGGAGTGTGTGCGTAATCCAGCCCTCGTCTTCGAGCGATGTCACGATGTCGGTGACGATGTTCAGAGTCTGCTTTTCGTCCGGGTGTGACACGATGATGTCTACATCTCCACTGGCTGCTTTGCCGCGACGGTGGCCGCCAACTATAAGGGTTTGTATGTCTTCGTTCCGAACCTTGCAGGCGTGGCGGTGCACTATGCGCCCGATCTCTTCCACTTCGGCACGAGGAATCCGGTCGAGGAACTCGTCGTAGAATTTCACTCCGATTTGTTGCACGCGACTTAAGGTCTTCCATCCGTAGTCGACTATATCGTCGAGGTCCCGCCAGCCTTTGTCGTAGTAGAATTCTCTGGCAGTGGTAGCGCCAACACCCCAGATCTCGTAGAAGACGCGCAAGACTTTGAGGTCTTCGTCTGCTTCAATGTCGTCAACATCTTTGATTGTGCCTGTGTTCACCCACTCGATGTACAAGTTGGCTATCTTCGTATCGCAGCCAGGCAGAGCCATGATTTCTCTTGGGTTACTGACTTTGTGCGGATACGCGGCTAGAGCTGCTATACTCGTGCTGTAGGCTCGCACGCCAATCTCATCGTTGGTCAAAAGCCGGGCAAGCTTGATCTTCTTCAACAACGCGATGAAGGCGTCGTTGGGCTGATCCTTTGGAGTCAGTCGCTGACAGGCATACTTAATACCTGCCTTGACCCACTCCGGCATTTCCGGAAGATCGCTCGAGAAGCCCGAATCGTTTTCGGATGTGGTCGTGTGCAGAAGGTGCGCGTGTAGCTGTTTTGTGCTGCCGCCCGCTTCCCAGCTTGCGTTAGTCGAGGATGCGACTTGCTGTCCGAATTTGCGTTTGCCAAATCGATCGGTCCGATGTGTTGATGGTGCGTCCTCTTTTACGCGTTCCAGGATAGAGGCACTTGGTGAGGACGGCACTTGACTGGAGCGAATTCCAGTAGCAGTAGACTTCTTTGGGGTAGTCTGGTTGCTGGTCGTGGCACTAGTAGACTCGGGCTTGTCGACTTTGCGTCCCTGGTATGTCACAAAATCATCAAGTGGAAGTGGCTTTCCGGATGTGAGAGACTTTTGAAACCACTCGATTCTCACAACTCTGACCAGGTCCTCCTTCGACACGGTCCCAGAACACGTCCGAGGTGATCTCACATGGCTAGACACTTTCCGCTTGCTCGCCTTCAACGTACGTCGAGTACTTTCCTCAGTCTCAGAAGCAGTACTAGAATCATCGATCACAATCGCCTCGCTCACGGACGCCTTGGTCGATGCACTGGAGTCAACTTTCACTCTCTTCGTGAGCGGCTGAGAAGCAACGGATGTTTCCTCATCTGTCGAAGAATCACGGGTCTGTTTCACCTCTTCAGTCCACAGACCTTTCGCTTTCAGATCGAACAAGATCCGTGGCTTCCTCGTGACCTTGCTCAGAATGATCTTGGCCTCGGTCACGTCGTAAGTCAGTGATGCTCCAGCTTCGGCCAGCTGGTCTTCCAGCTCATGGAGGTCCTCGGTCTCAAAATGTGTTGCTGATACATATATGGGCGGAAGTGAGTTCAGGTCAAGCCTGCCGTCTGGTGGAGGCGAGGAGTTTGGTAGTGTCGGAGTCGAGGAAGGTATGTATGCCATTTTTGAAGAGAATCGTAAGCCAATTGAATTAGATCACTGTGCTTATCCAACATGATGTTGCGGCGTTCATCCAGCAATTGAAGTACTCGGTCAAGTAAACCCAGCTCCCTGCGCATCAATTCGCCAGCACGATCGCACTTGCGCTGTAAGCATCCTAACTTCGCTCCTGCTGAGCGATGAGAAGGGATACATCGTCAGACAGTTGAAAAGCACCATGTAGTTCGAGTAAACATGGAACCGAAGAATGCAGGTGATCGGAACAACGTCACCAGCACGGACCACGCGTTCAACTTCCGGTTGCACGCGACTTACAACATCCTCTGGCTGAAGGAGTATCAATGGACCGCTTTGCAAAGACAATGTCACCATCACGAGGCTATCATCGCCAATAGAAAAAGACCATGGTCGCACCATTCATACCGCGTACGGTCTTTCCACTCCTGGACTCCGTCCCGCGCTCGTACTACCTCGGCCACCATGCCGCCGGGCTGGCGAAGATGCGGACAATGCTGTCTCAGATCGACCTCATCATCGAGTGCCGCGACTACAGAGTGCCGTTGACGTCGCATAACCCGCTTTTTGAAGACGCGCTTGCTGGGCGGGAGCGCATGGTCGTGTATACGAAGAAGGATCTGGGACGGAAAGGAAATGGGAGCGAGGAGGATCTTAAGGTGCGTGAGCTGCGGAGAGTTGGCATCTTTGTGGATACAGAAGGTCGTAGATGGAGGCTGATATGTAGTCTTCTGAATCATGTAGCGAGAAGCTCTGCTGAGCAAATGGCACCATCCTTCTCCTGTCATGTTCTCCGACCAGCATGCTTTGCGCGACATCAAGAAAGTGCTCGAGCATATCAAAGCCGCGAACGTCACCCGCAATAGTCTGACTGGCTCACATCTTATGGTGGTCGGTATGCCTAATGTTGGCAAATCGTCCCTACTCAACGCTCTGCGACGTGTAGGCGTTGGCAAAGGCAAGGCCGCTCGCACTGGCGATCAGCCGGGTGTGACCCGCTCTATTGCTAGATCTGGCGTCAAGATTTACGACGCTGTCGAGGAAGGCAGTGATGGCGGGAGTGTCTATCTCATGGACACGCCTGGTGTTTTCATGCCGTACGTGCCTGATGCCGACCACATGCTGAAACTGGCGCTGTGCGGAAGCGTCAAAGACACCGTCATCCCACCCTTCACACTCGCAGACTACCTCCTTTTCCAAATCAATCTGCACGCTCCGAAAGCTTACAGGGAGTTTCATCCGAGCACCAATAATGTCACAGAGCTACTGGAAGCGATTGCCAGGAAGAACGGCCGGCTTGGAAAGGGTGGCGTGCCAGATATGGAGGCTTCGGCGCTGTGGATGATTCAGCGCTGGCGAGATGGCAAGCTTGGTCATTTCGTGTTGGATCAGGTTGACGAAGAAGCTGTGGCGAAGAAGCTGTCGCCGGACGAGGAGGTGCCTAGCAGTCTCAACCAGGCACGGAAGGCTCACAAGGAGCTGCAGAGGGCAAAGTCAAGAGCTAAGAAGAACTCTTCGACGTGAGAGCGTTGTTGAGGTGGAGGCTACTACCCAGTTGATCTGGATGGCACAGACCATTACGACAGAGGATCGGAGAGGCACCACCTAACCAGATGCTGAGCCAAAGACTTATCCAGGCAGCCTGCGCTGATCAAGTCTGAGATGTATGCCCCAGGATCACGGAATTGCTCGATCCAGAGTACACAAGCACCTATTCGGTCAATCCGACTATCAGATCAAGGCTCGCATCGCAGAAACCCGTTGCCTCTCAAGTGACCGGGTTCCGCGGTCCTGCAGTCACTTGACTCTCAGGGTCCAAGCCGGCAATCACCGAGGCGGTGTGAAAGAAAGCGAATCGAGAATGAAGAATAGAAATGAGGAGTGAAAGCACCGGGCTGGGATTGAAGCCTGCAAATTGGCTTGGGTTGCTTCCAAGGCCTTCGGAAACGATAATTGGCGGCGACAACGATTATACTGTCGCAGTTGATGAGAACTTTTGTATTGTCAGCATTGGTCGCGTCCATCAGGCTGGTTGTGTCACTTCAAACGGAAGCCGAAATGAGCGTCGGGTAGCGTTTGTCTTCATTTATGGTTGCAGTGACGACCACCACCACCTACACGCTACATCCCTGTCTCCATCTCTCATCACACCTCAATTTCCTTAACCACGCGCAGGTGAACGTGGAAAACTCTTCAGCACCACGTGGCGCAATGCACATTGGCTGCGACCACTGCTGCTCCTTCCTACTTGTTTGTTGACAACGCCGGTCGAAGCTTCCAGACACCAATACCGAAGACGCGGTTAGCCGCACGCGCGAACGCCGCCATGTTTCGACTTCCGGACTTCCACGTCAAGTTCAAGAAGCCTAGTAAGTTTCATTCCCCTTTTCCCTCGTTCACAGGCAGAGCACGTGCGCAAGGCGTGGCAGCAGCGGGCAGGCAAGGCAAAGGCAACGAGAAAGGGCAAGGCATCGACGAATACCCACACCACCAAACACTCACCGAAGCCCTCGACATGGGCAAAAGCAACAAGTTTGACTGCACCAATCGGCGCAACGAGGGCGTCGACCTAGGTAAATCCATTGGAGACGCCGCTCGCAAGGAGCTGGAGAGGACGAAGAAAGACGCCACGCGCCAGGCTAGCAGAGCACGCAAGGTCAGCACTGGCAGTATCACTGGCACCGACAATGAACTCGCTGGCGTGCACCTGATCGATCTGGTCGCTCCAAGCAAAGCGCTCACCGATGAAGGCGTCGCCGCCATGGTCGAGGGCCTGCAAGCTGCTATGGAAGCCGGCACCAGCACCGCTTCCGTGACGCTGGAGGGCATCAACCTTCGCGACAACCAGCTCACTACCAAGGCACTGGCTACTCTTGCTCCAGTGATCCATCTGGCCCAGAACGAACTCAAGACAATTGTCTTGTCCGACAACAACATCACCGTCACTTCCGACACCCAGGCCAAGGAGTGGGAGATTTTCTTGACCGCTTTCCGCTCTTGCAGAACCTTGCGCCGACTGGATCTGAGCGGCAACTTCGACCTCGGTTCCAGAGCACTTGAGATCTTCTGTAAAGTCCATTGCAACGAGCCCGCCATTGACCCGATCGCACTCGGTGGCGACCGCTCTGTCTACACCTTAGATGAAACTCAAGAGAGCGACGACAACAAATCCACAGCCACAGATGAAGACGATGATACGTTCGATCCCATGACTCTTGGTGTTATGCTCCGTCGACGATGCGGTCTTCGCTCCATTCCTTACATCTCACTTCGGAACACCGGAATCAATGACACCGGCGCGTTGTGGCTCTCGTATATTCTCGAAGATCACTACTTCCCCAGCCAACTCGTCAATGAGATCAACGCGGCTCCAGCTACCAGCTCTGTTGATGCGTACCAACAGGATGCGATCGAGGGCGGTATTGACTGGAACGGCCACAAAGGGAGTTTGGGCAAGGACGGACTCTTACTGCTCACAAAGACAGAAGCTGCTCGCAAGCACAATGCTCATACCGAAACATCTTCCTTGACTGGAGGAAGTTCTATGGCTGCGAGCATTAAGAGCCTCCAGCCTCGTAGACTTTCTCAGGCAAGCATCAGCGGCCGCCGCTCAAGTGTTCGATCCATCCACACCGATGATGGCGGAGAGCACGAGTCATCTGAAGTGGAGAGTATCCGCAAACACATCCAGCGCCACATCATTGAGAACCGAGGCGTCAAGAGTGTGGGTCTCTGGAATGCGGCACTTCAAGTAGTTGCTGCGTCTCGAAAGCTCGCATACATTGCGCCACCAGATTCACGCCGCACGTGCTTTGCGGGTTCACAGCTCTGGACTGGCAAGCCTGTTGAAGGTGGGTCTCCTCAAGGCAAGGCCCAGCGCCTCGATTCGGTTTTCGAAGGTGATGCTAGCGTATCAACCAACCTCGAGGGTGCTCCCAACGTGGATCAAGCACCTCTGTCACCAACAGCAACGATCACTCGCAACACTATCAAGTCCTACGCGGCCACACTCGCCGAGATCGCACCACCCGACCGCGCAGAGACGGCCATTACCGAAGTAACCAACACGCCAGGCACACCCAAGCGCATGTTCACAGCGCACCGCAAAGGAGCCTTTAGCGAAGGTTCCGATCTGCGCACTCTAAGCGAGAGACTGTCCTCTGTTCAGATGCAAGACAAGGACCGAGACCCGGAGAGGTTCGCCAAATGGCAAGCAGAGAAGGCGACATCGCCCTACCGCGACGTTGAAACTGCGTGCCACCTGCCACAGTCAGCTTTCGATCGCATCCTCACTTTCGCCCTCGCGACACCCGACGACACGGCAGAATGGAGCCTTGGAAACGAAGGGGAAGTCGTCTGCGTTCAGAACGGAGAGCAGATTCACTGGCCAGGCGCAGATCTGCTCAGCCCCAAGCAGCAGCGCGCCGCCTACGCATGGGGCCAAGACAGAGAGAGTCTTGTCCAAGAGCGCAAGTGGGCCGGCAAGGCCGACAGCGGACAGCAGCTCTTGCTGCTCGACGCACTCGGCTGTCTAGCATACGAGGCTTGAGATCTCGTTGCGCTGGCGAAGAAGCAGATACGTCGTGGATGTTTGATCGGCAAGCGGAGCGGAGGAAACAAGAACATGTGAGCTGGTGGTATCAGCGCTTTTTTGTGGAGCGTTGCATGCTGGTGTTACACGTGAGCGGTATCCTCGAATTCACGAATGTTGTTCACGCGGGAGGAAAAGTTCACTCGCCAGTGGGTTTTTTTTCCAGGTCTTACCGGAAAAGCATGAAGCGTTTCTACGAGTTTTTCGTGGCCAAATTGCGCTTTTCGATGACCCTCTTTCTCTTTACGGTTTGCAATGTAATGCAGTTTTCTTCTCCAACTTTCCTGTGTTCTCTCATCCGTGAAATTGTTTTTTATAAGGCTACGGGATGTAGGAGTGTGCGCTCTGCGTGGGGTCAGCGTGGAATGTCATCGATTACCATCGGAGTCCTTCTCGTCTCCAACACCATCCTGTGGAAATGCTGAGGCGATAGAAGCAAGTCTGAAGACTGTCTGGTGAAACAAGATCTGAGAAAGCACTCGATTAATCTATTCCTCGCTAATTTGATTCATTGGTATCATTTCACTTGTCCCGCTGGTGTTTGTAGCCCTTTGATTTCCTCGCTCGGGCCTCTGATCTTTTTCACCCTCTCGCCCTAAGACTGATTTGAACTCTGCTCACAATGAAAATATGCCTCCAACCGATGAAAAAAAAAACAATAGCCATGCCATTCCCCAAGAAACAAAAAAGCCAGGAGCGCAAAACTTCCTGGCAAGAAAAGGGTAGCAAATAATGTGTAAGAAGCAGAGAAGTGCAAGATGCCGCCATCGTCTGTTAAAGAAGAGAGAGTCTTGCACTGCGCAGTCGTTCTGAATGCTCACTCGATGAGACGCCTTCTTCCCTGGGCTGTGAGTGGTACCTTTCCTTCCATTCCATTCCCCTTCCCTTGTTTGCCGGTATGTCGTAGCTATGCTCGTGTTGTGATGATGCTTATTCCGGTGCACATGCCCGTGCATATGCTCATGCTGTGGTGGTAGTCCATGTTCCTGGTATGCTTGCTTGTTGATGAAGTTGTTGACGGTGATGGTATGATGTTTGAGTGGCTGCGCTGCTCCAAAGTGTGTCATGTGCGATCATGCTTCGATGCGTGCAATTTTTTGCTTTCGCCGTAGTGGTGACTCAGTCGTCGTTGCCATTGTCGGCCGCGGCGGCGTCGGCGGCAGCGATGGCGTCGACGTCTTCAGTCTCATTGCCGCGTGCGTCGACGACGATGCGTCGTCCACGGTGTGAACTGGCAATGCCGTCGCGAGATGCGCCAAAGTCGAGGACCTGGGAGTAAGAACGTTAGCAAGGACGTTATCAACGGAGACGAACAAAAGTGACTTGCCTCGATGTACGTAAGGTTATTACGTTGCACGGCCGCGACGCAACGACGCTCGTCGAAACGGACTTGCCAGACGCCCGACAGATCTGTCAGGAGATCACGAACGCACTCGCCGTTGCGTACGTTCCACATCTTGAGAGTGCGGTCGGAGCCTGAGATGACTTTCTGCCCATCGTGCTGGAAACAGGTGATTGCGCCGGTGTGCGCGCTAAGCGTCGCCTTACAAGCACCAGTCTCGGGGTCCCAGATACGCAGAGTGCTGTCCGCAGCGGCTGAAACTAGACGGTCGTGGCTCAAGTCGAGTAGGCCGACAAGGGAGGTGTGACCTTCGAGATTGAAGAGACAAGCGCCGGTATCGAGATCCCAGACTTTCACCAGGTTGTCCATGCTACCAGAGATGCAGCGGTTACGAGCATGATCCAGTACGACGGAGTAGACTTTCTGCGCGTGACCTTGAAGACGATGCACAAGCTCGCCCGTCGAGATTTTCCAGACTCGAACAGTGCAATCATATGAGCCGGATACAAGTGTGTCGCCATGAGCAGCGATAGCACGTACGCTGTTATGGTGTCCGTTGAGTGTGCGGATGAAGTAAGGGTTGTCACGATCATTGGCTGGTGGACCAGCTTGCATAATGCTTCTGTCGCCAGGCTGTGGTAGCTTCCAGACGCGGAGAGTTGAATCACGCGAGCCAGTGATGATCAGCGGCTCCTTAGGCATCATGATAGGAGTTCCGTCAGCGGCAGTGTCGACTTGTACAGGCTTGAGGATCTCAAGGCAACGAACAGTCGATGTGTGGCCTTGGAATACTTGAAGACACTTGCCCGACTTGATGTCCCATACTCTGACGCTGCGGTCGGTCGATCCAGACACCAATGTATCTCCCTCATATTGCAGAGCCCAAACGCCACCCTCGTGGCCCTCAAGCCTGCGCCTGAGCGCACCAGTCTTTGTGTCGTAGACGTTGATCTTGGTGTCGTCACTGCCAGTCAGGATCTTGTCACTATCGAAGAGGAGGCACGTAACCACATGGCGATGGTGAGCCCTGAAAGCAAGATGCTGTGGTGAGCTGTCTTCCATCATCCAGGCTTTGCGAATCAAGTAGTGACGTTGGTACAGTGACTTGAACAGATGCATTCCTCGAAGCGATTCCACTCCGATGCTTGGGTGCGGGATGGCTTGCGTGGCGGCGTTGGCTAGTGCTGTGGGTCCTTTTGCCAGCGCCACCATCCTCTTCCATGCGGGGGTCTCGCGTTGTGGCTTCGATGTAGATCCGGATGATTTTGAGGTCCGCTTTGCCTTCCTTGAGGTCGTGTGCTTGTGGCTGTGTTTGCGTCTAGGTCTTCCAACAGCTGACGAGGTCGTTTCTTCGTCGTCGCTATCGTGCTCTCCAGGTGCGTGACTCAAATCTTCTTCCCAGCCGTCCTCGCCAGGATGTTGCCAGCCCCATCCCTCCTTGACGGCTCTTGCGATTTCGCCGTCCGGCAGAACGAATTCGTCGCGTTCGAGCAAATTCTTCCAAGCACGCTCGTCGGAATTGATGAGGCGGCGCCAGCGTTTTGAAACCTGGGCGGCGCGGCACATGCTGCGTGAGTCCAGATAGCGGGTGATGTTTAGGCCTAGCTCAGGAGGCAGCACGTTGAACGGATCACATTTCAATGCAGGGTTGACAACGTTTGCAACCATCTGTAATGTTGGTTTCGGGCACCTGCGCAGGAATTGGTACATCACATATGATTGCAGCGCCTCCGGCATACTATCAAAGGCATCGACCATAGTAGGGATATCCATGACTGTCGGACCGGAAGAACTGGACGATCCAAGTCGGGGACCAGAGTGAGAGGAACCTGCTTGGATAGCACTGTCGAAGGATTGTGCGGTTTGAGTCTTGTTGTCAGCGTCAAGATTCAGACTGGATTCAACGCTAGAGATATCTTCGTTGTGTCTGGCGAAGGACGCCTCGAAGGCATTTTGCCGCGATGCGAGATTAGCGGCGGCTGTGATCGGCGAAAGGCTTGGACTCGGCAAGCTGGCATCTTGTTGTGAGCTCGTCAGAATGTTAGGCAAAGTCGGCCTACGAATGCCAGTATCCTCAGAAGGTCCAGCTTCAACAAGATCCAGCTCCGTCTCGGCAATTGGTGGTGTAGCTGCAGCGCCGGCAGTAGCGCTGGTCTCTGTAAAGTTGCGGTTTGCGGTTGAGAGTTTCCTCTTCCCCAGAAAGGGCGGTCCCAACTGCGATTCGTCCTCTTGCATTTCCTCGTCCGCAACTTCGTCCTCGTCATTGTCTTGCAATTCTCGCAGCCTCGACTGAGGAATCCTCCCGGGGCTTCTCCTTCTTTTCCCCTCTTGTCTGCTAGGCGGTATCCTTGGTGGAAGCATCTCAACAAATCCAACATCAGTGTCTGGTGTCACAGGTGAAGGGTTGCTCAATTCCTGGAAAGCTCCAGAAGCTGTGCGCTGGTTGAGCGAGGGGACCTCTTGTGTCTCTGACTCGGTCCTGTGAAGCTGTGATCGGGGTTTCTTGATCTTCCTCTGTAAGCTTGCGAGCTCCGCCGCCTCTGCTATGGACGGGGGAGTGGCAGTTCGCTTAGGAGCATCAGATGCCCGGATATTGTGTACATTCTTGTGCAGACGAGGGTGTTCAGAACCACGAGTAGGTGTCTCGTACGTCTTTTCGCGAGCCTCCTCGTAAGTCATGGAGCCGTTGTGCCTCTGCATCCTAGCCTGCAGTTTCCGATGTTGCCGCAAAGTCTCCTCTGCATCTTCCGACTCGTGAAATGTCGTGGGTCTGCCGTGGACATCGAAGCAGAAGCGCTTGATCGAGCGCGGTGTTGGAGAGAACACCAAAGGATACTGTTTCGGGTCTCGTTCCATGAGGTTCTTGGGCGGATTCATGATAAGCGGAGGTAGAGAGACGGTGGTCGTAGTAGTTGTGGTCACCACCGTCTGCTGCGTCGCTGGGCCAAAGCACATAGAGGCTACTGTCGCGTTCGGAGGCGGCATAGTGGCGGTGGTCGTGGTAGTTGGAGTATCCTTGGGGTGTGAAGTCAGATGCTTGTGGTGAGGCAACTCTTCTGTGGGCGACGCGGGAGCAGTCGATAAGACGGCGTCAGGAGTGATTGTAGCCGGGACTTTCACACTGAGTCCCAGTCCGTTGCTTCTGGGTGCGTCCATGCTTCACGGGCCGGAAAGTCGTGATCGGATATGTGTGAGGCTCGCGAGGGAAGCGCGGGCGTAGAGGATGATATCGTGTCGTGCGTGGTGCTGAGGACAAGGAGCGTGCTGCCGCAGCGACTGCGGTGTTTTCGTAATGCTGGGTATGCGGTAATGTCGTGGGTATAGGTAATCGTCGTAGTCTCGCCGGACTGGTCGTGAGAGGGAGGAGATGCTTTGGGTCAGCGAAATGACATGCTATGGCCGCGCTTCCTCGGTTCAGGAATTACGAGTGCACGCCGGCACTTTTCGGTGGAGGAGGAGGACAGCCCTGTCTGGTGGTATATCCCCTTCCGAGCGGCGTAGAGGGAGAGGGCGGGCGTGTCGGCGGTGAGGTGGTTGCCGGTGGTGGTATAGCAGGTGAGAGGCGAACCCCAGGTCCTTGGTCAAGTTGTGTGGAGAGACCGGGCCAAGCGCGGTTGCGCTTGCGGCTGCTGACTTTAGTGGCGGCTTCCTGCCTGGTTTGCTCGAACTTTGATGGCCGAATCAAAATACTGAGGCGGCGTGTTGCTATGCAGTCACTGAACTCTAGTGCTGACCTCAACTCCACCCTGTCATGTGTTGTCGGATATCTACGGCTACAGGCAACACTTGTGCAAACGCTACTTTATCACCAAAATGTTACCTCTTACGGCCATGCCTCAGCTCGGTGGCAACAACCGGGAACAGCTCCATAGCAGGGATCCACCTTCACCTTTTGCCCGCATGTTTACTATTACGTATACAAACAAATCCGCCTAGTCTTTCGAGCATCAAGGCAATTGAGAACATGCGTTGCAACGAGTGTGGTTGGTTGGCTGACTATGAACTAAAGCAAACAACAGGAGCATGTTGAGATGCCCCGACAAAGCTGTGCTGTTGAATGCACGTCAAGCAAAAGAAAAACATACAAAAGTAAACATCGTTCTGATCGCAATGAGCACATCGCTCAGTAATCATCTCCACGAGAGATAATCTCCTTGGCGGAAGGCTTGAGCAGGACAGTCTGCGCAATTGCGAGGTCAGTACACGACTAACATGGTCACGCAGACGAAACAACTCACATGCTCGAATTGCGCCACGTAAGAACCAGGAATTTCCACCAACGGCTCATAGCACTCAACAATTCCTTGATCGATGAGCGACTTCATACCGAGATGATAGTTCTTGACTCCAAGATGCTCCAGGTACCTCCTGGAAAAGACAAGCGTGCCAAAGTTCTCATCAATCGTCTTAAGCAACGCCTTCGCAGAAGCCAAGCGAACGCCAGAAGTGTCCACTCCCTCGTTGCGACCGTAGCCGTAGACGCCGTAGTCGTCTCTGATACGGCCTTTGCCGGTGCTTCCGAAGGTCTCGATGGCGAAGACGTCTCCTTCTTCCATTCGCTGATCGGTCTGCGTTTTGGTGAAGGGAACTTGCTTGTCGCCGTGGATCTTGTAGCGGAGGATGTCGTGGCCGGTGAGGCCGCGGATGGCTTTCACGGGGATTGTCTTGCCGTTCAGCTCGACTTCGTAGCTTTCCATTGTTTCTTGGATAATGCCGCTGATTTCGTCGATGCGGGCGTCGATTCCGGCTTCCTGTAACAAGTGTCAAGTTCGAGTGATGGCAGTCAGCCCCTAGGTGGTCAGTCATACCCTTAATCCTGCATTTGTCGCTGCCTTCACAGCAGCGAGCAGGTTGTCATACACAGGGTTGGCCGCCACAGTAAACGCGCTGTCGACGATCCTGCCATTGACGTGGACGCCGAAGTCGATTTTGAGAACGTCGTCGTACTGCAGAATCACTTCCTTGGCTCCCGGGTTGGGAGTCCAATGAGCAGCCACGTTGTTGAGAGCAAGACCTGTCGGAAATCCCTGACCAGCTATGAGAGCATCACCAGTCTCAATACCCTGATGGCCGACCAACGCGCGGACACCATCTTCGATCTCCTGTGCCAATTTACTCATGGTGACACCTGGCTTTGCAATTGTCTGCACATATTGACGGACTTGGCGGTGCGTCTCGGCGGCTTTGCGGTAATCACGTATGAAGTCGTCGTCCATCTTCTCCATAGCAACTTGGTGGCGAAGCTCTCCGGCTGTGGTACGCTGGAGGTTCTCGTCGCGATTGGCATATTCGACAATTTGGCCAACCGGATACTGTTGGTCCTTGTGCAGGTCGGCGAGCGCTCTTCTCGGAGGCGTCGTCTGCTGGCCTGCGGCGGACTTGGACTTTTTCTTCTTGTTGTGTTTGCGTTTCTTTTTCTTGCCTGTGATTGTCAGCTTGTCGTGTATGGATGACCTTTGGGAACTCTGACCATCAGATGGCCTCTCATCATCTTTTACGGCGGCTCTGATAACATCGTCGTCGTCACCATCCTCGTCTTCGCCGCAAAGTGCTCCGGGAAGAAGTCCAGTCGCTGAAGCAGATTTGGGAGGGTTAATGTCGGCAATTGCATTGCAGGCCGACGAGTCTGCTCAAATGTTAGCTTCATGTCGGCTGTGTTCTGAGAAAGCATGTTGCCATACCATTTGGACCCTCATAGCCGCCTTCTGGTGTCTTGGATCCCATGTCGCCTGCTGATCAGTCATGCCACGTTGAGATTGCTTGATAGCCTTCTACTGCCGACTACAGAGCAGAACTGCTATTCTTATACTCTGCAACCTTGTTGCTCCACAGGGCGCGCAGATCAAACGCCCTGTGGTGACGAGCGATGACAGAAATGGTTAGCGCGACCCGCCATGCACGCTTCCTGACTCGCGCCACGAACGAATTCACTTCACTGCCTCGCAGGTAGCCCTGACCTTGATTTTGCCACGTCAGGTGCACGTGTGAGTGTAGCTATGTTTTCGTACCCTACTCTCACGCTGAACTTTTGCGTTGTTTGCTCTCCATGCTCCGGATCCATGCCATGACAGCTCGTCAGGGCGCGACATTGACTGAGTGACATGGTTGTCAGAAACCGGAACGCCCTCGACAACCCAATCACCGTCCTTCGTGGATCCAATCACTAGCACCCTCGGTGCACAAGATCACTATATCCACTCAGCCTCGTTCTCTGTACGCTCTTGCAAAGACGATCAGTCATTTCACGGTGTCATCTTCTCGATATGAGCGATCCTGGTTTACCCGAAGAATGTTTCTTCTCCAAAGGAAAGCTTCTCGGTGGCGGTGCATCTGGTATCGTGGAATTGACTGATGACGGCTACGCTGTCAAAACGCCATGGCCGGGTAAAGATGGGCTGGACAGTCAGGACGACGTTCGATTCGAAGCGCGAGTATACGAAAGAATTAGAGAGAGGCTTGGAGACAGCCCACGCTTCGTCAAAATCTTTGCATTCGATCAAGATCAACTCACACTCACCATGGAGTACATGGCAAATGGGACACTTCGGGATTACCTTCGATCGAATGCAGAAGGAATCACCCGACGCCAGCGCTACTTGTGGGTACGAGCGATGGCCGAGGGCCTAGATCTACTTCACGCACTCGACATTGTCCACTGCGATCTCACACCTCACAACATGCTCCTTGACGACAAACTCGAGCTTAAGATTGCAGACTTTGGTTGTTCGTCGATTGATGGATCTAACAGCATGGCTGGCACTAACCCGCGATTCTACCCGCCACGACTCTGCTACAAGACTCCTGTCTCTAAAAGCGACGACCTCTTCGCGCTGGGGTCTTGTATATACGAGATACTCACAGGAAGCGCTCCTTTCGACGATATCCCATCGGCTCAGGCTTGTACCCTAACACGAGTGCACCAATTCCCCGACCTGGTCGGGTTAGAGTTCAAGGATAGTATTAGAGACTGTTGGCTCGGTTGCGCAGAATCCGCGAACCATGTACTTTACAGACTTTTACAGAACATGTAGGCCGTTGAGATGAGATGTGTTGTGGTATCGGAATGGTCTAACTGGCAATAATTCTGAACGACGTCTTCGCAACAGTGAGAACTGAGCAGTCAAAGTGTTCTAGGACTGTGGGCGAAGGTAATTGAAGGTACACTTGCGAATCTCCCATGATAGAATGCTATTTTGATGCTGTTTGGAATGTACGTTGCAGAGAAGAGACTTAGGTGTTCATTAGACCAAAAATGCTCAAATCCATCGGTTGTTGCAAAAATAGTCCTGATCGAGCAATCTTTCCCATGCAATATCTTGCTGCTCTCATTCTGCGATCTACAGCTAGAATCTGGACCGGTCTTTGTTCCTGTGTTTCGGACATCGAACCTTCGCGGGGCTTTGGTCAAGGTTCGTTGTTGTAAGGCTGGCGCAAGGTCTTGGTGGATTCCTCGCTAGTGCGACGCTGCAATACTTCGTGATCGCGAGGGTGGTGTTGCAGGCGGATTTGCATCCATCGTACTTCTTGGTTGTGATGATGATTTGGCACATCTATTGGACTACTGCGTTAGCCGATGCGCTGCTAATCAACCGTCAGATGCCGACGGAGCACTTACCTTTGCGTTTACTTTGAAATTGAAGATCAATGGTGATGGAGATGTAGTCTGTCGGTGTTGCCTTACTATGTCTTGAAGTCATTTACAGGGTTCTGTGGCTCTCACATATATCGCTTAGTGTAGCCTAGTGAATACCATCAGCGCTCCAGGGAATATATAAAAAACAACGCTGCTCAGGTACTACTGATCATCGTAGCTTTTACAGCAGGGACAGCGAGACCGTCGGGCCTCGAATCACGAATTTGACGCCAGTATATACGGGAAAGAGGAGTATCAGAGGGTGCACCAAGCATGATTGTATCTAATGCAGGTCCAGACCCAGATTTACACTTTTTCGATCTTGTTGTCTGCTCTCGTCTCTCTTTCTTCGGTTATTAATCGCACAGAACTTGCAGTGTGAGTGCTAATGACGATTGTAATAGGCAGTGTGCTCCTGCTAATCACCATGATCACAATAACACCACACTTTTCTCTGAGTTGTTCGAGATTGTAAAGTCTTGTTTTGTGTCCGCACCGTGAGCTCGCGGACATCGGGATTCGATTGACTTTTGTCCAAACCCACGCAATCCTCACGATACCCATGACATCAGTCTGCTGTATCGTTTGATTATTCGGCAAAGTGTACTGGTCAGTCTGAAAATCCATCCTATTCTGTACATGTAGTCCATGTATTCTGAAGAGAGTCGATCGTTCGAATCGATTGGGATGCTTAGGGTTTGGGGTATGATCGCAGTCCTTCTGGAATCGGTGCTAGTGACGACATGTACAGCAACATATCAAAGATGTGACTGAACATGGATGCACTCTTTTCTTTGATACGTACTCATGATGGTATCTTCGATCGACCTATGGCATAGCCTTACCTGGGCGATAAATGATAGGTACACTCCCAAATTGCACAGAGTTAGATCCAACACGACCACTAGGCACGAAACAGCTTGGCGCGCTCCACACATGACTCGCGCGGTGAACCCTAATCGGATCCGAACTTTCCGTTCGATGCTTCCCCTTGCTCTTATTGTCGTAAACCTGGAAGTGGCCGTGCGATACCCACGCGCTTCCGATCCATGCAATAATGTCTTAGGCAACAGCGCTTATCATATGTAGACCGAGTAGTTTGGATCTGCAGTGCTTGACACGTTGAAATCGCAATTCGTTCAAGTCTACTTCCATCGTCTGCATACGATGCCCGACTCTCCGAGCACACCCAATCGCCTTCGTGCTAACGCCAGACGAGTTGCAGGTGCGACCACTAGGAAGAACGCCAATGGTATTTGAGGACTCTAACGCAGGAAAGGTCTCAGCGAGCGCCGGTGCATAGTCAGGCAAGATGTAGGCCACCAACGCACTCTGATCGTAGGCGCCATCTATAAGTCACAATCGACAAGCCATGTACCCGAATTATCAGGCGAACATGGTCCATTTGTAGCAGCCTTGAGGCACTGCGTGCAGCAACACCCAATCTTGGGCGCTGTCATCGTTGATGGATCTTCCGAGAAACCTGGCCTTGCTGTGTTGGAAACGCTTGACTTGTCGAAGCACATCGATGTACGGCAATTCGGCACACAATGGCCTGAAGAGCAGCGCATCGAGAAACTATTGACAGAAGTGAGCGACGAGCAATTCGAGTCTGTGGACGAGCTCCCGCCTTGGAAGGTCGTGCTCATGGCTCTACCCTCTGGAGATGGCGCGACGGCAAGACTCCTTGTCGTGTTCGCTTACTATCACTCCCACGGTGATGGCAAGTCCGGTCTCGCTTTCCACAGGTCTTTTGTTGAAGGGCTTCACGACGCAGCTCAGGAGCCGAACAAGCCTGTGCCCCGGTTATGCAAAACATCATCAGCAGGACTCCCGCCGCCCATGGAAGAAACAGGCAAGCTCACATTGTCTTGGTCATATCTGCTTTCTCCGTTGCTCGGCGCATACCTCCCCAGTTTTCTGGCCAGTATGCTCGGCATGCGCGCTTCCGCAATAGCCCAGGACGGCAGAATATGGTGTGGCAAAGACCTGAGCTTCGATCCAAGCAATTTCCGTACCGGCCTCGCAATGATCACCATCGATCACAAGACCATGCATGCAGCTCTACAGCGTTGCAGAGCCAGACAAGCCTCCTTCACGGGCCTTCTGACCCACCTTATCGCCCGCTCAATCTGCTCAACACTCGGTCCAGAGCACTCCAAGAAAGCCTTCGCATCACAGATAGTAGTAGACCTGCGTCGCCTTTTCAACGGTGCATACAGCGACAACACCATGATGAACTGCGTCTCCGCTTACAACGAAACCATCCTGGCCCCATCAACCTCCACAGACTGGACGAGCCCGACCTCCGAAATATGGACAGCTGCCCGCCATACCACCGCAGAAGTAGCAGAGTCCGCCTCATCCCTCCACAACCAGCCTATCGGACTGCTACAATACCTAAACGACTTCCGCTCGTGGACACTCGGTCAAATTGGCAAGAAGCGCGAATGCTCGTTCGAGATCAGCAACCTTGTCGTCTTTGACCCACCCCTGCCCGCCGATGAAGCAGAAAGGTCTTCCAGGCCTTGGGTGAAAGGTGTCCAGATCGAGAAAACAGTCTTCTCCCAGCCTGCTAACGCTGCAGGAGCTTGTCTGAATTTCAACCTTGTGTCTACTAAGAATGGCCCGCTCGTCGTGACAGTTACATGGCAGCGAGGTGTGCTGGGCGTTGGAGACGAAGAGCAGGAAGACGAGTTTGTAAGGAAGATTTGCGAGCTTGCGAGTGAGGGTGTCCATGAGCTTGCTCTGATGCCTGTGTGATATTACGCGTCGTTGATGTTGAGTTGCATTGTATTCACATCACTACCATGGCTTTCCAATGCTTGGAAACCTCTTCCCTCTCCTGATACATCTTTTCTTTTCTGTTACCACGAGATTCCTGCAGCCAATACCACCAAAAGCTTGACGAAATAAGTACAGCAAGCCCTCTCAAATATGCGCTCATTGCGAGCTTAGAGACTATCAAAAAATTCGACCCATGATCACCCAGAGAACAGGAATCCAAGCAACAAGCCACCAAAGGACAGGAATCCGAGCAACGAGCCACCGCTCGTATATCTCCGCGCCTGGGTGACCGAAAGCTGCTGTGTTGCACATGACGCCCAAGGCACCATCGCGCGGTACTTTCTGCATCGCACATTGCGAGAAAGACCACATGTCTAGGTCCGTGGCGCAGTATTGGAAGCAATTGTTCAAAGTCCCAATCGGCCCAGTGCAGCAATCCCGTAGAATGTTTTCGAGACTGTGGTCGGGGAAGCGAGAGACCACAGAGAGATGTAGTATTCCATTGGAAGCCAATCGGTATGTCTGATTCTGCCACACTCGATGGCGAACAGCCTGTGATGAGGGTGAGCGCTTTCAAACGATGCTACTTGTCATTTGAGGCTTACCGAACGACCTCTGCATCTTGATGTCAATGACTTGCTCGGATGAGGCCATGGGAGCGTTGTGTCGTTGGATCATTCGTATCACTCCTTCGAATTGACGAGGTATTCTGAGATCTGTATTGATTTTTGAGAGTTGGAAAGACGAATCAAGCCGCAACATTCGGTCAAAGTGGATTTCTCCACGTCGGTAAGTGAAGGAAAGCCAGGTGACTGAGTGACAGTACTCGATCGAAACGTCACTTCGTCTTCACTTTATACTCAAACGCGCTTTAGCGCGACAAAGATTTGATGTGCTTCTACCCAGCTTGTCCCCCTCTGAACAACCGCGACAACTCGTCGATATACAAGTCGCAAGCCACACTTCAGCATCCTACTTCCAAGCTCGCCCCACAACCGATCTCTATTCTGCAATGCTCTCCACCACCAACTCCTTACGCCTCCTCATCCTCCTCCTCGCCGCCCACATCTCAGCCCACCTCACGCCGATAAGACTCCTCTACCGCTGGGAACTCGAGCCGGACAACCACGGCATCGCCGCCTTCAACAACGACAACGAGCCGATCGGCTACGCCTGTGCATCCAAACTCGGCACAGGCAACTTCCAAGACCACCCCATCTCGATCTCGATCGATCGCAACTCGCCAGCAAGTAGCGGCATCATCACGGTCGGAAGCAAGACACATACCCTCACCTCCCATCCTGCAAGCCGAGACGACCCCTCCTGCAGCATGATCTACAACGAGCACGTCGTCGAAGTCGACTGCCTCGTCGTCCGAGACGGCTTCATGGCAGAAGCCATTACAGCGCCGGCGAAGACCAGTTGTTTCAGCAAAGCTTACGAAGCCTGGGATCTGATGGCTGGGCATGCAATCCACGACCCATCGCGCGCTGTACCACTGCAGGGACCTCAAATTCACGGCCAACAGCTGCGCGTGAGGGCGGCTGACAGCGAGTGGCTGCATGTATCGAGTGTGATGCTCGTTTGCAACGTTGTGGGGCTTCCGATGATCGTGCTGGGGTGGCTGGAGCTGTTGCGTGTGTGAGAGGCAAGCAAGCAAGCAAGCAATGGCGACAAAAAAAAATTGAAGCCTTCTGGGAAAGACAGGCCTTTGTCTACGATGTGCTGTTGCGCGAGTGGGGGTTAAAGTGAAGGTGTCTCGTCAGGTTACATTATCCAGGCAGTGTAGCGACGAAAACCGTGGTTCAAACTTTTGAGATTTCTATCGTGTCATCAGCGCAATACATGCTACATATCCTACATGACTTGGAATTCTCAAACCAAAAAATCAATGCGCGTGCCCAAACTGCGTCAGCAAAGGCAGTAGCATGCCAGCGACAGTGACAAAAGTCTCGGCCACACCGTGCCCGCCGGCATCTTTGTTCTGCGCACCGTTGCTTTCGCCGTACCCGTTCATCGGCACCTCTGCATAGCCATCACCAGCGTGCTCTACGTGCGCACTGCCGTCTTGCATAGTGTGCATGGCAACGTACAAGAAAGTGCCGCCACTGAACAAGAGCAAGACTCCCGTGGCGAATTCAGCACTCATGCTCTCAGGCAGTCCCCCATAGCCAAGAAGACTTGCAGCTGCCCAAGTGACCAGAGCGCCAGCAGGAGCAGCGAGGGAGAAGACGATGAGATGGGCGCGGGCGGCACGTTTGGACAGGCCCTGCTTGAGGAGCGTGGTGGTCAGACCGAAAGCCGCGGGTGCCTTGTGGATCATGAGGGCGATGAAGATGATGAAGGAGAGGTTGCGGCCGCTGCTTGACGCTCCGTTTGAGGTGGAAGAGGCGCCTAGCGCGATGCCGTCGGCGCAGGCGTGGATGACTAGGCCGACGGTTGTTGATGACGGACGGGAAGATGAGCTGGGTGCCTGGTTTGTGGGGTAGTCGGATTCGTGGGGAGGCGATTCGAGGTTTGGCGAAGAGGTTGATGCTCGGTTCAGACTGAATTGGGTGAGGTTAATTTGGAAGCGCTGAGGTTGAGAAGAAGAGCTGGCTCGGCGTGGGAGGGTGTCGATCAGGTACATCAATATGAAGCCAGCGATGAGTGAAATTCCGACGTAGGCGTGTGGGTCACGGCCTTCCCGTTCTTCATCGTGGTGGTCTTGCGAAGATGGTTTGACTTTCTGTTCGCTTGGAGGCAGACTCGATTGCTCTTCATGGCCAGGGTCCGTGGATGGATGTCCTTGTTTCGAGAGATCTGCGGCGATCTCCTCCTCCGTCCTGAAGCCATCGTCCGGGCCGGTCATGAAGTCTCCCGTCAGCCTAGGGAACAAGTTGTCATCCTGATCAACGACGGCATTGTCCCGTCGTGATATTGACGGCCATGCTACCTCGGCGACTGGGCGCATGTTGTCGACATGTCGCTTGTGCGTTCCCAGAGACATGTCCCTCTTTTGGCGGCCATGGCTGCTTCCACTCGCGCTGTATACGGTCTCGATTCCCTCAGGGATGATGACGATGAGCGATGTTCCGACCAGGACACCTGTTCCTAGCGCGGTGATGAAACGGAGTTGTTTTTGCGAAAGGGCGAAGGATAATGGTAGTAAGCCGGCTAGTACTGATCTAAATGGCCTGTTAGCATGCGCCTAGGAGTATACTGTAGGGAGTAGCAGGTGGAGAATACATACGCCGTAGCCATTACTATGCATAGCAGCAGCAGCACAAAGAAGCCGTCCCACATGATTGCGATGATGGCGAGCCTGCGCCAATGATCGAAGAACCCTGGATACTTGCTACAACAAGTCTATTTGAGTGTTAAGCAGCATCGAGGAGTGCCGGCGCAAGTAGTGTAGCCATCAAAGTCCGGACATTGAATACGCGAATCGAGCTCCACTTTCGTCTCAGCCCAGCAAGCTGCAGCCGCAGCAACTTTCCCTTGCAGATTGCAGCGCTAAGATAAGGGCTACATCAATATAATCTGATCTCAAGCTTGGGCCTGGTTACACGCGCCAAATCGCGTTCTCGCGTGGAAAGAAGCTAAAGCTCAAGCTCTACCACCAAACACCCTGTCACCCACTCTCTCAATAACCTCACTCGCCTGTACACTGCATTGCAATCAGATCATTCGCATCAGTGATCTGCTGTACCACATTGTGTGTCAAGGTGAGAAACACATCACAACACATCCAACATGGAGCCTGAGATGGACCCCGAGTTTGTCCGCCAGATCGAGGAACAGGTCAGCGAATGGTCTACCAACAGTAATGAATGCTTCAACATCTCAGTCGCGCGGCCGGACGGCAACGAGCATGCTACATTCAAACCAGAATTCACCTATCCTATCTTCGGTGAAGAGGAAGCTATCTTTGGCTACCAAGACCTGGCAATCAATCTCACATTCGCTGCGCATGACTTGCAACCAAAACTTGAGATCACATACGCCAAAAAATTCTCGGCCATGGGCGACGTAAAGCCGACAGACATCAAAGAGGCCCTTCGAGACTTCCTGCCAGCCGAGACGTTCGATGCGACATCTACAAGCGACGCAAACGCAGCTAGCTGGGCGCCTCCAGGAGAGAAGATTCGCGACTACACAAGAGGTGGAGCCAAGTACGAGGTCTGGTGTGCTAGCTTGACAGATGCGGCAGCCAAGCGACTATTGGAAAACATGCAGATCCTGGTGCCTCTGTTCATCGAAGGTGGAACCATCTTGCAGCTGGACCAGGACTGGACCACACAAAGGTGGAAGCTCTTCTTGGTCTACCAAGTGACCGACAGTACTGTCGAAGGAAGCTCACCATATGCGTTCGTCGGATTTGGCACTTCATACAGAGTCTTCGCCTTCCTGGATCGAAAAAATCGTATCGAGGAGGATGTCCCGCTTCTCAAAAGCAGCGATGCTCAGCGCGCAAAGCTGGCGGACGTCCCAGCCGAAGAGCTTGTGGCAGCTTTGCGAAATGATGGAGTTGGCTCGCCACTCGACTTGCCCAGCCGCGAGCGCCTTTCACAGTTTGTCATTCTACCACCCTTCCAAGGCAGTGGTCACGGACAAGAACTTTACAACTCCATGTATAAAACCTTGACTGCACCGGCCAACGTGCGCGAGTTCACCGTGGAAGATCCGAATGAAGCGTTCGATGACCTGCGTGATCTATGCGACATGCGCCACCTGCGCGCGAACAACTCTGCCTTCGCCAACCTGAAGGTGAACACAGAGGTACCCGCAGATAAGCTGCGGCCATCCTCTCACATCCCCACCGACCTCATCGTCCCCGACAACATCACAGAAGAAATTCGCAAGCAAAGCAAGATCGACTCGCGGCAATTCGGCCGCCTCGTCGAAATGCAAACGCTCTCACGCATCCCGACCGCCAATCGCCAACGCAACAGGATTACCAGGAAGGAGCGATCGACGAACGAGAGTGACAAGGAGTACTATTTCTGGCGTCTGTACGCGAAGCACCGCATCTACATCTTCAATCGCGACCCGCTCATGCAGCTGGACCTCGAAGAGCGACCCGAGAAGGTCGAGGGTGCTCTCGACTCTGTGCTTGAGGGTTACGTGAGCATGCTCGAGAAGGTTGAAGCGAGAGAGAAGGGCATTGAGACTGTTGGCGGCGCATCGAAGCGTGCATCTAGAAAGCGCAAGGTCATTGACGAAGACGAGGACGACGAATGGGAGGATGAGGACGATGACGAGGCAGAAATGTCGAACGGCGTCCAGAAGAAGGTCCGCATCAATTAGATAGGACTGTTGCAGTGTATAATGTGCTCGGACATGGGCTTAGCGTGGCGTTTGGCGAGGATTGCACGAACGCATACCTTATGTAGCTATAAAATGATTTCTCGCAGAATGAATATTCAGCCATTGTAAAGATGATTATATGTATCACAAAGACTTGTTGTCATATGCACAGCTGACGCAGGTGAGATCTGATATTCTAAATTGGGGCCGGCGGAATTCGGGGATGGTTGGTCGGGAAAGGCCGTGCTCTCAAGCTCTTTCCCGCATCGAGCGTTGTTGGGAGTCCGGAAAGAACTTCGAGCCGGCCAATCTGTGAGAAGCAGCACAGCAACACCACCTCTCCCATCTCAACACCACCCCCTCACCCTCGTTTACCCTATACCACTCCTCTCCCACACACCGCCCTCGCCGCCAACGAGGTCACCTCCCACACAATGCTGTCCCGCTTCGCGCCCAGGGCCGCCGCCGCGCCCAGAGCTCTCCGCCTTGCAACTCCCGCCGTCGCCAGGCGCAATGTCACCACCGATGCTGCCAGCGCGCACGTCGAGAAGAGCGAGGTGCCCTCCGAGGACGACAAGCCCTTCACCGTCAAGCTCTCCGACGAGTCCTTCGAGACGTACGAGATGGACCCGCCCTCATACGAAATGAACACCACCAAGAAGGAGCTCAAGCAGATGTACTACGACATGGTCGCCTCGCGCCGCATGGAAATGGCCGCCGACCGTTTGTACAAGGAGAAGAAGATCCGTGGTTTCTGCCATCTGTCTACCGGCCAGGAGGCCGTCGCTTGCGGTATTGAGCACGCCATCACCAAGGAGGACCAGGTCATCACTGCCTACCGCTGCCACGGCTTCGCTATGATGCGTGGCGCAACCGTCAAGTCCATCATTGGTGAGCTCCTTGGCCGTCGCGAGGGTATTGCCTACGGAAAGGGTGGTTCCATGCACATGTTCGCTCCCGGCTTCTACGGTGGCAACGGTATTGTCGGTGCTCAGGTGCCCGTCGGTGCCGGTCTTGCTTTCGCCAACCAGTACAACGGAAAGAAGAACATCTCCCTCGCCCTCTACGGTGACGGTGCCTCCAACCAGGGTCAGGTCTTCGAGGCTTTCAACATGGCCAAGCTCTGGAACCTTCCCGTGATCTTCGGTTGCGAGAGTAAGTTTTGGCAATCTTGATTGAATGCAACACCAACACTAACACCTCCCAGACAACAAGTACGGTATGGGTACTGCCGCCAACCGCTCTTCCGCTCTCACTGAGTACTACAAGCGTGGCCAGTACATCCCCGGTCTCAAGATCAACGGCATGGACGCCCTCGCCGTCAAGGCCGCCGTCCAGTACGGTAAGGAGTGGTGCAACGCCGGCAAGGGTCCCCTTGTCTACGAGTACGTCACCTACCGCTACGGTGGTCACTCCATGTCCGACCCCGGCACCACCTACCGCACACGTGAGGAGATCCAGCGCATGCGCAGCACCCAGGACCCCATCGCCGGCCTCAAGCAGAAGCTGCTCGAGTGGCAGGTCACCACCGAGGAGGAGCTCAAGGCCATCGACAAGCAGGCTCGCTCCAACGTTGACGCCGAGGTCGCCGAGGCCGAGGCCATGCCCGCTCCCGACGCCACCCCCGAGGTCCTCTTCGAGGACATCTACGTCCGTGGCTCCGAGCCCCAGTTCCTCCGTGGCCGTGTGCCCGAGGAGAACTTCTACTACTCTCAGCTCAAGCACAACCAGCAGTAAATTAAGCTCCATCTTTGCTGAAATCTAATGAGCGGAAGGAAAGAAAGCAAAAGAGCCGGTTCGAAGAGAGGCCTACGGAGTTCCAAACATGAGAGCAATGATCTTTTGTGCAATATAGCGATGGGGAAAACAGTAAAGGGAGCTCTCTTGAAATGCCATTGATTCTTTCATTGCGTTGGCGTGGAAAGTGGGAGACAACGGGTGCTCTTGGGGTTACATCTGTTGTTGTGCAGGCTAAAGCTGCGCGAAGCGTCCTGCCCTGGCCTCATCATTCTAAGCCGGACAAGACGCTGTGTATAATCCTTTTTTTGCGAGAAATGCTAAACTTCCTTGTTACTTTTACTGATTCCACTACTCACTGTCCGAGACTTTTATCATACCTTCGTGCACCCTTTTGCTGCGACTCTTCCATGCCGCGCTCTTCACCCAGCAATCACGCGAACTTATCAAACTTCCGTAGCTCCGTCATCAGAGCGTCCAGATTCGGGCGACGGCCGAGGAAATCTTGCAGGAAAAGCAATTCGTCTTCGCTGCTCCCTTTCTCGAGCACGACTCTGCGGTATCGAAGGCCTTGCGAGCGGTTCGTGGGATACTTTGTGAAGACTGCATGGAACATGTCGCTGGAATAGACTTGCGAGCTGGAAGATGAGGGAAGCGTCAGCTGGTGTTGGAATTACCAGTTTAGCTTAAACTACCTGTATAGGTAGACAAGGTTGAAAGCAAACCGTGAGCATGGTCTTTGCATATGTGAAATGGGGTGTACGATGAAAACCACCATGTAAGGTGCATAGACATCGACAAAGCGCTTTGCTGAGACTTCCCTCAGCTGGGTACATTCTACGACAAGCCCAGCGCACATGGAAAGCTAGGAAGGGAGCGTTGTATGCGTGGGAAGGGCAGAAGGGCATTGATTGGGTCCTGCCTATACACTTGTGTATCATTGTGGCCAAACAAGACCACCAAGTCTGGTTGCTATGCTACACGCTTCAAGCTTTCGCTGATGTTTGACAAGAGTCTATGCTGCTCGTGGGATGAGACGCCCCTGTTGCACTACAGCTCAGCCGAGTGCTACATACATTGGTGCAATGAGCCTAGTCTGCTCATAGAGAGGCTGGGTACGATAGCTCTTCGTTCTGTTTTCTCAGAGTGGCATGATTCCTTGCTCTACAGTATCGGCGGGTTGCCCAGTGAGCTCCATTGAGTACAATGATCATCCTTGTCATCCTTGGAAGCGTAGTCCCGGCTCTTGCAGATTATCAGCAGTGGTTCTTCTCCGCCAATGGTACCTGCCCAGGACACGCTTACTTTTGCGGCATCCCAGGCTCTCAGGTCGCGGCATGCGCTTATGATGCTGTTACAGACAAGCACTACTGTTGTGGAGGCCACACGCAAGGATATTGTCGCGTTTCTAGCCCTGTTTGCTTGGGCGCCGACGGTGGCCCTTCTTCTATACAACAGCTCTGTACTGCTGAAGAACACGAGTGGTGCTGTCTGAAGGATAGCGAACAGTGTACTCCCAGAACTAGTGAGTTTCTCGGATTCCAGCCTCATCGAGGACCGGCAAGCAAGACTGATATGCTGCGGCAGAGCAAATTAACATATGTTTTGGTACGCAGCAGGATACAATCGCCAATGTCAGCGAGGAGTTCCTCATCGAGACGTTCTCCTCGCTCTCATCCGCGGTGCCAGCTGACAGTACGTACACCTTCGATCCGACGTCGCTTGTTGCCGCTGCACAGGCGAGGAGCTCTAGCACGACTACGTCGTTGTCGATCCAATCCTCATCGAGCTCCTTGTCCTCTTCGACAACCGCGACAGAGTCCAGCAAGTCCTCTAGCACTCTACCAGGCGGAACCATCGCTGGCATAGTCGTCGGCTGTGTCGTTGGAACCACCGCAGTTCTCTTTAGTGGCTACCTCGTCTTCCGAAGCTATCGTCGAAGCAAGAATCCCGGATCGAGCACAAGTGATGCCCCAGAACCACCGTGGGAGGGGAATAAAGAGAGATGTGAGAAGAACCATGAGGCGCCGGAGCAGCCCCAGCCTGCAGTGATCGCGGAGGCGGAGGCGGGAACGGGCTGTGAGCTACACGAACTATCCAACAAACCACAGCCAACGGAGCTATCTGCCCAGTGAAGTTTTCGCTTAAAAGCTTCGCTAATGTAGGCGTCTTGCACTTCATTGAACGTTTTGGCGTAGAAATGGGGGGAAGCGATGGGTGTTTTGGGGTCAACATTTGTTGTAATGTGCTGACCAACTGTACGCGAGAAAGAAGCGTACTTGGTCAGCCTTGCCATTCTATCTCAGGCCGTAAATAGAACGTTATGTGTAATGCTTTTTGCAAGCAACTTTCAAATTTTGTTCATATGGCTTGAAACACCGGATGCCTAGAGCGCTGGTAGCTCAAGCAATTGCATTATCAATATCCCGAGAGATTTAGTAACCAGATCTGTTGAGCACACAACGTAAGATATCGCCTTTCCAACAGGGTTGCTGGACATCCGTGGCTGCGCCGTTGACTCCTGCCTTGCAATGGCTCGAATCGACCTCTCGCATAAACGATCGAGAGACATCTTCACTCGAATCGTGTAATATTATTAGGCATTGCCTCCATATCAGTAGGCCTTAATCCTGTAAGCCGCGAATGAGATCGCCCTGTCTGAGACTTCCCATATTTTTTTACTAATGATTGTAGGTCAAAAGAACTTGTGCATTCACTTGTGCATAGCGCATTCGCTTGTGCGTCACTACGGCCTGAGGCCAAGTCGAGCCCTGCTCACTCATATTCATAAGCATCTATCTGTCACTAAAGGCATGCGGACAATTCCTGCACCCTAGAGTGTCCTGCGAAGGACAATACAGCATCTTGAGGAACGATCATCACGGAGCGCTCGACCGATTTCACTTACCGCTAGCACGCCCTCGGCCACCTGCCCGACCAAACGCGTCCTTACCACACAACCCGCTGATCAGGACCAAAGACGTAGACCTCCCACCGCCAGCATGCCGGTTTCCCCATTCACAGGTATAGAGACGACAGCCTTTCCTACCGAGCCGTCCGGAGATATCGGACAACATGCTACCACCACCAATGCCGCAACCGTAGAACCTCTTGGGAGCGCTATACGATCGAACTACAGAGTCGTTCTGTGGGTCTTTGCCTCAATGACTGGGATGCTACTCTACGGCTACGACTTTGTGATTGTTGGCAATATCGCATCGCTACGCGCATTTCAAGCAGACTACGGTCGCTTGTATGATGGCCATTTGATCATCCCTTCGCTCTGGTTCGCCCTCTGGAAGGCAGCAAGTCCCATCGGCACAATGATCGGTGCGGTGGTTGGAGGCGCTTTCAATCAACGTTTTGGAAGACGCGCCTCTTTTGCAGCTGGCGTCACAGCGTGTGCAATAGGCGTCGGGGGATGTGTCGGGTCTGCTTACGCAGATGATCTCGACGCCAGGCGAGGGGTGTTCCTCGCAGCAAAGCTCTTTCAAGGCATCGGAATAGGTCAAGCGATTACCACTGTGCAGACGTACGTCTCCGAAGTCACTACTCCAAGGCTTCGTGGACCGGCCATGTCGCTACTCCCACTCTTCACGCTGATCGGTTCCGCCATCGGTGCTGCCGTCGTTGCCGGACGGAGTGGAAATCCGACACGTTCGGCGTACGTGGCCCCAATGGCGTCCATGATGGCGTTCACAGTGCCCGCGCTCCTAGCAGCGGTTTTTATGCCCGAAAGTCCTGCATGGTGCGCCGAGAAGAACCGCACGGATTTAGCAAACCGATCTCTCGTTCGCCTGCATGGCAAAGATGCCAGAATCAGCGATCTGCTCGCCAACATCAAGGAATCGATTGATGGTAGGCTCCACACCCAGTCCAAGTACATCGACTGCTTCAAGGGCAGTGAGCGACCGCGGACTCTGCTAGTCTTGCTAGCGTACACCTCGCCAGACCTCTGGGGCCTTACTTTGCTGTCCAACGCGAGCTACTTCCTCCAGGTCATGGGCATGGCCGAGCAGCCCAGCCTCCTGATAGTGATGCTGGGGATCATCGTTGGCATCGTAGGAACTATCGGCAGTCTCTGGACAATATCGAGCATTGGCAGGAGAACGCTGATTTTGAACGGCCTTGCCATGTCAATGATCTTGTGGCTTGCTGTGGGCGTAGCAAACTGCTTTCCGAGCACTGCATCGTTATGGTGAGTCTATTCCTGCACGGCGTTTCCGTTAGCCGGTTGAGCTAATTTCAGCGAAAGGACCACCACCGGCATCTGTATGGTCCTCATACTTCTCTGCAGTCTTAGCGTCTGGCCTGCGTACTATGCTGTTGGCGCCGAAGTATCATCTCTGAGGCTACGGGCCAAGTCGCAAGGCCTTGGCTGGGGCTGCAGTGGTCTCACAACAACTATCTTCGCAGTGGCGTTGCCATATATCTACAACGTCGATGCTGGGAACCTCCAAGGAAAGACGGCATTCGTGTATTTTGGGCTGACGGCGTTGGCTCTGGCTGCGTCCTGGTATATAGTCAAGGAGACAAAAGATCTCTCGCAGCAGGAGATTGATCACTTATATAATCGAGATCGAGATCAAGTTGAAGGACGCTGATGATACTCTCGTTCCTGATCTGCGGCACGGCGTGTGTCCACTTGGGATGAAATACCGCATCTCAGCCACACGGCTACGTACACTGGCTGAACCTGTGGTCAATCGTCGAAGTATGCCGTGGATTTGTATAGTGTATGGATTTATCTCCCAAGTATTATCACACACATGCGTGGTCGTGTTTCTCGTGCTGGCTTCGTATCGCGTTTTAACCATTCTAGCTCTAGCCGTCTAGTCCCCTAAGTTTTGCCAAATTGCGCCTGGGTATCATCCATCCATTCATTTCTCCAAGTTTGCTTTTCCTTTTCGAATCTTCACCAGCAAGATAACGTGGCCCGCACACACTGGCGAGCGTCATGTTTGAGAACGAGAGTTGCAGACAGTCGACTCTGCAGAAATTCAAATGTCGCGTCTGATGTATGCTTTCCACCTGCCCCTTTTGCTGCTAAGCTCCGTTTGCAATCCTCCAGTTGGCGATCACATTTTTAAAGTCTTTGATAGTAGCCGGTTTGGTGACGTACTCGTCCACTCCGGCCTCGAACGCCGCTCGTCGGTCTTTGTCGCTGACGAGACCTGTCAGAGCGGCTATGTAGGTTCGCCGCCTGCAAGGGTTCGACCGCTCCGTGCATCGAATCGCCGCTGCGACGTCGAATCCGGACACTTCCGGCATCGAAAGGTCTAGGAAAATGATATCGAACGCGGAAGATATGTCATGGTTGGAACTGGCCCAGGCATCATTGAAGAGATCGATGGCTTGTTGCCCGCCGGAGGCTAATGAGAAGGGTCCTTTACTGCACTTTTTTGCGTACATGCCGACGACGCGGAGGTTGATGGCGTTGTCGTCTACAAGAAGGAGTTTCGCGTCAAGATTTGTTGAGGTTACGAGTGCGTGTTCAATGTGTGCACACTCATCCGGCTTGATGATTGGGATCGTACGGCTGTTTCGTAGATCTCCAGATATATTACCGGCCTCGGTTCGCATGGCAGTGTCCTCCAAAGTGGTTTGTTGCGCTTCCAAGATGATATGGTCTTGACATGACGAAGTGATTGTGCCTCGCTCCTGTGGGTTCTTCCGATCGACCTCCGATATGGCCGCGCGTAATTTTGAGGGCGTCAGTGGACTTGTTATTGCTGCATATACCCCGAGTTCGGCTAGTGACATTGTTGCTTGAGTCTGCGAGTCTGGGCATATTATGATCTTCCGTGACGCCTCATATGCAGCGCCAATTTCTTCTCGCATTGCGTGAAGATCTGCGTGGAAGACGACGAAGTATGTCGGTGACTCGTCGTTAGAGTTCCAGGCATTCAGACTGATGTTGAGCCAGCTGCGGAGATTGCAAGAGAGGGAACCAGTCAAGATGCGATGACAGTGGGTGTGTCGTGCGTTGTCTGCATCCTTCCATTGTCCGGGTTCGAACAGCCATGCAATTCTGCCCACCAGATGCTCCTGCCCAGTATTTATTGCAAGGTCCTGAAGAGACTCCTCAAGAGTCGCACCAGGTGCTATGGTCAACCCGCTCCGAGGCAAGGTGATTGATACCCGAGTCCCAGTCTGTGTATCTGTATCCAGACTCATCTCGCCATTCAAAGCCTGTACAGCATTCCGAACCAGCGAGAGGCCAAGTCCAATCCCGTCATCAAGCGGGTCTTGCTGAGTGAAAGGCTCAAGGGCACCGTATCGCGCAAAGTCTGGCGGCATGCCCCGGCCGGAATCTGTGAACAGGATGTGAACGGTCTCATCGTCAGCGTCAATTTGTATCCGTATGCATCCACCGGCAGATGTGAATTTGAGGCAGTTGTCCTATGGAGCGTTAAATTTGGAAACCACATGCGTTGCAGGATGAGATTCTCACTCACAAGCAGGTTATCAACTGTTAAACGAGTCTCTGTGACGTTGCTGAGAACGAAGTCGGCGCTTCGAGTCGCGTCGAACGTGATTAGTGAGTTTGCACCACCCCGACACAAATCTTGGGCGATAGCTGGGTTCGGGGACTGTGTGGAAAGTTCGTGCATTTGGAGAGACTTCAGGATTTGGTGTTTGCGTGCCAACTTCTCGACAGCATCTTCCACGAAAGTCACCATGTCGCTTCTTCCATGGACGGCTGGGTCGGTTTCGGGGATCGAAGCCCGGCTTGTTGGGTGTGTAGCCGGGCTATGTTCGAGAGAATGTTCCCGAGGACTAGCTGTACCGATTTTCGAATACTGAAGAACGTTGTCGATGTTGTTCTGCAATTGCATCCCGCAGGCCTCGGCGGTTTCGAGTAAATCGACTTGAGCCGCTGTGCAGTCAGTGTCATTCAAGCTTGCTATGCAGGCCAGCAAGCCGTGGAGCGGGCTTCGCATTTCGTGCGATACCGATGCAAGGAAGTCTGCTTTCTTTCTGGACAATACCTGAGCTTGCAGGCGGCGGAGCTGGGCCATGACGGCTATTCCGAAAGAAGATAGAGATGGTAGATCGGTCATGCTCGAATAGACTCTCTTCCGATCTGAAGTCCATCCCAAGATGAATGCAGTGTCTTTGTCGTGGAAGGTGTCTCGCAGAGGCATGAAGACACACTGTTGGATTCCAGGAAATCGGTCACAGAGACTGATTTTGAGTCTTTGACAAAGGGATGCGTCATCTGTAGCCGAAGCAAGGAAAGTGCCACCTTCTTCTGGGGAGTCCAAATGTAGCACAACCCCCGAAGGAAAGGCTTGCCAGAGCTGAGTTGCAATAGCATCGTCCACTGGTTCTGCTGATTGGCCTGGTATAGCAGTATATCCAGCGCAAATGGCATCATTTGTTGCGACATCGATCCTTATGGCTGTATCTGAGCGAGGCAATTCTTGCAGCGTGACACTTTCGAGATCCAGAGACTGGCTCAATTGTCTTGCAGCCAATTCGAACAGTTGTGAAGGCGAAGAAGGAATATTCTCCGCCTGATCACTGGTACCAATAGCACCCGATGAAGGATAAAATTGTTCCTCCGAGTGAGCGATTGAAGACACTGCCAAGCTGCAACGAAGAGACCAGGAGTTTTCCAAGGCTGCAACGGTTCGCATCATCTGGTCGATCACGTGCTGCGCGGTGCCTGCCAGACATCGGCGTTTGGCCATGGCTAGAGGCTCTGTTTGAGGGTCTTTCTTGAAGACAAAGAGGGCGCCTACATTCAGACCATCCTTGGTCGTGAGTGGTACGCCTGCGTAGTAGCCGAACTCGGCCGTTCTGCCGTCAACGACTGGTAGAGAGCGTGTGCTTTCATCTGCTTTGAGATCTAAGATCTCATACACGGGGAAGTCGTCGGATTGCTGTTCTTGCGTGATGGTTTTCTCGCATATGCCTCCGCGAATAGGTATCTGCTCGCACCCGAACCAGTCGGCGCGACGGATATCTGGGTTGTCGGAATCGGCCGCATGAGCAACTGCCAGGAAGTGTTGATCCTCGTCGTCCAGAAGACTTATGGCGCCAGTGTCGGCCTGAAGTTCGTAAAGCAGGCAGCGTAGCAATGCAGACAGCGCAGGATCGCTTCCGTATGCAGCCTGCGAGGGTTTGTGTCCTCTCCAGGAGGCTCGTGAGGTGGCATGTCGGACTTGACAAAGACGGCGGACTTGCCAGATGCGTTCGGGGTCAGCTATGCATGCCGTCTGTTCGTGTGTGAGACCCATCTAGAAAGAATGAATGTTGTCGCAGTCAAGCGACAGCAAAGGCACCTCGAGGGCACCTCTTGACATGGCATTGTCGATCATTGATGGGAATGATTTCTTACGCGTTTGCCACGTGCATCTAGACTCCAAAGGCCAAAGTGTAAAATCGCCTTACCAGCGCCACTTTCGCAATTCCGCCGCTTCGCCGGCCGCTGTGCACGAGCGAAAATTAGGCAGGGCCGGATACTATTTCAACAATTACGGAAGCTCCCCCGGAAACCTAGGGGGAAACATTAAGTATAGTCCTACCTCTAGCTCTCATTTACTTCATAAAACAGTGGTCGCTGAGACGCTGTGAGCAGACTTTTGAATAACGACCCGCCGCTTTGCACGAAGTCTTGGCCGGCGTTCCAAAGGTTCGCATACAGTCAAATGTATACACAAGCCTGCTCTCTGCATGGCCGAGGCAAGTTGCAGAAATGCCGTTGAGGGTAGCACCTCACTGCAACACCGCGGCGTGTCATAGGGTTGAGAGTAGACAGGCTAACAGCTAGACTCGCTGCAACAGCACCACGAAAAGCATCAGCTAAGCATTCGCCAGCCGCTTGCGGCTCTTACCTCCGAGCGCTAGACAGTCGTCCGCAGGGTCTCTGTCTCTAGTATGTCGTACTTGCGGAGGTACAGGGGAGTGGTGAGGCTGAAAGAGGGCCAGCCTGATGCCCAGGGTTGCGGACGAATTTGAGCGGTAGCCTGCGCCGCGGAGAAGAATCTCTGAATTGGAATCATGGCAAATAGCGACGACTACCCATTCCAATCCAATACTTGTAACTGCTAGACGAGTCAGCTACGCCTCCTACGCCATCCTTGTCCCTGCCAAGACGTCATCTATCTCAAGCGTCTCGGTTTCCAACGTCCGCGGCACCACTTCACCTTTCCTGCCATGTGCAGACTCACAGCACGCTATCATTGCAATGAAGAAAAGCTTCGTGAGGTCGACACCAGGCACGGTGCTGATACTCACAGCAGCCTTCTTGGCGACGGACTACCTGTGGTACAAGCAAGACTTCAAGTACATCAATTCGCTGGTCTGGGTTCGTGTGCTGGGCGGCAGTGGCAGTAGCAGCGCTGCCAGGTGAGCCATATACACTTTCACAAATATGGACGAGCATCGAGAAGTGTCTCAGCATGTTTTGGGTCGACCTCTTGCCAGGACTGAAGAGCTCAGATCACTTGGCTTCCACTACGCCCGAGGACGCCGTGGATCTTAGAACAGAGCGGTGGCATGGGCCTAACACGGAGAAAAAGATGGTGGCACAGGACATGGGTGCATGAATGATGTGGACACGACCGGTGCAAATGTGTTGAAGCATCGCAGGAGCCCGCGAGACGAGGTGGAAAACCTTCAGTTACATACGGCTGGTTCAACAAGAGGAGAAACACGACCCTTAGGCACGCTGTGAAGCCTGTAGCGCGGGAAGTGATGTCCAGAACAGTGGCTAGTGATTGGTGGGATGTTGCCATCATCCTATCAGCGGAGTCCGCATCGTGATGCAGATTCCATCCACCCTCTCAATTGATCATCACTCGGTCTTTATACCCTCAGCGCTGTCTGCCTGCACACACTTGATTTCTTTGGCTATTTCTACAGCCACCGACTTCTGCGCTTCCGTTCAATATCTTTTAGCTCACAAGAGATGATTGGCCGACATTGGTGGTCTCAGGAAGTCGCAACTTTGGATACCGGCGGCAGAGTATATACATCAACAGCTTTTCGAGCTCCAAGACCTGCTTGGAATCGATGCCAAGGACATCGCAGTGGCTGCCACTGCCACCAAAGGACCAGAGCTTAATTTCACTTGCGTTAAGAGTAGCGATCTGGGGACGCGTTGCCTACGACAAGACAGATGCATGCACTGTGTTTGAACCACGCATTTCTTTCTGCATGCATGGATCGGGGTCCAATGCGTGCATGCATACACTTTGAGCTAAACGCCCTGCATGAATTAGTCGCGCTATCTTCGATGTATGAAACCTGCCTGGCTAACAACTGTGCGTCTTACGTCTCACCACCGACCTGGAAAAATTGGAGACTGCTAACAAGCGTTTTCCTGAGACAGCTAGCGTGCCAATAGCTATATTATTGCATTGACCGTGAGCAAACTCACTCCACATCTGCGTATATGCAAGCTCATCACGTCTAGATCTCAAGGTGCATAATAGCTGGCTCAGCGACGCATAGCGTGGGCTTGTTATCATTTTGACTCGATAATCTGCATCATAGCTTGGGTACCAAGCATGCAATGCTAGACGCTAGCTCGAGGGTATATATGATGTACTATGCATCTACCCAATATGCACTAAGCTACGCTGATCCTCATACAAGAGGTTGAAACCCGATAAGTCGCCTCTGAATTACTGTGGTAGTATTCTTTGCTTCCAACACACGCGGCTGCAATTTTAAAATCGACCTCTTGCGCACAGCTTTCCCTTGTACCTGAATCCGTCTACAATATCACACACCAGAAGCGTCTCAGCAATGTTAAGCGACGGGACCTACGACTTCTTCGCCCATCTAGAGCGATCAGGTGCGCTCCAAGGACTCAACATCTGGGAGCTGCGGCGACATTTGGATGAGCATCGCCTAGCCGAAATCATGATTCCCAACTTGGCAGCGAAGGGCATTGTCCTAAGCGATGCGACAGCGCAGCTGAGCGAAGAGGACAGGATAACCGTGGGCGAGGCGTTCTTCACAGCACGTATGCAAATGGGAGAAGAGGCAGCAGCGCGTCACATCGCTGCCGCTGCCACGCTTCAGTCTTTGCAGACCACGTGTCAGCAGAACCACTATCCTTCGAGGAAAGAGGCTATGATCGACCGCTGGGCGAAAGCTTTCTACGAAGGTAACTACGTGGCAAGGAAGGCCGAGATTGAAAAGGCCATTGGAGAGAAAAAGACTATCGGAGGCAATTTCAACAACGAGGCTGGAGTGTCTTATGTGGTAGGATTTCGTGGCCTGCTGAAGCTGTTGGGTGGGATACTGACTTTCCTCCGTCTACTAGAGAATTGTCGGGGCATGCTCTATCATTGCTGGGAATTGGAAGACACTCCCAGAAGAGCTCAATGAGGCTGCTGCAAAGGAGGAAGGACCGCAGACTGTTTTGATGGCTTTGGAAGCGGTGAGAACAACTTTTTCGCAGAACCAAAGCATCAATTACTGACATTACGAAAAGGCGCTCGACGATTATTGGACCCTCATTGACAACATCGCCAAAGGTCTCGGTCAAGAAGGCGTCGTCTATTGGGTGGGAGGGTGTTTCCAAAGCATTCTTCGCGCTCAGCGGGACGTGGTGAAGGAAAGTCCTACAATTTCCAAAAGCTTCATATCCCAGAAGGAGACTCGCTAACTTCATTGAGCAGGCTTGTAAGCCCAATATGCTTCAGCTTGTCAAGGCTCTAGGCGAAGGGGAGGTCAAGAAAGTTGGTGAATTGTTCACGAAGACTGATACGAAGCTTGGAGCAGCACTCAAGGCAGCTGGTGCCTAGCTTTTGTTGAGCATAAGGTTCAAGATGCACCAGTCTTGCGAGCGAGGAGTGCTTTGATATGTGGCAAGTGTTCTACATGATTGGCGACGAATTGGACTATATGATTGGTGCCTTACCGAGGCTGACGTACCTCGCTTATATCTCAGGCGTTTCGACATTGCTTCTTGAGCTTGTCGGCTGAATTCCAAAACACTAAAAGTTCGCACATCTTCTTTCACAATTCGTCCACGAACTGATGCAGAGTTTGGCAATCTCACTAGACCTTCCTTGACGCCAATGTTGGCATTTAGTATCTCAACAATGTCTGTTCTGGAGTTTCTCAGCATGCAAGTTCAAGTCCATCTGAGTGACAATATTTGTGCTGACAACTCACAAGTCTGCTCAGTGTCGCGACACTGCTATCTCATCTGCCGCAATACATTCGCATCGTCACTCGACGCTCATCGGATGGCATCACCATAGCTGCCAGCTTCTTCATCGTCCTAGCGGCGCAGATCCAGCTTGTCTCAATGTACTACATCTTTAGGTGTCATACTGAGACTCGATACGGCGGCATCATCGCCAAGCCACCATCACGTCAGAATTGGCTTGACCTTGCGCAAATTGTGGTCCAATGGGCGTGCTCGTTTGTTATGTTAGTATTTCCGCTTTTGGAGATCTTTCAGAGCTACAATCACTTACACGTGAATAGGCTTGTTCTTGTAATCGAGTTCAGCAGCTCATCCAGCGGCCCTGCAAACAATATTGCTTCTTCTGCTCGTCGCACTTCTATGGCAGGCCCGGCTGCCTTCTTTTTCCTTTTGCTCCATGCCGGGATCTCCATCATGTTCGCAGCTATTGCAGGGGAACCTCTTCGACAATGGAACAATCCGGCTTTCCTCGTAATCATGGCTGCTCAAGCATGTATCGCAAATCCTTTTGCAAGTGCGTTCTTGATTGTAGCTTTTGTATATCAACTTAGCTGGGCCAACGCAAGGAGAACAGCTGGTAAAGATTCAGCGAGTGCTCTAAGCAAGTATGCACTGGCTGCTCAGTCGGCAACTTCTCTGGCATTGGCCATTCTATGGCCATTTCGACTTGAGCTACCCAGAACGCTGCGTGGTGCAGGGCTGGAATCTCTGTTCGAGGAATGGTATCCCTTTGTCGGCTGGGCATCTGTGAATGCTTTCGTCATGGCTGTTGGGCAATACATCTTACTCTACAGCGTCTCTGCTGCAGATTTCAGCGATATGGGATCGACGAACGAGAGAATTGCACTGTTGGGCCCGTCGATCTGATCTATAACCCTGAGAGATCTCGCAAGCTCACTATGCCATCTCAAGTTCTTTGCACATACGGAGGAGTAGTACTCAAAATAGAAGCTAGGCAAAGGGCACTGTAACAATTATCACAAACCCAGATACGTAAGCAATGTTGCAGCGAGCCCGTAGCCGGAAGAATGGGTTAAGAAAGATGTAGAGGGCAAGGAATCGATTTCTGCAACCATAGCTTTGCACTTCTCAAGAAATGAGGGTGATTTGCAGTAGATTGACTCTGTTGTGACGAAGAAGTGACGCCTGATCAAGTGTGACCTTCGATGAACCTATCGATAAGATCACGTGTACGGCTGAACTTTATCATGTACAAGGTATTTCGTCCCGCTTGCAGGCCATCTTGCCTCTAGAACCCACAACACTAAAAGAAAAGAGACACCTTGCATCCTATCTCCAATCTGCCAATCACCGTTGTCTCAGTCCGTGAGGAAAGCATATCGTGGATAGCAGTAACATGGCAAACGATTACAAATACGCGCCACTACCAGCGGGCGAGCACATCCGTATCCTGACTGTACACCCCAGTCCAAGCTACGAAGATCCTGTACAGTGCGATTTACAAATCTTACGACTTAATGCACCTGGCGACTATGCTGCTTTGTCCTACAGCTGGGCCAAGGACACAACTGGAGATGCTTCTCTGAGTCACAGCATCGATGTTTCCGCCAAACAAATGAAGGTCACCCAGAATCTGTTCGAATGTCTCAAAAGATTGAGACGCCAGGCCAGCAAGTTCCGCTTGTGGGTTGATGCAGTGTGCATCAATCAAATGGATGTTCAAGAAAAGACCGAGCAGGTTGACAGAATGTCAAAAGTGTATTCGAACGCTTCACAAACAGTTGTTTGGCTTGGGGAAGGTGAATCCAAAGACGATGATCTTGCTATCTCTAAATTCTTCAAATTCTTGACTCATGATCTGACATTTATCGAGACACAACAACGGATTGACGAACGTGAGCTACTGCTGGAACAATATCCGAAGTTTGCATGGCTTGGTAGTGAGGGCATGGAAGATTGCACATGGTCGCGGGATAACGGGCAAAGTGTTGACTTGATAGCCGCAGTCCGTTGGGCATGGTCTGGGGTATCTGACGATGAAAGAGTCACTCAGTTCTGGACGGACAAAAAGCTACGAGACGACGTCCTTGAGGTTGTTAGAGTCTTGCATGCTCTATTCGGTCGAAGATACTTTACTCGGCGATGGATCTACCAAGAGATCTATCATTCCAACATCGCCTCTGTTGAAGCATTCTGGGAACCTTGCCGCCTTCCACTTGGTCTCTTCCTTCGCATGCCCATGGTGGCTATTCTTGAAGGAGGTTTGAGTGTTTTGAAGGGTTCTCAAAGCCACCCGAGTGCAGAAGCCAAGGCCATGGAAACTTTACATTCTCTCAAAGACACCCGACGCCTGTCAGGTTCTTTCAACAACATCTTACGCATAAGACATGAGAAAGAAGACTTTGATCATCACTTTCCCTTCATAGCTTTGGCACTCTACTTGGGATCTGGGCTGCAGTGTAGTGACCCTCGCGACAAGCTATTCGCACTTATCAGTATGGATGAAAAATCCGGGTTAATTCCCGACTACCGACTCACAGCCACCCAGGTGTTCACCCTTTTTGCACGGATGCTTGTAGAAAAAGGCATGCTCTATATTATTCTCGAGACTCTTAGCATCAGGTTCGATAAGCGTTACTGGCGTGAGACTGGTCCTTCCGACCCACTTGAGAAGCTCGAAGATCTACCATCGTGGGTGCCTGATCTGCGACTTGAATTTAGAGCTACCGAGGCAAAGCCGCCATCCATGGAGTCTCATGTAAGCCAAGAGAACGTCTTGACATGTACGGTCAAGCTGATAGGTAATTTGGGCCCAGGGTCGGACAGCGAGGAATTTAGATTGCCGGTCATACAAGATGATACCAGATATGGTAGTTTTCAAGACGAGGAGTATGACGGACCGCAGCTGCTTGCGGGCGATTTAATTGTTGAGACATGCGGTTCATCATTCTACCTGGTACTGCGAACATGTGAGCAGGCAGAAGAGTACTTCAAACTGGTGCTCGTGCGAACAGCAAGAGGTAGCACATGGCCATGCCCCGTTTGGGAACCCTTTGAAGTACGTATAGCATAAACTTGGCTCCATAGCACGGTTTGCCTCGCTTTCTATTGCAAAAGTTCTACTTTTCAGTCTCCCACTCGGCTCGAATCTGGGCAAATGCAATTGCGCCGTTGATGTCGATGAGTGATTGAATCTTCCCTGATTAGGGCGCTGAGGGTTATCGATCTGGCAGCACACTTCGTGCAATGCCTTTCACTTGATTCAATCAAGAGCGGAAAGCGTTGCTAGCTATAACAACTCTGTAAATGTGCCCTATTTTCAACCCAGGCGAGACACCTTGCAAATGTAGGCAGCCATACGTATACGTCACATCCAGTACACGAAAATGTCGACTCATGTTCAAGTTTTCGATAGAGGCTCTGTTCAAAGAGGTCTATTATTCGCTACATTCGAAAGAAAATACTTTCAATGTAAGAATGGCATCCAATTGATCAATGTCGTAGTTTGAAATTATGCTGCTCCATTCCCTTTATCCAGCTTACTGCGGATCTGCCTCAAGTACAAGCTTTCCAACACGCTATACCACTCGAAACACAGACGTGGCGCGAAAGGCGATGCAAAACGGTAATTTATTCGCTTTAATGCACAGTAATAGTAATTGATGGATTTTCCAATCAAAGCCCGGGTTAACTGAGCCGCATGATACCTACCAGGCTACGAGATGCATTATGCGAGAACGGGGTCTGGTCCTACAGCTAGCCCGATAGAAGTCTCCATCTGCATCCTCCACCACTCGACCTCTGTCCGATTACTCATAAATCGAATGTATCCTAGCGGCTCCGTGTTGTTACTAGCAAAAACATCGTTATCCGCTGTCAGGCTAGATCGCACTGTGGGCGCACCACGCGCCGCGATAGGCTTTTGCCAGGCATCGCTCAGAAGGAACGCCGAGAGTAGTTTCGCACTTTCGGGCATTTGTGTAGACTTGAAAATGGCGCCTTGCTGAGCCCAAGTCATGAAACGATCTGGAAGCGTGGGCTGCTGAACCTTGAGAAACGTCGTGGACGGGGTAAAGCCACCGAGACCAGAGAAGGACAGAATGCGCGAACCATTCGCAGACTCGTGGTCCTTGATAATAGCACCGGTCGCTGCTGCCGCGCCGCGGACCCATTTGATGTTTTGGCGAAGAAGCCCGTCCAGCCAGCTGAAGCCATGCTGCTGAATGATCAGGACAAATTGGTACAAGACGCCATCGTCGTCGTTTGGGTATGTCAATGCAATTTTGTTCTTCCAGAAAGGATCGAGAACATCGGCGTAGGATTTTGGAACTCTTTCTGGGGACAGTTTTTCTGAGTCGTAGTAGAATGGGCCGAACTGATCTGAATAGGATTAATGATGTGTCTTTCGTGAAGTGTGAGTTCAACCTACAATAACCGACGGGTACGTAAGCACCATCTTCGTCCTTGATGGCGTGGTTGACGTCCTCGAAGTGTGGTGGCTTATACTCGAGAAGCTTGCCCTCAGCTTTCCATCTCGGGAAATCTTGGACAGTCTGGAGCATGGCGTAATCGATGAAAGCCTCATCCTCAATGTAGCTTCTATCGATTTTCGAGTCGGCGTACTTGGAAAGCTCGACGGTGATGTTGATCTTCACTTTAGGGAAAGATTCGTTGAACGCTGTCAAAAGAGGAGTAGCAGCCGCTTGTGCTTTTCCAGCTGTTAGTACATACTCCGGATAGAAAGCTTTCTTGCGCAACTTACAACTTCCTCCAAAGTAAACGTTAAGCACGCCAGTCTCTTGTTGGGCTGCCCGATATATCTCGTCCAATGTGCGGTTGTCGACAGAAACTGCTGTCGCCATCTGAGAAGACGCGACAATGGCGTATGTCAATATTGTCTGTCGTACCATAATTTTATGATGTGTCAAGTAGTATGCCAGATAACCCGATGACCTGGGAACCTGTCTGACGACTTCTTATGCGGATTTGAGTCCTCGCGATAAATTTGTTAGAGCTGTGCGTAATTAACAATTTTACCCTATCTTTCAACGGATGCGCACTGGCGCCTCACATAGCAGCCGCTTCGATACTACGATCTTCAAGTTGTACGTACATTGCTATACGTTTGATAAGGCCTCCCGTTTGGCATATAGCCGATTGTGATGTGGCTAAAACATTCTGTAGTAGCATAGAAATTTGACCGTTTCGGCTGTGCATTGTCGGTGGTTCACAATCTGAGACAGGCCGACTTCTGCTCTATCTAGAAGCAGCTTTGCTCTCACACTTGATCAAAGAAATACAATAACTCTTTCAAGTGTTCATTGAAGCCAACAATCGTATTGCGAGACGAATGCAAATGTCAGACCATGGGATAGACAGAGACCTTTCGCTTTGAACGCAAGGTTGAATGCCACGTACGTGTTCATATGTAGCAGGGTAGAACACGCACCAGCTTTTGGATGCTTCCGCTCAACGGTCTTTGGCTATCGCTGTTCCATTCAGGGTCTCCACTCTCCGCCTACCCAGTCTGCTGTAGGATGTAGACTTCTCCTAGGATTACTGTCAGCACGAGACGTGCTAGAGTTTATAGAATCAAAGCGTGCCAATATATCTTTTGCCATCGGTATAACTCGGTACCAAGATATTGGAGGCTCGCATAGCGACTTGACAAGATCATTACCGTCGCCGCAGGTCACGGATGTCCCGCCCATCCTTAAGCTCTGTATGTGCTTAGGAATAGCAGATCTGGACATAGCACCAAGCGATCCCTTTGGAACAAAACAGCTTCCTTTCTGAACATTCACTCTAAGGCACGGATGCTGGCTGCGGTAATCTGCTGTTTTCGTTGATGTATTGGTAGTATCATACTCGTTTGTCTGCATATCAATCTGACGTATATCACAGGTACAACGTTACTTAATAAACGCTACCACTCCAATCCTGCGCAGCTCCAACACCAGTTGCGCCATTGATGGGACCAGCAAAATCGACTCCGGAGTTGTCAAAGATGCCGAATGGATCGCCAGAGTCGGAACTGGGGCTGTATGAACAGCCGCTTGCCGCCGGAGGCAGGATCTGCCAATACAAGTTGGGAAGACCGGCGGAGTTCATGTCCTTGACCTCAGAAGGATAGGCCGACTTCTGGTCGTACTTGGTCGAATCGACGCCCCATTCTTCGATGTAGACCTTCTTGCCATTTGCCTGGCTGATCCAGCCAGATGTAGAATCACTCCAACGACCTGGCACGCTGGCGTAGCGATGGATGGAGATGATGTCGACGGCACTGCACTGAGTTGCGGCGGAGAGGAATGTGCACGAGTGTGAGATGTCGCCGCCGAGACCACCGGTCGAGACCAAAGTTCCTGTGTTCGATCCCAAAAGACTGCGGAGGTGAGTGGCCCGACCGCAGACCCAGCCGTGAGGATCTCCGTTTGTGCAGTGGCTAGCCGAAGGCGTCATGGGCTCATTCTGAAACGTTCGGTCAGCATGTATATAATACACCGTGGAAGGAGAGAAGACCAACCTGCAAGTTAAAGCTCACGATGGCTTCCGGCCAGCTCTTCCACACTTTGCCGGAGTATTTGCCCTTGTAGTTCAAGATGTGAGTGAGGCGGTTGTCGTAAGCAGTGAAAGCGTCTTGCTGCTCGTAGAAGTAGCCAGCACCCCAGCGGTCGTAGTAAACATCCCTGTGCGTTGGTCAGCGATGCCATTCATCGGTTTGAGGAGGGCAGACTCACTTGCGATAATCGCCAATCAAGGAGTTGGCATCATGCGGAGAGATGACCGCCTTGATGCTCTTCGCGGCTAGCTTGACCAGAACCTTGTCAAGGACGTCAAGAGTCACATCGTTGTATGTGCCAAGGGTTGTCTCGAGCTGTGGAATATCCTGGACGATGTTGCTGCCCTTCTGGCAGCCCTTGCTCTGACCATTGACCCACAGCCTGACGACTTTGGTGTTGTAGCTGGACAACTTGCTGATGTAGGCATCCTGGTCGCTATCGGAAAGTCCTTGCAGGAAATACAGATTGGTGCCTGCCCATGAGCCTGAGGCGTGAGCGTAGCTGGCACATGATGCCAAAGCTATGCATGCAGAAGCTAGAAGTCCCTTCATAGTGAGTGCGAGGAAAGAATGCGGGATGGCTCGAAATGTGTTTTGCTTAGCTGGAGGTGGTAGAGGAGAGCGACTTATATGCACAAGCCCCGGATGGCATTGGTGCCGGTGCGTGTTTCCAGGCCGAAGACACTAGGGAAGGTTGAGAGGCAGTATGGACAAGAGTCGTGTAACGTTCCATCACGATAGTACTTACACTCCACAGATCGTCCAATTAGTGAGAGAGCCTGCAGGCATGCAGTCGAACTGAGTTTGCGATGGACCCTTGACCATGTTAGTGACTTCGATAGACCGGCATTACTGTGGATTCACCATAACGGCATTTTGAAAGCCCGCGAACATTCAAACAAAGTGGGGACACGAGACTCCGCGGTGTCGTACCTCCGTGCCTCCTAGGAGTTAGAACTCCAGGAGTTTACAAGCGCGACTCCATATGAAGACTTGCACAAGGCACTGCCAGCTGCTCATACCCTGTTCTCATGTGACCTCGGCCACTCCGGACGTCTTCTGTGTTTCACAGTAACAAGCGAGGCCTGCATATCGTTCTCAGCCGTAGACGTCAGGTTGCAGTTCGTCCGGGCCGACCAGGGGACGTGCGGCTCAGCGCAGTTCCGGGCGGCTATGTAGATCACTACCCTCCCTGATGTTGGGTTCCTGACGATACCTCCTATATGTATCTCTCTCCACAAACCTGGTTTCGATCATTGTCACGCCCGTACGTGTAAACACTTCCAAGCTGTGATTCACCTCATCTCCCCAACCACTTTCTCGCTCGCTTCAAGTTTGGACGAAAATCCTGTCTACTCCACCCTCAAAGTTATGTGAGGATGGAGCACAGACCGATAGAGTTCGAGCTACTTGTCGGTTCACGAGACCCTGATGACTCTCCAATCAACAACATGGCTCACATGGCAAGTTGGCAATCGATGTGAAGACACATGCATGCTGCGGAAACCCACGGCCACCAAGACAAAGTCTGTTATAAACTTTGTAAGTTTGCATAGGCGCTGAAGTTCCACAGATGTCCGACTGAATGGGCGACAATGCCGAAAACCAGGCCTATTTCTGAACGCTACTTTGATGATAGCGCGGCATCTCGCGCCCGTCTCCCATGATGCAGCATTCTCGGTCATCGAAGCACCGATCTCCTGGCCCAACAAAAACCTATCAAGTCGTATTCACAGAATCACGAATTGTGTACATAATAGAGCAGCCGAGAGCAGCTCAGAATTGTCACACCCGTTTATGCAGAAGCGCAAGTGCCGCGGACGCAGCTATTAGGCTTCTGGCATGGCGAAGATGCACTGCACGACCATCCCGTACACCTTCAGACAGGAGGCATTGGTGTCAGCAATTGGATCTCCAGGACTTGAGTGCTGCACTTTTCACTCACCCCCAATTGCAGGCCGCGTTTCGGCAAATTCCATCAGGGCTCAGGCAAGTAAGGCCGGCGTTGCACACAGTAGTCTGGCCATTGCAGCTCGAGCCCTCGCTACCCGATGCTGGCGTCGTAGAAGCCCTGCAGATGCCTGAATTGCAAGTGTAAGGCTTCTGGCAAGGGACCGAGGCGCTGCAGTCCCAGCCCTCGCAGCTGGAGACATGTTTAGTATTCGCGGTAAACCTATGCACAGCCGTAAGGCTTGCAACTTACCCCCAAGTGCAAGCAGCAGAACTGCTGCAAATGCCGGCGTTACAAACGTACGGACTTTGGCATGGGACAGACGCACTGCAATCCCAACCCTTACAACTGGAGATGTGCTTAGCATTGAAGAGGACTTGGCTGAGGTATTGCGTCTGCGACTTACCCCCAATCACAAGCAGCTGAAGAAGTAGGTTTCGCTGGAGATGTGGTGGCTGAAGCGACCGTGGGCCATGATGCACCGGCTGCAGCATACTGTGTGTTGACTCTGCCGGTCCACTCCCACTTGACAGGGTTGATGACCGTGTTTTTGTTGCCGTTCGGGTTGCCGTTCAGGTTGGTGAAGCCGTCGATCATGATGTCGATGGATGATGGAGTCTATTAGAGGTCAGTTTGTATGGCAATCTCCAAATCCACCAGCGCTCTGGCTTACCAGCACCCATCTGTCGTCAAACGCATCGCCCATGTACATCAGCATGGATTTGCCCGTCGCAGGATCCGTGACCTTTGCCTCAAGGCCGCAGTACTTTTGCGTTTGCTGTCTCCAGGCATTGGGATCACTGTTGTAGGTTGCTCCGCCCATCGCTTTCAAAGACTGGGAATAGCGTCAGCACTTTCACGACTATCGAGTGGTGGAGTTCCTACGCACCACTGCAAAAAGAGGGTCACTGTTGTAATAAGTGTAGCCACACCAGCTCTTACCATTCGTAGAGTCTTGGTTGGCAGAGGCACGGTACCACGAGCCAACACCACTCTGAGGGCCCTGGAAGAACGGGCCTCCGTTCGCGGCAGATGGCATTGAGACCTGGTGTATATCGGCAAGCACCGATACTGCCATGGTGGACAGAGCTGCGATGTGCACAATGGACGGCATCTTGATGCTCACAAAAGAACTCCGTGAAATGTAGTCACAGACGGAAGAGCGAACTGCGTCACAAGATCGAGCGCACCCTTCTGTCGTCTTTATACATTCCCCAAGTGGAGACGTCGGAAGTCCCTCGCTTGGTATACGAGAGTGAAGGGTCCAATGCATGAATAGGCCCTCAACCTTGGCCTGATGTAGCTAGAAAGCTTCCACACTAGCGTTGTGGATACTAGTACTTTCTCCACGAGGCTTACAGGCGGTGATCTGCAAATTTGGTGTTGATCAATCGTCGTATCATCGCTATGGAAAGCTTACTTGTGCGATGCTGCAAGCGCTTCAACAGTACCTGGAATTTCAAAACCTGGCTAGAAGCTTTCGCATATGTCGTACATTTTGGGAAGACCAATAATTCCACGTGACACTATGATGATCTTCCTGGAAGTTGTGTACTCTACAAATCACACACCATTCTCGAGTACCGGGATGCAGCTTATATCAGACTGGACTCCATCTGCTACAGCAACATTCATAGGCCTATGACCAGCATCTACTCAAAATCTTGCAAACATGGTTTACCAGACTCTTATACAAAAAGTCAATGAAGTAAAAGCCCACCTACAGCTTGCGACATCCCTCATACATAGGTATACATCTAGTCATCAAATCGATGAACATAACTCGGCGCAAACGTCTCATTTCCATATGCCGACCCCTTGAACTCAAGGTACCCAGCAGCATCATAATGAGGAATGCGTTGGATTTCGTCCGCATCGCCAAACACCCACACGGACTGCATACCCATCACCATGTGCTGCAAGATATGGCAATGGATCATCCACACGCCCGGGTCGGTGATACGTAAGCGCCAGCCACGCCATCCGGCATTCGCCCCAGCTGTAGTGGTCGTTTCGTAGCGGTACAGATTTGTGGTGTCGCGCAAAACGGGGTTGTAGCCTTTGAGCTTCAGCTCATTGGCTGCCGGGTCGTATGTGCCGTTGCCGGATCCGATGTCGTAGTAGTGGTTTCCGTGGGCGTGGAAGGGGTGGTAGTCAACGCCGCCGTTGGAGTTGACTAAGCTTCCGGTGTTGATCCATATGATCTCGAGGACCTGTTGCAAAAAAAAAGTGGCATAGTCAGCGCAACTCTCTGAGGTGTCTCTTGAACCGCAGTCAACATCTTACCTCGCCAATCTTTGCAGGCCACGTGGACGTGACGTTGTCCCAACCTCCGTTCTGGATGGACGCCTCGTAGTTGGGTATAGCAGCCTGCCCATGTTCATAGATGTTGACAAGATACGGAACCTCGTTCGGCAGCGGGTCAGCTGTTTCGTTCCATCGCAAGCCATTCAGTTGCCAGACAATGCTCTGCGTGGTCAATACCTGGCGATCATAGATATAGACTCGCCGGGTGACCTCATCAGCAGTAGGGAAGCCATTGGGCTTCAGAGGCTCTAGAGCGTACTCGAGCCAGTTATAGGTGACGTTGGAAAGTTTGAGCGGAGGTGTTACCGGTGCAGTGCTGATGGATCCAGTTGTATTGGATCCAGTCATGTTGGAATAGCGAAGCACGCCGTACCCATAGTAGACCTCGGGGCGCTGCTTGGTTTCGAACTGAATCATGAAATCCGTCGGACCATTAGCAAGCTCTTCCTCGGTTTTGGCGCGGAAGATCACATCGTATCGCTGCCCTGATGTTATCTGTATGTAGTTCTCGGTATGCGGCAGCGTATACTGCCCGTCGGCAGCAACGATCGTCAAGTTGTTGTGGTCTACGACTCCGAATTGGACCATCGATAATGCGACACCCCCAATGAAGCGCCACCTGTAAGTCTTGCCGGGCTGGACATGGATTATGGGCAGACTACAACTTGCAGTTGGGCCGGCGACTTCTCCCTTTGCGACGCCAACGCCGTTGATCAGTACGGCGTTAGTCTCGCCAGACCATACAAAAGGGTTGGCTGTGAGACCGTACTGGATGTCATCATCTGTCTTGTTGAAGAAGTCGCTCAAGAATATGAGACGTTCTTCGTCGTACGTATACGGAGGTGGTCCAGTATCTTCGACGATCAGAGCACCGGCAGCCGAGACGGCTTGGAAGCCGACATGTGAGTGGTAGAAGTATGTTCCGGCGTCTTCAAGCTCGGGATGGACTGCATAGTCGAAGAAGTAAGACGGAGCAATAGGCCATTGGCTAGCACTAGGCGTGCCATCGGAAAAGTCGGCAGTCCGCTGGCTCAGACCGTGCCAGTGCTGCGCGAGTCAGTGGTGCACAATGGTCTGCCTGCAAGAAGTACTCACCATGGTCAAGTTATAGTCGCTCATACTGTTGTAGACCCGGATCCAAGTAGTCTTGCCGGCCGGAATTCTCAAAGCGGGCCCAGGCGAGCTTCCATTGACCACCACTGATGGCCGCGATTGACAAGCGACTGCGACATCCTGGTATGTGACTTTAAGGACGTAATCAGGAATGAAGTCGTCGCCGTGGGTGATCGGAGGTCCGCACCCATCTGCAGCGGCTCCAGAAGTCGTGGCCGGTGGTGAAGCTGTCATCGAAGTGTCATTAGATGGGCTGGCTGCAGACCGCTGAAGGACGCCAGCCACGCCAGCAGCGAGCGACAGGAAAGGAACAATCTTCATTGCGATGAAGACAGCCTAAAAAGACTAGTGGCGCTGGGAGGAAGAGAGCGCAATTGAGCACATATTCACATATATGTGACGCGGGCAGTGTGCCCGCAGGGACGCCACATCCCTGAGACTGCTCCCCTCTGATTTGTCACATTCCTTGGGTGTCGGTGTTTGTCTCGTAACCATGTCGAAAGTCAAATGGTGGACGTTTCGCAAGCTCACGAAACGCCGGACTACAAGCTCAGGTGACAGATCCAGCAGCCATCGCAGCACCGGTCGCAGAAGGATGGAAACCACCGGATACGACAAGCTTTCGCGCAAGCTTATTTTAAGCTTTTGCATACTGCGCTTATTCTGTGTCGGGCTTTGCTCAGCCTTACGAATGTCGGCAAATGACGGCGTTCGGTGGATTTATCAATGGAGGTCATTGTTCGCGGCTTGCCGCAAGAATCATCAGTAACGCAGAGGTGTTTAAAAACGATGAAAGGTCCACGAGTCTCTGCATTTGCTTTGGCCGGTTTGACTCCTCTGATTTCATGTCACTCATGCGTATCGGTGGTAATCCCCAGCTGTCGGTGTTTCTAACCGATCTGATCCCCCTTACTCTCACATGGTGTCGGCGAATGATTCATAGAACTTGGGATTTACCTCGCGATCAAGTATTGATCCGTCCACTCTCTCGAACGCGTGGCCAATATACGAGAAGCGCTGCTCTTCATACAACTTATCATCAAAGCTTCTTCGATTTCCTAACCGCACCCACAAACCAAGCAACACGGACAGACAGCCACAACATAGGCACATAAAAATTCACTGCTGAGTACAAGTCCAGCTCTCCCATCATCGGCATGATAGCGCGGTACCCAGAGCCTGCGATCGCGGCAGCGGCATGAAATATGTCGAAAGCGGCGAATGAGGCGAGAACTGCTCGAACCACCATAAGAGAATCTTCCGGATCCTTGAGCTTGTAGACAGCAACATAGAGTACAACAGCTTCCACAACGGCACTGAAAGCCAGTGCGCCCATAAAGTAGTATTGCAGTGCTCGAACCTGCGGCGTCATGCGCTCGTTCATGAGTTGATCGAATGCTTGCCCGGTGACACTTTCCAAAGCCTTTCCTAAGAATAGATCGGGCGCCAATGATAAATAGTGAGCGATGGGGTCGAAAACCAGGCTCAGTAACGCAGCGATGATGACTCCTGGCTGTTTGAATGAGCAGGACCCTTCGACGTCTGACAAGTCGGGGACTTACCTCAATAATCATAAACAGCGCACGATACGGTTGAGGTAGAGCAGAAGCCATCGTAGTAGCTGGAAGCTTGTTGTTTGATATCATGTTTACAGGACAGAACACCGAGATTTGATCTTGGGAGTGGAGCTGACATACGGCCAACGTGTCGCTGAGTTTGCAAGACGGGCTAAGTGTCGAGTGTATCTCCTGTCACAGAAGGCGTAAGAATGAGAACAGGCATCGAGAGTCCCGAGGTCGATATGACAGCATTACACGTGAAGCCGATCAGAAAGCAGACTGACTCTATATGAGCTCTTCTCAATCATCAGAGAGTATACCGATACATCGAAGAATACTCTTCCATCTCGCTTAGCTGCTGAGGCGTGTGCTTGGCCGTGACTTCCTCCTGACTGATCGCATCCCTTCTCTTATTCTCCCTCTTCATCATCCACCAATGCACAGTGGCCGGGATCATGGCCCCAAGCACCGTCGCTCCAACAGAAAACCCAAAGCCGAGTGGATATACGGGTGCTTGCTCCTCAAGGTAGATGTTGGATCCAATAGAGCCTCCCCCGACAGACCCAAACAGCATGAACAATCCAATGGAAGCCGCTCGCTTTGAGGGATTCGGAATATTGTTGGACGCCCAAGCGCCGAGAATGGGTGCTTGCGCGCTGTACCCTGCCGCCGCCATGAAGATCGCAAAGTACGACAGGCCAGTCAGGCTCGGATGGTGTACACTGATCCAGAGAATGACGATTCCGGCGAGTCCAAGGCTGTAGCACGACATGATTGAAGCGTAACGCTTTTGGAAGCGGTCGCTCATCCAGCCATTGAAGACGCAGACGATAGTGGCAAATATGTAGGGCGGAGTCGTCAGGGCTTGCGCGCGGATGGCGCTGTATCCCAAATTCTTGACCATCGTGGGCAAAGTGTAGGCCAGTGAATACGTCGGAATAGAGCCTCCCCACCAGAACATCATTCCGACCAGCCATGTTTTGCGGTCTCGAGCTGCGGCGAGAATGTCGTCCCATCTGAACTCATATGTTGGCGCGTCTGGGCCTGCGACATACTTCACGCGTAGTTGGGCATACTCGAGCTCGTCTGCGGTGAGCCACTTCGTCCTGCGCTTCTCGTTGTATTGATGCGGGTAATGTCTTGCGGTCGTCAGTTTTGGGTTTTGGGTTAGAGATGAGATTGCGCGCAGGTGACTTACGGGAGAAGCTTGAACGTACAAGCACCGACAAACACTGTGATGACTCCCTCAATGATGAACAGCCATTGCCAAGCTCTATAGCCGAGAGCGCCTTCCAGGTGGCCTACGCCATACGCTATGACTCCTGAGAAAGCTCCGGCAGCGGTGTTGGCGCCATAGAAGATGGCCATGCGAGTCGCAAGCTCGTGAGGCGTATACCACATACTGAGAATGAAGTAAGAGCCGGGATACAGACCTGCTTCGCAGACTCCCAGAGCAAGACGTACAGCAATGAATCCACCAAAGCTGCGGACCTGGCTCATGAGGGTTGTCACCATGCCCCATGCCATCACAATGATGGGGAACCAGAACTTTGCGCCCACACGTCTCAGGATTGTGTTGGATACGGGCTCCATCAATCCGTAGCTGAAGAAGAAAAACAATAGGCCCAGATTGAATTGAGTTGCGGTCATGTTGGCATCGGCAGGAAAACCGAAGATTTTGGCATTGCCGGCATTGTTCCTGTCAAGGGTACACAAGAGGTATAGGAGTGATAGAGTTGGGAGAAGTCGCCAATCGACTGTTCGCAATGATGATCAGTCTCGGGGGTCGGATAGTATGATCACAGCTGGACGAGCTGACGACTTACGCTTTCTCACGAGCTTTCGCCTGCCTGCGCCTTCAAATTGTGCGTGCAGATCAAGGTACCTTTGGTATTCGGGATTGGCTGCTATCGATAGGATATCGGTGCCTCCATTCTTCTGAACGGAGTTCGTGCTTCCTTTCTCCATGTCCTCGGAGGCGTAAACGCTTGGGTCACTCATGACGACAAGTAACTGGAAGTTGAGAACGATCCCACGAAGGACAAATTGGTGAAGAGGAAACTGTCTCGCTCATGTACTCTCAACTGCCCATCACAGAGCTCCTCTCAGGAACAACATCCAGAGCAGCATTGTGGCGCACCTTACCTTGTTCATGCGTCCCGAACTGCAGATATGGTATCTCGGAGACACGGTATGTCATTCAGCTATCTCAAGCGTGCGGAAGCAGCTTCGCCGAGACGGTGGAACCCCATAGTATCATGTATGCGTCGGGGCAAAGATGCAGATAGGCCAAGGTTCTCGAGACAATCGAACGGCGTGTCGGCAGTTGGTTGACGGAGCACGAGATTGAAGGACTGATAACCCTATCGAGCTCGGCGACGGTTGCTGCCGCACCGCCGAAGCCAAGACCTCGGCGATCGTGTACAACTGTAGATACCATGCAAGTCATCACTGATGGAGTGTATCCAATGCCAGCACTTCGGTGCCGTGTCTTCGGGCTCCCCTAAGCTATCTGCCCACCATGCACGATGCTATGCGGCGTGTCGAGGGCCCCGAGCCCATCACCATTTGACTGAGGATGAGTATAATTGTAGCCACCACAGGTAAGGCGCATTTACCTTAGTCCATCATATCGCAGCATCTCGACGTCGATCAAAGCTCCTTCATCTGGAGCAACTTGGTATCAGAGCTATTCGTCATCATGGTGTCTGCCACCACGACCGCGATTGTACCGCCGCCTGCCTTGGACATGGCCACCACCAAGATGGCTACTCGCGCAAAAGCCGCAGATGGCAGTGCTCTCTATCCCGACTATCTCCCCTTCTACGATCCTCTTGAAAAGGTGGAAGATCTGGGGTCTTTTGAACATGACGACCCGGGACATCGCGCAAATCCCAAGCTCGCCAACCTGCTCAAGACCGCCGAGAGAGTGATCGACCTATCCCCGCACGTAGGCACTGAGATTGAAGGCGTACAGCTGTCTCAATTGTCGCCTGCTGGACTGGATGAGCTGGCTCTTATGGCTGCTAAGCGTGGCGCGATTATCCTCCGAGGTCAGGACTTTGGTGATATTGGGCTTGAGAGACAGAAGGCAATAGCGAGGCACTTTGGGCCGCTGCATATTCACGGCTGGGCTCCGCACCCAGCCGCTGGCTCACAAGAACACATGGTTATTTATGATCACAAGGAAGGTGAGTGGCAGACTCCGCAGCGCCCCAAATTTGTGCCGCGATTTTCTGGTGTGAAGGCTGACCCCAGGCAGACCAAAGGGTAAGAAAGAGTTGGGCCGGAAGATCCCCAGTACAATGGCACACCGATCAGTCGCCTGAGGCACAGACACCGGGCTGCTCTTTCATATGCATGCTCGAAAGTCCAGCAACGGCTGGAGGTGACACCCTCATCAGTTCGAGCGTCCAAGCCTTCAAAGCTCTCTCGCCCCGATTCCGGAAAAGGCTCGAAGGCTTGACCGCGATTCACTCCAATAACGACGGTGTCTCGCAGGAGATGAAGCACGGCGACGGAGCGGTCATGAGAAGAGCCGAGTTACGGCAAGAACACCCAGTCGTCATCGTGCATCCGGTCACAAAGGAGAAGGCTTTATACGTGAACCCAGTGTACACCAAACATATTGTGGGCTTCGATCGGGAAGAGTCCGACTATCTCCTCGGCTTCCTCTTCGATCACATCGCGAAACGTCAAGATTTCCAGTGTCGAGTGCGCTACGAGACCGGTACCGTCCTTGTCTGGGATCAAAGGATCACCAACCACTCGCAAACCCTTGACTACCCTGCTGGTGATCGACGCCACGCCTTCAGACTGACGCCGCTGGCGAACAAGCCGATTCCTTCTAAGATCGAGGAAGATGACGGCGAGTGCGAACGAGAGTATGCGAGAGCTTCGCTGGGTTTGTGTTGATCGATATATTGATCGGAGCTATTCGAACAGCCGCTGTTACTACAATCCATCACATTCGCTGTAAAATCCGCAAATTGACTCTTCAAAAGGTAAATAGAAATTCATCAGACAATTCGCCTTGCCAGTCCTGCGTGTGCCAGTCTTTCCAGGCATTAAGTATGTTCTCAGTACCATTTGAACCATCATCAAAGCATGCTGTAGTATGACGAGGAGCTGCCCCAGTAGCGGCGTCAGCGCTAGGTTTCTCGGCGCCAGCACATGCTCTTGCTCTTTCTAAGTCCTGTACTTCTGCCCGAGGCGGCACCGAGATACGTTCCCGAGGATCTTCTGCCACTGGCGCTGTAGCAGGCCTATGTCCCACGGAATCCGGTTCGCGAACCTCTTGCCGATGTACGCCCAAGGCCGCAGACGGCTCGTTTGGTCTGAAATTGCGCGCTTCGCCAGCTTTAGCAGAGTGCTCGAAGAAATGCACAATACTTTGCGCGTTCGGCCAAAACTCTGCGAGCTCTTTCAAAGATGACAAAGCTGAGTCGAAACGCTTGAGCGCTGAGACCGCTACCAGAGGATTCGCGAGTCGCACGTCGATGCGGAGCTGTATCAGAGCGGTGAACAAGCAGTTGATGCTGGACAACCACATGTTCTTCATCTTGTTGGATTGACAGATGCTCTGGAAGAGTGTCTGTATGGTACTGGCCGCTGAGCTGCAGATTTCGGCATTGAGGCGAAGATCTGCACTGTCATCGGCGTGCCGATTACTATCCGATGAAGGCTCCGGTCGGTGCAGCAGTATCAATACTGCATTGTAGTGCAGGTGAAGATTCGTGATCGCTACGTCGCTGCCAGACATCTGCGGATGAAGCTCTTTGGGGAGCTCCGTAGTCCACTCAACCAATTTCTCATCCGCATTTTTCAAAGCCTCTCGTCTTTCCTCCACTGTCTTTGATCTCGCTCTGGCGCGCAATACATCAGACACGATGACAGCTAGACGCACGCTTTGAATCATATGCTCTGGTCGGTTATCTGGACCACAAGCCTGGAAATCTTCACATATCGGATGGCCAACGGTGCAATCTTCCAGATGTATACCCTGCGGTCTGCCATACTGGACCGAGACCCAGACATCGCTGATGAACAGCAGCCACCACACGCGGCGCCACATGCGCTTGTTGTGAGGAACCAGAGTTGACCGCTGATTGTCACGGTGCATCCCCAAGCCCATAGCGGTCCGGATCGCCAGCCCGGGCCAGTGCCAGGCATTGGCTGTGACATCTTCCAAACCATCAGTGTGCCACGTTAGTAGGAGAGTAGCCTGTACAATAGTATCTCGATTACGCTCGAATTGACCCTCCAGTAAAATCTTCGCACGCCGGAAGAACATGGCTTTTGAAGCAGCTCTCCGGGCTTTGCCATGGCTATCATTGTACAAGGCATGGGCACCCGCTACCAACATGGCTTGCAAAAGCAACAACGAAGGCGGATTGGACGGATCTCGTGCACGATACTGCTCCATAAAGAGCGTCTCGTCGATGACAGGAAAGCCGGGATTGATGTGTCGAAAATAGGCTTCGAGCAACTTATCGACCGTGGCTCTTGAGGGAAGTTCGAAGGCGTCCAATGGCAAGCGCACTGCTGGCTCCCTCGCAGCATACCGTTGTGAGATCCGATTAGTCGGGTAATGAACTACGTCTTCTGCGTGTGGATCTGGTCCGTAGTGCTGGCGGACGAGGTAATTGAGGTTCGAAACGTCGGTGCCAACGTGTGTCACGCGCGCTTTGCTGTCAATTGGGCGGGTCACCAGCTCAGGCTGATCAACGAATTCTACCAGATAGCGTCTGTACATGTATTCGCCTTCCTCAGAGGCATCCGGATCTATGGAAGCTTCATCGCTCATTGCTGGTGAATGTGGCGATGGCGCATCTAGGCCTGGGCCTGGAGTCTGATGCACAGTACTCCTCGTGACTGTCGGAGTCAGTTCACGATGCTCGTCTCGGTGGGAGCGACTGTGACTGTGTCTCCTTCTTGAGATTCTCGTCGGACTGCTCGACGAGAAAACCCTAGGCAAACAACTGTTTGCCTGCTGCTCCGAGACTCGAGATACTCGCGTGCGTTTCTGGTGTAAGCGGCAGTCGCTGCGTGAAGCTGCACTACAGTTGGAGCATGGCAAGCCTACTTCGGATGCATCGCATTTGACTTTCCTCATGTGGCAGGTAGAGCAGGCTACACGGTCTTGCAATCGTTGTCAGTATTTTCAACGATGTACACGCAAAGCTCCGGGACGCTACACACTCGCCATTGTAATTTTTGATATCCTGCAATTGCCTTGACAACAATTCTCACGGGGTACAGCCGCAGTCCAACAGCACAGCTGGCTTGAGTACCCATGGCCCCGGGCGGCTTAGAGATTTTCGATAACATAATTCAGCACTTGAAGACATGCAGCTAGGAGGTAGCCAAGCATAGAGTAACAGAGCGAGGATTCGGCAGATCAAAGCCTTATCGTGTTGGCGGATCCGTCAAGATAAGACCAGTTTACACGCCGCAGGTCAGCCTCGACACGAGGCAGTTGATGGAAGATTCCGGGCTTGACATTATTGTGTTAAAGCAGTATTGGCTCATAAGTCTGCGCATGGCTCGAAACCACAACATGCAAGTATCAGCGAAGATGGGTATAAATCCCAACTTCCTTCTCGTAGAGATCAAGAAGCGTTTTTGGCAGTCTCCGTTAGAGCCGTCCCTGTATCCTTTGTGCATCTTCAAGAATGATTGTTACAGATTTCATACGCAGACTTGTGGAAGTTGGCTCTACATGACGGGTGGCGACTAGACCCTACTAACCCCATAACCAGCACTTGAGCATGTATCGATAATACATGTACATGCAATCATGGTCTACGCTAGCATGTAAGGTTGGAAAGATGTGCAGCGACCGTATCTTTCGGGGCGCCTAATTCCATATCTATACCTGCGCGTCAAGTTCCCGTTGCCACTACGTCCAGTGACTGATCAAACCTTGTCAAAAGCAGCTCGATTGCGTTTGGACTAGCATTGGGATTGGCACCAGAACTACCTCTGATCAGTTGAATGTCCGATGGCCCTATTGGCATTAGAGCTAGATCTACTACTCACCATCAAGCCATGCAGCGACATTACGAGGGTCAACACCACTGAGGGGATAAGTGCGATTGAGTCGGCTCAGGCCTCTTTTGAGGTACTTCCCACCACCGCATTTGCCTTCGATCTTACCATTAGCCCAAACAATAGATCCACGAAGGATAGTATATCTCGGCCAATTGGTAAATTCGGTCCCTTCATAAGGAGTGTCTAGAGTACGGTCAGTTCTTCTGCGGTCGACGTGCATTTTGTTGGTCGTTGTCTTACAGTCAACATTGTGGTGCAGTTGCGCATTCTTGAGATTGAACGGCTTGAAGGATGAGTCAGGATGCCACTGTACCATAAGTTAGCAGCTGTTCATCCCAATTACCAATTTTTCACTTACGATGACAAGATCTGCGTCGGATCCAGGCTACAATTTGTGAAAGGTAAGTATTGAGCTGAGTGCGGCAAGGAGGCGTAATACTCACCATCAAAGCTCCTTTCTGCGGGTACAGTCCATACTGTGTAGAGTTAGTCATGCTTGCATAAGATTGCTTCAATCTTGCAAGCAATACTCACCAGCTTCGCAGGATTAGTAGATGTAAGTTCTACGAACTTCTGCGGTGTGATCCGGTTTGCCATGAGCCCTTTAGAATACAGTAGTGCCAGCCTGGTCTCGACGCCAGGTATGCCGTTTGGGATGTGACGAAAAGATCCCGGCTTGCCTCTGGGCGTTGTCTCCACTGCCTGAATATCGTAAGACTCCTGGACCATGGCTTCTGCCTTACGTTCGAAAATACCGCTCGGCTTGCCGCGCGGATCATCGTAACGGAACGGACAGTGATCTGAGGAGAAGATAGTGCAGGTGCCGTTTTGCAACGAACTGAATTTTGTTAGTCAGTACATCATATGCTCAACCGCCGCCTTGTTTCTCACTTACATGTACAGGCGATCTTGATCCGACGAGTCAGGCGGAGGAGGTGGTGAGCAGACATGTTTGCTATTCTCAAAGCATGTAGGGGAATGAAAGCGTTTCTGGCATCTCATCAGTGGCGGTCACCGTAAGTTGTGCATCAGAGAACTTACTAGATCTTCCCATGTCAGGTTGAGATACTGTGGGCATGTCTCGGCTAAAATAGGTAGGCCCTTGCTCTGAGCACGGCGGACATTGTCCATTCCGAGCTACAATCGAACAGTAAGTCTAGGAATCATCACAGAAGGACAAGCTTGAATGATCCTACCGATGATCCGACGTGCACAAAGAGAATAGGGTTCCGGATCAGGGTCGCTAGGGAGATAGCCCTGTTTGTAGCTTCGCCTTCCACGATCGGTGGGCGAGACCAGGCATGGTAGTAAGGCTCAACCATACCATTCGCTTCGAGCTTATCTGTAGTGTAGGTGCATGTTTAGGTCGTGGGTAACATTGATCACGAGTATCCTGAACAGCGCTTACCAGAAAGCCACTCGATCGCATCTCCGTTCTCGGCATGAATCATCTGTGGATCGTTCAGCGTCGTACGCAGCAAACCAGAAAATGCCTTAACATACAGTCGTGATGCCATTGTGTTTCGCAGCCCACATCACATCCAGCAGTGCTCGATCCGAGAGGCGTTGTGCTTCGTAGGTCATGAAAACTTTGCAGCTCGTGACTCCCCAGTCTTTGACCAATACCGGGAGCTCATCCCTGAGGACATCCTCGTCGTTACGAACAATGATCATGTGGAAGCCATAGTCAATGTAGCTACCGGTAGACTCGGCACGTTTCTTGTATGACTCAAGCACGCCAACGAAGCTTCTGTCGCTCTCAGATCGACTCTGCGGCGCAAATGTGATCATGGTTGTCGTCCCTCCCGCAACTGCGCTGCGGGACCCGGTTTCGAAATTGTCTGCACATTCACCACCGAGACCATGAGGACCTGTCGCTGGCTTCAGCATGCTGGCCATGGCATCAAAGTCGACTCTAGTACATACCGCTCATGAGATCCTGGCAGAGATGCACGTGTGCGTCCACACCGCCCGGCATGACATATGCGCCTCTGCCGTAGGTCAACTTCTGGTGCTATTTCTGGTGCTATTTCTGGTACTCAGTAGTCTTACTCTGCATCAATAATCTCTGCACCTTTTAGGTCGTCCTCGCTAAACGATGCAGCAAGGCTGTGGATTTTCCCATCTTTGATTGCTACACAACAGGGACTTTCGTCAAAGCAGATTAGCCGTGGGAATTTATGGCGAGATTTCATACATCTTGCTGCCGGACTTACCTGATGTCGCTTGCGGTCACCACAACGCCATTGACAATGACCAAGTCGAAACGTGACATGTTATCGGAATGCTATAGGCGTATCAAGATGCCAAATGCAGTATGAGAGCCAGATGTAGCAGAAGATGCAAACTTCATTACGCCCTGGATAGCTCTCCTTGTCGTCGGCGGTTCCTTATCAAGTGGCTGTGAAGCCGGCGTTCACGGCCTGACTAGTGATAAGCGCCCACAAACGCCACGCTGAAGATATCCACATCCTATGTCACGTGCACGCAGTATGATATTAGCCTATTCAATGATCTTGATGGTCTATGGTGTGAGCTGATAACTCATAGAATCTTATCATGACAAGAAAAACGTTCGCAAAAGTTGATATCATCATGTTCATCGCCAAGGAATACAAGTATTCTACGATGCAGGATTTTGGTCTACATGATCTTCCTCTCCTCTTCAAGCACTCGAACGATGTACTCGTTCGCAAATAGATCGTCCACCCTTTCGTCCATCATTTGAAGCAAGGGCCTTCTAGGCATCTTACCGTAGTCAAACAGACGATGTAAGATTTGTTTCATGCCTCCGACCTGGGACACAGTCAGTATCAACACATGACATTGTTTGACGCTTTGGTACACTTACGCCAATTGATATCAGAACGCTGTCTGCAAGCGCTATGACGCCTTGAAGTCTCCTTGCTTCCTCACACGCTACGGCATCCAAGGGTGACTGACAAAGTTTCCACAAGCGTACGCATACTTTCTGGATGCTTGTCAGTCCTGCACAGCACAGATACAAGCTTGCTTGAGATCTTACAGGCGCAAAGTTTGGTAATCCTGAAATCGCACCGGCACTTCCCACAGCGACAGAAGGTAACAAGATGTCGATCAAGCCGTCAATCACCTCGAACCGCTCTCCGGCTAGTTTGCGAGGATATGCCTCCATGAATTCAGTGGTATGAGCAACGGCTGTGATCCGAGTAATCTTTCCTACAGAAACGCAGCTGATGCAGCTAGTCAGTCATCGATTGCGTGGACTAGATCCTGGTGTATCTTACGTGAGTTTCGCACCACAAAGATTAGGTGCGGCTTTGACGAGATCTAGGATGAATTCGCTATCCAGGTCGATGCCTCCAGAGACTCCAGGCTGTGCACGATGTCCTCGTCAGTACCACTCTCGGTCATTCTTGACTGATCATCAGATTAGACCTACAAAGTTGTAAAGGATGACTGGCAGTCTGGATGCGTCCGCGACATCGAGGAAGAATTGCTTAAGCGCAATTTTGTTCTCAGCGGCAAGGGCGCCGGCATAATAGCCAGGTGGGATGACCATCACGAAGTCCGCACCAGCTTCAGCGGCTTCGTGGGCAAGCTGTATTGTCTCTCGCGTGCTTGCTGCTCCAACGCCAACTACCACTGGAATGTTTGACAGACCGCAGTCATCAAGCGTGGAACGACACGTGCGGATCAATAGGCTCCGTTCATCGTGGCTCAAATGGACTGCTTCGCCCATCGAACCAGCTATGACGGGGACTGTGCCTGCTGACGCTATGAACTTGACATGCTTGCTGAAGGCGACGTAGTCCAAGTCTTCGTGGTCGTCAAAGAACGTTGGCAAGGGCGTGTAGATGCCTTTCGGCAGGCATCTTCTTGAGAAAGGTGTCATTACTTCAAGATAGGGCGAAGGATGTGGTAGCTAGAACGTTGTGACAGTCTTGTCCATGGCGTCCGTTGAGATGTCATCCTCTCGACACAGTTGCAGTCCATTCACAGCATGAGCAAGTGGAGTGCTAAAAAGGTCATTGATAGATAGGCCGAAGCGCCGAACTGGTCAATATCTCTCGCCGAAATGCCGAACGGGCAAGTTCGCGATACGGGTGGATCACTTCCATGAGTCAGCGGGCGATCCTGGATCTTAATCTATAGATGAATGCAGGGTCTGATCGGCGTAGCGTAATCTTAAGAAGCCGGCCTACTCGACCCCGCAGATAGCGATACTGGGGATCAGTCTATCTCTAAAGTACCACGTGGGTTTCAGTATCAGTATTGACGCTACCAGATCGTTCTTCATCATTACGCGATAGCGCCTTACAACCGTGGGCTGTGGATCGTGCTACCCATCATCATATCGGCAAACCGTCAACCCTGTATACATTCATATCATCGAGTAATATGCCCGCGCTGAGCCCATAGATAGAGCCATTCGGATACCGGCCGTGAGTGCATATGAACTCTCATACCTGCCAGTACTAGGATCATACAAGGTCGAAACAAGGCTTTCATCGTGCATAAAATGTCTGAATACTTGAACGTAGTCTATGAAGCCGGCCTGTGCGATTAAACTCTGACATTACTTGAAGTCTTTCTACTCTGTCCGCTCAGCAAAGGTTCAGCATCACTCTGCTCGCGTCCTTTGCACACTCTCCATCATCATCTTCTACTTTACTTGGAATTGGCTTATTGGCAAGTGGTGTAAGTCTGAAAGCATGACGGCGTTCGCCAGCTTCATAATCCAGCGTCTGTGAGTGCTGAGTCACTCTTTGATCCCATAGCACGGTAGTGCCAGGCTCGTACCGAACTCGGCAAGCAAAGTCTTGGCCACGATTGACGAAATCGAACAAGAATCTCAGCATGTAGTCTACTCATGGTTTTCAGCGCTGTTGAACATTGATACATGTTGAAGCTTAGGGGTGTACGGACCTGACTCCTCTTCATCCCAACCGACAATGCTCTGGGTGTATGAGGAGTTGACGAACAAAGCCTTCTGTTTGGTGACCGGGTGGACAGTGACGACTGGATGAATAGACTTGCTGATGGGCCGACGCAAGACCGCCAAGTCACCATTGTCGCGAATTTCGCGCAGGACCGGGTTGGTCGTTGTGTGAACGGCATTGAGACCTTCGAGACGCTTTCTGAACGAAGGCGAGAGGCGCTCAAACGCACGACCCATCTAAACCATACTGTCAGTCGTCTGCGTGATGATGAAGAGGAGCCTTTCCTTACTGACATGTGAGATGATGGTGTCTCCTCCGGCACCAGGTGGCGACTCAAGCATGCAGAAAAACGTCAGGCCCGGAGGTTGGCTTTCGGGCGACTGGTCAACATGGAACTGGATCGGACTCTTCCTTGCCCATGACTTCCGAATGCGAAGGTCTTGATCTGAATCATAGACGATGACGAATTCGACGGGACCGTTCTTCGGATGCGGCATCCAGCCATGTTTGTGGAGTGGGCCAAAGTAGGATGCAATGCGCTTCTGCTCCTCGAACCCAACATCTATGAATTCTTGCTCGCGGAGGACGACGCAACCACGTTTAGCTACCAGTAGTGCAAGCTCGTCCAGAGATTGATTCGACATCTTGGACTTGAAGTATGTTAGCCATCAAATCTCCTTCCGATGACGACTTCTCTGTTTACCAGCTGAACGCCTTGAAGCTCTGTGCCACAGTGAGGGCTCAGCTGGAAGGCTTTCGTTGTATCTTTGAACAAGGCGCGCATCTCAGGATCAGCCCGAAGGCCTGGGTCGTCGTGCTCAAATTCGCCAACTGGTTCGACATTCTCTAGTGGGTCGTAGTGCGCTACAGTTCATGTCAGACTTCGTTTGCCTTGGTGTCGTTCTTATACTCACGAAGATAATCAGGATACAAAGGACCGTGTGACCCGTCCAGTGATGAAGCTTTCATTGTGAGGAATATCTTCTGCAAGGATAATCGGTGGCAAACGATGCGCAATCGATTGTGGAGCAGTCACAAGAAGTTTACGTGGATGTCTGAGTGTAGACAGCTGTATGATCCAAAGATCTCCTCATGCGAGTGAAGGGAGTGATGTCTAAAGTAATACAGCTATTGTAATCAGAAGAGCTAGCCATAGACCAGACATAGCTTAGGCCGAAGACCTGACCTTGGGCACTGAGGCGTGAACTATACGACTGGGATTTGCCCTATCGGCGTCGGTTGCCCGAACTTCGCCACTATCTGGCGTTATCACTGCTCGGCGAACAAAGCGAAGAGACAATCAGCTACATCTTGTGTGGAGATAAGAAGCTTTTCGGCGAGCGTCAGCGGCTCCCACTGTGCCCAAGAGATACAAGCCGGGACTCCGCCTTACCAGACCCTTGGCAGGGTGCCTATCTTGTATCTCTTTATCGAAATTGGCTTAGTTGTATCTTCGACAAACCAGACGTAAGGGAGGCTATAATGTTCGGCGTGTTGATGAAGCGTCGAAGACTAGGAACATCTATCGATACAACAATAGTCTCTGCATTTCGATCGACCCCAAGATTCTGTCTGTGACTTCGACTGTTCTTCTTCTGATCTAAGTATGCCAGACATGTCCTCAGAGCCGAAAGGCAAGCATGTGAATGCGACTATCGAGCCTGCCGCCATCGAATCTACAAAAGGAGAATCACTAGAGGTTACTGCCGAGCTTGCTGTCAAAGCAGTCAAGGCAGGCAATGCGAAAGACATCGACATCGCAGCACAGATCATCGCGGAACATGGTCACGAGATCGGTAGCAACGGATGGTCTCCGGAGGAGGAGAAGAAGTTGATGAGGAAGGTTGATTGGCGTCTGGTCCCGATTGTAAGCAGCACACCACTCTATGTGGGACCAGTAAGCTAATGCAATCGCATAACAGTTGTTCGTTTGTGCAACACTGTCTGGCCTGGACAAGACTGCAATATCTGCTGCCGCCATCTATGGGCTTCGCCAGGATCTCAACCTGACGGGGAGTCAGTATAGCTGGTGCGGCAGTGCGCCATTCTTCGGAGGCCTCGTCTTTATGGGACCGGCCGCGTACTGTCTGCAGCGGTAAGTTAGCGCCTGGATGTTGATACCGGAATTAACATACTGACTTGTTCAGATTCCCTGCGGTGGACTTCTTCGCTGTCAATGTCTTCTTCTGGGGTGTTGCAGCTATGTGTATGGCAACCTGCACGAGCTTCGGAGGCTTATTCGTCTGTCGATTCTTGCTGGGCGGATTCGAAGCACTTCTGATTCCGGCGATTACTATGTTGATCTCGATGTGGTACAGACCCGAGGAGCAGCCAAAGAGAAACAGGTGAGACATATGGCAAGACGCTGCGATACGGAGCTGATTGATGACAGTATCATTCTCAATGTGATTGCACCCATCCTCAACGGCTTCATTGCGTGGCTGGTCGGCTACTATACCGGTCCTTTCGCACCCTGGAAGATCATCTTCCTTACTTTAGGTGCGTTCACGCTGCTGTGGTCATTTGTGGTGTATTTCTTTCTGTGAGTTCATCATGGACGCGAAAGACTAGGCCTGAGCGACTCATACTGACTGTGCCAAGTCCCAACAACCCGCTAGAGGCAAAATGGCTGTCTGGACGAGAGAAGATGATCGTCATCCAGCGCAAAGCTTCGGACAACACTGGCGTCGAGACTAAGGTGTTCAAAAAAGAGCAAATTCTTGAAGCTTTGTTGGGCTTGAAGACGTGGCTGCTGTTCTTTGCCATCGTGGCGCTGCAGGTGAATGCTTCTGCCTATACTCTCGACGAAGCAAACTAATAGAACAACCAGGTTCCCAATGGCGGTCTAACAACCTTCAACACTTTGATTATCTCCGGTCTAGGCTTTGGGCCCCTCGAGACGTCACTATTGGCGATGCCCCCGGGAGCGATGTCTACACTTTCAGGCATAGCTTTGTCGTTCTCAGCTGCCACAACAAGAAAGTACCGAATCGTCATGATTATGACTGCGGTTCTTCTCCCGCTACTTGGAGCTGTGCTTTGCTACTCCTTGAAGAGGTCGAACCTCCCGGGCCAACTGATCGGCTTGTAGTAAGTCCAGCGTAGAAGCATGATTGAGCTCTTCCTAACTTTCCATCAGCGTTCTCTATACCTACTGGGCACCATACGTTACACTGGTATCTGTGTACCAGGCAAACATCGCCGGGCACAGCAAGAAGTACGTTCACTAGTCTATACTACCCACTGCTAAACTAACAGAGATGCAGGAACTTTTTGTTTGCTCTCTATTACATAGCTTGGGCGACTGGAAACATCATTGGTCCTCAGACTTTCCGAGCAGATCAGGCACCTGCATACACTGGTGGAACGATCGCGATGATCGTGTGCTACCTGGTAGCCATAGCCTGCATCTCGGCTTATGGATATATGTGTCGCCAAAGCAATATCAAGAGGCAACCAGAAGTCGCAGCTGCAGAAACGCAAGATTGGTTGGATATGACAGATAAGCAGATGACGGGCTTCAGGTATACGACGTAAGATAGTGCGAGGCAAAGCATCAGTGCCAGATGTTGAGGCGTGATTGGTAATGGACATCAAAAAATATCACCTACAGATTGACCTCCATTGCCTGCCCATACCTGTACATACGATGGCTGTTTAAGTAGTATGAGAGCAAGACTCGGATGTCTTAGCAACCAATTCTCAGCCATGATGCGACCAATCCGAGCACGACCTTCAGCAACCTGACAACATCGAATAGCGTGCAACTCAACAGTCTCGATACATATCCATGGTCGTCTCATAGTTTGTATGCGCCGGAACGGTGTAGTCCGCCAGAGCCGTGGGTTCCGCCGGAGTTCAGACGGCTGAGGCGGCTGTTGCGGCGAACTCGTCGAGCTTATCGAAAAGCATAACATCCAACCGTTTAGCCGCCATACGACGGGAGCGATCGAAAAAGCAATACCAAGCACTCATCCCGTCTGTTAGTACTGCAAAATGGCCCCCAAGGAATATTGGCTCGCCGAGATCAGCTTTGCACGACCCAAGAATGAAGGCTTCGGGTGGTATCTGCCCTTCCTGCTCACGCTTAGCATGGCGTCGGCAGCTATCGATGTCTTCTCTATTCCAGTATTGGGAGTCTTCACGGCGAATAACACTGGCAATCTCATCTTCCTGGCGATCGCTGCGGGTCAAGTGCACTCCGATGGCGTCGACGCTACTGCTGCCATCACCTCGCTGCTTGCGTCGTGGCTTGGTTCATTTTACAGTGGCCGGATTGGCAAGCTCGTCGGAAGGTCAAAACGCTGGTTCGTGTTTGGCGACACTGTTTTTGGGGCGATCATAGCTATCATCTGCGCAATACTATACTATTGCGACGTGTTTCCAATGCGTGATAGCAATACCCGTTACGCGACTATAGCTTTGTTGGTGAGTATACATAAGATCACTATCGCAATCAAAGACGGTATACACCAAAGGCTAACATCAAGATGAACTCATAGTCATTTTCCATGGGCGCACAAAATGTCACTGTCGCTGGTACCTCTGCTCCAGGGACTATCACCACACTTGTAGCTACTGGAGCTATGGCAAGCTTCTTCAGTGATCCTCAGCTGTTCAAACTTCGGAATAGACCGCGAGACGAGCGCTTTGCTTTTGTTGTCTTCTTCTGGGTCGGAGGTCTGATAGCTGGGTTTGCCTATGCATACTCGAGTGCACCTCTGAGTCTGCTGCTCAGTGGCATTCTGAAGCTAGTCTCTGCATTCGTGATCTTACTAGTACCAGATCAGCGGCTCCAGAATTCGAATGTATAGACCTATCGGATTCGAGTACTCGGCTCCGACCACTTTCTGGTAATCCTTACTTTGGCAATGCATAGTCAATCATACACCCTAAACAGCTACGCAGTCGCCTAGGCAGCAGAAATCGCGGCTCGGAAACCTCGCCCAGCACCGCCAATTGCTCGCTAAAGCACAGGAACACCCAAACCCAGATATCGCAACCTCGGCTACGCAAGATGAATTGGAGATGGAGCCAGACCGGAGGATGACCCTCAGTGAACGACCATATGTAGCAGTGAGGATTCTCTGAGCTTCTAAACGAGTGACTAATTCTTCAACGATCTCGCAACCACCTCTTCTATGACTTCATCCACCCAGGCATCCCCATTATAGCCCATGCTACTGAGCCCTCATTGACCACACCTACCGCCAATCTAAGAGCAAGAACCAAAGTCGGAACCCTGAGCCACACAGGCGTCGGAAAAGTCGGTGACATCGTTGGCATGACCAACCCAGATTCCGCACGCGCCATCGCTGTTGCCGCACAGGCCGAAGTTCACAGCCGCGCAAGCGTTGGCGGACTTGCTGTTGTCGGCGCAGCGGCAGCACTGGAAAGTGTCACGGACTTCCAACGAAGCGCCCGGGGCTGCGACAGTGAGGCCGAAAAGGAGGCCGATGGCGACGAGGGGGGTCTTGATGAACATGACGAAGACTGAGAGGAGGATTAGTGGCGTGAAGTCGATGCTGAAATGGGTAGATGAGAGACTGACTGTTTTGTTTTTTGGTGCAGGGTTGATTTATGATTGAGATCGCGTTGGAAGTTGAGAATGGTGTTTTGAGGAAAATGGAACTATTGAGAGGAATGATGAGATATATATACCTTTTCACTCCAACTATATGATCTAAGCTACGTAGGTAGCCGATCCATGTGCGTCGTCTGAGCCCCGAGCGCTATTGAAGATCACCACTCTCCAAAAGCAGGAAGTGCTGGGCTCGCGAACGAACGTCTCATCACGTTTCTCCCTATGTTACTTCCAGCTGAAGTCAGCTCGAATACGAAAGATGGTTGAACGTTTGCCGAATAGAGGAGCGATCTTCTTGTAGAAAGTGTGTGACTTGGCACAAAAAGAATGAGGCTGTGATAGCGCTTGGCTCACTGACCAATGGAGCCCCTCAGGAGGTGCTTGCGTCCTCAGCACTGACGACGACGGTGCTGCGAGTCAGCGGAGTGCCACTATACTTAAGTAACCAGACTAGGTACCGTACAAATAGCACACTCTCTATCTTGACGTGACACCAACAGCGTACCCACTGTGAGGTCGCCGCATAAACACCGGCTAGGGCGCAAACGCTCGAAGGATCTTGATCGACGCTTGTCACCCACAACAGCTGAACTTGAATGCTAAACTTGACCAGTTTGCCCTGGAAATCATTGCCGGATCAAGCTGTCGCTCAGTAGAAGCAGTGCACAAAAAGAGCTAGCGCAAGGTTAGAGTTTCAAGCCAAGCTCAGGTCAAGCTTTTCCCCGTTCCTGAGCCACTGTTAGTGACTTCAGCCGCATCCTGACACATCTTGGAAGTAACTACTATGTTGCGGATTATCTGTAGTCGAGCAAGAAATTTGCCGCATCTATGTCCTTGGCTTTGCGTATGATGTACATTGTTCTCAAATCCATCATCAGCCATTCGTACGGAGAGTGAGTATCATAGCTAAAAGCCCGGATGTCAGTCATATGATAACGTCAATGACATCGGAAGATCAGACCGATGTTTTCAGCGAAACAGTTCGAAGAATGGAAGAGGGAACAACAGCTAGAGGATCTCGTACACAGACTATGCTTCAGGTCCTGCTCTCAAAATCCTTCCACATCAGTGCCGTCAAATCAACACTCCAATGAACCGCTGAGAAGCCATGTAAAGACTCTACCTGATTCTACGTAAGTAGCCCAGATTGCCAGGTCGCGTCGGAGACTATCCACTTCGAATTAAATCTCGTAAGATCATTTTACTCCCATTGTACAAACCCAGGTACGCCGAGATCATTGGCCCAGTTCATCATGCCGCTTGAAGTGACAAGTCATCGTGCAACAAGCTGGCAAAAGAAACTGCGTATGCTGTTTTTTGAGCATCTGCGGGCATGTACCAAGAAAGAAGCCGCAGGCTCTTTTGGTGAAGCACAGTAAGCCATAGCTCAATACGCTAGGTGAATGTATAGCTCAAAGAAGCCGTACGCTTGGAAGTGGCGCACTGTACTTGAGGAACACTTTGCAGGGTAGGTGATGCATTTCGATTGGTCGTCGTCGGAATCATGATCAGCTGCATGGAAGAGGTAGCTGGAAGATCGCGAGGGTTAGTGCGCAAACGAGCTTCCTCGGGATCACACGCGAGTACTGCTCTCAATGACACCGCAACTTTTTGTAGGTTCATGTGAGGGACGACGGATATGTCGTGGATTGATAGCTTCTCGGGGGTGGTCTAAGTAACACCAAAGAACCGTCACTGGCAGGAGTTAAGCAGGACTTAAGCGCAACCGACATGGCTGGGGCCGCATGCGACGTTTCTGTTGCAGACTATTGGACCAGGCTCCTCCGATTATCGCAGCTGCAGAGCCCAACAGACAGGAGATAAGCAGGACTTAAGCTTAAAACAGCAACCTTGCTTCGGCGGTCATGTTTCGGCGGTCAAGCTTCACTAAGCCTGTCACGTGCATACCTTATTGATCCTTCCTAATCTCTTATTTCAATCCGCTCCGGACGAGTCGTTATAATTCAAATGGCGATCATACGTTGAATCATCCGAGCCATGTCGAGAATAAGCACCGGAGAACACGACAACACAAAAGACACTTCAGATCGAACCCCTGCACCACCTCGTTTCGATAACCAATCCAAGGAACAGCAGCTGGAAACAAATACCAGCTCCGATGCAAATGCCCAAGCCACTAGTGATGTTGTTGTCCGAACTTGCACCTTTCAAAACGATCCACTTGACCCTCCGTACTCACTCCTCTCAGAGCCGGCAAAGATCTCCATCATTCTGACCGCGTCATTCGCGGCCATAATCTCTCCCATCTCTGGCAGCATCTACTTTCCTGCCATTCCTACCCTCTCGAAAGATCTCCACGTCTCTGTGTCTCTGATCACGCTCACCATCACGACTTACCTAGTAAGCATCCTACCTGGTTGGTTATGAAGACGACTTACCCTGACGCCGTCTCACGGCAGATCTTCCAAGGCATTGCACCTTCCTTCGTCGGTAATTTCTCCGACAGATACGGCCGGCGACCAGCCTATATCTTCTGCTTCATCGTCTACATCGCAGCAAATATCGGCCTTGCTCTGCAAAACGACTATGCAGCTCTCATGGTCTTGCGCTGCATCCAGAGCTCCGGAAGCAGCGGGACCATTGCTCTCGGGAGCGGTGTGGTAGCCGATATCTCTACTCGCGCTCAACGTGGCAAGTACATTGGGTATGCATCTATGGGCGTAACGCTGGGCCCGGCACTTGGTACGTATCCAGAGTCTGACGAGTATCTAAGATGTCTTGTCGCTTTCTTACTGATTAATACACTTAGGCCCAGTCATCGGTGGCCTACTGGACGAATTCCGAGGTTGGAGATCCATCTTTTGGTTCCTCGCCATCTTTGCTGCCGTCTTATTCATCATCATCCTGGTCGCCATGCCTGAGACGGCTCGCGCTGTAGTAGGCAACGGCTCGATTCCCCCTCCAACTTGGCAGCTCTCCTTGATCCAGCACTACTCTCGACAAGCGAATGGAAAGAATCACCCTTCAGCGGATTCCAGTACGGTCAAAGGCGGAAGAAGGCGTCCAAATCCGCTCGAGTCTATCAAGATTGCTGCGCGGAAAGAATCGGGCCTCATTCTTTGGTACGGCGCTTTGCTCTACTCGGGCTACTTCATTGTTCTCAGCACATTGTCACCGCAGCTGGAGGCACGCTACGGCCTCAGTTCGTTGCAGATAGGTCTTTGCTATCTCCCGCTTGGTCTTGGGAGTCTTACTTCTCGCTGGACTGTGGGTCGAGTCCTGGACAAGAACTTCCATCGCGTTGCACGAAAAAATAGCATACTGATCATTCATAACCGGCAACAAGACATCTCAAACTTCCCGGTTGAGCACGCGCGGTTGCAGATCTCTCTACCTTTGATCTACGCAGCCTGCGTTGTTATCATCGCCTATTCGTGGGTAATGCAATACAAGACCAATCTCGCGGGTCCATTGGTCATGCTGTTCTTCGTCGGCCATCTGGTGATGGGCTCGTTCAGCTCCCTGAACACGCTTGTCGTGGACATGAATAAAGACACACCGGCCACAGCTGTTGCGGCGAATAATCTCTTCCGATGTCTCATGGGCGCTGGCGCCGCCGCTGTTGCCAACCCGATAATCAACGCCATTGGTGTCGGTTGGACAGGCACTCTCACTGCTTTCATCTGGGTTGTTTTCAGCCCTTGTCTCTGGGCGGTGAAGAGGTGGGGTCAGGAATGGAGACGGCAGCGAGAGGCTGGAAGGCAGAAGGAAGATGATGCGAGGGAAGATAGGACGGTATCACAAGCGGCTGCGACTATTTTGGAGGAGGGTAGGAGTGCTGTGACGGCTGCAGCAACGACGCATGCTCAGTCCATCGATATGCAGAGACAGTCTGATGCAAAATGAGGTGGTAGTCAAAGTAGAGAGCGGGCAGATGCGATCTGCTCGTTCTCCTCTTGCGGGAGGGAACCCAATCTTCGTATTCGTCGCAACAGCCCAAGAGAATTGTCAAAATCCGCAGAGTCACTGCGTGTAAATTTCAAGCCTGATGGATGCACGTTCTTTGAGACCAAGCACAACCCGCAAAGCCTCTCTCTCACAGATTCCTGTCGAAAAAGTCCACCAAGATCCGGTAGCCTCTCTCATACTCCTTACGCACCTCAGCATTATCCAGATCGCCCCTGCGAAAGTCAGCTTCGAATTCAAACTTGACAGTGAACAATCAAAACCCACCGAGCACTCATCCAGCCGTGCACCTGAGTCGGAAAAATCTCAATATGCTTATCCGCCTTCAAGTTCTCGCTGTAATCTTTCACCGCACCCGCATCCTCCTTACTGGACACCAGCATGGCCATTGGAATCGTGATGCTCTTCGCCTCCTCGGGATCCAAACGAGCGGGCGACGACTGCGCGGCAGCGACCAGCGGCGACTCGACACCCTTCGCAGCGATGAGAGACACTAGCTTGCCACCCCAGCAGTAGCCTACAGCACTCCATCTGCTCACGGTTGGATAGAGGGTCTGGACCTCCGCCAAAGTCTCAAGGATACACGGCAGGACTCGAGTCGGCGAAGCAGTCGTTTCGACAAACTCATGCAAGAGCTTCCGGCCCTCGATGGACGTCGTCCACCCCTCTTGCACAGCGCCGCCTTCGAACCAGTCGATCATGACTACCAAGCAGGGTCTACTTGGGGTGTGAGCGAGAATATCCGCGCCCTGGATGCTCTGGGGCCGGAAGCTGAAGATGTCGAAGATGTAGAGAATTCCACGCTCGGCGGTAGAGGAGCCCGTCACGTCTGCCTTATGGTCAATAGTGTCGATCGACCAAACCAGAAAGTGGTATACTAACAAGTCTTCTTGCCGCCAATCGAGGTCCACCTTCCCTTCTCTGTGTATGGGCCGGGTTTTGCAACGACCGCTTCACAGCATGCTTTGCTGTGTTCCAAGGTCTCCATCGTGCGGGACTGATGTTCTAGATGCGTCTGAACTGGCTGATAAGAATGGGAATGAAAGAATTGAAAGAGACTGAGCAGCTCAGGAGTGGCATAGGTGACGATTCGTGGTTTAAAAAAGCACAAGCGGAGACTATGGCTAAAGTCCGAAAGGCTGACACCGAAGTCGCACTTCCACCCGGTCCTGTACCTTGCTGCGTCTCAACTCTGCCAATCATGTCCGCTGTCTCCAGATTTAGACGTGCGATTGAAGCAAAGTGCTGGTGAATTTCTATGGTCGTCACCCTCGTGGGAAGGCTCGACATTGCAAGCCACGCAGCACTGTAGCCACCCAACTGGCCTCATTCAAGGACGTATCTCGCGCGGCACATGCGTGCTTGGGGAATGGGAAGTTCCGCTTGTGGAGCGGAGAAAGCCATGTCCGGTAGGCCTGCTATTCGACCGGTTTGCCCACAGAGTTACTGACTGGACAGTTGCGTCGGAGGAAGCGAGTTATTCATACTGAGCTTTGAAGACTCTGAAGGCGGGTGCAACGGTCTGTCTCGCTTGGCATCGATACCTAGGTATGAGGTGTCTGCATCACTTCTTTGCTTTTATTACATGCACAATTTGCCTTATGCGTCTATCAAAGAAGTACTGCTACGCATCGTACGTCTCTCAAGGCAGAAAACCCTTTGGACACATTTTCGTGATGTTGCCGCATTTCGCATTCTACCGTCCGCACAATCTAGCAACAACATCTATCAAGCAAACTCTTATGAAGTGACTGTCATACCTTTGCCGCCATCGAGACCATCGCTGTTGGTCGGCGTCGGCAAGCCGCCACTTTTCGTCAATTTCGAATGAAGTCCACCATGCCCAGATTTGGAAGCTATAGCCTCTTTCGTCACAACTCGTGAGGCAGCTAACTAGGGCAAACCAAAGTAACTGTGTATTTGAAAGCCACTAGCGTTTCAAACTCATTCGAGATCTGCAAGACGGCTTGACCACTTTCGGTGCGGAGAGCGGACATCCTCCTACGGAGCAACTATATTCCATATAGGCTAGCACTTATCGACCACGCTGACCAATACTGAGAATAGTTTTCACGAGATTGTATTATGTTTTCGAAGCAGAGATCGATATGCTGTTGACGACCTGCTTGTACTCCACCCATATCTTAATGGATAGGAAAACTATTCGGCAAGACTTCCAATTTTGATTGGCAGTATCCCCCTGTCGCCTACTGCCCTCTGCCAAGACGGCCATCACTGGCTTGGCAATGGCATAGCAAATTGGAACCTGGCCTATCTTGTAAAATTGTCATTTACACTTGAACCAAGTCCTCAGCGTGCCCTAGAACGGCATTCAGTTTTTCCTTCGGTGTGAACGCGGCACAAGGGACTACAAGTAGTCTACTCTGAAGCTATGGACTGCATCCTGATTTCTTCTCCAGGAGATCATACTACAACATGGTCAAGTCAATCGTTCTAGACGTCGCCACTGTGCTCACGACTCTGTCCGGCCTCGTGCAGGCCAAGGATATCTTTGTTTCGCCGTCAGGGACCGGGTCTGGTTCTCAGACAGCGCCGTATGGCTCGATTCAGTCGGCTGTAAACGCGGCAGCTGGTGGTGACACCATCTACCTTCGTGCAGGCACCTACAAGCCGACTACGAACATTCAGATCGCCAAAAGTGGCACCAGAACGTCACCAATCACTCTGCGTTCATACGAGAAGGAAAAGGTCATCATCGACGGAGAAAGTCTTCCTGGGTATGTCAAGCCATCTCAGCGCGATTCCAGAAGGCTTCCTCTCTGATATCAAGAGCAGAACACCCTACGGACTAGATGAGTCTCTTCCTAACAAAGAGAGAGGTATCTTCCACATCGAGAAGGGAAACTACTGGACATTCTACAATCTTGAGTAGGTTAAATCTCGTCCCGGACTCATTCAGCACAACTGACATGTAATTAGACTGATCAACGGGCCTTACGGCATCTACGCCCGCGACGCCTCTCACAACTACTACGAGCTCATCAGCACCCATGACAACTATGAGACAGGCTTCCAGCTCCAAGGCGCCTCTTCAAACAACACCGTCCTTTACCTGGACTCATACCGCAATCGCGACCCTCGCAAGAACGGCGAGAGCGCGGACGGCTTCGCCTGCAAAGAGGGTTCAGGCGAAGGCAACGTCCTCCGTAACGCTCGCTTGTGGGACAATGTCGACGACGGGCTCGATCTGTACATGTTCGGCTCTGGCGTAACACTGGAAGAAGTCTACGCATGGGGCAATGGCTTCAATCGCTGGGGTTTCACCGAGTTCAACGGCGATGGCAATGGGTTCAAGCTTGGCATCACCGGCAATCCTCCTGCGAATCATGTTGTGAGGAACAGTATTGCTTTTAGCAATGCGAAGAAAGGCTTCATTGATAACGGTAATCCTGGAAAGCTCACTGTCGAACGCAACACGGCTTGGGACAATGGGGACGTGGGATTCAATTTCCGAAGCTCGACGTCGTCTCTCAAAGATAATATCGCTGTCAGCAATGTTGACAGTGCTCAAGTGACTCTGGTCTCCACGGTCACGGCTTCGGGCAACTCGTGGCAGTCTGGCACTTGGTCAGACAGCTCTTTCGAGAGTACCGACGCGTCGGTGCTCAAGGGCGCACGTGGCTCTGATGGTCGGGTGAAGGCGAGCGGCTTCCTCATTCCTACTGGGAAGAACATTGGGGCGACTACACGCGCTGACGTCTGATCGTGCTGCTAAATCTGGAGCAGTATTATTTGCGAAATTGAACCAGACAATACAGACATGTCATACAACCGGCCAGTCGACGTTGGAGCGCGTAGTAGCCCGAAAGCAGATGAGCAAGCGGGTCATCGTCAAGCAGTACCCTTGCTTGCTTGGATGGAGACATTGTCGTAGAGGCTACACCAAGAAGTCCGAGCATGTGCGTTCAATAACGATAGATCGCAGCGCCACACTCGGAGGAGCCGACAAGGCGTAGACAATTGCGTCAACCACGTCTTTATTTGTAAGACCCTCATCTGCAGCACGCCTTCTGTGCCAATCCGGGTCGCCTAGTGCCACATCCTCAATCATCCCTAGGTAGGTCGATGTAACGCGTATGCGGCTCCCATGTAGTTCTTCCACTAATCCTTGGGCAAAACCGTCCTGGGCTGCTTTTGCTGCTCTAAAAGGGAGTGAAGCGCCTTTGAGTCTGGCGTGCGGCAAGCCAGACATCGAGACAACATTGTGGATGTCTGCATGTGGTCTTTGATTCAACAATGGTAGCAAGTCTCTGGTCAGGACCATCGTGCCCGTGACGATCGAGTTCACAGTGGCAAGGATTTGCTCGTCGGTTTGCTCGCCAAAGCGGCCCGAGAAGTAATGTGCGCCATTGTTGACCAGCGTATCGATGTCAGGATGCGATCACATGATCTCCTTCGCCGCATGGACAACAGAGCCGATGTCGGAAAGATCGCAAACTATAGTGTAGGCAGAAATACCGGTCTCGCGCCTGATTATATCGGATGTCTCTTGCAGAGTCTCGCGAGAGCGACCTAATAGTATAGGAACTGCGCCCTGGGCAGCAAGCGTGATAGCTAAGGCTCTGCCGAGGCCGCGGCCTGCGCCTGAGATGACGATTTTCTTGCCCTGCATCGCGGACGGTGAATTGTTGCAAGACTTCTGATGCTGTAACGGCGTCTTGTTACTCAGATATAACTGTATTGCCAGTGTTGAATGCTATGATGCTCTTTCAACGCTGCATGACTCCAAATGCCATGGAGACCGACGCCGAGGTCGGAGACTAGAGCCTCGCACAGCCGTACATATATCCGTATTATATGCACGCCTCTCCAAACGACCTTCTTGCTACATGAGAGCCAGCGTGTGATATTGGGCCGCAATGGTAGGGAATTGTAATGATAAGGTCTCATTCAATGAGACCCGTGATGCCTGTTATTGTGAATTCCCGGATTTTGGCAAGAGAACTAAATGATGGTTGCTGCATCGTATCAGTGGTGCAAGTATACGGCATCATCTTATTGGTAATGTGTTCCTCACGCACTATTGATACGAGACAAGGTCATATGCATTCACATGAAGCTTGACCTTAGGCATGCGACCATTTTCCTATTGCTCCCTTACTACGCATTGTCCCTAACATCATAAGCCGTCTTCCCCGTCTTGACCTCCTTGAGCAACCCTCGAGCCGCCAACTCATCCACCAGCCCAAACAACGTCGTATCGCAGCCTCGCGGCGCAGCCAGCGCGACAGTCACAGTCTGCCACTCCTCCGTGCGTGTGAAAGGGCTATAATACTGCACCTGTCCAATCGGCACCACGATCTCTGGAAAGCCTGCAAAAGAAGCTTGCATGCCGTTACCATAGCCGCGCACGAGGGCGAAAGGCGTTTGGTCGTACTTGACAGTGCTTGGCGGGACATGGAGGGAATGAGCGGCGATGGTGGCGCAGTTCAGTTGGCTGGAATTGCTGGCTTGGCTGTCGATGGTGGTGTTGGGCAGGATGTAAGTGTTGAACCATGTCGCATACTCTTCGCGCTTGCGCACTGCCTCAGCGTAGCGAAGTCGTGTTGTTGCGTTGACGCCGTCTGCCCAGGTCATGTTCACCACTGGATCGAGGGGCGGGTATGTGCCATTGCCGTGCTTTGCGGCGTAGGCCTCAGCCAACGGTGCGCCGATCAAGTCCCAGGACTGCGCGGAGTTCTGGTCTTGGTAGGTCGTGTAGAAATAGTCGTTCAAGGAGGAGACGTTTCTGGCGTGCTTGTTGAAGCTGCTAGTCAGGTTAACTGACGTGCTGGACAGCTTGAGAGCCTGGGTGATGTTTGCGAAGAAAGCTTGCTTGAGAGCTTCGGCAGCGGGCTGTGTGAGAGGTGGCTCGTCACTCCAGTATTGAATGGTCGTTGGGACGGTAGGCTGCTCTGTGGCGAGAGTGGTGCTGTTGAGCCATACACGCCCAACTCGTGTGAAGATGGAGGGCGAGCGCGCCATGTGGCCTGGCGTGTCTTGCTCGGCGATGGCAGGGAGAATGCCGGTCAAATTGAAGATGCCATGCGTGGGCTTGTATCCGTAGAAGCCAGCGAAGCGTGCTGGGAAGCGCACACTACCACCTGTGTCGCTACCAATGGTGAAGTCCAGCCAGTCGTAGGCTACAATAGCAGCCGATGAGCCGGAACTGCTGCCGCCCGTGGTCTGGTAACCGTCGCCGCGAAAGCTCCAGGGGTCCTGATAGTCTACTTCCCAGCCGTTACGAGGCGTACCGAGAGCGAAGGCAATAGTTTTGGTTTTGCCCACCAGTTGAGCTCATGCGGCGAGAGAGCTTTCGACAACTGCGTTGGTGTAATTTTGCGGACCATAAGTGTCGTAGTACGACCGAGAGCCGCCCGAAGTCTTCAAGCCATTGACATGGTAGATATCCTTGACTGCAAAGCGCAGCCCGGCCAGTGGACCATTGCCTATTGCTGGCGGCACAGGAATGCTCCCAACGGGATACTGCGTGAATGCGGTGCTGTCTGCTGTTGATGGCGCTGCTCCGTGCATGAACGCTCCAGCAGGATCTTCTTGCATCTGATAAGCACGAGCTACCACGACAGAGTCTGCCAGGCTGAGTGCAGCGTATGCCCCAGGGGGAAGCTCCACGGTCGCAGCATCTACAGTCTGAATGAAGTCCGGCCAGTCAATTGCTCCACCCACACTGAAATAGCTGATTCCTTCAGCGTTTGATGTGAGATTCAAGCAACCTGCGGACAACCTTGTACTCTCCTCAGCGAAGTATCGATTGCCATCCGGCGCAGTCCATTCAAAGTTGATTGCTGAAGCGAATGCCGCCAATTGGCCCAAGATGCTGAGTGTGTTTCGCATGATGCCTTGGAAGGCCGCCCTTGTGCTCGTTGCGCTGAGAATGTAGGCAGTGGTGGACTTGTTACTCCTTACATAGTCTTGAAGAATGGAGAGTCTCCATCATCAGGAGCATACCCTCACCATCGGAAGGGAGTTCCCACTACACGATCGGATGCTAGAGTCCATCTCCGATCATGCTCGTCGTGAAGCACGAAGCGTGCAGTTTAAATGACTCGACTTCATGGAGCCGCAGACCAGAAGTAATCGTTCGAGATGACTGAACCCAATCTGTGACCGCTTTGTCCAATCAGTGTGGAATATCTGAAAGATCATTGTATGTTGGGTGGGACATGGCGGTCTCCGTGAACTTAAGATCGAGATAAGAGACTTGGCATGTTCGGATGATGGCAGCCGATGTCGGGAGCAATTCTCCGCCGCGTAGAGGCATTTCAAGACAACTTTTATCAGATGATATTCACGTTCCAGTATGAACATCTCAACGCGCCCAGACTGCCTGCCGTGGCTGCTGTAGTCATTAGCCATCAGTATGAACCGCACGAAGCGCCGAAGCAGAGCTGTTGGGTCTCGCTACCAAGAAAGTACAAGACGAGAGGCGATGCAACCGCGGAGGTGCCTCGCATGACATACAGTACTAGCTCAAAGGTCTGCACATGCATCGATACGCATTATGATAGTATCGGCGGATATAGGTACACAATTTTAGATGTATCCCATTGAGATCGTAGAGAACACTTAGCATACTCTCGACTCTTAGTAAAGTCCTGCCTTCATCCTTCGCCAAGGTATAATGACAGTAACCACAGAGATGCCATGTGCAGACTTATGAGTAACGACTGTAGACATGACTGACATCTGTGGCGCCATCGTTTGGCTGCTACAGGTCTTTGCCTATCTGCCCTAGGATAGTTCGCCAACGACGACGTTCCACGCCTATTCAATGTGAACAGCTTCTCGACAAAGGAAGTCGAAGGATTAGACCGGCGACAAAATCTCACATCAACATTGTGCTTCGTGAACGTACAAGGCGAGAAAACAGTGCTCAGGTCTGAGTTGCAAAGGAAGTCACACCACTGCCACCGCAGCTGTTCGCATCACCAGGTCACCTGATTCCGCAGCCCTCTCGCAACATCCTCTGTGGCGATGTGTAAGCGGCTTGCATAGCGCTGAAAAGTGTGGTCATTCTCTATCGCTCTTAAACTTTGGTTAGTCGACGGCTTCGGACGCCAATCACAACGAGCGCAAAGACGATATACAACAGCGGACGGCTCACAAGCACCATCAATAAGCAGGTATCAATTTGCTCTTCCAAAAGCTTATTGCTATCATGTCTTTGCTACCCGCGCCGGGACTTATATACCCATATACCCTCTATCTTCCCTTTCGCAAAGTGCACCAACGCTTCGACATCCGTCATCAACTGAACATCAACTCTGTGTATCGGGTTCCGCTTTATAAGTCACAACAATCCATCTGGTACTCGGAGACACCACGATCCAGAATGCTTCCAGACACGAGTGCGCCTCCGCCCGCATATGAACTTCTAGCGCTATCTGAAGCAGCTGCACAGCCGTCTACCTGCATACAAAGTGCAGGTGAGGTCGACAACATCAAAATAAGCGAAGAGGCCACAGATATGCCAACAATCAGTTAATTGAGTTGATAGGGTCCGAATTGAATTGATTGGTAGAGACCTTCGAATTGATTGATTGGTAGGGTTAAAATTGGCAGTTAATTAGTAAAATTGAATCGATTGGTTACAAAAATGAAGCCGCTAAGACTGTAATATAGCTAGAAAGAGGTGTAGTTTTTCGCTATAGAAGTCTCTACAGATACTAAAGATCTCGTTACTATTATTTATGTTTATAGTATAGCACCTCGTTATCGCCTTTAGTAGTATTGTTACTATCACTATCGTCTAATTCACGATTACTCTATCTTATCGCCTACTCGAAAAGAGTACTATCGAGCGTAATAATACTATTAGCTTACTAGTTCTATAAGTATATTATCTCTTTAATGTAATCTATAGTTATTAAACGATATTATAGTTATAGTAGATTACTAGCTTAACTAAAAATACGCTCTAGTTTATTACTATATATAGGAATACTATATATATCTAATACTATCTATACAAGCTATAGCTATATAGTAATCTTACTAATTTAGTAGGAGATTAGTAATTATTTACTACTTATCTATATAAACAGCTTAGTAATATAGACTACGAATTAATTGAGGTATTCTAACTATTCTTTATTAGATAATAACTATTTATTATAGATTATTATAAAAGAGAAGCTAGCTATAGTAATATTATTAAAAGTAATAGATATATATCTATATTTATACTATAGAGCTATTACTATAGTAATAGTATTCTTATACTATTATAGTTTGTCCTTTTAATACTACTTAAACTAGCACTATTTAAGATATAAGTAAAGCACTATAGTAGTATAATAGACTAGTATTAAGTCTATCTTAATATAATAAATACTAGCCTTTTACTATTCGAGATTAATATTAGTAGTAAAGTACTTTTAGAACTTAGTATTCTTAAAATTGTTACTTAGAGTAATAATTTAATTACTTATCTGCTCTATAATTAGTAAAAATTTACTTTAGCTTATAAAGTTATTATTAAATATAGAGCTTTAAAGTATAGATATACTCTAAAAGCTTCTTATAATATAAAAGAGTCTAAAGATTAGTAGAGATAGTAATTATAAGAGAGTAAATAGTTTTATAATTACTTACTATAAGTATTAGTTTATAAGTATCTCTACTAGATAATAATGCTTATATACTTTCTTAAAAATAGTTATAATAGACTTAAAAATAGAAAGTACTTACTATATAGCTCTCTTAATAGCTTAGTTTTCTTTAGCTATTATATTAATATAATCTTAGAGTAGTATTATTATCTTTTTTAAAAGCTATAGTAGTTTTATATACTATATAATAATTAACTAATTATCTATATTAAGAATATTACTTAATAGTAATAGTAGCTTTAGTAGTTATTAACTTTAAGAGTAGCTACTTATATACTTTATAATAGTAGTATAATAATTACTAAGTTTATAATTAATAAAGTCCTTAATTATAGACTAAAGTATAAAAGTATATATAGTAGTATTATACTATAAATTCTATTATATTAAATTATTATAAATAAGATTATAAGTTTACTATAGTTATTATAGCTTATTATAATAATTAGACTAGCTAGTATACTATTAATACTATATTATATAGAGTAGATTATACTACTTTAATAAATAATTAATATACTTAATTAGATTATATAGCTTACTAATAGAGCTCTTCTTATACTAGCTCTATAGCTCTATTTCTTTAGTAGTTATATTTATAAGTTCTTTTTTAAAAGTAATAATATTAAAGCTAAAGAAGTACTTCTATACTATTAGATTAATAATATAGCTTATATATATAATATAGTACTTCTCTAAATCTATTTAAAGAGCTTTAAATAAATAGTTTATATAGATTATATTCTTAGAAGTATTATTAATAATAGTATAGCTAAATTACTTCTTAAGTTAAAAATAATATAAAATTACTTAAATCTAACTAGTAATAGTAATATCTATATATAAGCTATATAAATAAAATAGAGTAAGAAGCACTATTTAAGAAGTATAATTAGTATTAAGATAATATACTATAACTCCTAGAAGTAATAAATAATAATTAGATAATATCTATAGATTAAAAAATAGATACTTATTAGTAAATAGCTTTATAAGTAGTACTTTAAAGATATTTATTAAAAATATAAATATCTTAGTATTTCTCTTATATAATAGAGTATAGAGTTTATAGATTATTAGCTATATATTCTTAGATAATTATATAGATATTTAGCTATTCTTATTAATTTAGTACTTCTCTTAAAAATACTTAATTAATATAGTAGTAAAAGTATAGTAATAAATATAATTATTTAGCTATTATAGTAATAGTTATTAATTATAGTATATATAATATAGCTAATAGTCTTTATTAGTTAATTCTTATTATATATAACTTCTATAAAGATAAATAAATAACTTTAGATACTTAAATAGCTATAGTATAGCTATATAGCTATAGAGCTAACTTTAATTAATATTTTAAGATATAGTAAGAGAATTAATTTTAGTAAAAGCACTTATTATAGTACTATTAAAGTTATTTAGCTACTAAATCTTACTTAGAGTATAGAGTTTTAATATTAGAGAAGCACTTAAAAAGAAGTCTAAGATAGTAAATACTATAGTAATAGTACTAATAAATTAATAGTATAGTATTCTTACTAAAAAGAAGAGAATTTAGAAAGCTTAGAAGTAATATAGAGCTATCTAAATATAGTAAGACTATATATAGTAAGTGTAGAAAAGCGTAGGCTAGTAGCTTAATTGACTTAAGCTTATTTAAAATGCAGGGATACTATAATTAAGAGTTAGGATTAGGGAGGAAAAAATATAACTAACGATTAATTGGAAGTTAATAACAATAGGATTAATTGATTAGTAGAAGGCTATCAATTCGTTGATTGATTAGCTAATCAACGCATTGGACCCTGATTAGAAATTGAACTGATTGATGGCATATCTGAGAGGCCATGAAAGTAGTGCGCTTACGTAACTTCATATCCTTCTGCTTAACAGCCGACTACCAGGCGTACTTGGATTCTCCGTGCTCGTATACACTTTCGTCAACCGACCGCGACCACTATAGAGACTTATGCGATGCCATATTGGCCATGAGAAAAATCAGCGGACACAATCTGGAGAACGACCGTGTGCTCGCGCCCTACATTCGGAGGCACCTGCACGAGCCTTCTGCCAGCTTAGGTATATCCAGCAAGTGTGCCGAACTAATCGTCCTACGCTTCGCCCTTGCCTTAGATCAGTCACGTCGTTATGAGGGCTGTACGCAAATGGTCCGCGAAAGGGTTGGCATGCCAGCGCTAGCCAAAAAACTATGGACGGACAGGCAGCTACTCATCCCTCATCTTGGAATGCCCGAGTCGACACGGTTGAAGCTTAGTGAGGGCATCCTCTGGATGGCGAGGGTGTGGTTTGTCTCGATAGATGGGTCTGACTGCACATTGCCAGTCTTAAATGGTCTTAATACAACCTCTCAAGAGGAAGCCAGGTTCAAGTACACCCTGAGCCAGAGAGGGCAGGCCTTCGTTGATGATTTGAAGCGCCATAGGACTCTAGGGCAGCGCATGTTTACTATGGCCGTATGTGGCATTGTAAGCATACTGCGTGTAGAGCCACGCCCACGGTCCAGACTACCAATCTTCCCTGAGAACGCTCCGGAAGTTGTTCACGATCAGACTCCCGCGGAAGCCGGCAGAACACAGCCTAGGACTTCGAGAGAGTACGCATGGTGGGAGGCACGTGATTCCACGGCGATCCATCATCGCCGAAGAGCAGTTCGACGGGCTCAGGATGATTGACGTCTCACTAGCGCTTCTTGCGGTTCGGTCGTTCTAGGGGGACTTACTGGAACTGCTGCTCCCTTCCACGCTAGACGCTGTCTCTTGTATTGACCGACTCCCACTCAGTACCAGAAGTGGCCGCTCAGGTGGTTCGTGATGACATGCCAAGGCTGGAGAGCACATCATTATCCAGGAAATCGCGCCGGGATCGTCGGTCCAAGGGATATCACATTGGCGGCCGTAGGATCTCGCAGTTCTGATGATTTTCACACACGATGTTCCCGATGCTCAGAAAGGCGTTTGTAATTCTTGTCTCGAATGACACTTCGTCTTGATGTCGCAATGCGTTGATCCCAAGACGTGCTCGGCAATTGCTTGCTCCATTCTTGGCGCAACTAGATCCGCCCAAGATCTGCGACACTATCGGGTCGATCTGCACCTTACCCTGCTGCCGGGTCACGACATGAGTTCGATTTCATATAGAGCATGACATAGATGTTTGCACGCAATATTGAGATGATTCCAGCTGATCAGAGCCAAGACGCGGGCGGAGGGGATGGAGCGGTTGCGTGCGTGATGGCTTCGGTCTTTGGGCGAATATAAGAACGATCAAATCCATCGGATTTTGCAGGATTCCAACCGGCCACAGTACTGCACCACTCGCGATACGTACATCATCGGCGGCTTCCACGAAACGTTAGAATATCTTCAAAGATGTTGAAACTCGCGCTCGCCCTGTGCGCTCTCTCGCCAGTCATCGCTTCGCCAATCGGAGATCTTTCACCCACCCCAAGAGCACCAAGACATCTTCGCCCAGTGTACTCACGCGACGTAGAACCTAGATACGCTGATGGACAGCCCATCGATGGACAGGGCAAGGGTGCTCCCATCACGGGTATGCTGTCGAAGAGTGATATCTACCACGATTTCGACTTATCTGACACCTGTGTAGGAGGCACCAACAACCGCATCGACCGGGAGAATCCTGCCAATCTCGGGCAAGAGTCCACAGATAACGGTGCAGTGCAAAATCTGAAGTGGCGCTTTTCCGACTCCAAGACGAGACAACTCAAGGGAGGCTGGGTTAGAGAACAGGTCATCACCGACCTTCCAGCGAGCCACGACATTGCCGCCGCTCAACAAGCTCTTACCAAAGGCAGCCTCCGCGAGCTTCACTGGCACCGTGTCGTAAGTGTCCGCTGCAGAAGTGTGACTCTGACTCACTCTCTAACATCTACAGGCTGAATGGGGATATGTTACCAATGGGCGTGTCGCAGTCTCTGCGGTTGATGAATTCGGACGCAACCAGTATGAGATCCTCAACACCGGCGATATCTGGTATTTCCCGAAAGGAGAAGCCCACACCCTGCAAGGTCTCGACGACCATAACGAGTACCTCCTTGCCTTTGACGACGGCAATTTCGAGGCCTCTGGCACAACGTTTAATCTCGATGACTGGCTTGCGCACACTCCCAAGGACATTCTTGCAAAAAGTTTCGGTAGGTATTGATAGCCCAGCTGGGATCGTCCAGTACTGACAGATCCACTTCAGGTGTAGATGAATCAGTCTTCTCGGAACTGCCAAAAACGAACCCTTACATCTTGAACACCAATCTGACTTACGACTCAATCGACTCGCCATACGGAAAGCTAGAAGGAAATGCCTCCTACGTGTACCATGCTAGTGAGGTCGCACCCACAGTCGCGCCTGGCGGAGGAGGTACCATCCAGATCGTCGACTCGACAAACTTCCCAGCTTCCAAGACAATCGCCGCTGCCATCGTAACGTTGAAGCCTGGAGCTCTGCGCGAGCTCCACTGGCACCCAAACGTGAGTGTACTCTCTGTCTTCAATGCGACCGCTGTCTGCTAACATCTTCCAGGGCGAAGAATGGCTATACTTCCTCAAAGGCGACGCTCGTGCCACTGCATTCGTTGGCAATGTGTGTATTAGTCGTCCGTACAGACAATTCCAATGTACTGATACAGTTACAGGCCGCCGCCCGTACATTCGACTTCTCCGCAGGCGACACAGCAGTGTTCCCCGACAATGCTGGACACTATGTGGAGAATACTTCTGCCAACGAAACTTTGATTTGGGTTGAGCTTTACAAGAGTGATCGTGTGATTGACATTTCACTGACTCAGTGGCTTGCGTTGACGCCGCCGGGCATTGTCGCCAAGACACTCAACATCCCCATCGGAACAGTCAAGGGCCTGAAGAAGGAGAAGCAATTGATCGTGGCCTAGTAACTAGAGATTCGCAGAAACCACCATGCTCATCGAACAGCGGATCAATTGCTGTCGACAAAGCTCTTCTCACTTGCCCTGAGAGCCAAACAAGTAACAACGAGGCTGGCATTATACCTTTCACTTCGGAGGAAAGACTGTGGCAGGGTTAGTTCTCTAACCCATCATCATCCATTTTGTCTTTGCATTCTACATGATCATATGTTCACTTCGCAGTTTGTCGGAGATTGATGAAGTATGCTCTGCTGTTGATCTTCATTGTAAAGACTCTAGTATACAACACGTTGCGAGATGGCATATTCTGTGAATCCTGGCGGCACGATATTCTCATGTATATGCAGACTCCACAGAGCCCAACATTAGCTTCGAGTGGAGCGACAGACTGGCATTCTCATTGGGCCACAGCTCACACACTATCTGTTGAATTTGCTCTCAGAGCTGACGGGAACCTATTCTTCCTGACTAATCTCTCCCATGGCCGACGATGTCTCCCACCTGAATTGCTCGGCATAATGATCTGCAGGCACCCTCTTCCTGCCCACGTTTCCGTTGAGATTCTCTCGCAGCGACCCTCCAGGCACAGCATAATCCTCCCACATCAAGCCACGCTTCACCAATTCCGGACGCAGTAAGTCGACTACATCCTCAAAACTGCCGGGCGTGGTGAGATAGCTGATGTTGAAGCCATCAACGTCCGCGTCCCTGATCCACTCCTCGAAGACGTCCGCAACGACCTCAGCAGTGCCGACTGGTGCGGGATGGAAGCCTCCGAGCGCCATAGTCTCACCCAGCCGGCGCGGTGTCCAGGGTTTGTCGAGTCCCGAGACGTGGTTGAAAGCGGTCAGGAACGAGTGCACGGCATCCTCGCCTGGTGCACCTTTGAGCTCCAGCAAGTCATCGAGCGGATGCTTGCTTAGGTCGATGCCGGTATAGGCAGCAAAGACAGCAAGTCCGCCAATGACGTCTGCATTCTCCTTTGCGCGCTCGTATTTTGCTTGAGCTTCCTCCATTGTGGCACCGAGGATGGGAGAGATGCCGACGAAAAACTTGATGGACTTTGGATCGCGACCTCGTGCTGCTGCATCGGCCCTTATTTGTCGAACTGAGTCTGCAGATTGTGCCGGGTACAGACCGCCGATATAGATTGCTGTCGAGTTCAGTCAGTCATAAGGCCTGACTGCGGTGTACAAGGATCCAAAACTTACCTTCAGCATGCTTGGAAGCAAAAGCTCGGCCAGATTTGGAAGTACCTGCCTGGAAAAGAACAGGCGTCCGTTGTGGAGATGGATGCGTCTGATAGCGGCCACTCATCTTGAAGTATTTTCCTGGAACGCTGTCAGAGATGCGGCAACAGAAAACATTGCAACAAGCATACCTTTATGCTCCAGCTTTCGCACCTTCTCAGGATCAAACGCAATCCTCTTCTCGCGATCCCATACCACACTGTTATCGGCCCAAGTTGATTCCCAGAGCTTATAGCAGAGATCCATGTACTCGTCAGCTACAGCATACCTCTCGTCGTGAGGGACAACATCGTCGAAGCCAAGGGACTGAGCTGCGCTCTTTGCCCAGCTCGTGACGATGTTCCACGCCACTCTGCCGTTGGTGAGATGATCCAGACTGCTGAACGTTCTCGCAAGAAGGTATGGGTTCAGGTAGCTGGTAGACGCGGACACGCCAAAGCCAAGGGTCTTGGTCACAGCAGCCATGGCTGCAATCAGTACCATGGGATCCATACTGGCAGTCTGGTTTCCTGCCTTCAGTTGAGCGTCGCTATTTCCAGCAAAGACTTCTTGCCCGCCATAGCTGTCGGCAAAGAAGATGTAGCTAATCTTGCCTCGCTCGGCTAGCTTCGCGAGATTGGTCCAGTATTCGAGACGGTCTTTGGTGTGGCTTTGGTCTGATGGATCTCGCCACTGGCCAGGTGACATGTGGCTACCTGTGCAGGCATACTCGAAGAAGTTTAGAAGGATGCGTTTCTTTGTTGGTGGCATGGAACCCATTGCGATTATTTGAGCGATTGCTTTGCGAATGTCCGATTTGACGATGATGAGTGATTCTCGTAGCAACGCATGTTACAACAAAACTATTATATTACGTCTTGATCGCGTTTGCTGGACCACTGAAATAGCAACTACAGCGATTGGCGTCGGGTTGTATCCGATCCTGCTCCACCTGCAAGCGGTGTTGTTAATAATTCCGTCGGGTTCGACTTGGGCGTTCCGTCGGCTTATCCGCCATCGTTGATTCTGGTTATCGAAAGACCGCGCACAAGACGACAAGGACGTTCCACATACATGTAAGTCAAGATGAATTGATACACTATTACAATTCTCCGATCTAGACGGCCAGACCACAAGACTTCAACTGCTCGCAAATGAGCAATATCAATTACACGACCACTTTCAGCCAATTTTGATACTTTCACCATCATCAACCATGGGTTCCATCGCCCAGGTCAAACGCCCAGCGCGAATCATGAACATCTCTGGCTCACCTGTCGACCGACGCAATGCCATGTCAAAAGCAGCCAATTCGTCAGAACCTATAGACTTCTTGGTCGGAGACTGGATGAGCGAGCTGAACATGCCCGCCCGAGCATACAGCGTTGCCACCGAAGGCCACGACGCTATCGGATATGAACCATCATTCCTCGACGCATTGCTCCCCGCACTGCCCGCTATTGCTAGCAAAGGTATCAAAGTCGCAGCCAATGCTGGGTGCGTAGCAACGGAAGCGCTCTTCAACAAGGTAGTACAGATGGTCTCTGATCAAGGTCTATCCGGCAAGCTTTCGGTAGCATGGGTGGAAGGTGATATCGTCACGTCCACGATCCGGGCGTGCGATCCTTCATCCCTACGCAGCGTATGCACAACTCAGACTCTAGCCGACTGGCCGTTTGAGCCACTCTTTGCACAATGCTACCTCGGCGGCTGGGCCATTGCTCAAGCTTTCGAAGCCGGCGCAGACATCGTACTCTGTGGCCGTTGCGCAGATGCGTCTCCGATCGTAGCTGCAGCTGCTTACTGGCATGGCTGGCAGAGAGAGGACTTCGACCAGCTAGCTCGGGCTCTGATCGCTGGTCATCTCATCGAATGCTCGACATATGTCACCGGCGGCAACTTCACAGGCTTCAAGCAGATGGACTGGACCACCATCTACGATCTCGGCTATCCCATCGCTGAGATCGGCAGCGACGGTGATATTGTCATCACGAAGGCACATGGGTCTGGTGGGCTTGTATCGCCCGCAACTTGCAAGGAGCAGCTGCTATACGAAATCCAGGGCAAGTACTACTACAACAGCGATGTGACAGCTGTGATAGATGCTGCAAAATTCCAGTCGATCGAGCCAGATCGTGTTCGTTTGGCTGGAATCACGGGCTTGCCGCCACCACCCACCACGAAGGCTGGCATAACTGCTCATGGAGGATGGAAAGTGGACCTCAACTGGGCTTTAGTAGGTCTTGATCTGGAGGAGAAGAAAAGAATGTACGAGGTTCAGCTCCGACATAGCCTGGGCGAGAAGCGACTAAGCAAGCTCTCCATGCTCGACCTGACAATTTACGGCTCAGTGGCAGCAAACCCTCGGACCCAGAACTCAGCTACAGTCGACCTCCGCCTCGTCTTGCAGGCGCCAGAATACGCCAGCGTCAGCCCGGAAGAGCTCACAGCGCCGTTGTTCGACTTCATCATGCAAACCTTCCCAGCAGCAACGTACACCGGCAAGAACGTCCAACCCACCAGATTCCAGGAATACTTTCCAACCTTGATACCACAGCCTAACACCATTGTACACTTCAGCACCGGCCATCAGGCATTGGATATTTCCCCTCCAAGCCGCACGCTGACGGAACCTTTGGTTCAACCGTCCCATGATCCGGACTCTCCAACTCCACTGGACTCCTTTGGTCCCACTTCGAAAATCCCACTGGGGCGTATTCTCTATGGCCGTGCAGGCGACAAAGGCTCAAACTGCAATGTCGGCTTCTTTCCGGTGCACGACTCAGCCTGGCCGTGGTTGCGATCCTTCTTGACAAAGCAGTGCTTCATCGACTTGCTGGCCGACGACTACCGAGGCCAAGTCATCGACCGTATGGAGTTTCCAGGAATTTGTGCTGTACACTTTCTGTTGCATGACTGGCTAGATCGCGGAGTGACGGCGAATGCAACGTATGATACGCTTGGCAAGTTCGTCGCTGAATACGTCCGGTGTAAGGTTGTGGATGTACCGGACGAGATTATTGCGCTGGGGACTATGTGATAGCTTCTGGGTTGGGATTTACCCTTTCGTAAAGGAACGGTATGCCATTGCCTATGATATTGGCAATTGTCGCTGGCTGAAGCCTGAGCAGCAAGCCATCGAAGTGTCACGATCTTCAAGAGATGCTAGGCTGTCTGTCGAATATGTGTTTCCATGATTATTGAGATCCGAACGTGCCGGAAAGCCAAGATCTGCTGAATCATTACCCGTGCCTCGCCATTTGTGTTTCCGCTAAGTCACCAAGCACGCATATCTGAGTTTAGATAAGGTGGGTCGAATGACATGTTACTATCGTCAAAAGGCAAAGAAAAGTCAAAGGCCAGCTCAGGCATCACTCCAAGATCGTAAGATTCAGTCATAGGTTGGCGAGGGGTATTGTCCTGACTCGCAGCACCCTGAGCAGCCGAAGATTCGCCAGTCATCTTCATGAGCATGGCTGTGAACTCAGGCTGGTCCATTGAGTTCAGCGCTTTGTGTGTCTCGGGTTGCAGACCCTGAACATTGGGCCGTCGTGCACCTGGAGTTAGCTCGATCGTGTCCAGTAGTGGTTCTCTGATGGCTTCAAATAGATCTCGGTATCTGTATTACTTGTCAGCAGGGCTTCTGTAGACCTTGACCAGCGTTTTGGTGTGTCGGTGCGGAAAGAAGAGCCGAAATTGGAAAGGCTATGAAAGCACTTACCGCTTTGCACCAGGCCACCGCTCTGTGATTATATAAAGTACAATGCTGCAGTCGTTGATCATGTTCCTCGTTGCATTCGTAAGGACAAGGGCCGGCGAGTCCCACGCGCAATATAGTATCGTGATGCCAGCAAAGAAGACAGAGTGCAGCGCCATGAGTGAGAAGCCCACAGAGACACTTTGATGCAAACGCTTATAAGTCTGACAGATACCACCGCAAGATTGCACAGCCAATAGTAGGTATTTCTCTGCCGCCGTACCGGTAAGTAGGGAGGATTGAAGCAAAAATCGCACGGCTTGATGATAGTAGATCAACTGAAGAAGGGTCAGCAAGTGACTGTAGTATGTGGTGGGATTGGATTGGAGGACGGACATAGGAGTCACGGCTGTGAAGTGAACTTGTAGCAGTTCCCTCCATCGGGATCGTAGATTTCCACATTTCGAGATGTCTCAAGCTGACTTCAACCTCGGCCGTCAAAGCTGATGAATCAATCGTCTTGTCCACGCGGTAGATACTCTGCTGGATGCGAGACTCAATAATGCGCAGGCGGCATATGTGCGTGAAGGCGGTCGAGGATCTTCGAGAGTCGTTGTCCGTGCCAACCGGAAGTTCGGCATCGATATCTTGGTCAGCTATCGCAAAAGGGCGACCAAGTATGATAGAGGTTTGGCGGTCTAGACAATAGCAGCTCCAGAATATGCAACGGAGATGGTCCTCAGACTCAGCATCTCCGCTTGAAACGCCGATACGCTTCCTATGAAATCCCAGCTCGATGCTCATTCGCATCGCGATTCCAACGAGTGGCCAGGCTCCAGGGCCGCGAGGCGCGCGAAGGCCATATATAGCGAGGAGCAGCAGTATTTGCACGGTCTGGACGCTGGCACTCAGTGCCAATATCTCGCCTAGTAGAGCCATAGCTGATCGGTAGTGTTGTTCCGATCTAAAGCTGCCTGTCTCTCCTGTAGTCTCCAGAAAACGGCCTGCCGCGGCATAAACAAGGTGGAGTGCAGCGATGTCGAAGCGGTCTTCCAGCTGTGCTCTGTTTCGGTGTAGCTCTTGCAAATGAGACAGCCGCATGACCGGCCACAGGATCGCAATGTAGTGCAAGTACCCTTTGCTAATCATGCGGTCGGCGATGACGTCTGGAATGCCAGAAAGCGTGATGTTGTCGGTAGAACCGGGCTGCACTGCGTTCTCCAAAGATTTGGGAGTCAGATTCTGATTCAGCAGACCTGATGGTGCAGATTGATCGAACCCGCTCTTCCTGGACACAACGGCATGCAATACTCGTCCGAATGTCTGATCTGATGCAGGGCCAACAAAACCTCCGGTAGCTTGCAATGTCAGATCTTGGAATGTGCGAGACGGCTCTGACAGGCTTCCGGTCACGCTCTGAGGTGGAGAGTTAGGCAGAGGTGGGCTGGACATCGTTGGAGGTGAGATATTCGATGTGGACTCATGCGAGGTATGCGGTTCATGACCGGTCTGAGGTTCATGGCTGATCTGGGTCAATCGTCCCAAAGCACCTTCCAATTCCTCAACCCTTCGTCTGGCACGGAGATATTGCTCTTGATTGCGGTTCAACGAGAGGCTGAAGTCATACTCGCATGTACTGTCGGAGTTCGTGCAATTCGAGCAGCTTGGGCTTGAGCCATCGCACTTCTGCTTACGTGCCTTGCAGCGACGACAGGCCACAGCCGTTCGAGCACGCTTCCGCGCCTTCGAGCCTGAAGGCTCGTGCTGCTCCTCCGCTGAGAAGTCCATCGCTGGCGTGAACAACCGGACATGCTTACGACGGTACGTATATCAGCTTTCCGTCGGTTGGAAATGGGCAGCCCCGCCGACGGAAGATGTACACCAGCCAAGGAGTTGATGTGATAGGCAGGTTTGAGATAGCAGTCAGATAACAGGCTCGGGCAAGGGTGAAGACCACACATGGGACTCAGCAAGCAGATCGGAATTTCCTATCAATAGCTTGCTATCTCGTACCGTGTAAACGTAGCCGAAGTACTTCTCTCGTGTATTCACATGGGCGAGTGAGCTGGCCTACAGAAACGCCCCGCATCACCGTAAGAATGCGAAAGATAAGGGTATTTGATTAGCTTACATGTCCTAGCTTTAACTCTATCGAGATAGCGGCGGGTTGATCTCTATGAAGCAAACGGCGCGAATTTGCCGATCGGGACGTTTCTTTCCGACTTCTGTTCTACCTTGGCCTACCTCCCGTGGAAAGCATCCCACTCACGCACGATGCCCTTGACGTCCAGCTCCGTCGAGAAATTTGCACCGCCGATAACACCCGTCTGGATATCGTTGCGAAGCTTGGTGGCAGTGTCCATGTGTTCCCAAAGAACATCATCCTTGGCGCACAGCACCAGGATCGGACACTGCACTCGTAAGAACAGTGTCTCGGCGTCTTGGTTCCAAACTGCGCCATAGATCAACATACGCCCCTTCCACGCCTGAACATGTTCAACAACCTCATGTTGTCGGAGCGCCAGATCCTCGCCAATCCCCATCTGCCCAAGGTAATCCCACGTCTTTTGCAGATGCGATCCATCTGGCACAGGCTCATTGAAGGGGACTAAAAAGATCTTGCGCATTCTCTGTCTCTCATCATAACCGATTGCAGTTGCGCCGATCTGGCAGATGCTCTGCACTAGACCAGGATGGCTGGCAGCAATCTGTGTGGCGAGAGACGCGCCAGAGTGATGGCCGATGATGTGAATGGGCTGTTCGGTGACTCCAAGGCAGTCCAGCGCCGTGATGAAGATATCAGCGAACCATTCAGTTCCAGTGCGTTCGATCTCTTTGATCTGTTCTGGCGTAGGGTCGAATGAGCCGCCAAAGCCAGGCATGTCGAGCGCATAACAGGAGAAGCCTTCGCCGGCATAATGCAACATCAGCTTCTCGTAGCTGCGCGAGGAAGAGGCAGACTTGTGTAGGAGCACTATGACGCCCGCCTCATAATCTTTTGGTGTAACATGCCTGTAGTGTAGCTGCTGAGACTCGTTGATATCGACGTAGGCCTTCTTGACTGATAAACGCATCATGATGAAGCTTTGGACGAATCGACGAGATCATGAACGCTGTCTTCGACTATATACTACAATCTATACCAAGTCATCGGGTCGAGATCCGATGACTCTTCGGAAGCTCATCCACTAAGCTTAAGCTGTATGGGACAGTCACCGATGCACCGCATGCCTTCGCGCTCCGCTCATCTAGGCGTCCCCAATTTCTTGATGCTGGGCTCGGGCTGCTTCTGCTCCGGTGTCGGCACACTGATGCCGCTGAGGTGGTCGCCTTCGCTATCGCTCATCAAGACAGTCTCATATGGGCTTCCAGGTGGAGGCGCCAAAAGACAGATGACATAGTACACCGTCGCTCCTCCACAGAACCCGATGATCCACGTAACAGAGAAACATCTCTGCCAGTTCACTGATACCTCGATGGCACCGGTTGCAGCAATAAAGCCAGCTGGTGACGAATTAGCATGCTGGCGCAGATGTGTACGAGAACGATTGACTCACGGAAAGAAGGCCACACCGCAAGGCTCCACGCAGTGAACGCTCGCCAGTTCAGACCAGCCGTGAACCAATAGATGCTCTCCCCCTTTCCGCGATAGAAGTCTGGCACTCGCCAATGCTTGCGGCGGACAAGCCAGAAGTCCACGGCATTGATACCAGCGAGCGGTGCGACAAACTACACATCGAAACTATCAGCTACTCTCAGTGGTACTGTGCAAGTTCTTCTCGGTACTCACCATACCAAAACTGCTCAATACAGTTATGAAGGTGCCAGGCGCGTTGACGAAGCGCCACGGATTGATCAAGTAGCCGACAAGACACATGATCAGACTTCCGCGGGTAACATCAATCCATCTCGGAGCAAGAGCCGCAAGATCCATGCCACAAGAGACCGAGTTCTGCACCAGGTTCGTAGCGATCTGTGAGATGAAGAAGCCCATGCCCGCAAAGAAACAGCCTGCACGAGAGGAAGCGTTGTAATTGTCTTCCAACAAGAATTGCAAGACGAAAATCGGATTCCAGATCAGTTTCCCATACATGTCGTTGACAGCGCTCGTGGCGAATGCACCAAGCGTGGCGCAGATTGTGACTGTTACCGGGCCAGAGACGAGCTGGTGAACCACTGGAGCCCGACGAGTCTTAGCGAACCGTGTCCAGTCTGATTGGCGGATACAAGCACCCGTCCACGCACCCGCGACAGCGGACATAGCTTTCAAAATCAGGAACGAGCGTGTGCTTGAGGAGATTGATGTCTTTGGCGGCGCGAGCGGGGCGCCACCGTTCGATGCAACTGCCCAGATGAACATGGAGAACATGGTGCAAGTCGTGGTCACCAGAGACTATTCCGTCAATTGAGATCAGCGTATGTCCTGCTTAGTAGCGTTCCCTTGTGCAATTCAGATTGACTTACTACTGCGAGTACAGGCTGGAGTCTGGACGGATGCACGAACATGATCGGCGTGAACATGAATATGTAGATCACAAACCCGATGAGCTGCTGCGTGGTGATCTGCGCTGACTCTGGCAAGGTATTGGCCATATTGTGGAAAGACGGAAAGATCGAGGAGAGAACAACGCTCGCTGCAAGACCTCCCCAGTATGCCTGTATCCCAAAACTAACGATCGTCAGCAATTCGAGATGTACAATGACATAGCCTGCGTCAGGTTCCGATACTCACAAGATAAAGTTGACGAAGCATTTGACCATGACGACAAACCACGCTCCATACATCCCGAACGTGGCTCTACTCATCATTGAGAAGCCCAGATGATAGCGGACACCAGGTTCGCCGCAGAGGTAGGCAACGAAACCAGACACAACACCTCCAACAGCGATGCCGCCCAGTGCTCCGCCTAAGTCCAGCCCGCTGGCCAGATTGCTCGATCCAAGACTTTGTATGTCAGCTTTGTGTATGAAGATTGTGGCGGCGTCTACCTACGCCCATGCCGTCGTATTTAGACCTGCTGCTACCCCTGTTGGGATTGAATGTCAGCGCTGATCACTACTGAAGGCAGAAGATTGTCGTTGAGCCAACATACAATATCCAAGGAACGCGCGATTGGTAAATGTTTGATGCTCTTCAGGGCAGGGCAGAATATCCGCATTCGCCCATCGTGAATCTTCGCTGTTCAGCTCCAACGACTTGAACGTCCGAGGTAGACGGGGCTTGAGAGACTTCATTTTGGTGGCTCAAAGAAGTTCAGCTCGTCCGCTTGATGTCTGGTACTGGCCATGAGGACAGTATATCAACATGGACATGGTGTAGCTTGTTGTCGGAAGGACGCAGACCTTTCCGGTGCTCAATGCGTGTATCTGCGTATCTTCATGTGTATCTCAACAGTGATATCCCTCGACTCGATAGGCTCAGATGCTTCCGAAATAAAGGCAAGGGAGGGTTAGGGTCATCATGGAGGCGTCGCCGGCATGGAGTGCCTTATCTTGATAACGGACGATAGGGTGAGATGCTTCCGAACGATAGATGAAGGAAGACCTTGAGTCAGGTTGTAGGTCTCTATAGGTTCTTGGTGACAAGATACGACTCAAGCAATATGCCTCGTCTCTCAATTGAGCTGTTGCTGCATCGTTCTTCTTTTCGTTCATTGGAGACGGCTCCAGTACTCGATCGCCACTCGCCATGAGCGCACGCCGTGAAGCACCGATAGAAGCGCCAGACAAAGAAGCTTTGGTGCAAAGGAATCCACACGGGAACTTTGCAGCTGTAGAAGCATCGCGCCCCGACTACGATAGCTCTTGTCAGTGGACCCCGACCAAGACGCCAAATCCCAAGTGGACATACGGCGATGGTGCGAATAACGACGCATGGCAGAAACATAGCTTTATCGAAATTGACCCGGACGAAGCGACGCGGCCATCAAACCTCAATTACAAGCTGATGATCTCTTCGACCGTTCCACGTCCAGTCGCACTCCTGGGCACTATCTCCAGTTCCGGAGTTCAGAACGTCGCACCATTTTCCTACTTTCAAGCTGTCTGTGCCAATCCACCGCTATATTCAGTCTGCTTTGTCGGCGAAGACCGAAATGACAGTCTTCGTAACGTGCTCGAGACCCGAGAAGCCTGCATCAGCATCATCAGCGATTCCTTTGTCGAAGCAGCAAATGCAACGTCGATCAATACACCGCCTCACATCTCCGAATGGCCTCTGACTGGGCTGCATCCATGTCCTGGAAGACTCGTCAAGCCGAAGTATGCCCTTGAGTCCGCCTTCTCCATTGAACTAAAGTACCACTCACACCAAGATATCATGAGTCCGAAGTCAGGAAAACGAACAGCAACGATGGTCCTGCTCCAAGCCGTCCTATTTCATGTCTGGGAGGATTCTATTGCAGAGGACAAAGCGACAGTGGACATTGCCACTTTACGACCTGTTTTCCGAGCTGGTGGAATTACGTATGGGGTCTGTTTGAGTGGCTTTGAGCTCCTGCGGCCAGAGGCGTATCGAAAGGTTCGTGAAAGAGTGGGATTGCAGGACTTGTGCAGAGACTTGGAGTCAGGAACACCCTAGACAATCTGCTACATCAAACGGCTCAAGCTATCTGACTTCATGCATCATATGCATCAGGTTACAAAGCGCTGTGTAGGTTCATGGAAGATAATTTGCAGTAGCGGTACGAAAGCGACGGTCTACACTGTTATTGGCTTTCTGTCTCAAACTAATGATGGCTATTACATTCTGACCACAAGCTTCTTTCCCCCAGTGTCTCCTCTTCGCAGTCTTAGTAGCCCATTTTCAACTGCCGCGAGACCACCGTTCAAGGCAACACGTTCAGGCACCGTAACTTTGCCCTCCGACACCAGCTCAGTCAAACGGACGGCGTACTTCCTAGACGTTGAATCCAAGACAAATCTTTTCATCTCAACATTCACAGTCTCAACATTCTTTGGAGCGGCGATAGGCGGTGCAGGCACTGCGAGAGGCGCGAATTTGGCAGATCGCTGCTTCGACAGACATTCGACGCCATGGACTGCTGACTGCGGACCAACCAGATCGATGCCATAGAGGATATGATCTTGTCCGATCTGTCGCACCTCAAAGGCGATATCCTGGAGTGATCGTCTATCTCTGACAACGACATGATGAGCTCCAAGATCGAGCAATTTCTGCTTCGTACGCTGTGATGCGACGGTGATGACTCTGAGACCAGCTGCGGCCGCGATCTGTACTGCGAACTGTCCAGTAGTGGTTGAGCCTCCCCAGATGAGCGCAAAGTCTTCGCCACGGGAAGCTGTAGTCATCATCGGCAGATCAAACCACTTCCACAGCGTCATCGCGGCAGTCAGACCAGCAACTCCCAAGCATGCAGCTTCTTCAAAGCTCAAATGGTCCGGTAAAGCAATCACAGTATGCTCTGGCGCCACCACAAAGTCCTGGAAACAGCCGGCTCTCCGATCTCGATAGTACGTCGATGTCCAGACTCTCTGCCCAATGCGAAGCCCTTCCACTGATGTACCTACGGCTTCAATAATACCCGCACACTCTCTGCCGTTGATCCATGGTAACGAAGGCATGCAGAACTTGTACTCGACAGTTTTCCAGTCGATCGGATTCAGTCCCATAGCCTTTGTTCGTAGTAAGATCTCATTGGCACCTAGATCTGGTCGGGAAAGCTCGGAAAGTGTGTATTGATATTGCTCGTTGACTAGCAAAGCCTGGTGAGGCAAAAACTCGAGCGATCTGGTTGTCGGATCTGATGTTGCATTTTCCTTCACGGAAGAAAATGCTGTTTTTGACGACCTTAAAATCCGCCTGGCTGGCTGCACATTTTCGACCAGTGTCATTGTCGCCATGGCTGTCCGAATGTGAAGTCTTGCAAGAGATTGATTATGCTCTGAAGTATTGATGGCATTCTAATGATGTATACATGTTCATTGTTGATCTTGCTCAGCTCAATCTTAGCCAACAACACCGGATTCCTCGACATGCTTCCGAATTCGTCTCTCTCCGATCGCTATAGTTAGATTGTTAGCCACGAGAGAGCTTTTCGGCATTTCTGTGTTCTTCCGATGGCGGATCGGGAGTGAGAAGGTCTTTCCGAAGGTGGGCGGTTATCGATTAACTTGAAGCCGGAAATGATCGGTACAGCGTGAATTAAAATCCGATAGATGTGTTAGTATGGCACTATTTGGTCCAAGGTCGCTTGTGCAAAATGGCGTCAATCTCCCGAAGCTTTGTGGCTGTCTCCCTCGCCTACATTGAGCACACATAGCAACTTCACTTGTTGTGTGATTAATCATTATCTTATTGTCCAGGTCGTCAACTCTTCCATATCTCTTTGGTAAGGGACTTGTGAAGCTTTCGACCGTCTTGGACTTTCGCATTGTTATCTCCGCATTCGACCACCCTTCGTCCGACGACTTGATGACTTCGACAAGTACTTGTGTACAGGATTTATACTTCACGATGCCATATTCCATCTGAAGGAAGGAAAGCTGTACTCTTACTTCTAAGACGGGTGTTTCCAGCTTCAGTGTATTCGCACACCTGCCCTCAACGGGAGTCACAGCCAGCGATAGAGTCATAAATCCTTCATGGATTTAGCGCGGCATGCGCACTTTCTCAAGCGAAGCTAGCGCCATTCGATCGATATAGGTACTTACAACTTCAACATGCACTAGTCTCAAGCTGGTATATGAGAGGCGTCGGGAATGCATCCTGCAGCGGGCATTATTGGTATCGGCTTGGCAGCTGATGAATCGTGTGAGTCTTTCAGCTTGTGCTCGGCGGTGAAGCTGAAGGTTAATGAGTATCTCAGATCCTTCGTGCCATTCCATGGAGTCATTCGTTTGCCGATAATGTGAGTCAAGAGATGATCCATTGGCCTTGCAGGCTCAAGTAACACGCTTTGGCATTTTATATATTCCTCCTGTTCTTTGTTTCCATGACAGCCTCCGCCGCAACAACGAGAGAAATACCATGGCAGGTCCTACCGAAGTGAGAGAGTCGTTTCTACTGTTGGACGAGCCGACTGGCGAAAAGGTCTCCAAGACGGAATTGAAGAAACGCCAGAAGCTCCGCGCAAAAGAGGCAGAAAAGCAAAAGAAAGCCGCAGACGCACCTTCAAAGATCCAGCAGAGAATTTCAAGCGAACAAGAGGAGACTGATCTCAGCGCTCACCAGTATTTCGAGATCCGGAGCAGTCGGATCAACACCCTCCGCGAGACCAAGAACTCTTACCCTTACCCACACAAGTTCGAAGTCACCACCGACCTCGGCGAGTTTTTGACAGAGTACAAGAGCCTAGTCAAAGGCGAAGAAAGAACAGATGTACCAATACTGATTGCTGGACGTATCTACACCAAGAGGGTATTTGGCAACAAGCTTGTTTTCTACGATATCCGCACCGAGGGTGTCAGGGTTCAGGTAATGTGCCAGGCCCAGAACGCAACCACCAGCTTTGAAGAACAGCATGAGCTCTTGCGAAGAGGTGACATCGTAGGTGTCGTTGGCTTCCCTGGGCGGACATCGCCGAAGAGCCGCGAGGAGGGTGAGCTGTCGATATTTGCCAAACAGGTCGTTCTCCTCTCCCCCTGCCTGCACGCTTTACCATCTGAGCACTACGGCTTCCAGGATAAAGAACAGCGTTTCCGACAACGCTATCTGGACCTCATCATCAACGATCGTTCTCGGCAGATTTTCCGTACCCGAGCCAAGATAGTGTCTTATTTGCGACACTACTTGGACAGTCGTGATTTTACCGAAGTCGAAACTCCGGTGATGAACGCCATTGCTGGAGGCGCGACCGCTAGTCCTTTCGTTACATATCACAATGACCTCAAACGACAATTGTTTATGCGTGTTGCACCCGAGCTCTACCTCAAGATGCTGGTGGTGGGTGGTCTTGAAAGGTACGTCGCGTAACAACACGCCAGCCTCGTGCTCATCATCCAGAGCTGACAACGAACAGAGTCTACGAGATTGGCAAACAGTTCCGCAACGAAGGCATCGATCTGACTCACAGTCCAGAGTTCACGACTTGTGAATTCTATCAAGCTTATGCGGACTACAATGACCTGATGGTCATGACTGAGGACCTGATCTCCAGTATGGTTAAGCATATCACGGGAGGTCATGAGACCACCTTCCACAGTCAGACCGGACAGGTTTACACGATCAATTGGCAGAGTCCATGGAAGCGAATCGACATGATGCCCGCATTGGAAGAAGCTTGTGGTGACAAGTTTCCACCCGGAGACCAACTTCACACTCCAGAATCTGGCACCTTCCTCAAAAAAATGATCGAGAAAATGAACGTAGAATGCACGCCACCTTTGACCAATGCTCGCATGCTGGACAAGCTGGTTAGTGAGTTTGTAGAAGACAAATGCGTCAATCCCACGTTTCTGATGGGCCATCCGCAAATGATGTCTCCGCTAGCCAAGGCTCATCGCGACACCCCCGGTATCTGTGAGCGTTTCGAGGTGTTCGTGTAAGTACTTCGTACACTCGCAGGACATTTGCGTACGGTTGCTAATTCCTGACAGCACCTCCAAGGAACTCTTGAATGCATACACAGAGTTGAACGATGTATGAAGTCCTGTCACTTTTGGTATTGACTTGAGCTTACTATCCTCGCAGCCTTTCGACCAGCGGATGCAATTTGAGGAGCAGGCGAAACAAAAGGCTCAGGGCGACGATGAAGCCCAGATGGTCGATGAGAATTTCTGTCAAGCTCTTGAATACGGCTTACCACCTACTGCTGGTTGGGGCATGGGTATTGACCGGCTCACGATGTTCTTGACCAACAACTATAGTATCAAGGAAGTATTGACGTTCCCGATGATGAAGGATGACAAGGTCGATAGGGGAAAGGTAGAGGCCATTGAAAAGACTGGCACTACAGCGGAATAGTATTGAAGATGTGCATAGCGCATGCAGTCTATTTACCGAGCATTGGTCAATCTGACCAATCGATGTGCTTTCTAGTCAGGTCAATCACTCTTTCATCACTCCTTTCGACCACCATAGGCCTTCACTGTGTAGCCTCCATACTCGACGGAGCCAGTAGTTCCCTCGGGAGCGTCGATCGCGATCTCAAGACCTCCAGATCTATTCCGCCACGGTGCAAAGATAACCCCGGCAGGCGTCTTCCTCTTCCCTGACACCCACTCTGGCGCGCCATGCACGAAAGGTCTAAGCGACCAAGTCATCCAACCAGGCGTACTCGCACGTAAGCCAAGGATATACTCTGGGAGGATATAGCTGGGAGCGGATGACCAAGGGTGGCTTAGAGACATGTGTGTGTCCGGTACACGGCCATCAAACCCAATGTTCTCCCAAGTAGCACCGGTGTAGTTCTCATTCCGCACGGTCATGGACTTCCACATGCCGTTCATGAGAAGGTCCAGCGGCTCGCTGAGGGCTTTAGCTTCGGTGGGATTAGAGCTCTGTTTGACTGCAGTCTGCATAATTGCTTCGAGTAGAAAGCCATTGACGTTGGGTGATGCTGTCTTTACTATGCTTGCGTTATCGCTGTATTTGTCACGATATCCGATGTGATCAAGTTGTCCGGGCAAAGCCTTCATGATCGATGATTCAGCTTGTTCCTGTGTCGCGATACCTGACAGTATGGTCCAAGCAATACTCTGGCTCGAGTAATCTTGGGGTGACTCTGGCGAGATGCTAAACGTACCAAGCGCAGGAGACCAAAGTCTTTGCACGGCTGTCGCTAGTGAATCAGCTTTCTTGGTGTATAATCCAAGGCAATGTCTATATCACCAAGGTCGGTTGCCACTGATGCCATCCGCCGAAGCGCGAGGCTTAAAGTGGCTGTTGGGGCGGTACCGTTGATTGGTCCGAGCCAGAAGCTGCGTACAGACATTCCGAGCAGACCATTGGAAGGATCAATGTATGCACTGACAGCTTCGAGGATATGCTTAGTCTGGTTCCAGTAGTTTCGAACAAATTCAACATCACCAGTGTCCTCGTAGACATTCCAGAGTGACAGCAAGAACAATATCTGATAGTCAAGAAGAATTGAGTTTTGATACTGAGGCTCTGGGGCAGATCCCATCAGAGGCGCAATAGGTATCAAACCATCACTAAACTGTCGCGCAAACACGAATCGTAGAGTTCCATAAGCATGATCGAAACGACCTGTTGTAGCACCTGTTTGCTGGCAGCATGATGAAATGAGCGTATCGGCATTTTTAGACATTCGCGACTTACTGATGACGCGCGAAGTATGATAGAAATCTCCAGTCCAGACGAGGCGATCGCGCTTAGGTGCATCTAGAAAAACACTCTCGTCGTTCGTGTGAGCTGTGTAGTCATAGAGAAGCATTGATTTGTTTCTCCCCTGACCGTTCAAGGGATCAGAGTAAAGCAGTGTTCCGTGCGATGACACCACTTTGGCGTTCCGGAATATGGCTTCTTGGTTAAGAAATGGACCAAAACCCCAAGAGCCAGTCGGGACCGTGTCAAGAGCGGTGACGAACGATTTTTTGTATGCAGACCACGAGATAACTGCTACAATGTGATCATTGATCGAGACCGAGTACGAATCTTCTCTCAGCTTTGTAGCGATGTGGTACCATTGCCCTTTCACAATGGGAAAGGGAATGCTGAACTGTACAAGAGGACCTGACGAGACTGCAGATGTATTGAGCACGCTGTAACCAGTTGTGAAGGTCAGTGTGTTTCGTCCGAGTTGAGGCGAGAGGCCACCTTCGAGAGGTTCGACCGCCTCCTCGCTCGTCAATACAAAGTAAGATTGTTGAAGAAGCGGGCCAGGCATATAAGTACCCGCAGCCCAGCCTGTGCCACTGTCCAAGATCTTGGTTTCGAAGTCAAATTGCCAATGATCATCAAAGTCTGCAGAGTTCAACGCGGGAGCGTAGACTGCCGCAGCTTGACCGAAAAGGTGCACACCTTCTGATATGACGTTCCAGGTCGATGGCTGCGAGTCCGCGTCGAAACATGCATTTTGCACCGTCTGACCTCCAAGGTCGTAGATATCGTTGTAGAGTTGACTTGATGTCTGCAAGGTGCCCGCAATTTGCTCTGGCGATTTTTTCTCGCGGGTCATCTGTACTCCAATCTTGGTGATGTTGATACCGGAACCATTGACTAGACGCAAAGATTGCCAACGGAAGCCGCCTTGTTGATAGGGGACCCTATAGGTTCCAGGGCGTGCTACTCTCAGTCTGTCTGTCTCAAATGTGCTTGACAACATTGTTGAGTACACCCATGCTCCATCGCCTGTAGGGCTCTCCAGTCCGTAGAAGGTCTCTCCATACCGAATATCAACCGTTGCTTGTTCCCTGACCCCGCCGACATCGATGTAAACAAATCCGCCGACCTCAGTGGCGTAATCGAGGGTAAGAACAAGGTGACTCGTATTCAGAGTGATGGCGCGGCTAGGCCAGGCCTCTGTCTCCATGTCCACTACGCTACCAATAGCATAGTGCAACGGTTGGAGGTAGGGATACGGGCGCTTCGGAGTATGGTAATCATCTTGCCTGGCTAATTTTAAATTCCTTGCCACTAAAGGAAAATTTTGTCACTTGCCCTTCGGCCAAGGTGAGCGTAGCTGCTGAGGCGATCAGGATAGTAAGAACTAGGCGATGCATATCGAATCAAATGACAGAGTGCGATTTGAGCAATTGTCAACAATTGTACATGCCGAAGGCTGATATATTGTTACTGCCATTGCAAATGATTGCAAGCAAAACTCGCAGCATCTCCACCCGAAGACATACCCTCCTTCTCCTCACAATTGCCCTTCCCTCCTCACCTACAGCTCTAACCCCGCAGACAATTGCATCAACATCTTCAAATGGGAGTAGTTGATGGAGAAACGACCTTACCCCAACCTACCCCCAGATGATATCCCCGGCGGGGCCCCACCGGAACCATTGATCTACCGCCGCCCACTCGGACCGATGTTGTTGACGGCACATCATCACCAGAAGGGTGCAAATATACCTTGCTAAGGATACCACAGGCTTGTATCCATGCGGTGGAATTGTACGCGACGTGGTACACTCAGATCAATGACTCCGAGTAGCGAGCGAGTTCGTTTGTAGCACTGTGAGAGACAATAAGCCCACGCTTCTCGCTCAAGGCACGCCGTGCATCTCTCGCCTCATCACTTGATCCTGCTCAAGAGTGATTGCAAGAGACTGCTTTTACAGCTTTTCTAACCATGTCTCTCGGAATAGCTCTGATCGGTGCTGGAATATTTTCCACAAAAGGTGAGTCTGACCAAGCCTCATACCATCAGAAATTCATTGTGCCGCCAGCACGAGTAGATGGAATGATCCAGTGTTAACATCAATTCGCATGTAGAGCATTTGCCAGCGATCCAAGTATGTTCGGGCCTCGTCCTCAAAGCCATCTACGCACGATCTGAACACAGCGCGCAAAAGCTGGCCGACCTCGCCAATTGCGGTGCGGATGTGTTCTATGCCTCTCCTGAAACTACAGGGAAATCGATAGATGCGCTTTTGCAGCGCTCCGACATCAATGCTGTCATCATCGCCGTACCGATCTCAGAGACTCCCGCTCTCGTTCGTCAGGCTCTGTCAGCTGGCAAACATGTTCTCAGCGAGAAGCCGATAGTACCAGACCTTGCAACAGCCAAGGAGCTGTTCGCATTTGCTCAAAGCCAACCGTCAGTTCTGTGGGCCATAGGAGAGAACTTCCGCTTCTGGAACTCGATCAACGAGGCTCAGCGTCAGCTAGCAGAGTTAGGAGGCAAGCTTGCATCATTCGAGATCAGTGCTGCCAACTTCACTGATGCCAGCAACCCATTCTTCCATACGAAGTGGTGAGTGATATGTTAGGACTATGTCATGGTCTCATGGGTTGACAGCAATACCAGGCGACAAACCCCTACATTTCAAGGCGGATATCTCCTAGACGGCGGTGTGCACTTCACCGCTGTCCTAAGACACTTATTGGCCCCTCTGAGAACCAGCGTGACCAGCGTCTCGGCACAGACAAGTTTGCTGCAAGAAGCCCTTGCCCCAGCCGATACTATCGCTGCAATCCTGAAGACAAGCAATGGAAGCATAGGCTCTTTTAGCATCTGCCTCGGAAGCGCATTCAAACGCGGCATGGCCTTTGAGATCGTGACAGACAAGGGCAAGGTGCGAGTAGACATGATGAAGAACGTTGTCCGGACAACGAAGGCTAGCGATGGGACTTTAGAGACTGCGTTGACTGAGACGGAGATGAGTTGGGGAGTTAACGAAGAGGTTGCGGCGTTTGCTGAAAGCATCAGTACCGGCGTTCTAGACAGTCGTCTAGCAGCAAGCGAAGCTCTAGCAGATCTCACCCTGTTGGAGGCGATGCTTGTTTCGGCGGGCAGGAACGGCTCGCCAGTGGCAGTATCCGAGCATGCATACGAGTAGCTAGCAATCAGTACCACGACTCCGGAATCGTGAAACGCCATCGAGGAGTCGTAGAGATACCGAGTGTTCAACGGTACCAGACTCTCCAAAGACGCTAACGCTCGATTCGTAAAGCAATGTCAAGCGTCTCCAAGCTGAGACTTGCTGAACATTCCCCACTCTCCAGTCCACTCTATTTCCTAGGCTCCAACAACAGCTCACCCGCAGGCTTACCCTCCTTCCCAAACCCACCAGCCGAAGAATGTACTTTTCGTCCACGCACCCAAGTCTCCGTAACCACACCTTCCAGAGTCTTTCCCTGATACGCCGAGATGGTGTTGCGGAACAGCATGGTACTCTTCTGCACAAGGAACTTCGCTGTGTCGTCGAATATGGCCACATCGCCATCGAAGCCAACTTGCAGCGAGCCTTTTCGGTCTTCGAGGCCCACTTGTAGAGCTGTCTGGACGCTGCAAAGCCTAGCTACGTTAAGCAGTGTGTCGTTGACAGCAAGACCACGGCGCATAGCTTCGGTCCATAGAATGGGAAGGCCGAGTCCGACGGAGCTGACACCGCCCCATGCTTCGAGGAAATCGCCTGCTTCGCTCGGGTCGGTGGAGTTGCTCTTAGTACCTGGTACATTCGATGGCAAAAGCTTGAGATCCGGTGTGCAAGGCGAGTGGTCCGAGACGACGGTCTTGATCACGCTGTCTTCCCGATCGAGCATTTCGCTCCACAAAGCATCCTGGTTGGACATTTCGCGGATCGGAGGCGCACACTTGTGTCTTGTGTCTCCGTTTTCGATCTGCTCGGCCGCAAGGCTGAGATAGTGGAAGCAGGTCTCGGCTGTGATCTTGACGCCTCGTTGACGAGCTTCGCGGAGCATGGGGATGGCTTCCATAGCTGACAAGTGCACAATGTGTAGTGGCAAGTTCGGAGCAAGGTGGGCCAGGGACAATATCTCTGCAATAGCGGTCACCTCGAAGCTCGCGGGTCTTGTGTCTAGATAAGTCTGGTACTCATCCGGAGGACCGCTGGGCTCCCAAGTTGCTTGGACAGAGGCGTTGGCTTCGGGCTCCTTCTCTGCATGGAACATGACCGTGGTTGGCTGATCGGCGAGTTCAGCAAATGCCTTCTCAACATCTTCTGCAGTAACCGGAGGAAATTCTTCCACGCCACTATCCATCATGAACCCTTTGAAGCCTCTCACGCCCGCCTGCACCAACGGCTTGAGATCCTTTGCATTTCCTGGGATGAGACCACCGTGGAAACCAACATCAACCCAGCACTGTCCTTGCGCTGCATCGATCTTCTCCTGAAAATTAGAGACGTTCGTTGTAGGCGGAATTGCATTAAGAGGCATGTCGATAACAGTAGTGACGCCACCAAAAGCAGCTGCACGGGTACCATGCCAGAACCCTTCCCACTCTGTGCGGCCTGGCTCATTGAGATGCACATGGGCATCGACCAGACCCGGCATGATGATCTGTGGACTGTAATCCTTGTACTCGGTGCCTGACGGGAATGCGGAGGCCGGCAGCACTGACTCGGAGACTTCCACAATCTTCCCTGTTGCTGTTGAGATGACTATGGTTGCTTCCCTTAGTTTATCGCCTATCACTGCACGGCTCGAGGCCAATACAGTGAGATTAGAAGGTACAGCCAGCCGAGTATTTTCATCACAGTCCTCTCCGGCTTCGTATGCATGAATAAGGCGAGCTGCTCAAAGTTAGTACAAAGAAAAACTAATCAATGTTGAAGGAACAGTCTCACATCCCAGGAGCAGCGACCCAGCAAGCCTACAAAAAGCTTTGCCTCCGACCATGATGAGAAAGAAGAAAGAGGCAGAGAATCTATGAGAACGATGAAAGAAGAACGACAAATCTCACATTCTCAAACCCAAGCCAGACTCCTTTCAAATAGCCAAACCGACGGCAACATGCTTCGCGACATCGCACTTGGCAGAGATGCAGCATCCGCCGTTGAGGCCAGCTGCCCAGCCGCCAGTAAAGTCAACAAAAGGCAACAAATGCAAGTCGCAGTCAAGATCGTCGCGAAGTGGAAACAAGAGATGGATCCTCTTACTCGATAGCAACTCGAAATGCAAAGCCCGATATAGGGTTTAGCGGGCGCTTGTTGAACCTTGCGAGTTGTCGGTAGATCTCACAGCCGGGAAGGCATGGCATGCTCTTATGAGAGGTACCGTGTGTACATTAAGACAAGTTTGATGGCTTGTGATCGTTTGGTGGGCATTTGTTGCTGAGCTTGCGCATGTTTGTGATGAGAGGCCACATCGGTCTGAAGGTTGAAGACACGAAGCGCCGAGCCAAGCCAAGCCAAGCTTGGCCTGCACTGGAAAGGCAGCAATAGCAAGTATAGACAAGCTAGTGTCTTTGCCTTCCGCAGATGTTTACGCAATACTACCCTACTTGTCCTCCATCTTGGATCAATAGTTTTAGATAAAAATTTGGTACTATATACCAATGGAGAGCTTGCCATCTGGATCAACAATGCCAGTCTCGGATGGCTGAGGTGTCTGGAACGAGTTCTATCGATGAAGCTGTAGTTTGATGTTATTTTTTTAATTCTTTTGGTCTTTCCTGTCTTGATTCTGAGCCGTGCAACACCGGCCGAACAAAATCTCACTCTCATCCAAACGCAGCTAATAAGGTACAACTTTGATCTTCGCCCTCAACTCCTGCGGGACATCTTCCTCCTTGATCAAACCAAGCTGCAACATATCACCCCAGAAAAACAGCGCACGGTGCTGCGCGTAGCCCAGGTAATCGAACTCCTCGTCCTCCTCGTGCTCTCCCTCATCAGTAGCAATAGTCTCCGTGCGAGCAAGCTCCTCGTACGTCTCAGCGCGCTCGGCAAGAGCCTCATGGGCTGAGTCCTCGTGAATAAGATCGCTGGCAGGCTCGGCATCGTCTCCGGAGAACTCGGGCATACCGGGCACCTTGGCCTGCACGATTCCCCATGCCACCCATTGTGCCGTGTTGGCGAGACGCCAGAGGCGAGTCTCGTGCAGTAGGCGCGCCACTTCGGCGTCTTCAGATGCCTTCTCGGCAGACTCGTCCGTGACAGTGGGTGTAGAGGCGGTTGGTATGCCGGGCTGACGGGCATCGAGCATGAATGTGGAGATGCTTGAGGTTGTACGACGTGGTCCTGCGGCAGCTTCCTCAGTTGTGGGTGGGGACTGAGGGCGCATTTTCGGAGTCGAGATATTGAACTGAGGCCTATGGCGGATGTAGGCACGGATAAAGCGATCCTGCTCTTCAGGTGTCGGGTAGTCTTTCGTGTTGATTGCGTATGGCTTCTTCTCGTCGTGATAATTGTAGCACCATTCAGTGAAGTGATTGGCAAATTCGAGACCAGGCAAGTTGGCGTTGGAGTATTCAAAGTCGATGACGACGAGCTGCTTGTGCGAGTTGGCTGGTAGCAGAAGAGGCGACTCGCCAGTGGGAACCATGCGCAGGATGTTTCCGTATTGTGTATCGTTGTGCGCGAAAACGAGCTGTTCCTTGACGTGCTGAGCGCCACCGTACTGTTCTTCGAGCCATCTGCGGTACTTGTCCACGGCATCACGGAAGCTAGACCATTCGACTCCACAGATGAAGCCGCGGCGCTTCCATGCTTCATCTCCAACGGGCTTTGTGCCAGGTGGAACGCTCTTGACTTCACGATCAAGCCATGAGACCACCTGCTCGACTCGAGAAACCCACTTGTCCCAGTTCAGCCAAACAAAAGGTCCGTCGTTACGTTCTTTGTCGGTAAGCTCTATTCCTTCGTGGAGCTCACGCATGCGCTTTGCAATGTGCCTGCTCGTATCGGGGTTGCGCAACTCTGTAGGGGTAAGAGGCATGGCGTGGAAGTACTCCTCGAAACGTCCATTGGCGAAAGTACCAAGCATACGAGGACCAATGCGCTTGCGAGCCAGACGCTTCAAGATGGCCAGCTCGGAGTCGCGATCAATCAAGTGCTCAACTTGTGGGCCGTAAATTCTCAGAAGCAATTTTGGTGGCGGCGGTTTGCGCGTTGGTGTTGCAGAAGGCTTGCCGTCCTTCGAAACAGGGCGCTCAGGGAGCTCATCAGGCGGCGTTACGACATAGACTGCATTGGTCAGGGCACCGCTAAGCCTCTCAACAGTGATCTGGTTGCTGAGCTCCATGGGGACTCTGCGCCAGCCTTTGAGGCGTAGAGTGTGCGTCAAACGCACAATTTCGAACTTGAAGGAAGCCCATGCATCGAGGTCGCGACGCGAAGCAGTGCCTTTGAGCTGAGAATCATCGTCATCCGATTCCGAAGCGCCTCCGGGCTGAGCGACCGTTTTGGAGTTATCAAGAACGGCGTCGCAGGAAGGCACCACGACGTCGCCATCGTGATACTCGGTGTCAGATGAAGCGGCAGAGATCTTGCGTTTGTGTAGCTTCTTGAGTGAGATCTTGTGCCTGAGGCTTGACTTTCTGCTCTGGGAAACTTCCAAAGTAGCGGTGCGCTTGAGAATGTCTTCCAGCTTGCTTAGATCATCAGAGTCGTCAGAGTCCGACCCTCTCCGCGATGGCTCCTCGGAAGTAGCGTCCCCTGTAGAAGCACCACTTCTCGCGGCGTGCCTCTTCTGCTTGCGACGGGCTCGCCTCTCCTTCTCATTCCTTACCCAAGCGGAGACTTCATCAATCAAGTGATCAATGTGCTTCGAAGGGGTATGAGAAGCATCCTCGCTCTGCGGGATCTCAAGCGATGCTGAAGACTGTGAAGGGTTGACAGCAGGACGTCCAGACAGCCTATGCGCATTTGGCCCCTTCACACTCGGTCTCCGTGGGCTGCGTTCGCCCTCCAGAGTGAATTCCTCGAGTGGCTTGTTTTTGCCCAAAACCAGTGGCGAGATGGTCTCTGCATTCGGGTCAATTGAGACAGCTAGAGGGATAAGACGTGAGCATAGGTATAGCAGTGGCACACATCGGCCATGGACACCAAAGGTCCGCAGCGGGAATCTCAATTCAACTTACGCAGCGGGCGCAGAGGGGAGCAGTCACGTACATTTAGGCTCAGTCTTAGGGCTCGATGCGTAGTTCAGTCCAAGGATTGAACTCGGCGAAGCACAAGAGGTTTGCGCAGCTGGGTCCTGAGACTCCTGCTTCAGAATGCCTGGCCGCGGCGAAGCATTTCCGGGAACGCTAGGAGGCATCTTGGGCTCACTGGCTATGTATACCAAGTTAAAGCAGCCTGTGGAGGGGTCTCGTTGGGTGTTTCCAGGGACCAGAAGCTAGATAGAGCACCGACGTAATAGGACCGGGGAGCGGGCGTGGTGCAGTGGGCAGGTCAACAGGACGGTATACACCATACACGGCGAGGGAACACAGGTGAAGTTGAAAGAGAGTTGGGACTGTGGAACAAAATAAATTGGCCAACCCGCGAAACAGGGCAGAGGGGCTGGATCCACGTCGCCTCTATGGGCTTCACATCACATGTGTCACACGCGCTTCCTCCCACGCTCGCTTTTATCTCACGAATCGTCCGTGCCACCGCCCTCCAGGCTGCCTTGTTCGGGCTGGCGTCCTCTGCTCTGCGCGCAACGCCGACTGAGAGATGCGGCTCTGCCCACGTGTCTGACGTACGCCAAGAGTGTTCGCTGTGCTGATCTACAAGTGCTCCCAAATATTCTGATGCTTATATCGACAGCTATGTCTATCCATTAGTGAGATACTGACGAGAGGAGAGCCAACTAGGCCTGCATGGGAACATCATGGCTCTGCTATCTAACACGGATATAAAACAGTAGCCACAGAGAGGGTGATTGCAGACTTGGGCTGATCGAGCCCTTCATGTACGCATGTATTACAAGAGAGGGGCAAAGTAGACAAAATGTGTATGCAATTATCAGTAGTATGCTAAGCCGTAGTATTTCCGTGAGTGTTTCTGTCATGGAAATCCAGTCAGAACGAAAGTGGTATCATCGCGCGCTAGAGTCCTGAAAGACAAGAGGTAAAGATGTAGGAGAGGCAGTACGGCGAACCTCAAAGTCGCCCTAAAGATGCTAAGCTCTCGCTAGCATGGGAGCATGAGCTGCGCAACAGATCGCAATATGCACAATACTCCATCGGCCAAGGGCATCATGCTCCTCAAACCCTCGGATCCCTCAAGCCTCCCGTCCCAGCAACATCAACCCTCGAGAGCCTTCTCCCAGCGCGATCCGTCCTCTCCTCGGCGATCGGACTAACAGCTTGGTTCCTCTGGTCGTTGTAACCCTGTCCGCCGCGTCCAACGTTGCTGTGGCCATCAATCTCCACAGCACTGTTTGCGTAGCCGTCCTCGTTGCCAGCTCCGTGCATGGTCAAACCGTCTGCAGCACTACCCTGTCTCCCGAGGTATGACGGTGTTATGCCGGAGTTGTGGTATGGTCCGATGCCAGGTCGTTGCGATGGGTGGGTGTCTGAAGGGTGTGCTGGGGCGGCTTTCTCTGGTTGGAAAGAGGCAGCCGTTGGTGAGGCAGAGTTGTAGCTGTAGGTTGTCGGAGAGGATTCGGTGACAGGTTTGCGGTTTGGGGGAGGTGGCATTGCCAGAGCTGGAGGATTTGAGTTGTGTTCGATTGGGTCGAGGAAGGGGTTGCTTGTGCTTTCCTGCGGGTTATTATTTGACGCATAAAGCGAGGAGGAAGAAGAGGCTGTGTGTCTGTGGTGCTGTTGGTTTGGTGGTGGGCCGGAGGGAACTCGGTAGACGTTGTCATTCGAGTGCTGCGACGACTGAGAATAGCCGTTGGTGTGGCTGTGTTGGAGTAGCGGAGATACTGGTGCATCATGGGCGTAGTCATTGCCTGGTGCTGCAGATGCTGCGGGTGCCGCAGGTCTGAACAGGCTCTCCGCCTGGCCCGCAGCTGGAGGACTAGAGAATGCTCCGTAACCGTCGTTCATTGCTTCTGGGCTCCTGTCGCCCGATGGCGCGGTGCCCATCTGCCGTCTGGCAGTCAGAAGCGCACGCTGATACCTGCTCCCAGCCAGACTGAGCTGCTCGTTCGTCTCAATAAGCGTCAACATAGTGTCGTCGTCCGGTGGTGGCGAATCGCAATTGATGTAGACTTGCATGCTCTTCTGCGCGGCTTGACAGCGCTCGCTGAACTCCCTGACCAGCTCATTGCCGACCAGTTCCTCAGGCGGCGATTGCTGGATCAACTGCAACAAAATCTTAGCCGTGTTGCGCGCTTCCTCAACCCGGCTGGCAAGTTCGTGCGCGGGAGGCAGCTGATTGCGTTGCGCAATGCGCTCGTTGTTCTGTTGATGGCCACCGTAGCCACCAGGTCCTCGACTACCTCTTGGTGCGTGAAGCCGGCCCATGGATCCCTTCTCCTTCCTCCACATGGCAATCAAGCCTTGCACTCCATCATCATGTGCCTTGTTCACTTCCATGGAGTCCAAGGCCTCTCTTAAGATCTGCTGCGTTCCATGGTCCTTGCATCCCCTCAATAGCTCTTTAACCGTCTTGACGAAGCTCTGGTCGAAGCAGCGGGTAAAAGTAGGTCCAGGGTTATCGCTCAGGATGCGCACCAGCATGATAGCATTGTACTGTACTGCTGGTTTTGTAGCATAGTCGCGCCCGAGGAAGTGCTTGATTTGTAGGGCAGCGGCAGAGGCAGCGGCTGGTGACGATTCGGCCGCCTCGACAATGACTGGAAGGTGTAGTACCTCTTCGTCGCGGTTCGCATCCGAGGCTGTTTCGCAGAATAGTCGAATACTGCGGGCAGCGTTCGCTTCTGGGGAGTCGACTGGTGCAGAAGAGGCCGCAAGGAAGCTGTTGGAGTCGCTGCCTATGAGCTCACTGTCAGTACAAAGAGAGCCTTGTGTCGTGAATATTTGCTTACTCTTAGACCTATTGAGAAGGCCGGCGAAGCGCTTCATGGTCGCTATGAGGTGAGTTGGTTAGATGGTTGTTGGCGCACAGCTGTAGCTCAGAGCTGCGACTTCAAAAGAGGGCATATGCTTGTTGTTTAGTAGGGCGATCAATCGTCAAGTCAAAGTGGAGACAAGGGTCTTGAGCTCTGGGGTCGAGCGCGTACAAATGGCTGGGCGTGACGACGTAACCTCGATTGTTGCGCCACTGCAGACGCGGCAGAGAGCATAAACCACACTTCACATTTCTTGGCTTCTCTAGTATGGGCCGCGTGATCGTAGCACTCCTGGCCACGTAAGGTGGCTGCGCATCCGCAAATATGGCAAGCATTTAGAATGAGCCGGGCTGGAACACGGGACGACGACAGCAACTTCACAAGCACATCGCACACTTCGGCACGATCAAGTGAGATCCACAAGTCTGTTCAGTAAATTGCCTTCGTAGACTTGGTGCGCCAAAGTTGGCCAAACTTACCAGCCTAAGGTATGGGAAGATCTCGACAAATACATGGCTGATTAGCGAAGGTGCCAGGATTGCATCCCATTCTGTGCGAGCAGATACAGTGATTTCCCTGGAATCTGGTATTGTGTTCTGTGCTGACACTGGCTGCTGTTGACCTCAATTCAGGCATAGTTCCCAGCGAAATATCATTGCGCGCTGTAATGCTGGCGTAGAGAACATTGGCACTGCAAGGCGGATTTCAAGTCAGGTTTAGAGTATGATTGAGTTGCACGATACTGGCTTGCTGGTAGAGAGTGCGCGGAGATAAGGACACGATATTGGCACATGGTAGTGCAACTTAACAGGTCTGACAAAGATTACATGTACTCACCTACATAGCCGCGCCTTTTTGCGGCTCTCTGTCTTGCACGAGATGAGGTGAAGTCGAAGCCACATGGCAAACGCGACTTCCACAAGACATGCAAGGCGGTCTTGCCGCTACTTGAGTGTTCATGGACGATCAACTCCAGATGTCAGCTCGCTTACAACAAACACTCTCAATCTTCCCCTCCAGTAAAGGCGCTTGTCCTGGCGTATCGTCTAGGCTCTCCGATGTTCGCGCCTGCATCGTTGTCCAGCCCACGGCCTGGCAGCTCTCCCATGAGAAGCGCAACCGAGAAGGCGTAGGTCCCGGACGCATCCCAGCACACATTTGGCCAGCACATTAACCACACGACCAGTCGCTCACCCAGCCCTGTCCGCATTCGCCGTCACAGGCGATCATACACCATCTCGGCGCCTCTCGGCACGCGAGTGAACGCCTTTCCAAACCCGCTCGGCTTGCCGCCCACGCCACCGCTCAAAAAGTCGCCATCACGGAGCAGTGACAAAGAGAATGCGCCACCGCCCCGGTGCACTTCTTCAAACTCCGCGTCCATACTCCATGGGAGTAGGAACAAGCCGCAGGGTAAACTGCCCGAGTCTCCTAAACTCCCACGCATCTTCCACACAACGTCCATCTTCAACGACCGCTTCTTGGACCTACCACCACTACCCGATGCCTGGACAACGCAGCACGACAGAGCGATCTGCTTGCTAGATGCAAAGAACTACTCACATCCCGCAATCGTGGCCAAGCTACGTCGAGTGTTCCCAGAGCTGAGAGGCACACTCACGCCCTTGATGATCGACAAGCGACTGCGAATCTTGGACCAGAATGTCGAGCTGGACTATTGGCGCACCAATCACCGCGCGTACTCAATGACGTCCAGGACTGAGGACCAGATTCCTGCTTTGCAGGAAGTCGCCACGCCGACGAAAGCGTCTAAAGCATCGCGCTTCTTGGACGCCGTGCTGGGGAAAAAGCCGGAGCCTCGTGCAGCAAGAGGCCTTGGCATGTTTCGGTTCGACAGAGAGTGAGGAGGATAGCCGTTGTGTAAACGGTGCTAATGTTTAATGGTCCCGGAGACGAGCGTGCTTGCGCCTCCGGGCTTCGAGATCTGATCGGTGTCTGGTTCGCGTTATATCTCATACGTCGATTTTATCCCATCATGATGTAGACAGCTTGACCTCAGGCGTTGCGTGCTGGTAGCATCCATGCGCAAGAATGCTAGTAACAGAAATGAACATGCCAGCCAGCTTTGCCATCCAGAATGCCTATCAAAATGCATATCAGCTCCCGGGCTACATTGATGGGGCGCAAAAAAGAAAAATAGCATGCCACAAGCGCATAGCTGTGACGTCCGGCTAACACAATACATAATTGTATTCAATCGTACACGTTGTATCGCCATCGCTATGTACTTCTTAGTATAACATCGAAACACAACGAACATGTTCGTGGCCTTTTGCTTTGAGCAAGACTGACACCATCACTTCAACATGCAGTGATCCTCTCGAGTCTTCGTAGAGCATCTCAATGGCCGCTATAGTTATCCTTTCTTCTCTGCCCACCAGTATAGCATATGCACATAACGAGTCTGCTATATTTCCAACTGTATTTCATAGGAGCATAATACCAATCTTGGAGCAACATCCGGTATCAAAAGCGTCATCAAAGAGAGTCGTTCACAAACTTGGCTTGCAAGCCATGTTGAGAATTAACACCGTGTTAACACTGTGTTTCTGGTAGCTCTCGTGTGCCGTGTGTCCCGCTGGTCCAGCCATTAGCGTCCGTCGCATGGCGACCAGTCCTAGATCACACAACAGCGCGGTGGTAGGCGTAACCATCAATTCGTGCTATATTGGTCTAGAATACGGACATGAGGCATTCGTAATGTTTCGCTGTCAATGACACTGGGACGGCCAGCTGACTAGTGGCTGATGAGACATGATTTGTATGAGTATGATGAAGGCCAGGAGATGCTGATGAACCGGTGCACTGATTTTTTTGGTAGAATGGGAATGGTAACAATCATCTCCCGAAACAATTTCCAATATTGAACACCGCTCTGGGGCTGGAAAAATGGGTTTCGAGCACTTTCCATCTTCAACTTCCACCTCCGACCATTCAGGGTACGTAGACTCGTGGCTCGAGCTCTCCGTTAATCAGTTTTCCTCTGCCCTGGTCGACATGTCTGTTGTGTACAACATAGATCGCTTCTTGCGCCGCAGCCAGCAGGATCCCCACCGCTACAAGAAGTATCATGTACAGCAGCCCATTGTTGTAGTGTGGCGCGTCGTTGCCTTGGAACAGCTGTGTCCCGACCATCAATCCACTAATGGCACACATCACCCACGTGGCAATAGCGATACTGCGCTCGCCTGAGTATTTGCAGTTCAGTTGAAACCCTTTACAGACAGTCAGAAAAGCTAAGCTCCATATGGAAGAAATATGATCGGTAACTTACACGTGTTATGGATCGGATGATAGCCCACAGCAAAAGCATTGACTGCTGTCCACAGACCCCATTTGCCCCATCTTCCAACTGAAGGCTGTGCTTGCCGCGCGACAATAAGACTGATCAAGTAGCATATTTGCGCGATCATGACGCAGAGCCCGCGGCGGTTAGTGCGATCGCTGAGTCTCGCAAATAGGAAGACAACCACAAGCGCCAGCGAAGCACCGACCGTCGCAAGCGCATTTGCAGCAGTCCGATCGAATCCTAGATCTACGTAGATCGATGGCGTGTAAGTCGTCAAGGGACTCCAAGTCGCAAACACACAGAATGTCGACAACAACGATGGCCAGCGCTTGTAATGCAGAACCGTCTGTCGGACAAGCTTCCATGGTATGGCCACACCTTTCGAGCCAGCATGTCTTTCGAGATCATCCTCGACAAGTCGTCCTCTGAGAATATATCGGTCTTCTTCGCTGAAAGCTACGAGACCCTTCGTCAGAAGCGGACGTGGCACGTCCGGCGAGCCAGGCAGCGCCAGCAACAAGAGAAGTCCCACAACCAAGGTGAGCATGCCCTCCAGCAGAAACAGCCACTGCCAACCCGCAAGACCTCGTACGCCATCCATCTGCAAGATTCCAGAAGCCAGTATCGGACTAAGAGCATTACCGCCAAACATGCCAAAGAAGAACACCGCCAACCGGGTCCCGAGCTCACGCTTACGGTACCACGTCGACAGCGTATAAATCGACCCAGGAATGTAGCCAGCCTCCGTGAGCCCTAACAGACTTCTTATGACAAGATAGCCATTGCGGTCTCGGACAAATACCTGCATAGTCGCGACGACTCCAAACACGAGAACTTGTGCTGCAATCCATTTGCGCGGTCCCAGTCTTTGCAGGATCAGGTTGAACGGGACTTCTAGCACTACGGTGCCCAGGTACATCATCTGGTTGCCCAGGTTTACGGTGCTTTGGTCAATGTTCAGCGTTTCTCGGTAGCCTGCTGTGAGAGCGCTGGCGAGATTCATGCGGTCCAGTTGGAAGACTAGTAGACCCAAGAACAGAAGAGGAAGAACGGTCATGTCGATCTTACGGACTGCTCTCTTTTCGTCGGATATCTGCCATGTTGGCGCGGCGTCGCTCTTGCAGTCTTGGTCAATCTGTGTGGCTTGGGTGGTAGGGTGCTTTTCGGTTTCAGAACCATCGGTCAGCCACATTTCTCTGTGGTAGCTGCAACCACCAATGAGTACTGTGTGGTTTCGATCAGTGTCTCCAAACATGGGCAAGTTATATTGTTGGTTGGGGCGGTTTCATAAATTAATGGTTGGAAACACCTTGATGGGCGTGTCAAAGCTTCCAACACTGGGCCATCGAATTTCAACCGAAGGCGACACGACGCAGAGGAACATGCGCCCAATTGTACACGGTAGCTCTCGTGGGAAAAGATCGACGTGTCTCCAATGCTAGGTGGGCATAGACAACGGAATTGATCCAAAAGTTGCAACATCGGGATCGCCCGAAGTACAGAGCAACCAGAAAAAACGACGATCACCATCGGCCTCTCATCCGCAAGACCACCTCTATGTATATGCCAACTCTCTGCGATCTCTCCAGAGCGTGCAAGGATTAAAGCGCCAGGCTCCACGATGACGCCGGGCGAACACATAGTGGATCACGTAAGGTACGAAAAACGGCACCGAAGGGAAGTTGTGGATTCCGCCTTCAAAGCTTCGGTCTGCAGTTCCAAACACCAGAGGTGCGATACGTTGCTTGGTGTACATTAGCTGTGCTCATCATAGCTTAGTTTAGCACGACACTTACATTATCTGTAGCCATCAACAGCTTTTCAAGTCGCTGATATGCTTGCCGGATGCGGGCGCTATCATACTTGTCAAGAGCGCGAAGGGTGTCTATCTCGTCGTAAAGATGTCGAGTCAAGGGCTCGGCGAAACCTTCGACCAGGCTCTTGAGTTTCTGACCATCGTACTCGGCCGGTGGGCAAGTTCGGCAGTAGCTTTCGAACAGCTCGAAGCCGGGAGTGAAAGCTCGATGCTGCTCGACGTTCTGGTTCATGAGGCCTTCTATACCTGAGATCGCTTCGATGCTTGGAAAGAATTCCTTCTCTTCGGCATCGTGATGGTGGTGCATGGACTCGCTCCAACACTGGCAGTATGTCAAGAAATCTCGCACCACAGTGGCGTCGCTCTGCGGTAGCTTCGTCGATTGCAAGTAGATCGAGTTGAGTCCGCGGATGATACCATTGTGGGCAAGGGCCATTTGCGTCGCAACGTAGTAGGCTTCATGCGTGTTCTACAGTGCAGAGGTCAACGAGATGTGTGCAAAGGTCTCGTATCGCTGAACGTACATCCTGGGAGAAAACTTTTGTAGATATCAATTGATAGGGCTGGTCTGCCCATTTTGGAGCCATTGCAAATCGTGCTGGAGATGTAATGGTGGTGCTGGTGACAGCGATCTCGCCCTTACACGGTTAACAATGCACGCGGGCTGTCAAGAAGGCCGGTGCGACCTTTCATATACTGAGAGCTCAGCGCCACCATCTTGTCTGCATTGAGATTGCAGCAGGAGTGTTCAGCTCGCTTTCGCAGTAGTTTCAATATGCGAGTTGATGACTAAAGAAGGCACTGATAAAGAGACCGGATTTACGGCCAGTATTTGTACTGTAGCCCCGCTTACACCCATACGGTCTCGGCCGAACAACAACTTCCCGGACTCCGCAGGCAACTACATATGCTAGGAGGTCGGAGGTGTCTTGACATGCTGGAAAATTAGTATATAAGAGGTTAATATCATGGCCGAGATGGGACCTGTAACACAGCTTCCGGCTTCCACGCAACGACCGCAATCATCAGATACTAGCCAAAACAACGATCAGTGACCGCCATTATTGCTGAGATTCTTTGCACCATCTGACAAAAACAACTCGATCGATATATCATCATGAGAGTCCTTCTGCTCGGAGCAACCGGTAATCTTGGATCGCGTCTGGTTCCTGCGCTGCTCACCCACGGACACAGCATCGTCGCATACGTGCGATCTGCGTCCAAGCTCGAATCACTTCTTCCCGCAACTGTCTACGAGCAGGTCACGATCGTGCAAGGTGACGCCACCGACTCACAGGCAATCAAGAAGGCAATAGTCGACCACAAATGCGATGCTGTAATCAACACAGCCGGGCTTGCAGCGATAGCACCGTGGGGAAAGAGTGACTTGCCAAAGATATTCCGCGCGGTCTTTGACGCTGTTCGAGAAGTTGGCACGGAAAGAAACCAGCCTTTGAGAGTGTGGTTCTTGGGCGGGCAAAGCGTGTCATATTACCCGGGAACGAAGTCGATGCTTTGCGATTAGTAAGTCGTATTCACTTGATACCTTCGAAGCATGCCTACAGGAGCATGGAGCCACGAGGGCATCAAGTAGCTCGAGCGGAGCATGCACTGACAAACCACAGCATCCCAATCTTCCTCGAACACCGCCAGAACCTGCAACTGCTGAAAGAGCTCCCCTTTAACACTGCTGAATGGTCGATGCTATGTCCTCAAGTGATGACGCCTGAGTCTCCGAAGGTCTCCTTGCCGGGCACTTCGCCCAAAGAAGAACTCATCGCGAGTGCGGGCACACCACCTCGGTGGAAAGATTCCTGGATGAAACACATCCCCTTCATCGGCAAGATCATCGTCATAGGTATCAACTCGAGCCGCTACGAGACCACACTCGAGCAAAACGCAGAGTTCATTGCCAGCGATTTGAGCAATGCAGACAGCGAGTGGAAGGGGCAGGCAGTGGGAGTTATCTCCAGCTCGAGGTAGACCGCGCTGCGTTTTGGGGCGGGTTCAACGTGAAGGCTCAAGACGACAGCGCTGGTTTCTGCGAGGCGGTTTGAGCTTCAAGACTCAATTTCAATAGATGTAGCAAAATGAATAATTGTAATTGACGAGAGTATGCTCTGTATTCTACAGAAGACCGTCTTTATGGGCGCATAATTCCCGTGCTCTCAGCAGTCAACAACAAAAGCGGGCAAGCGTCACCAAGCCTCGGAGGTCAAAAACGCCAGCACTTTCTCCAGCCAGCGTCGCCGTCTCCTCGCCACAGAAACACCTGGGACCATCAACCAGTGGGACGCTTGCCACTCGTACACAATACCCTAACCAATCGCCATGTCCGGCAGCGGCAAACAGAACGCCGATGTGCAAAAACAGATCATCGAGTTTCTAGAAGCTGGAATTGATCCCACTACAATCCACCGGCGGCTGAAGGTTGGGCGAAGCTCCATCTATCGTATGAAGCGATGTCTGCAGCAGCACGGCACCGCGTATGCTCCTCCCGAGACAAACAAGAAGAATGGCCGACCAAAAGTGATGACCGCCGAGCAAGAACAGGTAGGCTTGCAACTGCCTACGTGATGCAGTGTTGTTGTGATGCAAGCAACATGGGTGCACTAGGTATCAGTCTGACACAAAAAAATGTAGGAAATACGAGCATGGCTTCAGGACGCTAAGAACCGCGAACGCTTCCTCGACGACATGGTCTGGTTTATACACGATCGCTTCGGCATGGTCTGCAGCACAACGACATGCTCCAAGATCAAGCGCAAATGGCTCAAAGTCATTGAAGCCGAGGAGCGTGGCGAGCACCTTGACCCGGCCGTTGCGCAGGAGCAGGTACGGCAGGAAGCGTTGCGCGTAGGCAAGAAATCGTCTGCCAGTTCCCGGACGCAGCAGAGGCAGGGTTCAGAGACATCTTCTCGAGCCAATCTACACATGCCTGCAGCAATGGAGCTGGCCGTGCAGCAACAGCAGCAGTCTTTACCGCAGTACACGACGCACATTGACCAAGATTTGCACGAGTATGAGCCATCGACGTCAGACCAGCGGTTGCAAGAACAGCTGCAAACAGAAGTTGCGCATGCTGCGCTGCATCACAGTGATCTTTGAGCGTTCACAGGCAGACCGTCGCAAAAGGTCATGTTCACGACTTACGAGATACGAATGATGATGCAAATTGGGCCTGGTAAAAGCATATCTTCACGGGATGATTCTTTGGGGGAACGCAACCAGAGTTCACGACATTGCAAAAGCGCAACAACCTCTCCTTATGGAAGGCCAGTGAACTGGTGACCAAAAAGAAGTGTATACAATGTCCAACATGATATCCTGGTGCGCTAAACTCGACTCTTTGGTATCATCCATCCTTGCTACAGCTCGGCCAACGCCTTTACTCTTCATACTTGTCGCCTGGCAGGTAGTCCCTGCCCTTCTCCAGAATATCCTTCAAGTACTCATACACCGTAAAAGTGACAGCCTGGCCTGGCGCAACACGCATGACACGCGGTGTGATACCCATCCAGAACGCCCGGATGCCCTCGACCTTCCACATCTGCGACGCGATCGCGGTAATGCGGCCCAACGCTGTTTGTCCAGGCTCGGCGGGCATCTTTTGCAAGCGGGTCTTAATCGTGTCGATAGGAGCGTTGGAGAAGGGCCCGACAGCACCTGAGATCAAGCCAATGATGCTCGTCTGCCAGCCAGGCAGCTGGGCTGTAGGATCTGCGTTATTCTTCTGCACCCAGTCTTTCAGCTCTGTGTACGCGGTGAAGTTGGCAGCCTGGTTCGTGCCCTGGCGCAAGGCGGTCAGAGAGACACCGCGATATAATGCGCCAAAGCCTTCCTCGCGGACAACTGTGAATGCGGCATGTGCGGCGTTGCGGTATTTTGGCACGTCGAGCGGGTCGCTCATGCTGTGATACTGGCTCTGCAAGCGAATCTTAACAACTTCCATGGGACACACAACGGCGACAGCCTCGGTAACACCCGCGGCAAGACCGGCCAGGAAGTTGCTGCCGCCTGAGATGGTGCCGCTGTCTGATGCGAGGAGCTGCTTGTACCACTCGTAGCTGGTGAACCGAATAGCCATCTTGGGGACGATGCCAGTCATGACAGCTCCCAGACCTTTGTATAGCGCAAGCGGAGATTCTCGCTTCACGATCTCGGTACCGGTTGCGATAAAGCCTCGTCGTTTTGCGCCTGGAGCCCGCGCTCGCCGCGAGAGCTGCATACGCACTTTGATTGTGTCGAGAGGGTGGCATGCTAGAGCTTCCATCATGCCAGCACCACCGCCAGCTATGAGGTTTGTTGCTGCGGAAGCTGGTTTCTTGCCCGAGGGCCCTGCCACGGTTTTCGCGGACATGATTGTTACGATCCGCTGTTCGTGCGATCGCGAGTATGTCGTGTCGCCCTTCTTATCGCGTAGTGTAGTAATGCTCTTTCAATTCCAAGCAGTAGTGAAGCTCTTCTCCTCGTTATCGAATAGCGAGATACCACGGCTGTGCGCAAGCAACGAGAGCAAGTATATGGATGTAAAGCAACGAGAAACGAGACAAACCTCTAGAAGTGCAGAAAGCTACCAGCAGCTGGTGGTCATTCGCGTCTTATTATTACGTAGGTTCAGCATCGAAGCCAAGCGTTTTCGTTCTCGAAGTTGGCTCAGGTCGTCGAGGCCCAGCAGGGCGAGCGGGTAACATGGGCGAATGGAAGATCTACCTCGGATGCTGCTCGAGCCTGTCTCGGCATGCCTCTCCAACGAAACTCGGCCAGCGACCGAGGGAGCAAGGAAAAGCCATCGGAAGATGTCGCGTAGCTATATGAGTCAATCGGGTCCAGCCTAGGCTTTCGAGAGAAATGCGTTTCTTCAGCTCATGCGTGCCGCGGCCATTCGGTCGAGCTTCGAGAAATAATATCACAAGCCGGAAGCTGGGGCGGCCTTCACATGTCGATCCATTGCGCCCACGCTCCTCTGACGCGCTTTTCCCCACATTATCTCTCTGCCGAGGCCGGGGGAGTAGAGTTGCGCCTGCGCGTCCTACTACAGTTCTTGCTCATAAGTCTACCCACGCATGTGTCTGGATCTTTGGACGCTTATGTTAGCAGATGTTGACCGACGGCAGAGCCATGAGAAACTTGATTTGCCAGGGCACCACGCAGATTGCCACCAAAGCACATAGATCGAGGAGGTACTGGTCTGCAAATATTATGCCAATACCAACGAACGTGCGGAGCTTGTTGACGACGGACGCCATGGAGAAACGATACGCGCAGGCTTCATTTTTCTGAGTAATAGCCGTTCAGACATTCAACTCAGGAAAGCCATGTGATGTGATTGCCCTTGCTCCGTGTTACTGACAACAAAATCCTTGACGTCGTCCGTAGACTTCTGCACGCAGACAGAGTCACAATTAGACTCCACGAAACATCCGCGTTCGCTCCGGAATAGTATAGACGCGTGACCGAACCTCGGGAATTATCGCATATTCATATTCATTGGGGTATCAACTATCTTCTTCTACATCGCCTTCTGCGTCTTCTTGCCGAGCTCGAAGTTGCGCCGCACGTCTCTCTTCCCGTGCTTCTCTTGAGCCAGGTGGATTCTGCACTTTAGGCAGTGCTTTGAGGATATCATTTGAATCCTTGTAGGTCTTGAGCCGCTCGAGCGCCAGCTGGGCTCGACACGCTTCCTCGCCTTTGCTCAAGAAGACCTTTGCTGTCGAGTCTTGTCCAAGCATGGCTTTCAAGGAATTCAAGCTTTCGGGGGACAAGAGCTCTGGCAGCTCGTAAATGTGGTTGCCACCTTCGTTCTGCACTTCGCCTCCAGGCCTGCCCACGTCTAATCGTCCGAGATTCAAGGTAATGGCATGCAATCCTGCGAGAGTTGTGGGCTCTTGGGCTTGCGCTTTAATTGCGCGTGTCACGGCCGTCACAGCTTTCTCCTCCAACATTGCAGCTGTTGCATCTACCTGGTCTTCCCAGATCCAGTGGTCTTGAACCAACTTTTGCGCATTTGCACTCCGACTCGCCATGGTAGCAAACTTTCCCTTTTGCCTCTCCGTGATCAAGATCGTCCAGTGTCTCTTGCGCGCTAAGTGTCGAACCATGTCTTGGCGGTTCAGTACGTAGCTCGTCTGGGCAAGTGTGTGCTCGGCGTATTTATCGCTGCGACCAGGCTTTATAACAGCTTTCAGCTTGGGTGGCTGAGCTCCGGGAACAGCTGGAGGCTTTTCGACGGTCGTAACGAATGGAAGAAGGAAGTGCGATGGCAGGCGGGCCATTGTGAGGCTGCAATGTCGGATAGGAGTCGCCAGTGCTTGCGCTAGATGTGGAGTCAGCGATCCGCTCGAGTAGTTAGAAAGTCATGTGCTCATACCGTACAGGTTTGTCGCAACCTCTTTTCGAAACTCTTCCACGAGTATATCATTCTGTGGAGCGACCGGCTTGCGAGGCTTCCTCGCACTACCGTCTCGCATAAGAGGCGAGATGGGCAGGCTTTTGAAGCCATGCTTGCGAGATCTTGATAATGGCGTATAGTCGTTCGTTCCGGCACTCAGAGTGGATTGCGTCGGGAGGAGGTCTGGTGTCAGCGTCGAATCGCAGGTCGCAGCATCATGGCGGCGGCGCGCTTGCACACGTGAGCACGTCGCAGTATATATAGCAAGCTGCCTGAACGGGAGAGGCGCGACGGTGTGCAGCGTCAAGATGGGCATAAGGAATGGCGCATGTTGTGTTTCGCAGGATCATTTATGCGACAGCGCCAAATCGACTTCCTTTTCTGGCGCAGCGAGAGCAAGGGACCGGCTTCGGCACCTGCAGTTATGTGGATTGCATCATCCCAACTTTATCCACTTGCACCACCACTTCCCAATCGCCATTACACACGGAGATAAGCTGCACTGAGCACACGTATATAATAATCCTCCATGATACCAAGACTTACTTCCCTTGCAACAACCAAACATCTCTTTCGTGAACCAACCATGACTCGCGTACTCCTCACTGGTGGCAGTGGCTTTATTGCCGCTCATGTTCTTGACATTCTTCTGAAGCATGGCCACAGTGTCGTCACCACTGTCAGGTCGCAGGAGAAGGCCGACAAGATCAAGCAGGCTCACTCCAAGTATGGCACTGACAAGCTCGACTTTGCCATTGTCGAAGACATTGCCCAGGAGAATGCTTTCGACAAGGCCGTAGTTTCGGATCCGCCATTCGAGGCCGTCATCCACACTGCCAGCCCGTTCCACTTCAACGTGACTGATGTCAAGAAGGTATGCTGGTTCTGCTGATTCCAATTGACTAAAACTAACCCTTTCGAAGGAACTTCTTGACCCCGCCGTCATTGGCACCACCGGCATCCTGAAGTCGATCAAGAAATCAGCACCCAGCGTCAAGCGCGTCGTCATCACTTCGTCCTTTGCCTCAATCGTCAACCCATTCAAGGGCAACTGGCCAGAGCACACTTACAGCGAAGAGGACTGGAACCCTCTCACCGCCGAGCAAGCCGTCGAGAACCCTGCCAATGGCTACCGCGCCAGCAAGACGTTCGCCGAGCGCGCAGCCTGGGACTTCCTCGAGAAGGAGAAGCCCAACTTCACCATCGCCACTATGTGCCCGCCACTCGTCCTCGGACCCATCGTGCACTACCTCAACAGCCTGGACGGACTCAACACCTCCAACCAGCGCATCCGCGACATCATGCTCGGCAAAGCCAAGGAAGAGATCCCGCCCACTGGCACCTACCTGTGGGTCGACGTGCGTGATCTCGCCGACTGCCACGTTGCGGCCATCGAGCGGGACGAGGCTGCCAACAAGCGCTTCTTCATCACTGCAGGCTACTTCTCCAACAAGGAGATCGCCCAGATCATCGAGAAGAACTACCCTCAGTACAAGGACGGTCTGCCCACTGCAAGCACCCCTGGCGGCGACTACCCGTCGGAGGGTGTGTACAAGTACAACAACAAGCGCACGATCGAGACGCTGGGTATCAATTTCAAGTCACTGGATGAGAGTATCAAGGACACCGTGAAGAGCTTGCAAGCAGTTGGTGCGTAAAAGTGTGTTATCGTAACGATGTACATGACCGGATACGACCACGCCAGGTGGACGGACTAGACGACAAAGAACTAGATTGCGCGAGCAGAATAGAGCTTTGCATAGACCTCCTCAATTGGAAAAAGTGACAATTTGCCAAAACCTGTACTGAATCCTGTTAGCGAATTGCCTTTTCGGAATCAATGGACAGACGGCAAAGCGTGTGATCTTTGTCTTTATCAGACTGTTGAGCTTGACTAAAAGCGTTTTTGGCTTCATCGAGAGAGCCTCCACAAAAACATAGTATCATCACCAAAGATTTCGGTTGTAGGCGTAGACGGAAAGAGAATGTGTACAGCGTACCTTTGGAGTAGGCGCGCCGATCTGTCTTCATAGACTAGATCGGCGCAGTTGCATGGCAGAATAGCTACTTGATGTCACACCGCTGCCATGCGAATGGTGTCGTTGCCGGGATTATCCTCCGAAAGGAATGGACATCTTTCTGAAGATGCGAAGCTGGAAGAAATAGCTTCACAAGCACGGCGGCTTCGGGAAAGAGCCTTGGCGGACTGCTGAGAGCGAGCTCAGGCAGGAGAGAGGGTTCTCGGAACTGAGCCGAGAGCAGACCGAGGGGTTAGGACGTTTCTAAGCACATCGGACGACTTGTCAACACCAGAAGCTGTACTAATCACACCGCACTTTTGGGCTCTGTCGTCCACTTCGCCTCAATAACCTGACCAAAGAAGAACTTATACACATATCAGTCGCAAGCCAATCATCGCCTACTGGACGACGACTACACAGCAACTCTCCCAGCTCCTGGTCTAAAGCACTCCGACCCGCAGTATCACGGAGTGAGCACTCCTAGTAAACAACCCCAATACCTTTTACCTTAATCACACAACCTCGAAAAACACATCCACAATGGGCGGCGCCCTCTCCCTCTTCTCCCGCCTCCTCTGGTCCACCAAAGAAATCCGCATCCTGATCCTCGGCCTCGACAACGCCGGCAAAACCACGCTCCTCTACCGCCTCAAAATCGGCGAAGTAGTCACCACAATCCCCACAATAGGCTTCAACGTCGAATCCGTGACGTACAAAAACCTCAACTTCAACGTCTGGGACCTGGGCGGCCAGACGAGCATCCGGCCGTACTGGCGGTGCTACTACAGCAATACCGCTGCGGTCGTGTTCGTCGTGGACAGCACGGACATTGAGCGTCTGGGGACGGCGGCGGAGGAGCTGAGCGCGATGCTGGGAGAAGAGGAGCTGAGGGACGCGGCGCTGTTGGTTTTCGCGAACAAGCAGGATCAGCCTGGCGCGAAGGGGGCGGGGGAGATCAGTGAGGCGTTGCGGTTGGGGGAGCTGAAGGATCGGAATTGGAGTATTATGGCTTGCAGCGCGGTGGATGGGCGGGGTGTGAACGAGGGGATGGATTGGCTTGTGGTGAGTGTTTTTCCCTTCCCTGTTATGAGTCGCGAATCTATGCTCTACTTAGATCCGCGATCGTCTCACTCCGATATCGACCCGGACATTGATCACTGACTGACATTCTCTCTCTGCAGCAAACGGTCGGCGAGAACTCATAAGCCATCTAGCTCGAGCTGCGAGCCTTGAAGTGGGGAATTTATTTTTGGATGGGATTTGTTAAGTGCATGGCGTTGGGGTGTGTATACATTGGGAGAGAAAGAGCATTTAGACAGGCAATGCTGCTGCCATAGCGCACAGGAAAGGCCATTCTCACAGCCGTGCAGTGTAGCATGATGACGATAACGGCTCGCCAGCAGAGAAGTTGCGACACTTGCATACTTCACGGCAAGCGTTGGGTGACTTTACGGCCACGTGCAGGCTGGATCCGGTGCAACAACCACAGGATTGGAACGCTTAGTTGATCGTAAGACTGCGCGTATCATCTCAAGTGGCCGACGTAGTCGGTCATCGAGATGCTGTGCTTCTCAGTATTGGCAAAGACAATATTACCAAGAGAATGATGCGCACGTATTAGTGTCTCAACGCGCCGATGTAGTCGGTTGTCAAATGCTGTGTGGCTTGTCAAATATTCTCAGGAATATGGCTGCGGATGCATGCATTTGCTATCTCAATGGTTCATGGCAGTTCCATTCCACATTCATGTGCTTGTTAGCATATTGCGAAGACATAACCAGGAGAATCGATGTACCTCCAGAAATTGTCTCAATGGCAGTTACTATCCGAGGATTTGGGTCGATAGCTGCCAGCACGAGCATCAGGAAACGCGTCAGGCAAGAGGCGGATTTTTCCAATGAGCGAGGAACTGTAGCAACGAGTTATGTTCGATCATGGTTATCGTTATTCAAAAACTTTTAAGACCTAACGTCAAAGACAAATTACATGAGGGCGGTTCTCTTATGCAACCATGGTTCTCTAGTAATCGTCGCCCCTCGACACAACCTCCTTAACATTCGGCCTAAGCAGGATCGTGTGCTCGTACTGCGCCGTGTAGCTGCCCTTAACATCCACAAGCGGCGGGTAGTCCTGCACAATACCGCTCTGCACCAGGTTGTTCAAACCGAGCAGATACTTTTCATGCCCCAGACGATCCAAGTAGCGGCGACAGAAAGGCAGCGTGCCAAAGTTCTTGTCAATGCTCTTGAGCAGCGTCTTTGCGCTCTGCACGCGCAGCGCGACCTTGGGCGCGTCGTCGACCTTGGCGTAGTGCGAGCACTCCATGTCCTCGTGGACGTAGCCCTTGCCCGTGCTGCCGAAAGTCTCGATGGCGTAGACCTCGCCTTCCTCCATCTTCTCGGTCGTGGCGCTTTTCACGATCGGCACGCTCTTGCCGGCGCTGCCGCCGTGGATGCTGTGCTGCGTGATGGTGTGGCCGTTGAGGTTGCGGATGCACTTGACCGGGTGGACCTTGCCGTCCAGCTCGACTTCGTACGATTCCATGGCTTCCTGGATGCCTTCGCCGATTTCGCCGAGGCGGGCGTCGATGCCTGCGAGGCGGATGCCGGTGTTGGTTGCGTCTTTGACGGCTGCGAGGAGGGGGTCGTAGCGGGGCTCGAAAGCGACTGTGAAGGCGCTGTCGACGATGCGGCCGTTCAAGTGTACGCCGAAATCGACCTTCATGACATCCTCCTGGTTCAGGACCATTTTGTTGCCGGCGTTGGGGGTGTAGTGCGCGGCGCAGTGGTTGATGCTCAGGCCTGTAGGGAAAGCAACACCTCCGAGGATGTTGTCGCCCTCTTCCAGGCCCTGGTGTCCGGTGAGAGCTCTTGTGCCGTTCTCGATCATTTCCGCGATCTCAGTCAAGCTCATGCCGGGCTTGATGTTCTGCTGTGCGTACTTGCGGACCTCTCTGTGCACCTCGGCAGCCTGGCGGTACTCGGTGAGGAACCCCATGTTGTCGCGATCCATCGCCCTCTTCTCCTCATTGGTCGTGCGGTACGAGTTGTCATTCAGGTAGTCAACTTCCTCGCCGATCGGGTAGGAGCCATTAGGGAACAGCTTCGACACCTCTGTGCGCGGCGGGCTCGATTGTGCATTCGCTCCTCCACCCGCCTTTTTCTTCTTGCGCGGCTTTCTCTTCTTCTTTTTCTTAGCGGCGCCCTCGCCAGCGCCCTCGCCGCCCTCCTCTGCCTCATCGTCGTCCGAATCGCCGTTTTCTACCTCGTTCTTTCCGTTTGGTGCGTCGAGTTTGGCCGGCGCATCCTTGCCGGAAATGTCGAGATTGGCCATGCCATTCTCTGGGGCGACGGCGGTCATTTTGACTGTTGTTATCCTTGACCAGAAACGGTGGTAGGCTCGGAAGTTCAAGATCGAAAATCGCAAAGGCTTGACGAAGCAAGACCCTGCCCCACCAAATCGTCACACCAAGTCGAGTCGTTTCAGCAGAGTCGCGTGATCGAAAATGAATTATTACATGGACTCAGTGGGTGTACGTGTACAGTGATACCTCTTGAAGTGACCATCACCAATGATACAATTGCCGTCGAAAAGTTCATGGACCGCGGACGTCACGTGATCACAAATATGGTAATTGAATAGATACGGTCAATGAATGGAAACGTGTAACTTTCAGGCTGGTGATCATTTGGATGGCGGCATCATTTATTGTTGGTTGTATATATCGTCGGCATCATTCGTGCTTCTGCTTCGTCTAATTCGTCCTCGATCTGTCGAGTCCCAACTCCTCCGACCTCTACAAGATAGTGCCGAAGCCGAAGGTGGTCTTGATGGAGCGCACGTAGTACTCCTCCCAGTTGCGCTTTGTCGGCTCCTCCTGGCCAATGGGCACGCCAACCCAGTCGACGCGCATGATGGTCACAGCGTCGACATCGTTCTGCTCAAACTTGATTTTCATGGTGCTGAAGTGACCCTGAGGCCACTGGGCAAGGCGCCACTTCTGCTCAATGTAGGTGGGTTCCTCAAGCTTGCTGAACTCGCCAGAGACGTTGCCACCGAAGATTTCGAACTTGCCACCCTCCTTTGCACCCTCGAAGACCTTGGGAGGCGCGCGAGTGAAAGCCGCAATCCGTTGAGGGTCGGTGAATGTGAGGAAGAGCTGGTCGGCAGTGGTACGGAACTCTTGCTGATCGCTGAGAGAAGTCACGTTGACATGTGCTCCACCGGTAGTCGAGGTGGTGGAGGAGCTAGTCGACTCATCCTTGGACTTGTTGACGGAAGAGCTCTGCATGATGCGTGGTGTGCTGAAGCCGGACGAAGGGTTGCTACCAGGGGCATGTTGGAGGTCCTTGCCGTGCTTCTCAATGAGGGTCGGGGCAATCTTGGTGAGCTTCTGGCGGACCTGCGGAACAATTTGCGCACGCACAAGATCCTTCACGGGCTGTTTGGAGGAATCTTCACCGTAGAGTTCTACTTCGAAGACGTACTCGTCTTCTTCGGTGTCGTGAGCGACCTCAGGAATGGTGATGGTTCCGCTCACGTCCGAGGTCTCCTCGCCCTTTTGCACTTTGCCGGTATATTCTAATTGAAGCTTCACGTCGAAGATGGTGATGACCTTGTTCTTCCTTTGAGAGACGTCGACATCACCATCCATGGAAAGAATTTTGCTGATTTCAGCGCTGTGACCATCCTTCTCGGCCTTGACACCCACAAGCTCAGTGTTGAGGTATTCACGTGTCCACTCGCTCACATCCTTGTTCACCCAGTGCCAGTTGTTGGGGTTGTGAAGAACCATAGTGACTCGACGATCTGGTAATACTGCTTATAAAGCGCTCACGTTCTGTTCTTTTCAACACGTTAGTCAATGTGCCTCGGCGCCAATGGGTTACGAGTGAGTGTGTGAGGGGGTATGTAAATCAGGACTAAACAACGTGTGTTCGCAAAGCTTGTCCGCATGTAACAGAGTACAAGTCGTTCTAGGACTGGTGCCAGCTGGTGTTTCATCATTACAAGATGGGTGAGTGGTGCTGAGGAGAAGTAAACAGTAGACGTACCTTAATGATTATGCGATTGGAGCGCGCAAGGTACTCAAAACTCCGGGGTATCTAAAGGAAAGACAGACTGCAAGGAAAGGTCGTAAGAGGGAATTATTTGCGTGAATCTGCATGAGTGGAAGAAGGCTCTAGAAGAAAGTCCACATAAGTAGTCCCCCGAGTCTTGGCGCAGGAGCGGCCGCGGGGGTTGTTCGCGGCCTTATCTGGATATGGTGCCTGACAGCTGCCTCCAACATTTTTTCATGTCATTGTTAACGATAACAGAGAACATGAAATTTTGAATGCTTTTTGATATCGCAGCCGCGAGTAACATGGTCGCGTACAACATATCTATATGGGTTGGCTACAAAAGGAATCGCTGTGCTTAGAATTTTCGTGTCACGTTGCAATCTCGTCAAGGCGCGCTCAAACAAGCAGTCCGCCTACAAGAATTCAACTGCTTTACTCGTCGTCGCCGAAGAAGACCTTGACGGGCAACCAGGCGTCGCCGCAGACCTTGAAACGGTCGGGCAGCGAGCTGAGCTGCTTCATCTCGTCGTCGTTGAGGGTGAAGTCAAGCTTGAAGTTGTCCTCAATGCGCGAGGCAGTGACGGACTTGGGGATGACAGAGGTGCCGCGCTGGAGACCCCAGACAAGGAGGACCTGAGCGGTGCTCTTGCCCTTGGCCTCAGCGATCTTGGCAAGGGTCTGGTCCTTTGCAAGAGGGCTGTTGGTGCTGCCGAGGCAGGAGTATGCGGTGCAGTGGATGTTCTTGGACTTGCAGTAGTCGACGAGCTTGGGGGAGGGGTTGTTGGGGTGGAGCTCGATCTGGTTGACGGCAGGGACAGTCTTGCAGCTGGGGTCGTTGAGGAGCTTCTCCATGTTCTGGATGCCGAAGTTGGAGACACCAATGTTCTTCACGCGGCCAGAAGCGGGGAGCTTCTGCATCTCTTGCCAGGTCTTGATGAAGTCCCAGTCGGGGTGGTGCTTCTTAAGATCGGTAGGGTCGGTGGAAGAGGGCCAGTGAATAAGGTAGAGGTCGACGTAGTCGGTGCCGAGGTCCTTGAGGGAAGAGGTGATGCCCTCTTCCACACGCTTGTGCCAGGGGTTGTCAAGCTTAGTGGTGATCCAGATCTCCTCTCTGGGGACGCCAGAGTCCTTGATACCCTGGCCGACCTCGTGCTCGTTGCCGTAGGCGAGGGCAGTGTCGATGTGGCGGTATCCAGCGAGGAGGGCAGCCTTGACGGCATCGCGGACCTCGTTGGGCTTGGACTGCCAGGTACCCAGACCAACAGCGGGCATCTTAGCACCCTTCAAGAGGGTCAGTCATCTGTCTCGCTAGGAGCAGCTTTCTGTTGAGCAATCACTTACGGTGTTGAGGGTGAAAGTCTCCTGAGTCCAGTTCTTAGACATGATTGCGGCTTTGTGGATGGTGGTGTTGTTTGGAGGGGTAGACGTGTGTCTTTTTGAGTTGAGGAAGAGAGAGGAAGTTGTGGTATGAAAGCAGAAGTAATGTGGGCGAGAGAAAGTATTTTGATGCGCCCTGCTGGATAAGATGCGTGCCTGCATGTGCGCTCTGGCGTGAACAGTTGTCTATCTGTGCCCCACCATCGTCACCAACATGCCACCGTGAATGTTTTTGGGACCCTCATTTGCGGCGTCTGCGACCTGTGATTGGTGGCATAATTTAGCCTGAACGCATTCGAGAGGCGGAAGAAGGCCTTATGCACGTGGAACCGCCGCCTTATTCGCACGTCACTCTGGATACGCTCGTGTGCCCCACCATTTGATCTGTTGATGTCGGCAATCGGCCTGCTCTTCAATGCCACAGCAGGCTGCATGTGCTGGATGGCTTATCGCATGCGGGTGTGTGATTATTCTTACATGTCCTCTGAGACATACAGCAGCGTCTCTACCAGCATGGACAAGCAACAAGGTTCCCTCCACATTTGAGGCTCTGTCGGCGACAACGCTTGGACTTTCCTCGCCTTTTGCCCTGGATATCCGACTATGCCGTGCAGGCCCTCCTCCACACCCCACATCGGGTATTTGTGAGAATCAGGCGGCACGTCGGAACACCGAGGCGCGTCTCCTTGCGACAGGACGCCTTTAGCCATTTGGGTCTAGAAAGATCTAGTGACCAGTGCATTACCACCTCCCACACCCACGCAAGACGCTGCCGGTAGCTAGCCACCGTCATGTCGCGCTTCGTGAGTGGCGGTACGGACGAGCAGCCGACTCAGCGCGACGAGGCCTGGCTTAAGGCTCAGCAGGAGCTGGATGCTGCCGCCATTGCCAAGCAAGAGGCCAGTAGAGCAGGCAGCGGCAAAAGTCTCTTCGACACTCTGCAAGCGAATAAAGGTTTCTGAAGCCCTACCATTAGCTCCTTCGCCCACGCGCGCGAATCTCTTGACGCTTTCTTTTTGTGGCAATGCACCGAGACTGACCGGGGTAGGTTTGGGCGCCTGCAGCCGCGAAACAGGAAGCGTTTGAAGAAGCGTCCAAGTTGACGAATCAGTTTCGCTCGCTTGACGAGGACGAGATCGAGTTCCTGGACTCTGTGCAGGAAAAGGCAAGAGCGAAAGAATTGGCCGAGAGGAGAGCTACAAAGGAAGGTCTTGAAGAGTTCCGAAAGCAGCAGGAAGAGGCCGAGCGTGCTGCTAAAGAGCAAGATGGTGCTGTCTCGCCGCCTGCGGTGACCGAGAGTTGGGCTGTTGGGCCAAGGAAGCGCAAAAAGGGCAAGGAGAAGGATGCGATTGAAGGTCTTAAGATCAGAAGGACTTCGACTGGCGACCAGGCGAAGAGGACTGAAGACACACAGAAGTCACAAACGTCGAAGGCCGAAGACCAAAGTGAGGATGCACCCTCGGGCTCGACGAAGCCATTGATGGAAGAGAAGAGCGAAGCAAAGCCTCCTCTGGCATCGCCGCCACCTCCTGCAGCAGGTCTGGGTCTTGGTGCGTATTCCTCTGATGACGAGTGAAAGCTGCAGCGAGTGTGATCAGTATGGATGGTGGATCCGTCGAAAGAATGCGATCGCTACGTCTACAAAAAAAAAGATTGTAACGAGCGGAAGGCGCGCTCAGCTTAATTGAGTACACTTCAGCCAGAATGGCCACATACATCTGCAATAAACTTGACACCAATCACTGCTCTTTCATATAGTTGCTTTGTCATACCCATAAGGTCTGCGTTACATGTACTGAAATGAATATAGTCTTCTTTCGAGGATTGCAGTGAGCGATGCTATTATCCTCAGGGTTCGGGCATTGGGGTTATCTCTTAAGGTCGAATCCCCTTTTTCAATGTTGTATCCCCTAATTTTAATGCATTAACAGCTTGATAGTACTGTATACACGTTTCGTGTCATACTTCGAAACCAACAACACCTATGGATGCTCGCTCGTGGTTTTGTGTGGGTGTTCGCAGTGTGCGATCAGTCTGCTGAGATTCGTGTCATTTCAAGCGTTTGCGTACATGTATAACTTAACATCCTGATAGTCTATTTCTTCTATCTCACGCAGTAATACCAGCCAGCTTCCAGCACTTCTGTGCCTGCTCACTCCCCTTCTCGCACAACACCCTCGCCACTCCACTCTCCTCAGGGTGCAAATGAGCACCAGACTGCCTCAACAGCTGCACGCGATCCTCCAAGCCCGCATTCGCCGCCAGGAACAACGGAGTCCTGCTTGCCTTGTTGCGAACATGCACGCTAGCACCTTTCTGCAGCAGCAAGCGCACAATCTCAAGATTTGGACCAGTGGCAGCAACATGCAAGGGCACGCTGCCACTGTAGTCCGCTTCGTTGAGCAGAGATTCGGGCTCGTACGTCATGATCTCGCGGAACTGCGCCAGGTCGCCTTCGGCGATGGCGTAGGAGAGCTTGCTGAGGTGTGCTTGGCGCGCTGCTTGGGGTTGTTCTTGGGCTAGATGGCTGAATTGCTGCGTGCCCGAGCGCTCTGTTAGCTCGCCGCGGAGCGAGACGGACATCAGTCGTGTCACTTCGGCGGTTGTGATATTGGGGAGACCAAGCAGGTAGGATAGCTTGGTCAACGCGCCTTCGGTCGTCAAGTCATGGCCGGGCACGATGCCGGCACGGCCGAGTACCATTGCTGGAGCGTAGAGTGGGCTGACGCTGCCTGTTAGGCACTGTGTTACGTTCACGATGACAATGCCACGTTGCACCGCGTCAGAGAAAATCTTAATCAGCATGTTATCGGGTCCACCGGGAGCGTTGCCTGCGCCGAATGTCTCGAGAATCAAGCCACGAAGCCCTGATACCCGAAGCACTGCGTCGATCATTTCGGGCTTGATACCAGGGAAGATTCGCAGGCAGGCAACGTGAGCGGTCTCCAGGCTCGTCTGAATACTGAAAGGCTTGATCTCATGAGGTCGGTAGATGGCGTTCCATGCTACGTGGATATCGGAGGATGTGATGGTGGCGAGAGGTGGGAAATTTGGGGCAGAGAAGGCGGCAAACTGGTCTGCCGAGACCTTCGTACATCTGTTGCCGCGGAAGAGTCTGTGGTTGAAGAACAGGCCGACTTCAGGAATGAGGAAGTGGCCTGCGACGATGAGCGAACCGAGCAAGTTGTCAGTGGCATCGTTTTGTAGCTGGAAGATGGGCGCTTGAGAGCCAGTCAGAACGACTGGTTTGCCCAAGTTGCTAAGCATGAAGCTGAGTGCCGAGCTGGTGTAGGCCAGACTGTCGGTGCCATGTAGAACAACGAAGCCGTCAAAAAGTGTGTAGTTCTTGTAGATGGTGTTTGCAATCTGTGTCCAACCTTTTGAGTCGATAGAGCTGGAGTCCAGTAACTCCTCAAACTCTAGGACTGAGAATCGTACGTGCTTGCCATACCGGCTGCGGGGAGTCCTCAAGCTTTTCAATTGAATTGCAGGGCCATCTTTCTCTGGGAAAGCTTCGAGATATCCTGGGTCGGAGCCATCGTTGAACGAAGGCCTTGGTGCCATGCCCGCGTCCAAGAAACCTTTTGCGGGAATGAGGCCTTCGGGACTTGGTCGCATACAGATGGTACCGCCAGTCATGATGATGAGAACTCGCGAGTCTGTGGACCCATCGCTGGTGATTTGCGCCTCGTTCGAGGCCATCGTATAGTCTTCCTGTGGTCGTTTATTCGTGTTCAAGGCGTTTGTTGTGTATAGAGATTGGGGCAGCAAGCGAAGATCGTGGGACAAGACAAAGACCTACGATAAAATGGATACGGCAAGCGATTTGCTCTACGAAACGAGCGGCGACCTACAATTTTGCTATTTATGCCACACCCGGCGCGCAGGCACTTGAAAGTGGGTGGGCTTCGGACTGCAGAACAATTTTAGCTTTCTCTCGACCATTTCGAAGGGGTAAGATTAATTCGATGTTACGTGAAGATATGAGCATGCGGGCGTAGGATTGAGTATCGCTCCCGATATCGACGGAATCGAAGTCCGTTCGCCTTGCTCCTGGCAACGCGATGCCTCACCTTCAAGTTGACGACAACGACAAGGTCATGTACTTTGAATGTCTCATTATGCAGCTTGGGTCACTGATTTCGTGACCTACTCTAGCCGTCATCGAATCACCAGTCGATCAGGACGGCACGTAAGGAGATCGATCTCGTTTTGGAGTGAGAACGAGAGAGTACAGCCAAAGCAGCGGCCATCGCAGCACCTGTAGAACTCAGTATTACACACAAGGTAAGATTTGGGCAAAGATGCCATCCGTTGGTCTCAATCATGGCATTCCGGTCATGGCATTCGAGAGCAAGTCAACAAGGTAGATCACCTTATGACTTTATGCTTCGCATCTTTACCTTCAAGAGACACAGTCTGGCTATCTCCACGGCCGAGGTCGGCTGTAGCCATGGCGGGGTTCCTACATCACATCATCAATGGTTCAGCAGTTTGGAGCTACCAGCATGGATTTGTAAGATCGCATATCTAATACTACGCCCTTCAACATTCTTCGCTGCCCCGTATTCTCTCCGTTATATACGCACATGTTTACAGCACGCACTGCTCTGTCAAGCTCACTGTTATCGTCTTCAACCCGCCGAACAGCAGCTTTAACCTCCCAGCTCTCACGCAGCAGCTTCACGCATACCCGCACAATGGCATCCGTCCCTAAAACCATGAAGGGCGTGATCATGGAGAAGAACGGTGGCACTGAAGTCCTGCAGTATAAGACTGATCTGCCCGTCCCCGAGCCCAAGGAAGGCCAGATCCTGATCAAGAACGACTTTGTCGGCATCAACTTCATTGACACGTAAGATTAATTCTACCATACCAAAAACACCATAGCCTCCTGACACGAGAGTCAGCTACTTCCGCACCGGCCTCTACCCAGCTCCCTACTGGCCCTACATGCTCGGCCGTGAATCCGAAGGGACCGTCGTCGCCACCGGCTCCGGCGAAACCTACAACCTCAAGACCGGCGACCGCGTCGTCTGCCTTTCAGAAGCGACTTACGCAGAATACACAGCCGCCCCCGCCGCCAAAGCAACCAAGATCCCCGCCGATCTGCCGCCCAAGATCGCCGCCGGAGCCCTGCTGCAAGGCCTCACAGCCCTGACGCTCATCCGTGAGGCGCACCACGTCAAAAAGGGTGACTGGGTTCTCGTTCACGCGGCCGCAGGCGGCACTGGACTCTGGCTCTGCCAGCTGCTCAAGGCCGTGGGCGCCAACACCATTGGCACGGCTAGCACACAGGAGAAGGTCGACCTGGCGAGCAAAGCGGGCGCGGCGCACATGATCAACTACTCGCACGAGGATGTCAAGAAGAAAGTGGACGAGCTCACAGGTGGCAAAGGCGTGATCGCTGTCTTTGACGGCGTGGGCAAGTCGACGTTCGACCTTTCGCTGGACTGCCTTGCGCGCAAGGGAAGTCTGCTGTCTTTTGGTAATGCTTCGGGAGCTGTGCCGCCGCTGACGATTGCGAGGCTCAGCGCGAAAAATATCAGACTCATGAGGCCGACGCTGTTCAACTTTATTGTGACGAGGGAGGAGTTTGAGCACTACACGCAGGAATTGTTCGACTTTATCATCAAGGATAAGATGGATGTCAAGATCCACGAGACTTATGCTCTTAGCAATGTTGCCAAAGCGCACCAGGATTTGGAGGGCAGGGTGACGACTGGAAAGTTGCTCTTGGATCCTTCCAAGTAAAACGATTTGAGCGCGAGAATAGGCAACGATTTTATGAATTGCAAACCAATGTCACAATTATCAAGTCACACTTTTGTCTTGATTTCGACGACCTCGTTGTGTTCACTTTAGTCACGGACATGTCCATGGAGCATTGGATGCTCGGTTCCGAAGAAGGCTGCGAGTCTGCGCATAGCATTCCCAATGGCCACCCTTATCGATCCTCTCCTATGTCCGTGGATATTAGCATATCAATCGCTACCGGCTTGATGTAACACTCGGAATCATCTCGCTGGTGCGTGAATTCAAGTTTCGGTCCATAGCTGCTGACATGAGCATCGAAGACGCTAAGACATGCACGTGTCTGTGAGCAAGAACTGTGTATGCGATTCATGTATGCGTATCTACAACTTTGAGGACTCTGATGGTTTTTTGTGCATGACCGTCGCAGCCGCCTAACAAGCAGGTCAGATCGTACTACACTTATGATTTCTTGTGCATAACCGTGGCCGCCGCCTTGACACAAAAAAGTCAGCCTCTTGGATTTACCCGCACTACAAAGCACAAAGCAACTCACCTGATGGTTGGGGAAGACCAAGGTATCAGCCACAACAACGTTCTCCCTCCTGCCTGCTGTGAACACTACGATCTCTGCAATGTCATCGGGTGTCAGGGGTTCGCAACCCGCGTACACTGCATCTGCTTTGCTCTTGTCGCCGTAGAAGCGCACGACACTGAACTCGGTCTCGACTTGGCCGGGGTCGATCTCGATCACACGGATGCGCGTCGCGATCAGCTCCTTGCGCATAGCATCGGTGATACTGCGGACGGCAGCCTTGGTCGCGCAGTAGATGGATCCATTGGGGTATGGCTCGCGACCAGCAATCGAGCCGACGTTGATGATGTCGCCTGCGCCAGACTCGCCACGGGCCTTCATCTGAGGCAGCACGGCTTGGGTCATGTTGACGAGACCTGTCACGTTGGTTGCGAACATGACGTCCATGTCTTCGGCCTTGATGTCGCCCACCTTGTCGACGCCTTTCACGAGACCAGCGTTGTTGACCAGGATGTCGATCTGCTGGAACTCCTTGGGCAGGTTCTGGATCAGTGATGTGACCTCGCTGGGTTTCGATACATCAAGCTGGACGGGCAAGACCTGCACGCCTGAGCCGACTTCCTCGTTGATCTCGCTGGCGAGCTGCTTCAGTGAGTCAATGCGGCGGGCAGTGAGGATCAGCTTGAGGTTCTTGGGCGATGTGCGGGCGAATTCTTGCGCTATACTCTTACCAATGCCTGAGCTGGCACCGGTGATGAGTACAGTCTTGCCCTCCAGGCGCTTGGCCATTGCGGTCGACATGTTTCTGCGAGTGGCGTAGATGGAGCTTGCCGTATGTTTGGTGACGAGAGCTGAGATGGATCCGGTTGATGGTCTGAAAACGGAAGAACAAGAGGTTCGAAGGAGCTGACAGAGCTGCATACGAGTCAATTGGCACAGTATCTATGGAGAGATGGTCCAGATAAATAGTTCTATGTCAAGATAATGCTCTAGCGCGAGTTCTATGATAGGCGGCATGCTTGCGTGCTTGCGATAAATAGAGGGGCTACCTTGGGTGCACCGAGAGCTAACGCCGAAATCGCCCGTCTCGGTCCATTGAGAGACCGATGGCTTGTGAGAGCAGGTTTGCCGACAACTTTTCCGACCCTGCCATTTTCATCTGCATGTGAAGTTGAACGCCTGTGCTTCGAAGTGCTGTATAACACTTTCTCCACCACAAGTACAACAATGTCTGACAGCGAGAGCAATCGCTCTGCCAGCCCAGAGCTGAGCGAGAAGAAGCGCAAGAGGTCCGCCGTTGCATCAGAAGACGAGCTCGAGATCGACATCAACCTGCCGGAGCCTGCGTCGAAAAAAGCGAAACGTAAAGAGAAGAAGGAAAAGAAGGTCAAGGCTACCAAGACCGAAGACGGCGAGACAGAGGCCAAACCTACTGTAGCAGAGCCTCCCGCGCCTGGCCAACGTAGCGATTACGGCATCTGGATTGGCAACCTGCCATGGAGCGCAACCAAGGACACTCTCCGCACCTGGTTCGAGGACCAAGGCATTGACGACAAGAGCATCACCCGCTTGCACATGCCCGCACCGCCTGAGGAGAAGGGACCTTCGCGCCCAGGATTCAAGCCTCTGAACAAGGGTTTCGCATACGTCGACTTCCTTGGCCAGCCAGAACTCGAGCTTGCAATGGCACTATCGGAGAAGCTTATGGGTGGCCGCAAAGTTTTGATCAAAAACGCCAAGTCGTTCGAAGGCAGGCCGTCCAAGTCGGATGCTGAGCTGGCGAAGAAAGCGGCTGCCGCACCGGATGGAAAGGAGCCCACGCAGAGGATTTTCATTGGCAACCTGGGCTTCGATGTAACCAAGGATGATCTTATGGAGCACTTTGCGCAAGCCGGCGCCATCGAGGACATCCACATGGCCACTTTCCAGGACACGGGCAAGTGCAAGGGTTTTGCCTGGGTGCGTTTCCACGACATAGAGTCTGCGGCGGCCGCCGTGCGAGGCTACATCTTCAAGTCTGGCGGAGACGACGATGAAGAGGCTGAGGACGACGATGAGGAAGATGCGGAGGAGGAAGAAGGAGACAAAAAGAAGTCAAGCAAGAGCAAAAAGAAGAAGGAGAAGAAGCGCAAGTGGTTCATCAACCGCCTAGCCGGCCGCCCAGTACGAGTCGAGTTTGCCGAAGATGCGCAGACTCGGTACAAGAAACGCTACGGCAAGCCCGCTGGCGATGCGCCTCGCCACTCCGGACCTCGCCCCAGCTACAACAATGACGGTGGCGAGCAAGGCGCAGGGGAGGGTGCGCCTGACCGCCGAGCACCGAGGAAGATGGACGCGGATGCCAGGCAAGCCATGCGTAGGCAAAGACACATTGACGCAAGAAACGTCGCTCCCGGCAAAGCGCTTGCGACTGCGCAAAGAGCCAGTACTGCCATTGTCGCGGCAGCCGGAAAGAAGACGACTTTTGACTAGATACCTGAAAGACCATTCTCTTCAATGTAATACGATACATGCACAAGCGAAACGTTTGCCGGCCACCTACCTTGTACCATTTCAGTGAGCGTGAAGACAGCCCTCGCGGGGACGTGGCAGGCATCACGCTGTTACAGTGGAAGCTGATCGTCATCATTCGATATTATTGGCGATGTGAGATGGGATTGAAGAGCCCTTGCCGCATGAAGTCTGCACACAACCAGTCTGAGATGCGTGCACCGTCAGCTGGGAATACTAGATCGGTACGATGTACCATTGAAATACTGATCCAGATATGCCAAAACTCCTAGTCGTCCACATGCTTGTACCATCAGCTATGATTTCTGGATCAGGACGACATGCCAACGAGATGATACTGATCAACATAACGTCAAACTGCCACATTCATAGGCTATGCTTATACCAAAAGAAGGCCACAGAAACAACGACTGAACCATCGAGAATGCTAACGCACAGACTTGGGCGAATGACTAGACTGTAAATCTATACAACTCTAACAGTCCTTTCGAGCTTTCGGCACGGCTAGATTTCGACTTCTATTTCAAACAATTGCGACAGGTTATCGACCCTAAGCTTTCATCAAGCCATTGCCTCCTCCCCATCCTCCTCGTCTTCATCATCACTGTCATCCTCCCCGATCACCCTCTCGACGATCAAATTTCCACTCCTCCCAATCCGCTGCCTCAAACTACCCGTCTTCCCCAGATCGTACACTTCTCTCGGCATCGGCGAGACGAGCTGGAACTTGTACGCGTGCTCGTAGTTTTCCGGCTCCGGCGCTTCTTTCTCTTCCACGGCAGCATCCTCTCCCAAAAGATCGTAGCACTCGACGAAAGCGTACAGCTCCTCAAGCTCTGCCTCAGCTCGGAACCTGCGCACCACACGCTCGCCTGAAGGCAAGCGTACACTGACACGCACGACATCCTTGTCCTCCGCGCTCGGCTCGCTGGGCATGCTCTGGACCCGCCAGCGTCTCCATTGTGCCAGCTTCCTCGCGAGGTCTGCTTTTCGTTCTGTACGCTCGCGCTCCTCCCGCTCTGCTTTCTCCTTCTCCGCCTCCTCTTCTTTCCGCTTGCGCGCCTTTTCTCTGTCTGCTGCCAGCGATCGCTCGTAAGCGCTTTCCTGCTCCTGGCGCAAGCTACGGTTGAGTTCCTGCTCCTGCCTCTGGGCGCGCAAGCGATCAAGCTCTTCCTTATGCGCGCTGATTGCTGTTGTGAATTTGCTTATGAGGTCTTGGCTTGAGACAGGGCCGGCGGACGTGGCGATTTTGCTCATGGCTGTGGAAGAGACGGAGGGTGTATGTGCTATTAAGCTGGCAAAGGGGAAGCGTGTGACGTTCAACGCGTTGGCGACTTGGTAGGCTTCTGCATCTTGTACAGTGCCGGCCCAGAGGACGATGTTGTTTGCGGGGTCTTTGATGTATTCAATCAGGTCGGGTGATAGTAGTGTGTCGCGGACGAAGGATGCGGTGTCGTCGTGTTCGGGAGAGAGGAGAACGACAAGCAGGTGCTTCAGGTCGCGCTTTGCGAGGTCAAATGCTTGCGCATAGCCGCTTTCGTGGAATGGAAGTGTGCCATGTGTGACACCGTACTCTTCTTCGAACTCGCGCATAAACCGTGCAGCAGTATCTCTTGGGTTGAGCGGACGACGGCCAGTGTCTCGTGAGGGCTGGAGTGCGCGACCAGAATAGAGACGGTTAAGCAGACGAGGCAGAAAGGGAAAGAGGTAGCCGATGGTGCCGAAGAGACGCTGGAAGATGGTGTATGTAATATTAAAGGGCAAGAAGATGATGTTGAACGGGAAAGGCATAGGCTGGGAGAGTTGGCTCTCTGGCGTGGGCACTACTCGCGGCGCAGGCTCGAGGCCTCTTCGTGAGCTCCGTGTCGAGTACCGTGTGGGTATCGTGTCCATAAGTGTTTCTGACCGTCGCGAGTTTGATGGAGGTGGAGGAGCGCGAGCTGCCTCAGCAGCAGGATCGATGGTATCGGCGTCGCCATCGAAAAATCGTGTGATGGCTATCTGTGTGTTCCACTGGCATTTTTGTAATAATGGCACGGCGGAGGCAAGGTCTTGGTCGGTCACAGAGGTGTATTGCTGCAGTGCCAGCTGCTGTTCCTCACTGAGGGCTGAGATATCGACGTCGGCCATGACGACAACAGGTGGTAGGGGAGAGGAAGTTGTTTAGGTAGATCGCAAGCTACGGCATCGAAATGGTGTTGGTGTAATGGAGGAAGATTGGAAGCTGGAGCAGCGAGACGTATGATGCCATGCGGCTCTGCACGAGATGTGGGTCCCGCCCAAATCGTGGGGTTGGCTGACCCTTGAAAGCGACTACATATGTACATGTACAGTAGGTATCAACACCTCACACGACCAAACTGCAGGTAATACGGTCATCAACAAAAGCCTGAAATATGCTTTCCATTATTCTGTCATCAATCTGATTTGGCTTCAGCAACTCCAACACCAAGCCCACCCAAATCCGAAACTCATAACTTTTTGCCATCCACTTGTCCTTCCCCCATTGATACATGATACATTTTAAGGAGGAGCGTTACCGTTCAAAGAGCTGTCAGTCTGAGCATCAACCTGCTTCTCCAAGTTGGCGACGATCGAGCTCTGCTCCACGTCACCGTTGCTTTGAGGCGCGCCGTTGATCTCGTTCCTCAACGGGCTGAGACCGGCAGAGCCAGCAGCGGACGTAGACTTGGGTCGGAAAGGCACGGGAGTCGTGGGTCTAGAGGAGAGGAACTGCGTGGTCATGTCAGCGGCTGTTAGATATTGATGGACTGATAAGTCAGCACTTACAGATGAAGCAGCAGAAAGCAAAGCGTGGAGGGAAGCTAGAACCACATCCTCGTGGATGCCGACACCCCAGACCTTCTGCTGGGAGCCGAAAGCTGTGCACTCGATATAAGTGGCGGCCTTGACGTTCTTGCCGCCCTTCTCGCCAGACTTGGTGGTAGTGATAGCGTGCTCCTTGTAGTCGGCAATGTCCAACTCGATGCCGAGATTCTTAATCGCATTGGCGAGAGAGGACAGAGCACCGTTGCCTACACCCTCAATGCTGTGCTCGTTGCCGTCGATTTCGATGACACCCTTGAAGCGGCGGCGCAGGTTGCGCGATGAGGCGGTCTTACCGGCTGCAGGTGGCGCTGGGGAGACGGAGCGGTCGGCTGTGATGTCGTAATCGACGAGGTGGAAGCGAGGGTTCCTCTCGAGATGGTATTCCTCGACAAAGAGGCTCTTGATCTCGGCAGCTTGCAATTCGCGGCCAAGCTTGTCGGTCTCGCGCTGCACAATCTTGGAGAAAGCGACTTGCAGGCCGCGAGGAAGGTCGAGTTCGAGGGTGCGGCTGATGATCCAGGCAACGCCACCCTTCCCGGACTGGCTGTTGACGCGAATGATTGCCTCGTATGTACGGCCGATATCCGCAGGGTCGAGCGGCAGGTAGGGAACCTCCCACTTGTCGTTGTCTGTTGCACCCATATCCTCGCGGATCTTGAAACCCTTCTTGATAGCATCCTGGTGAGAGCCGGAGAAAGCGCAAACAACGAGCTGACCGCCATAAGGAGCACGAGGGTGCACGGGAATCTTGTTGCTGCGTTCGACAACCTCAATAACGCTGTTGAGGTCACTGAAGTCGATCTTAGGGTGAATACCCTGAGTATAAAGGTTGAGGCCAAGAGTGACAAGGTCGACATTACCAGTACGCTCACCATTGCCAAAGAGAGTGCCTTCCACGCGGTCCGCGCCAGCCATCTGTGCGAGTTCTGCTGCAGCAACAGCACATCCTCTGTCGTTGTGGGGATGCAGGGAAACGGAAATCTTTTCTCTCTCGCTAATGTTCCTGCAGAAGTATTCGATCTGATCGGCGTAGACGTTGGGTGTGGCCATCTCGACAGTCGCAGGCAAGTTGAAGATGATAGGGTTCTCCTCAGTTGGCTCCCAAGCAGCCTTGACGGCCTCGCAGACTTCCAGAACGAAATCGGGATTTGAGTCCGAGAAAGTCTCAGGCGAGAACTCATATGACCACTCTTCCACGCCAGAGTTTGGGTCGTCCTTTGTGATAGATCTTGCGTATTTTGTGCACTCCACAGCCAGAGCTTTTGACTCTTCGTTGTTCATGTTGAAGATGATCTTCTGGAAGCATGGGCTTGTGGCAAGGTACAAATGAAGGATAGCCTTCTTAGCGCCCTTCAAGCTCTCCACCGTCCTCTTGATCAGGTCCTTGCGACAAGGCGACAGAACTTGGAGCCAGACATCGTCGGGCACCATGCCGGGGGTGTTGACAAGCTTTTGTGTGAAGTTGAAGTCGGTGTCGCCTGATGCAGGGAAAGAAACCTCGATCTCCTTGTAGCCGAGCTTAGTGAGCATTTGGAAGTAGGCCCATTTTTGGTCGCCGTCCATAGGGTCGACGAGGGACTGGTTGCCATCACGCAAATCTGTCGACAGCCAGCGGGGCGGCTTCTGGATGGTCTTGTTGGGCCATTGGCGATCGGGGATGTTCAGCGGCTTGAAAGGCTTGTATTTGGTGGAAGGGTCGGCGAGCCTGAATGTTGTATGAGCTACAATGCTGCGTCCTGGTGTAGAGACATGGTTTCAAAACTCACATAGGCATGATTGCGATGTCGGCGCGCTGGCCTGTGTGATTAGAGGAGTATTGAGGGTGTGATGGGTCGAGGAGAGAGCCTCAGAGGGCAGATATATATGTCGATGGGGTATATAGAATGAACAAATGACTGCAAGGCTCGAGCAAGCAAGGTGGTATGACTCGACTGTGCTGGGCAATTGGCGGATCGGCGGACAATTTTCTCGTTGTTGGCTGCGCTCGCTGCGTCAGAAACGCGGGGTGTGAAGGAGCAGGCGGGGAGTTGCCTCTAGCTTCCGACTTCGCACGTGTTTCTGGTCAGCAAATTCCGTCATTATTGATTAACGGCTAATGAATTGAACGATTAATTGTTGTAAATTGAACCATGCTATATGTTAATAAGATCGCTAGCCCTCCACTTCACTACAATATGTCGTGTCTCCCAGTCCATTGAAGCTACCGCTATACAAACTCGTCAAATGGCTGCTGCTCCGGAAGCGGCGCAGATTCACGCCTTAAGCAGATATGCGCGCCCTACGCGCCCTTTTAGCCTGGCATGCGTGTGACACAACAGCCACAGTCAATCCTACACGAATACGGATCCAATGGATGTCGTTGCCACCCTGCAAGCTGCCATTGCTCGATACCGCCCTCTTATCAACGGACACCATGGCCTTGTCGCGGTTGTAGAATTCAGAATGTGACGCGATTCCTCCTTCTCCTTAGCCAGGTGAGTTCCCTTCATCAATCGATGATCAAATCAACATCAACACTTTACAGCTTCGAAGGCTTCTGCTTCAGTCTGACCACGCCCTGTTAAGCAGTCAGTATCTCATCTTACAAAAGACCACACAGCACAACTTACCTCCTGCACGCAACTTGCAATCAGCGTTCCGTCCTTGGTATACATCCTCTGCATCACCAAACCACGCCCATCTCCCGCCCAAGGGCTCTCACACTCTGTAAACATCCATTCGTCCGCGCGGAAAGCCTTCGGGTTGTGGAAGTAAATGGTATGATCCAGCGAGACCATCATGCCAATCTCCGGCCTCGTAGTCTTGAACCCAACGATCTGCCCATCCTTGATTTGGACGTTGCGAAGCTGATCAATAACATCCTCGTCCATGCCGTCCATCCTACGGAGCGTTTCGTCGTCCATAGCCTTCAGCTTCTCGATCATTTCGACTGTGATACCCATCTTCTCAACACTTCCCTTGCCATCTTTCTTATCCCCGCTGCTGTTCGTGTTGTACCTCCACAGCTTGTGCACCCGCGCAACAGTCCCAATGAAATAGCTGTCGCTCATATACGCCAGTGCACTTAGATGTGCCTGGTGGCTGCCCTTATCGCTGATCGTACCTCGAGCCTTGATCCACTGCCTCGTCCTCTTGTTCTCCGCGCGAGAATCGTCTTCATTCAAGATTCCTGCCCGCTGGCTCAAGAAAGGCGAGTTGTACCCACGGAAAGCATTATCCTCCTCTTTCGTCGGCGGCACAACGCCTTCAGGAATTACATGCGCATGCTTGACCGTCTCCTTCCCACCGCTTCCTTCCTTCGTAAAGCTCAGAGTGGTTGTGAAAATCGGCTGTCCCCGCTGTCTCGCTTGCACAGTCCGTGTTGCGAACGAGCGTCCTTGTCGCACATTCTCGACGTGGTAGATGATCGGAATCTCAGCATTGCCATTCAACACGAAGTAGCAGTGCATTGAGTGTACGTAGAAGTCCTCCGGCACGGTGCGCTGCGCAGCTGCCAGACATTGCGCTATCACAGCGCCGCCGTAGATTCCTCGCGCTCCGGGAGGGTGCCATAGGGGTCGTGTGTTGGTAAACAGGTTTGGGTTTATATCCGAGAGGTGTGTGAGCTCCAGCACGGCTTCCATAGGCGAGTGGGAGGCATGGGGAGGAGGAGGGGGTATAAGAGTTGCTGCGCCGGGCATGTTGGCGGTATTGGCCAAAGGTCGAGCTGGGAAAGCGTTGGTATTGTGGCCAGATGCAAGAAGATCCGGTGAGTAGTACTATACTGGGAAATCAAACGATCAAGGAAGGACTATAGAAAGGTGGACGACCCCCTGCCTGTTATTTCTCGCGCCATGTCAGCGTCTCTTTCGTCCGTATCAAGTGATCGGCAGGATCGTCTGACGAGCCGAGGCATTCGGCGCACGTGGAACTTTGGGCGAATGTCCCGGCATTTCTTGGGCACGACGATAAGAACCGATAGTATGTCAACCGTACGGGCATACGCATGATATAGACTAGACCAGGATGTCCAAGCAACGGGAATGTGCAAGTCAGACTGATAAATGCCTCCCCGAAGTGCCCAGAGTCGAGTATAGTGACGATGTATTGTTATCAAGACAACCAATGTGTAGCAGCATCTATGCAAGCATACCTACTAGAGACACACAATTCGCAACTCACAGGCCGTCACTATCTCTCCAACAACACATACCTCCTCTCCACAACCTGCGATTCAATATTCTCCATCTCTCCCTCGAACCTGACCCTCACATGCGGCCCATCGGACTTGGCCCTCCAACTCGCACTCACTTCGCCTCGGTAGAACGTAGTGGTCTCCGGATACAGTGCGAAAACCTGCTTCCCCTTAGGCAAGTCGGGCAGCCTCTCGTTGGACTCGGGAATCTGCATGAGCGACGAGATGGAAGCCCGGAAAGAGCTCGAGCTACTGCTTGCACTCGGGTTGGCAACAGCAGGTGCCTTGCCTCCGGCCGTGCTGGCGGTAGTGTCTGTGTCTACATCCTGAATCTCATAGCGGCGCTGTTTGCCTTCCCCAATGACGGCCGTGACGCGGCAGAGGATGCCTTCGCCTTCGAGCAGCTTGTCTTTGTGTCTGTAGAACACCGTCTCGCCAGCTTTGAACGTGACGCGGTTGGTAGAGCGTGCTCCCGGTGGCAGACTGTCGCCTTTGCTGAAGCTGGGAGCGGAGTCCATGCTGGCGACGCTCTCGACGCCATCTTCGATCTTGACGCTCGTTTCGCGCGTGGCAGGTATCGAGCCTGCGCGTGAAGACTTGTCTTTTGCACTGAGGCGATTGACCTGACCAAGATTGATGCGTGGCGAAGGGGCGGTGGAGTCATCGCCACCATCTTCAGTGACCGCCGCTGAGTTTGAGCCTCTGCTGCCAGATTTCTTTGGTCTGTCTCGTCCCAGCTTGCTGCTGGCGGTACGATCGCGTTGTCCGAGCGGCGCTGAGGCAGCGGAAGCCTGTTCTGCACTTGAAGCTTCTCGTAGACCAGCCAAGATATTGATGCTATCGAGCACATTCATGTCACTCGAGGCGCCCGCGATTAGGTGCTGTACCTCCTCACAGAGTTTCAGGTTTTCGCGATACAGCTCTTCGAGCTTCCGGTCCAGAGCGGCTTCCACAGGCTTGTTTGCATCTATGAGGGCGGCTTGTTGTGTCTCGGTCTGCAGAATCTCATTGCCAATTTCGTTTGAGCGTGCTATCATGGTGTCGACATCGTGTGCTTTGTCTTTGATTTCTTTCCAGAGACGACGCTCTTCGTCTGCGTCTTGGTTGTGATTTGCGCGTGGCCTACTACGCGCGGACATGGTGATGGATGTGGATATGTATGCAGGCACGAAATGCAACCTCACAGGGCAACCGTCTGTGTTTGCGTGGCTGCAGCAGATCAGCTCAAGCCAATGGCAGGAAATTTCGTGCAGGATGAAGGGCTCTATTTGTATGAATGGCGTGTTGGCGTGTTCCTGTGGTTTGCGTGGTGCGTGTTGATGTTCACCGTCTTCCCCACGGCAAGAAGCTGGAGATTCTTGGTGGGCAGGAGCATTAGCTTTCGCGACTATTGGACCAATGGAGACGAATGGATATCATCGTTGCGATAATACTTAGTTTCTTGCGGAGAATACTCGAATCACTAAGATGTCGTCCTTACACACCATGCAATGCTCATGCTCGCGTACAGCGGGTTTGTGGCCTTGGTGTTACAGTTCTCACTCGTAAGTCTGAGTACGGTATGTCACTGCAACTGCACCACGCATGGAAACGCTACATCACATCTATTGAGACCTCAACATCAGTTTCCACCTTTGACTCTCCATAAAGCGCTGTAGGACGGAAGCAATTGGCATGTTTGTTATCTAACAATTACAAATGCGATATATACAAATGAATGAGATTGGCAGAAGCGCGCCAGATTAGTACTCGAACCTGTCTGGAAGGATGACCGGAGCCATCAAAGTCCAGCCAAAGATTCCGTAGCACACCCACGCGCACACAATCTTGGTCCAGCTTGCCCAGTACGTGCGACCAACTGCGATGAAAGGTTCGTCACCGTTGTGCAGGTGCTTGTCAGCGCCAATATTCTGTGTCAGCAGCGTTGCGATCCAGGCCGTGGCGAGCATGAAGATGAAGTGGAAGAGCGCATAGTTATACTGTGTGTGGTTCTTCTCGTCGTCATTGCGGTTGTAAGGGCCCTCGTCCTCGTCATCGGAATCGTCATCCAGAGCTGAGGCGGGTAGTGCACCAGATTCGACGGCGCGGCGAAGAGCCTCCGCACGCATCGCACGGCGACTCTCAGGCTGCGTGGAAACCAAGTCGTGAGCACCTGCTTCAGCCTCGAGAGGCGAGTATTCGCCGCTGCTCTTGTTAGACCCAAGTGCGAGGCCGTAGGTGGCGGCACGAGTGGTGGTGTAGGCGCATGTGATGAATGTCACGATCGCACCAAGAACAATAGAGGCTTTACGGGTGCCATTGGCACGGACGAGGGGGTTGCAGTGCTTGTCATCAGGCTCCATGGCAACGGCCGAGAGAGTCAAGTAGGTGCAGTAGATGCTGACAGTGGCAGCTTGAGCCAAACCAGCACGTGGGTTTGAGGCTTGCACGGTCGGGTGGATGGCCATGGCACTGATGCCCAAGATAAGAATAAGGTTGACCTGGTCTCGCGATTAGCAAGCAATTCTAGAGTCACCCGGAAGGTAATTGACTTACCGTGATAGCTGCTTGGTTCATAGAACAGTTGGATTGAGCAAAGAAGATGTACATGACGATGGTGATCGCAATGCTGCCCAGATACATGCCGAGCGTAGATCCGATGAGGAGGCCACGCCAAAGCTTGGAGTCTGTGTCTTCGATCTTCTCAATGCAGTGTTCCGCCCAAGTGTGCGCAAGATCCACCAGTAAGATCAGGCCGAGAAGCAGGAACAAGATCGCTCCACCAAACGCGACATAGTTTCCCCAGACTTCGAAGAAAGTGTTCGGTATCAAGAAGGTGAGGACTACCAGGCCCAGCCATGCGACGATCTTCGGTCCCCAGAATCCATTTTGAATAGGTGCACGGCGGTCTTTCGAGCTGTTTACACCAAGAAGTAGTAAAGCGTGGATCGCGTGGAAGCAGCCGAGAGCAAAGTTGATACGGTGAACAGCTGTGAAACCAAAGCACTGCTTGCCGGCGCAGTCGATGGTGACATAGTCAAGAAGGACGCCTTGAAGTTTCTTGACGGCCCAGTCGGTCATGGACAGCCATGAGAGGATGGAGTTGAGCAGGAGGATGAGCGCGTATGCGATACGGGTTGCGATGCCTAGAGGGCCATGCGTGAGTGGTCGCTCGTACACTGAATGACTAGACCGGATGACTCTTACTATTATTGCACTTGCCGCATGCGCTGCAGACTGCGCTACAGGTTGCGGCGCCACAGCATGACGCTGCAGCTGTTGCGATCTATGGATAGGCGTCAGTACGAACGGTCGCGTGGTAGGCAAGAAGAGCGCGCAGTCGCGGCCGCGTTGACTTACCGTACCGACGCTGGGAATGGCCAGCAAAGGCAGGCTGAGTAATGCGCCCATGGTGGATGGTTGTTATGTTGGCGAGGGAGAAAGGCGCAGTGGTGGTGGAGTGCGCTTCCAAAGACCGCCTCCAGGTTGCAGTCGCCGCCGCTTTGGAGGCTGAAGCGCAATGACGTGCCGCCTTACCCAATGTGGCAACTCGAGAATATTCCTAGACGACCATACATGATTTTGGTCATCTTTACGAGGCGCATATATTCTCGGACACCGGTCCCATGAGTCACTGCATTCGTTCGAGCATCGCCAGACAGATATTTAGAGGCTCGAGAAGGACCAACTTCCGCTACCTAAACATCCAATTCAGAACCGCTTCGACCATGGCGGACCCCGTATCAGCAGGCCTCAACTCGGTGACTACCGCTAACGGAGAAGGCAAGCCAACTTTGCGCTACGTAGACGTCTGTCAAATTCTTTGAAAGTAACACGTCAAATACTGACCTACGTCAGGCAGATCGGCATCAACCTCTCTGACCAAATCTACCGCGGAGTGCATCACGGCAAGAAAGCCCACGATGACGATCTGCAACAAGTCGTCGAACGAGCCCTGGAAGCTGGCGTTACAAAGATGATGGTAACAGGCTCGGATCTGGAAGAGAGCAAGAACGCCATCAAACTCGCCGAGGAGTTTCCTGGCTTGTGCTACGCCACGGTGGGCGTGCACCCTTGTAGCGCCAAATCATTCGAGGAGTACCCTGAAGGACCCGAAGCTCTTCTGCAGGCCGTCAAAAAACTGGCACAAGAATCCAGGGATTCTGGTAAAGCGACCGCGTTTGGAGAGTTCGGCCTCGACTACGATCGCTTCCACTACTGTGATAAGGAAACACAGATCAAGTACTTCAAGAAGCAGCTCGACGTGGCCGTGGAGTTGCAGATGCCATTATTCCTCCACTCTCGCGCCGCTGCTGAAGACTTCGCTGCGATACTAAGAGAACGCCTCGATGAATTGCCCAAGCGCGGTCTTGTGCACTCATTTACCGGCACGCTCGAGGAGATGCAAGATCTGGTCGCCATGGGCTTCGATATCGGCATCAACGGCTGCTCGCTCAAGACTGAGGAGAACCTCGCTGTAACGAAAGAAGTGCCACTTGAGAGGATGCAGATCGAGACCGACGGACCTTGGTGTGAGATCAGACCTACCCACGCAAGCTCAAAATACTTGAAAGATGCTCCGCTTTTGCCCAAAGCAGTCAAGAAGGAGAAGTGGAGTCCCGATGCAATGGTGAAGGGCCGCAACGAGCCTTGTCAAATCTCACGAGTGGCGCATGTTGTGGCTGGTGTGAAGGGCATCAGTGTTGAGGAAGTAGCAGAGGCGTAAGTAACGCGGTACGATATTTGTGCGATCGAGAACGTTGCTGACTGATTCTCTAGGGCATGGCGAAACTCGATCGAGATGTTTGGTTTGGGAGAATCATCATAGCAAGCAAGCCATAGAGACTTTTGTTGCATAAACGATACATAGATCAGCCCTAATAGCATTCGGTACAGCTGAGTCTCTGAAACACACCTTGATGATCAGTACAGTATAGTAAGGTATGCTCGTACACGAAGCTGTGATTACGGAAGCCAGCAAGCATCCCCTTGAGAGGATTGTAGAGAATTGTGGAATCTGTATCGATATACATGCTTGTATCTCCGACACACTCGCCAATAATTGTTCTAAATGCCCTTGAGATGGTCTCAAGCGTACCGTTTGATGCTATTGCTATGTGTGCTCATATCTGAGATGGCAGCCGCGGGATCTACTATATTCGCCCTTTAGATCGATGAAGAATCTCATGGTTTTATATGTTCGTATCTACAGTGATATCCATGCGATATACAACACTCGCTGATGAGAGCTTTGTAGAACCTCACAATCATGCATGCTCGTATCTCAGATCGAAGCCACGAAATACTCCTTATCCCCCACCGAGAGACCATAGCCATTCTGCAACGCCGAGTGCTCATATCTGGACCGATAGTACTGAAAGTCGATCTAGTCTCCACTGAGACAGCTATGTAATCTCGCAAGTACATACGCTCAGATCTGCGACAAGGTTTGCGAATATTGCGGATGGCACTAGTGAGAAATAGTTATAGTCTCACACATGTATACGGTTGTACACACGCAGATAATCGCTACAAATGCCATTTGTTGTGGTGAGAACGACACACCATCTCGCAGAATTCTGTGCTCGTCTCTTCTATATTGTTTAGGGAAATTATGGTGTTTGCCACTGGGAGACATCGAGAGTCTCCTATACATACATAGGCGTACCTGCAGCGACACTTTCGCAAACTGCCATACGTGCTCACGAGTATATGATTTCATCTTGGAGGGATCCGTGCTCGTGCCGGAGACATTGTTGGTGGAAAGCGATATGCTTACCAGTGAGATTTGAATCGGATCTCACACGCAACTGTGCTCTTGTGTAACGTCTTGTTCTTCAGAATCGACATACTCTCTATTGAGAAGGCTATACGATCTTGCAGAAATGTGTGCTGCTATAGGAGGCTTTATTGATATATAATATCATGCCCGCTAGTGAGAGTTTTGTAGGAACTTATACGCCGAAACGACCTGTACTTCGATATCGGTCATGGTGCGGACGATGTTGGCGGTGGAAGACATGGTGGAGTAGTAAGCTTGCGACATGCCCGGTAGCTTTGCACAGGCATCCAGTTGCGCGATCACCTTGGTGGGCATGCTGGCTAGGAGTACGAACGGGGAGATGGCATCGTAAGTAAGGCACAGAATCGCAGCAACCATCATGATGATGTTGATGGACCAAATCGTGCAGTTGCTCAGCGTGACAGCACGTAGGACGGCGCCAAAGAAGGCGAGGAGAGGCATGGCATGGAGGTATGTCGATGGAAATGTGGAATGTTTGCACCTTGAAGAAAGAGAAGTGGTATCTATAGACAGGGATGCTGTTTTGTGAGTTTTTATGCGCGGAATATGATGTACTTGCCATTGAGTGAGTTCCGGTACCTTATAAAGACCTATGCTTATTTCAGAGATCCTAGTGCTTTGATTCGCTATGCGTACCGGCGAGAGCTCCAGTGTATCTCTCGGCTATGTATGCTCTAGTACTCAGTGTCGTTCGCGATATTCACCATGCTTGCCATCAAGAGAGCCTCGAGGCCTCGCAAGCATCCGTGCTCATATCTAAGGCATTGTTCATATATTACGCTATGCTTGTCAGTGAGAATTTTATCATATCTTCTAGATATTGATGCTATTGTGTGAGTTATTATTCGCAAAAGTCGACATATCTACTATTGAGGGAATCACGAGATCTCGCCGATGTCTGTGCTAGTATCTCAGATACAATTTCTACAAAACGCTGTGCTTGCCATTGAGACAACATCGATACAATCCAATCGGTCAAGTACTAATCTACTCACTTCTCTCCGCGCCACTGCTTCGGCTGAGGTGTGAAGGTCGTGCCTTCGAGGAACTTCCAGCCTGGAGGCATGTTCCCGTAAGTGACGGGAGGCCTGTTGAACTCCTTCTTTGGAGCCTGCTCCTTGAGCTTCTCGATCTCAGCCTTCAAGACGTCAATCTCCTTCTTCCTCTCCTCTTCCCCAGCCTTCAGAGTGTTGATCTCCTTCTTTCTCTCCTCATCTCCAGCCTTCAGACTCTCGATCGCTTTCTTCTGCTCCTTGTTCTCAGCCTTCAAAGCCTCGATCTCCTTCCGCTGCTCCTCAGCTTTCGCCTCGTACTCTTCCCTCTTGGCCTTGTGCTCCACTGCACGAGCTTTCTCAAACTTCATGCCCTGCTCGTACTGGCGCGCAGCCGCAATGTTCTGGTCAATCTTGATTTTCATGTCCGTGTTGTCTGCTTCCATCTCGGCAATGAACTCCAGGAAGCGATCGACGTCGAAGTGCTTCCGCAGCTTTTCCTTGAGGTCTTCATCCAAGTGAGGGCCCCATTTCGGCTCGCCGCCTCGGAATGTGAGCTCAGTTGGAGCTCCCTTCAGTCTCATGTCGATGATGTGCTTGTGCTGGTAGTAGAATTTGACGCAATCGGCCACACCGCGGCCCGCAAGGACTTCGGAGATCAGCGTCCATTCGAAGCTGACATCCATAGCTTCTCCGTTGTGCAGATTGAGGTACAGCCTGAACATCTTGAAAGCGAGGAGCTTCTCTTCGTCAGAGAACGGATCGATGATTTCTTTGTGGTTGAACCTCGACATGACCTGCTCTGGCGGGACCAACGTACTCATATTGTAAGTAGACAGCGGAGTTCCCATGTCCGGAACGACAGCGTCGACGCTGCCTTTGTTCTTGCGCCACTCCTCCTGAGCTGCGGCGACCCTTGCGCTACAATCGCGGGTGTGTAGATAAGGCTTCTGGCAGGCGTCGTCACATTCAGGCTTCCTCTTGTCATTGCGGTTGATAACCTCGGGCGGCTGAGGAACGGGCGGCTTAGGGAAGCCAGCCTTTTGTTCGCCCTTCCTGTCCTTGCGCAGCTGTGTCTGTCCGATTTCTGCAGGAACTATGGTCATGATGTCGGGGTTCTCACCGACGGCTGTGACGAAATCGTTCTGAAGCTGGCTCACCAACTGCGCGGCCTCCCAGTGTAGGTCTTGGTTATTCTCAGGTGAAGCGGAAGTATTGATCGCTTCCTGCGTGCGGCCAGCGGCGAAGGCGATCGATGCAGCTTGTATGGTGCCCACAGAGTTTGAGGTGTCGACCGCAGAAGAACTGCCCGGTAGGATCAATAGCTTGTCCCAGGCGCGGCGAGCAAGCAAGATCATCGGCTCTGCGTAGCGACTGTTGAGCATGACGCCGAAGAACCCGGTCGGTCCGTTGGTCCTGAGATCGACATATGCGCTGAGAAGTGCTCTGGTGCAGAATGTGTAGATGAACTCATCCAAGTTCGGGTACTGGCTATCAACCAGGAAGTGCATGAAGTGTGCCATGCTGCAGCGTTTGAGGCGCCTGATGTACTTCAGACAGGGCAGGAATGCTTCGGCGTGCGGATGCTGTAGGCCTGCCTGCTGGTTGACGATTGTCGCATATCTTGGAGCCATGCGGGAGAGGTATTCGGTCGTCTCCTTGGATGGGAAGTCGTCGACCGGGAGGGCTGCGAAGAGACTGGATCTCAGCTGCTCGTTCTCCAAGCATTCCTGCTTCCACTGTCTGATGCATGGTAGGATATCGTTCGAAGTGAGCCATCCATACAAGGTCAGGTCATCGAGGAAGGGCAGATTGACTGCGCTGAGCTTGAGGAGAGCGAGATTGCATCTCGGCGGGTGCAGCTCTGGCTCTGTCTTGAGCGGTATGGTGTCGCAGTAGGTCAGGGTGTCTTTCCCTGCCCTCTTCAGCTCGGTGATGACGCTCTCCATGCGGACACGGCGAATTGCGGTGGGTTGCTCCCGCTGAGACTGTGCCGTCGCATTCTGAGGCTGTCTCCTCGGGCGTGTAGTGGAGCGCTGCGGTCCAGCAGGTTCGGATGCCTCAGTGGCACTGGGCGATGGCTCACTGAGTGGTTCTTCACTCTCGTCGACGGGTGTGTCCGTGTATTGGACAGGTTTCTTGGTAGCAGCACGCTCGAGGCCTTCATTCAGGCGAGCCATGGTGAGGTCTCGCTGGTGGTGGTGGCGAAGATGGTTGACTCGAGGCGCGAAGACAGCAGCGTGGAGCGTTGGTGGAGAGGTGTTCTTCTCTCGATGGGGTGGGTGTGCGAATCTGTCAGTAGGAGAGGTGGTAGTTGCTCTTGTCGGTCGCAAGTTGCGAGTGTTTTTATTGACATGTGACGACACGTGAAATGCGCCGACACGTGAAAGCCGCTCATTGCCATTGTGCATTCACTTCATTCAACTTGCATGTGACTGCGGGGCTCATGCCGTCGGGTGACGTGAGTTCGCACGACACTCAGCTTCACCTTTCCCACCTTCCGCTTTTACCTTCTTCTCTCTTACACTCACACCCACACGCGCATATATCTGCGCCAATGTTGTCATTCTTTCCAACCTCCCCCTCGAGCGGATTTCTCGACGAACTCGGCCATGGCGGGCGCATTCAACTGCGTGTGTCAGCATCCGAGGATTGTGCTCAGGTGCCCTTTGAGATATGCTGTCGCAGCGCAATGATCGGGGCGGTGACACTTTTCCTGCGCAGTCCTGGGATCCCTCGGAGTTGCTTGCACGATTGTTCTGCATGTCGACCGAAAGGGTTTAAAATTCTCCAGGCTGTATTCGACAAACTCGTGGTAAGCACAATTCATTACCGCTCTTCGATCCAAAGTTGCCCTCGTGCGGTCCCGGCATGTTGGCAAATTGGTCCGATGGCAGCAGGTCCTTGAGCTACGTGGTCTCCGAGCCACAGGTCGTAGGATGGGCAAGGCCCACTGCATCGCTCTCTGGTGCGACTGGACTTCGTCCTGGTCGTTTGCGCATTGGGGTTCTGCTGAGCCGCTCCCACCGTGGAGTCGTCGGGTGCAGGCGTATTGATGGAGTAGCGTGGGTGCACCAAAGATACGTAACAACGGTTTGCAGTGGCTACCCTCGCTTTCAACAGCAGGGCGAGTTCTACAGGTGAGTCTTCAACGACATTAAGCAGGCCGCTCCGGCCTGCTCTTTCTGCTAACAGCCGGTGTAGGCCATCAGTATCTCAGCGGTCTTCGCTGGGATCTGGAGGCTTGCAATTCATTAGTTCAACAAAGAGGGCGAACAGAGACAACGGCTTTGTCTGCTACCAGTGAATTCACCGCCGAGCACTTCACGTGAGTACTGCAGTCAGTGACTGCCTTATTGGAGCTGGAGCTCTAGGTAGCACTGGTGGCTAAGACATTGGACTCTGGTCAGTGATAGCCTGCTGGCTATTCTCTACAGCGCCTGGAATGAGGTGAGGTGAGGTGAAGGTTGCAGTGGGGCAGCCATGCTCAACGTTGATTCGCTCGTCAGGTTTCCAAGCATTGCCTTCGTAGGAGATGCCTCGCGGCTGAATACCTCCTAGGCAGACAAGCATGATCACATTGCTTTGGAGCACTCGTATATTTATATGAATCAGACGTCTCACCAGACCACCGGCATCCATCGTTGTTGTTGCTATGCACGGTAAAGCTTGGGCCGCAAGCCAAGCGCGGATCTGCTTCAGGTTGATCAGGCTGAACTCCTCATGCCTCTATTCCACGTCGCACCACCAAGACGGCCTCCGTGTTATTTCGGTAGCGGACCTGCAGAAGGTGCGCTCCGCATTCTTACTTGCGACAAGCATGCGCGCCATACTCCCACTATCGCGCCTCAGTGTGAGGTGTATAGTATAGCACAGCCGGACAGGGAGATACATAACCTGCCACCGCGCCGGCCACCGCAACGGGTGAGTATCGACACCATTTTCATTCTATCATCACGCGTTTGACACTGCGGCTTCATACACAATGCGTGTCTCGTCTATCGCTGTCACCGCGCTTGGTCTGGTACCCAGCGCCTTTGGTGCGGATCTCTTTGTTAGCCACTTCTCCGGCACTGTCTACTCTCTTTCATACACTGCTGGCAACAATGGCAATGGCTCTCTGGCCATCAAGTCTTCGGCAAGCGGCTGTGGGCGTATGCCATCTTGGCTGACCTTTGATTCGCCGTCTAAGTCATTGTACTGCTTTGATGAGACTGGATCTTGGGGTGGCGGAAGTGTTGTCGCCTCCTTCGCTGTCAATGCCGATGGTAGTATCAAGTCCAGCGGCCAGGCCAAATCTACTGGTGGCGAAGTTCATGGCTCGCTCTATGGTGGTGTGAATGGAACCAGCTTTGTGGCCATGGCTGAATAGTAAGCTGAACTACTCATATCTTGTATGTGTACATGTCTAATATCAATTAGCGATCCTTCCACTATCTCTACCTACAAGCTGCCATTGTCATCCAGCTCCCAAGTCCTGCAAAAGGAGAAATTCACCATGTCCCAGCCTGGTCCCGTCGCTTCCCGCCAGAACGCGCCTCACCCGCACGCCATCTTCAAGGATCCCACCGGCCATAATCTCCTCGCGCCAGATCTCGGCGCCGACCTCATCCGCATCTTCAGCGTGGACTCGTCCAGTGGTAAGCTCACTGCATGCCCGGCTGCCCAAGCAGGCGCTGGCGATGGCCCACGCCACGGTGCCTGGTGGGCACCTACCGCCGGTTCTACCAAGGGACAAATGCTCTACTCTGTCAATGAGCTCAGCAACACAGTCTCTGCTTGGACTGTGAAGTACTCCACCAACGGCTGCCTGTCTCTCAGCAAGACTCAGACTTTGTCTGTATTCGCTCCCGGCAAGACACCCACTGCCGGCAGCCAGCCCATCAAAGCCGCCGAGGTGCGCGTCGCCGGCAACTTCCTCTACGCTTCCGTCCGCAACGACCAGACATTCGGCTCGCAGCAGGACTCGCTTGCGACTTACAAGATCGACGCTTCTACCGGTGCCATCTCGTTCGTCGAGTCTACTAAGGCCAATGCATGGTACCCCAGGACCTTCTCCATCAACAAGGCGGGTACTCTGGTGGCTGTTGGTGGGCAGACATCGGCCAACGTCGCTGTGGTGGCTCGTGACCCGACTACTGGCAAGCTGGGAAGCCTTCTCGCCAGTCTTCCGGTTGGCTCGAAGGGAACTGACGGTGGCGAGGATGGCTTGAGTGCTGTTGTGTGGTCAGAGTAGGTAGATTTTATAGCTGTCACATGAATATACCTCGGCTGGAACAAAGCCTTGTGAGGCTGCCGTCTATCATCGCAAACTTGCACAACTCCTTCGCATTCCAGTCTGTATCCGGATGTAATTTGGTACAGTGTCGGATACCAGCAACTTAAGCCCTTATGACAACAGCCATACGTAGAGAGCATTTTCTTTGATATCAATACAGAAGTCACGACCGGTCACATCTGAGCCATCGTCCAAAGAGACAAACCTCTGAGCGATTGCTTGGAGCGCAATTGGTGTCGCCGAATACGTCGGCGCACGACAGTATTCACAGCACATATTATCGCGCCAGATGCTCCTGTGGCAGACATAAACGCCAGGTAATTGTAGCGGATGATTTTCAAGATGTTTGGAGAGCCAGGCTCACTGTTACTCGTATGCCAGCTGAAGACTCTTGCCGCATCCGTAGCAGCAGCTCAGCTCACGAGTTGGAACGCCAAGCAGCGCAGAGGGCTACTCAGTGCGACCTGAATACCTAGCTCTTTATATGTTTTAATCTCGGCACCGGCTGAACTGATTGAATCTCGCCAGATTGTTGTGCAACTGCATCTGCATTTGTTGTCGTCCAGGCAATCGAAGGGTTGGAGCGGCTTGAAGCGCAACCTGCAACAGCCCGGGGAGAATTTCACATCAGGCTCAAATCGAGCAGCACGGTACGCATTCAAAATTCAACATCTTCGCTACTCAATAGATCAATCAATACGTGAATATGTGTATTTGACTTGTCTTGTCAATTCTTACTCTCTGCTTTACTCAAACCTGTGATTTCAACGATTTCGGCTGCTCCTGCTTCGAAATACAGAAATATAGTCTGCTTCATATCGAAGACGTCAAAATGATCTTCCCCGATCGTCAATACGAAGCAGAAAGATAACTCCATGCTCCTTAAGGTCTGTCAACTTGTTAGCACGGTTCTAAAAGGCCGTGCTCGCGCTCACTATGAGGAATGACCCAAAACATCGTTCCGGAGCGTCCTCGCTACCAAAATGCCTCCCACAGCCGCAAAACGATAGATATCGACCCAGAATGCAAAACGATGGTCCCTAAGGGGGTCGAACCCTCGACCTTGGCGTTATCTGAAGTATTAGCACCACGCTCTAACCAACTGAGCTAAGGAACCCTGTTGGTGTTGTCTGCAAAGAGATCTGTACATGTCGAGGGATTTCACATTTCCTGAACTCATGCGGAAGAGAGAGCATCAGAGAAGATGATTATCTCTCGCAGATGACATCGTGACATCCGGTAATTGATTATTGAACATTGTTTCTAGTCCGGCATGCAATTTTGCGTGGCGTTAGATAGTGCGTGACCCGGGCTTACAAGGCTGCCTGCAGACATGCCGCCACGGAGGTTTCGTCGACGAGAGAGCCGTAGATTGCATCAAAGTCAGTTTATCGTTGTGTCGAAGAGATGACGAGTTGGAAAAGGAGTTAGAACGAGGCACGATGCGAGCTTTACTTCAGAGTGGATTATGATCTTACCCCGAAGTATGCGTGTCCTGGTCTCCCTTTCGCTACAGCTAGCTGGGATAAGGCGGCAATCAATCGCCAAGACATGACGAGCGACAGTCCATCGTCATCACATCAAGGTCGTTCATCCACTTTTTGCCAGCACACCAAGTCGCAACCTCGGCCCACCAGCATCCTCCCGACGATCATCCAAAAGATTTGAAACAAATCCTCCAAAGATCGCGACACCCAAGGATCCTAAAGTGCCTATTTACAACATCGTTCGCACGCCAGTGGAGTAGAAGCCAGAAGATCATCTGGCCGAAGTTCGGAACCTACCCAAGTCGCAACGGTCCGGGCTCCGCAAGAGACGACGATCATAACAAGGAGAGAATCAGCGCACGGCTAACGCACTGCTCTTCCTCGGTATCTAAAATGGAACGGTATGGCATCTAGTCTCTGGTTTGTATAGTGCATACTGGGGTTGTTAACGGTGGTGGAGTTGTGATAATATGGGAGAGTCTGGAGTCGTGGAGGAAGGTTTGCTACACTAGAGACAAATTAATATAATAGAATCCTACGGCCCCATTCGGATGAATGGGTCTCTTATGCACCATTACCTCCCTTGGTCCGTTGAAATCAATAATCGACGGGTATAGCCGCGCTTAGCGTTATCTCGAGTTATTAGATCTAGGTATGTCTATAGACTTCTAGCGGAACTTTTACTATACAAATTTGTATAGCGAAGTATTCTCTATCACTTCTACTATAAATATGTTACTCTCAGTCGATTGCGACGTGTCTTATGTTAATTTTAACGTGTTTTAAGTCGATTTCGACGTATTTAAGTTAAATTAAACGTATTTAAGTTAAATTAAATATATTTTAAACGCTTTTAATATAATTTAAACGCTTTTAACGTAGTTTAAACATGTTTTATCAACTAATTATGTATATAGATAGCATTATTAAAATAGTTAGTATATTTAGCTAAATATACGCGTTTATAGAGTTTAAGATAACTTAATATATTTGCTATTTACTAAAGAGTATTACTTATTTTATTACTCTTTTAGATATCTCTTATTCCCTTTTTAGCCTTATTAATAATAGATTCGCTAGACTTCTTAGCTAATAAATAATAATATAGAGAGTCGAGTATTCTATTCTTATAATAATATGCTAATTTAATTAGTAATAAATTAGCTAAATTAGCTAAAGAAGTAATAAACTAAATATTATATTATTCGATATCGAGATTTAGAAGTTAATAAGCTTTAAGATATAAACTAATATTATTCTCGATAATATAGACTAAATAATCTTTAGTAGTATTATATATCTTCTTATAATATAGAAATAGATACTACTTATAGACTATAAAAGTATACTATATAAAATCGAGACTACTCTTTATATTATTATATACGAATTGCTTAGAAAGCTATATTTGCTTCGTATTTCGTATTCGTTTTATACCTTTTAACTAATATATACTATTTCGTATATTTTCGGCTTATATACGTATATTATATATATCGATTTCGTAATTAATTAAATAAAGATAGTTATATTTCTAAGTTCCGACTTTAAATAATCTTTAGTAATATTTATTAATATAATTATCGAGTTCTTATTACTTTTACTCGAGTTTAATATATAATTGTTTAATAGACTTCTTGTTTTCGACTTTCTATTTAGTAATAGAGTATTTAATTAATAGTATATTACTAGTTATAGCCGCCTATTATATTATTCGAATATTAGTAGATATTTCCTTAGTATAAGCGCGATCTTTAATATAATATAAGATATATATTCGATTATCGGCTTCTAAATTAATAAGGACTTTATCGACTCTAATAATAATAGTATTTTTAGCTTTTAGCTCGAGAAGATATTTATAAAATACTTTATAAGTATTCGAATAATAATCGTATTTCTTTATAATACTATATTTAAAAACGATAATCTTATAATAGTTTAAATAGTTAGCCTCGCAGTATTTACGACTTTAGTATATATTATATATCTTCTATCTACTTAGCTATTACGTAAGTATTTAATATCTTTACTTCCGAGTATTAAAATATAATTCTATATCTAATTAATATCTTTTATAATTCTAAGTCTTATTTTAAGTAATATTCTTCTTCTAAATTACGCTATTACGTAATAAATCGTCGATTATATTATTTATAACTTCGATAGACTTCTATTTATAATATTTACTAATCGTATTATATCGAATTGCTATTATAATTATATCTTTAGAAAGTATATAATATTTCGACTTATAGGTCTCTTCTTAGTATAGTATAGTATCTATAGGCTATAGGTACATAACTACGTATAATTTATGTATACTATTAGAATCTTAGATCGAATCTCGAGTTGCTTTAACTATATAATAAATTATAGATTTAGAGATATTAAATATAGTAGCTATCTTAGTAATAGGCGTCTATAGGTAGTAGTACGTAATAATAGCGACTCGGAGTTGTTATGTAGTATGCTTAGGCATTTTTAAAGGTATTTGCGTGTCAAGTTCGTATTAAAGTCGTATTTAATATTAAGACTACGATCGTTTTTAGCGAGAAGAATATTGATAATATGAATATGCTATAAACGGAACGTGTTTGTATACAATATTGTATATGACGATGTTCTAAAGCTAGCGCGGATCTATCCGTGGCCTTCCTGAGGCAGAAAAGCTCGGCTAAGTTGCACTTGACCTATCGTTTTCAACGGACCAAGGGAGGTAATGCAGCTAAAGCTTCCATGATCCGAACCAGGGATATGTGACCCGACTGTGTGGTTCTTCTATACATATAATGATATGAGACGCTGCATGCCCTATAGTTCCGGCGACATTCATATATGCGTGCGCATTGTCTAACTTGGGAAAGAACCATCAATCCAACGGCTTGCCGGTTTGTGTCGTTCCGAGAACGAATTGCCAGGTCAGAAACGCCCTCAAACGTTCGCGGGCTCACGTAAGCGATTCGCAGTGGTTGAAGAACGGCGAGAAGATGGCGATGGTAGGAGTGATTTCAGATCTCGAATTAATTATGTTGCTCAGTGAAAGTGAACGTAAGGTAGCATAATGTACATAAGAAAATGCACCTCAGGACTGGACATCTGAGGTTCCAGCAAGTGGTATCGTCGGCCGTGACTCTGGGTATCTCAAAACTCAACAACAATGTTCTCAAATGCGCGGCGGAGAGCGACCTCGCACCATCTGCGCTTCCTCGTCCTGGCGCGAAGTCTGAGGCAACGAAATCTCGTCGCCAGAGACCTGGTAGCCGTACTCGACAGTCTTTGTGATGTGTTCGCCTCCCTTGGGCCAACTGGCTCCCATGACGCCACCGTCGTCTGCTTTTCCTGCAATGATCTGGTTGACAATGCCTCTCTCGCTCCCGCTGTCGGACTTGCTGTCGCGGTCGCGGCTGATGTTGTAAGGGTCGGTGATGCGCGAGCGCTTGGGCTTGCTGCGTGTGTCGTCCATGTAGTATTGGCCAGCGTCTGATTTGCCCTGGGTGGATGCGAGCAGTCTTGGGAAGTATTTCTGCAAGACTGGCTTCATGGCAGGCATGGAGCCTCCGACAATGCTCAAGTTGAGCTCAAGAATGCACCACATGAGCGCCAGCACTGTGTTGCTGGTAAGGTCAGGGCTGTTTAGCAAGACCGAGAGACTTTGCAGACGGATGATGCTGACGACACAGACACTAGAAGGGAAACTGTTAGCAATTGTGATGGCAGACCGAAAGCATTCTTCAAACTTACAATCCACCAAGTGTCAGCACAACTGCGACACCAACCTTGCGACGGGTCCTCAACTGCAGACCATGCAACAGAGGCATCGGTACAACAACAGTCGCAATGTCGGTGAAGATGCCCAGAGCTGCTTGAGCAAAGTAGAATGCTGGTCTGTTCATGCAAACAGCGGTCGGCACTTCCGCAAGGACCCAACTAGCAGAGACTGGAGCGCAACTGAAGATGTTCGCGAAGACGCCAGCGAGAGAGTAGCCGATGACGAAGGCGAACAACGACCATACGGCGATGACGATGTATCTTCCTGGGAAGATTCGTAGGTAGAAGAGTAAGATGCTTCCTTTGGCAAGGCCGGTAGCAGCGCAGAAGAGAATTGCTGCGAGAAGGTTCCTCTGCAAAGCAAAAAGTCAGCGTCGTGCTTTGTGAGCATACACTGTCGATTGACTTACAAGACTGAACTCGGGATAAAGATCTGGAGTCATGGGAACGTTCCACATGTGTTTTCCAAGACCAAAACGGAGCACTATCGAGAGGTCAGTCTGATCGTTGAAGCGTGAAACGTGGTGTAGGATAACATACTATCAAGAACGAACACTACCAATGCGATATTGCATATGTAAGCAAGTAACATAAGGACTGTAAAACGATGTTAGCATGATCGATTGCTTCGGGCGTACATGTACCTACAATCATCGAATGCGAACTTCTTCATAAGGACTGTCCTGCCATACAGTCGTGTGAAAATGCTGATCGTTGATAAAGCGAATGTGATGCCAGTAATGACTGTCAGAACAGCAGCCTCTGGCTTCTGATCAGGATCGCGCTCGACTCCCTCCGGAGGGTCAGCAGCGTAGAGAACTCCATTGTAGAGCGACATGGCGAGTGTTCAACCAGCAAACCTAAACAGCAAGAGTACCAGGTGATGGCGCGTTCCTAGGGCAGTGAAGTCAAAGAGAGGCCACAATGCTGGTACAAGCAGGGGATTGTGCCTTTAAGGATTGTAAACCCTGTCACTCCGGTATCTGATACCGTGCAGGCATGATCCCATTGCTCCGGTTTTCATAGGAGACGATCACGCATAGCGTGCGTACCGCGGCGTGGGTCAAGGTTCTGATCGCTCACACAGAGTGGTTCTAGCAGTGTGAGGCGCCCATGATTCGCCAAACTTTATTGGCATTGTTTAAGGTCTCTATATCAGACTAGGCAAGTGCGAGGACCCGCCGACACCGTGCAGCCATGCAGAATTCTCCTCGAGACTCGCAATGTGCTTGTGCTTGCGGCAGGATTCAAGTCGTTTGGCTTGGATAGATGATCACTCTGGCGGGTGCTCACGCAAGCGATGGTCCGCCTAGACATCGGTGGATGCTCAGGGGTGGGCCTTGGTGTGCAACCAGCGACGCTATTGATACGATGGTGGAGTACTTTATGAAATCGTCCGATCAGTCCGAGGCCAGTGTTCAGTCTCTCACGTGCGTTGCAAGCATCCGCGCCTTCGTACGGGCGCTCCAATTTTTTGTGTTTCGCGCCTGCAGTTCCCCGAGGACAGTTTTAACGGTGTAAATTGACTTTAAGACCCTACCTGTCGAGCCTGTCAAAGAAGCTCGCTTGCATGCAAACATCCCACGCCAGCTTGTCACATTCCCTGCAGCAGGCATAAGCGGCAAGCCTGCTCATTTCTTGCCTGTGCAGAGTAACACTAGAAGATATGGACTTGGGGCTTCGGCAATGATGCAAGCGCTCGGCCGGGTCTCGGAATCCCTCCTGCAGGGCTGTGTCCCTTGCAGCGGTACTGGGTATTTCATAGCACTCCATGTCCACACGTGGCGTACAGACGATCTCCTAGCAGCAAGGGCTGCTGTGTGAGAGCCTCGGAGCGGAGCAGGCGAAATGCCATGTTGCCCTGTTGCCGAGCGGAGATAGCACGATGGACTGTAGCTGGTAGAGTAATTCACAGAGACGGGAAATATTCATGTCGTTGACCATGTGTCGTGGTCTCCCGTGCCCTCCGAGCCGCGTGAAGGAAGAAGGCAGAAGGCGGACGCCATAGCCGCAGCCATACGGCTCATGTTTGTGTGAAGGCTGCTCGGCGGAATCCTGCCGCCTGCTCCTGCAAGCCATAGACACGAGTATACTTTTCCCTGATCAACACCACCACCAAACAATTACCCGGCGCGTGTATTTGACAGTTGACGACGAGATGAGCTTTGCCACGCTGTCACGCACTAGAGCGGGCATGCTGCAGATCTCTCTTCCCCCAGCACGCTTGCCAGGCTAGAAATTGTCTCGGCAACTCTGCGCCCATAGCGGCAGAGTCCTCTTCCTTCGCTTATCATGCTTCCACTTGTGGATTTCTTCGCGAGACTGGACATTGAGCCCTGATATCCGGTTCCGCGGACCAGGCGATGGTATCCAGGACGAGCGCAAGCGAAGCAGAAAGCGACAAGTTTTGGCGTGTCTGCGAGCTCCAGAAGACGGGCAGACTTCCTGACCTGCTTAGTGCCCGTGCAGACCTTCGTCTCTCCACTTCAGGACCCACGATGCGCTCGGTAGGCGCCCTGGTTCCGGTCATGTCGTGACTCGAGATCTTCACGCCGCCTGTCCGGCAAGATGAAGAACCCTCAAGGTGCAGGTAGCGCTGATAAACCAGCGTGAGTTTAGGTGGCAATTTCCGCATAGACCTCGCCGTGTGACTTCGCTAAAAAGGTGCTCGATCGCTCGTCACTCTCTTGAAACGATCACACGAACCCTGATCTTCCTTCTAAGACAGCCATGTTGTCCCTTATTGCGCCATTGCTTGTGACGGCCGCTGCTGCGGCCTCCACCAAGAGGCAAAGCAGCTCCAATGGCTGTGATACACTCCACGAGAACGTCCCCAACACCATCTTCTACCGCGACGACGATGTCTACAAGTACGAGTCCACGCAGTTCTGGTCGAACAACGAGATCATGGACCCGGAGTGTGTGTTCCGTCCCAGCAGTGCCGATGAGGTCGCTCAGGCCGTTCAGATCATGCAAGACACCGACACCGAGTTCGCTGTCCGTGGCGGTGGTCACATGGCTATCAGGGTACGTCTTTATCACCCTCCTGCCTCTATACCCGCTACATATATGGCACAACCCTATAAGACTTTGTGAATTGTCATGCTTCGAAACAGCCTTTCGCTACTAAGTCTGGCAACGGGACGGCAGCTGAATACAAGAATCATGTCTCATGAAACAAGTACGCAACGAGCTAACGAATCATGCACAGGGCTCCAACAACATCGACAATGGACCTTTGTTCGTGATGTCGAACCTTACTACCCTTCAGGTCAACGAAGATGAGAACTACGTCTGGGTTGGTCCCGGCCACGACTGGGGTAAAGTCTTCGGCTACCTCAGCGAGTTCAACTTGACCGCTCCTGGAGGCCGTCTCTCTCCCGTCGGTGTTCCCGGTCTCCTCCTGGCTGGCGGTGTCAACTTCCAGGGCAACCAGCACGGCTGGGCTGCTGACAACGTCATCGAGTACGAGATCGTCCTTGCCGATGGCACTGTCAAGTACGCCACCGCATGCTCCGACCCTGACCTCTTCTGGGCCCTCAAGGGCGGTAGCAGCAACTTCGGCATCGTGACCAAGTTCAAGCTCAACACCTACCCCTCAACTCAGGTCCTCGCCGGTGTCTACTCTGTCACCGACATCCCGGCTTTCCTTGCGGCCACTGCCAACTTCTCCCAGTACAACACCGACCCTCTTGCCCACATCGTCCCTCAGGTCATCCAGTCTGGCAACACCACTCTTGGCGCTGCCATTCTGTTCTACGATAGCCCCGATGTCGAGAAGCCAGAGTGCTTTGCTCCCTTCTTCGACATTCCCTCCATCTCCAGCACTGTTGCCTTCAAGACCCAGGCCCAGTTCGCCGATGAGACCGGCGAGCTCGTTGTCCCTGGCATCAATGACATGTTCATCGCCGGCACTCACGTCGGTAAGACTTATGAGGACATCCTTAAAGGCGTCGAGCTGGTCAACGATGTCTTCCTCGCTGCCGTGCCCGCCCTCCAGGCCATCGTTCCCGCGGAGGATCTGAGCCTCGTCTGCATCGACTGGCAGCCTCTCGGTGAGCTCTGGCTCGAAGGCTCCCAGAAGGTCAACCCCGGCGGCAACGCTCTTGGCTTCGACCCCAAGACCAAGGGTACCTACATGGCCTGGGCCGAGGTTGTCGAGTGGAAGGGCACCGGCTACGACGACGCGGTTCACGCTTGGGTCAAGAACACCACCCAGGCTATCAACGACGCCACCAAGGAGGCCGGTCTTTACGACCCCTTCACCTACATGGGCGACGCCACCTACTTCCAGGAGATCTACGAGGGCTATGGCGCCGAGAACAAGCAGCGTCTGCTCGATGTGTCTCGCAAGTACGACCCCGAGAGAGTCTTCCAGAAGCTGTTGCCCGGTGGCTACAAGATCGGCAACTAAGCGCTGCTGACTATGAATTGATGGCCGGCGTGATGTACATCGCACAATTTAAAAGTTTCTGTACACTAAATACAAGTCACCAAGATGGGCTTTTGCCCTTGCAAGAATCTAGTTCTCAGTGTCGAGTTGTCGCCCGCTATCGGAATCTGCGGGCACGGCCCGGATGCGAATATGCTGCCTTTCTTTTGCAATATTAAATAATTTTTCTCTTCACATCAGCTTTTTTAATCACTTTCAAGCACTTGTACATCGTTTTCTCGTGCGGCCTAGTGGAGCCGTGTTCGATCCACAGTTTGACTAGTGCTCAAAATCATACAGTTTCCGCCCAAAAAAACGGAACATGGCACTGACACCAATCATGCACAACCAAATTGCATTTCGCAAGTGGAGTTCAATGAGTGAGAACGAACAATTGCTTTGTTCAAGGTCTATCTGAGATGTTTCTAACTTCAAGATGTTTGCAATTCGGTAGCGTCACGCGCCCTCATCTTCTTGTGCCTTACCCAATTTCGCCTCACCACTTCGAGCGTACATCGTCCCCACCTTCCATAAGATGTTGTTTCGCCGGTCCACTATCATACTCGTACCTCTAGCATCTCGGACTTTCAGCGCCTGCCAGCCCTGTTGCCGCGACTGAGCTCTCCCCATGCAGCTTCCACGCCCCTCTTAAGCTCGCGGTAGCTCACGATGAAGATATTCTGCTCTTCGCGACTGACAAGCTGCACACGCTCATCGATGCCGGCGTCAAGTTTGTTGAGACAAGTGAGCATGTGTCCCAAGTCGAGCACCGGGCGGCCTTCGTGGTCGACTTGGTGGAAGACGTAGTCACGGAAAAGTTTCAGATAATAGCGCTCGCCGGTCTCGCTCCATGCATTCGACGGCTGATTCAAGTGTGCCGGAGTGCTCGTCGAATTCGGTGGTGAAGATTCGGGGCGTTCCAATATCGCATTCAGCTTCGTGAGGAGGCGTACAAGGCGTCCGTTCTCCAGCTCTGTCATCATGTTTGATGACAAGTCGTCATTTTGCGACAGGCTGCTATCGAAGGTGTTCATGACGTGGTCCGAGATGTTGCTGATGAGCGTGTTGATGTTGTACTCGGCGCTTGATGCCACTTCCTCTTCAGTGGCGGTCGCTGGATCCAGTTGCGGAGGGGACAGCAGCCACTGTAAACAAGCTCGTAGTCTGTCTGTATAGCTTCGACTGACAAGTTCCAGCGCTTTAGCGGGATTGTTGTGTGCTGTAGAGTTACGCGCTGCGATGTCGATGATCAATCGACCCAGATCTTGCATATCTGCTTGTTGTTGGTCGATGAGTGATGCAGATTGCTCAAATTGCACAATATCTAACACTGAGCAGCCACTCAACCGCAGTCGATTCTTTGAAGTGACCAGTACTTTTGATGGGACCAATGTCCTAGCCGCCAAGCCATGAGAATGGACAGCTCGGAGGCCGCTGGCAAGTTGGACAATATAACTCCAGATTTCTTGCTCGGGTATGATCTGATTGGCTCGACTAGCAATTGCTGTACGCGAGAAGAATTTGTCGGCTACCGTCTGCGCCAGTGGATGGTAGTCAAGTACTACCACAAGTGAACGGTCCCCAAAAGCTTGTGTGGTGAATGCGTCATGCACCCGAACAACATTGCTGTTTATGACTTTCTTCCATGCTGATTTGGTGTTAATGGCTTGGTCGCTTGTCAGTCGAAAGCCTTCAATGCGACGTAGAGCGTACGTGTTGCCATCGATGCTTGATGTCGCTTTGTATATCCAGCTCGGGTATCCAAAGGTGGCGGATGTCCTCGAGTTGACTGTATCTAATGCGACTAAGGAGTGGAAGTGGTTATCGACGTTTTGTGGCAATGTGCTGTTAGGGAACGTTTGCAGTGTCGCCTCCGCCTTCCTTTGCAAATCCTCACGCAGATCGTCGGGAATAAAGAAATCGGCTGTCGTTCGCTGATACTGTGTAATTTGGTCTCTTCTGGGCCCAAGTGAGGCGTACAAGTGATAGTTGAGTGGGTGGCGGAAGCTCGAGGTATCTTGAAAGAAAGCTTGAGCACCCACGCTGGGCGCTTGCTCTGCATATGGGTTAATAGTAGCCTGCGTGCCATCGAGACTCTGTAGCGCTTGGGAGGCTAAGAAGGGATCTGCAAACGCGTTTATCTGTCCGCTAAGTTGAGCTTGCTGATCCACCTGTACGCAGTCAGTACAAGCTCTTTGCGACGTTCATCATTGGGGACAATCGATACACACTTGCGATGGTGAAACGAAGTTCTGTGGGACAAACTCCTGGAAGCTGGTCTGGAAACCCTGCTGAGGGATGAACTCGTTTGACGGAGCTTTCGAGTGCGAGACGGATGCAGGTGTCACCGTGCCTTCGAGCTGTGAGCCTTGCGGCGCTGCCCGACGTTCTTTACGACCGGGTTTCTGCGTACCTGATCCCCTAGGGGTAAATGCGGCGGCGGCAGCAGCCTTGGGCGATATACCCATAGACTTAGTCGGTGCTACAGCGGGCTGCGCGGCAAGCGTCTTGGGAGTAAAGGATGGCGACTCGACATTGAAAGATTTCTTCGGGCTATGTTGGGATTCAGCATGTGGCACTTGTAATCAGAGATGGAGAACGAACACGCCAAGTCCATTTGCGGGTGATATAGCGGACGAAAAGTCATGATTGAAAGGACATGTTCCTGGTCATGATAAGCTTCAGAAATCGGGAATGTTCACGGAGGGCACAGAATCCAACCTTCTTGGAATTTCCTACAAAGTGGTCCATTCTTGCATGGTGTTGTTCGATTCACAGGTGGGCGGTTTTCGTAACGGGCTGCACCCGATGGGTAGTGCCGCCGCGCATCTCCAGACATTTGCGGGAAAGCCGAGGCCATATCATTCCGGGCCCGACGCTTCTCAGCCTCGACTGGTATGAAGACCGAGTCTTTGCGGAAAGACTCGACTGTAGGGCGTGCAGAGTCTGACTTTGGGATGTCGTCTGAAGCCAGGGTTGCGTTTGAGATGCTCTGAAGATCGAGTTCGCCGCCTCTGTAGCGAATAGACCTTAGTGTCGGCTTCCGAGAGCGACTTTGGGGGTTGCAAATTGGGGCAGAAGAAGTTCTGTAAGAGCGGTGCTGCTGCAATATCTCTGGTGATGTGACACGACGCCTTTCGGAGGCGCTTTCTACAGTGTTCGAGAGTGTCGATGGAGACCGTTGCAGAGGCGGGAAATCGCTATCTTCGAAAATGCGAGTCTCTGTAAGCTTCTCTGGTGGTAGAAGGCCGTTGGCGTTACTTCCGTTGGTGACGAGTTGCAAAGATCCGAAGCGTAATTGCTCAAGGGCTCGCCTCGAAGCTGCTTTCGGAAGACAAGAATTTGGAAACTCAAGAGGATCCTGTTCGGATGTGAAGCGATACGGAAATGCTTGGCCGCGGTTACAACAGGAATCAGAGAAGAGAGAGTCGCGGCGCTCGGGTGCGCAAATAATTGGCAACGTGGATCTGGAGGGCAAAGTTAGTTGCTGAATGTCCAGCGCGTGGTACTTTGTCCTCGGCATCGTGGCGGATGAATCCTCCATGCCCGTGAGCCATGAAAAATGAAAGCATATCATTTGAGGATGCAGAACTGAACTCACCACGCTGCTTGATATGAGGTAGGCGCAAGTGCTACGACAGAGCGAGCAGGCGGTTACTACAGCACTTGCTGTCTACGGCTTCCCCATCGCGGGTCGGGATTGATGTGATCGCAGGCGCTTGTCCAATTTGACGTCCTCGACCAAGACTACGCCGCTCACGCCCCACCAAGTATATTGCTTGCAAGAGATGGATAATGATATACAACGAGGGCGAGGCGCGAAGTCGAGGTGTCGATTCTGGGCGACGCGAAGGTCGGCGTCGGAGCTCAAGCGTCTTGCTCCACCCACAGCCACCGCCGCCCTCTTCGGCGTATGTACCCGCACGTGATCCGCACTTGGTTCCGGTCCGTTCGCCGCTAGCCGTCGCCGTATATCACACTGCTAACCAGGTATTTGAAGGTCAACGGCTTTATGCGATGCTGACTGCTACGTTTTCAATTGGAAGACAGACTGTTGGAATGCACATCGAGTCATCTCATTGGGATATTAAAATTTTGCCTCGGACTACCAGCTGCGAAAGCATAATGCCAGGACGATGGTGTACAGTTCTAGCTCATAAGTCTGCGCACAACTCAATGTCGTGTTATGCCAGTACCAGCAGAAATAGGTTCAAATCTTGATCTATTCTCATAGAAATGATAGATACACTTCGACAATTCTTGAGCAATAGTATAGCCCTACCTTTGGCTCTCGACCACCTTAAAGTACAGTTGCCGCTGAGACGCTGTGCGCAAACTTTTGAGTAACGACTGCACATGTGCCAAATCAGATCACAAAGGAAAGCTATCCAGCCAATTCAATTCAGCAGGACAGGTCCGCCAACATCTGCTAGCCCTCCTGGTATCGTGTATATGCTGTCTGGTCTCTTGTTCGATCACACACTGTATGCAACTCGGCTGGTGGAGACACCAATAGAACTGGTAGACGTATAAACATGTGTACGTTTTGATGCAGATCTTTTGGTTACTAGTGTAACCCCCCATTAGCTGGCCAAAACGTACGCACTGTCCACGCTTCGAGTACCACAATAAAATGTGCCTCTTTGAACAATATACCACAACAGATTAGGCCCAGAAACCAATACCAGACAAAAGTGCATCGATTTCAAAGATATATCTAACCCCAAGACACTAACCCTGGCACGAATGAAAGAGCAGCAAAAACGTGAATGAATAACATCGTACAGTGGTACTGTATTACGGACACGACACAAGCAAGTGTGTCATCAATCGAGTTGAGACTACCTCATGTATATGCTTGTGTGCAAGACCGAGAAGTCGAGCCATATCTGGAGCAGCAGGGTCAAAAGCAGATGTCTTGTACGTTAATTTACATACGCACGAGTATAGAGTTCGATTTGGCGATGCTAGACTGGACAACATTGAATGTACAAGTATGCATATCGGAGAAGGAGATTGAAAGACTGTAATTCCAGTAATGAAGTTGCTCAGAGCTCACGATACGTGATCAATATCATATAAACAACTAATGCTGTAGCCTACATGTAGAAACAATCAACACTGTATGCAAACATCCGAAGCTAGTAGGCAACAGCACTCATGCAACGATAAACGCGCAACAATTCTGCCTGAAAGCCGACGAGACTGATTGGTAGAAGCTTCCATGCATGTTCCTGCTTTCGCCGCCACTCAGATCGCCACAAACAACGTGGCTTTGAAGTGTAGTCCATGTGAGGATCGGCACGCTATCAGTGGAAAGTTGAAAGTGGCGGGGTCTGGTCTTTGTTCCAAGCAAACTGCGCCCCGCTCATCGTGATCAAATGACGACAACCAAGAGTTCGGGACGCTGTTGCAGCCGGTTGTTACAAGCTATCGCGCCACCGTATATAGTTCTAGGCTATCCCGTGCGACTGTCGGTTGCCAGCGCATCTCTGTTGTCACACTAGAGATCAAGCCCAAGCATGTCAGAATACGCGCCGCCATCTGTAAGCATCTTACCCTTGCTATGCTAAGACATGGCGCACATACAGCTTGCTGCACAGTGACTAACCTTGCATGGTAGGGCCCACCTCCTCCACAGCTGCCTGCTGGCTGGAAGGCCATATGGAACGATCAGTACCAGGCATGGTTCTACGCAAACACAGTGACGAAAGAAACAACATGGGAGAAGCCGACTGAGCCTTCTTACCCTCCTGGAGATGCACCACCTCCAGGCGCGCCGCCTGGTTACAACCACGGCGCTTCGGGCCATGCGGCTTCAGAGAAGGGCGGGTTTGGAAGCAACAACCCATACGGCGCAGTGAGTCCTGGACCAACGGCGACGGGCGAGAGCGACGAGGCTATGGCTAGACGACTGCAGAAGGAGGAAGAAGCGCGCAATACGTCAAGTCATCGAGGCGCATCGGATGGCTACTACGGAGGAGGAGGACCTTCGCAACAACAAGGCATGGGAAGTCCAAGCCCATACGGCCAGCAGAACCAGCTGCCACCACGTCAAGAGAAGAAAGGACTCTTCTCTAAGATCTCGTCCAAGCTTGGTGGTAGCGGGTCAAGACCACCACAGCAGTATGGAGGAGGAGGCTACGGTGGGCCTGGAGGCGGATATGGCGGATATCCTCAACAAGGCTACGGTCAGCAGCCAATGATGGGAGGTGGATACCCACAACAGGGCATGTATGGCCAACAGCCCATGTATGGCCAGCAACCGATGTACGGGCAGGGCATGTATGGCCAGCCACAGAGAAGACAGGGCGGTGGTATAGGTGCCGGCGGCGGTGCGGCAATGGGTCTAGGCGCGGGCATGTTAGGTGGTATGATGATTGGCGGCATGATGGCCGATGACCATGATGACTACCAGGATGGGTAAGTGTTTGCATCTCAGGCGAACAATGGATGTGATACTAACGTTGATGCAGATATCAGGACGGCATGGACGATGGAGGAGGAGGAGACGACGGTGGCGGAGGCGATTAAAGCTGATTCTGTTGGATGAGATGCGACAAGAACATGCTCACGCTCAATTGGATTGCTGAAAGGCGGTGCATTCATGATATTCTTTCGTCGGGCCCCAGGAAATTGATAGGTACGAATCGTACATCAATGATCATTTTACTCCGAATCTCACGTTCGTCGTTGCGCGCTTGAAGGTGTTCAATATTTAGAGTTAACCACATGTATGGTACCTGAGGATTGGGTGGCGTATCAGAGCCAAGCGAAGGCCGATCTCGTCAGCTCGTATACACGAGGATTACCAGGTGGCTGAAACTTTCTTGAACTGCGAATAGGTGAATTGCCTTTTGTTTGTTGACAGGTAGTGTATAGACATATCAAAACATATGGATACCACGAAACACGGTTCAATGGCACTTTCGCGACGGTGGGTGACGTGTGCCGGTTTCACGATCTCATTAGTGTCGCGACTCGCGTCCCGACAGTGGATCCTTGGCTTCAGGGAGAGATCTTACGTATACCCGCACTCCGGGGGTTGAGATTACATGTGTCGCCATCCATAACGTCGTCGTCGCATGCCCTTGACGGCGGGACTGGATCCGACTGTCGTCTCTCATTCGCCTGCTTTCGCATTTTGTCCTCTCTCACATCCCTTCTTCACACCTCAGGCTGTGGCCTTTGGATGCCCAGCGAGCGAGCGCCTTGAGTAACTTGAGGGCCGTGTCTCATGCCCGCGATCCATTCTGGCCCCTCGTAAGACCGCCACAATGCTCGCCTCACGCGCCTCAAAACTCCCTTCCTTATACGCCTTGATCGCTATCTGCCTTATCACGATCTTTTTATACTACCACAATGGCGGCGTTTCACGAAGTAGGACCGTGTTCCCGATCGCCAACTACCCCAGCGGCGATCTCACAGCGACAAATGCGACTCTTGGATTCGGTGGCCTGTGGGCAGTGTCAGGACCTGGATCGCCCCGAAGAGACCACCTCGAACAGGCTGCCCAGGTGACAGGGCTGGAGCTTACGATCCCAGACCAACCGGTTTGGACGGACGAGGATGTGGATAATTTTAAATGGCCAAACAAGGAGGAGTCGGAAGTCACAGTGGGAACAGTAAAAGCATGGCTAAGCCACCACGTGGTTCTGCGCGCGTTCTTGCAATCGGGACAAGAGACGGCTCTGATCTTCGAAGACGACATTGATTGGGATATCCGCCTCAAGTCTGTACAAGTGCCGTTGGCGCAGCGTGCCGCGCGCTCTATGGGCAAGACCAAGGATGTCGATATCACTGTGTACCCATGGGGTGCTCCTAAAGACTGGGATCTCTTGTACTTGGGACACTGTGGCGATTACCTCAACATGATCACAAGAGGCGTTGGTGTCGGCCACCACCACCCTTCAGATCTCGAAAAGCTGAGGCACGTTCTCTACGAGGATCCTACCATGCTCAACCACACCGATCTTCACCCTTACACCGCATCATTTCTTACAGCACTTACCGTGCCCGAACGAACTCGCGTTCTCCACCACTCAGTCTGGCCTCTGTGCACTTTCGGCTACGCCATAACGCGTCGTACCGCCGAGCGTCTGCTCAATGACCTAGCACCGGCAAAGGAAGATATCAACAAGCACATCACGGCCTACGATGCCGCGATTCTCACTGCTTGTCGCGACAACCATATTTTGTGTTACACATTACAGCCCGAGCTGTTCCACCACATGGAAGGAGAGAGTCTGATTGCTGGCGAAGAGTCTGACCCAGTACCACGACCGCCTGTTGACGCAGCTGGGCTCGAGCAGGTCAAGTGGCGCAAGGAAACCAGCAATATTGGCTGTGGCTTCTGGTCTGGAGAATTCTATCCCGAGGGAGATCAAGCTAGGCTGCAGGTCTTGCAACAGGAGGTTGTGGGCAAGGGTCAGTGCCTGAAGCCTGACAGGCATCCATGAGCTTTATTACGGCTATTTTTCCCATCTGTACAGATCAGTGTAGTTCTGATGCACGCATTGCTGGAGCGTTCTCGTGGCAAAGGAAGGTCTCGCAAGCATGCACAAGGCGGCGTTTGGAGGCATTCTCGAGGAGGATTGATTTTGTATACCCGGGACGTCTACATAGATACGTTGTTTTCTTTCTCGTCAAACTTTGTGAATATTCCTACCTCCTATCAACAACAACCTTCAGAATCTCACCTCATTATTGATTAGCTCGGATAAAGTTGAGAAAACGCCAGTAACGAGCTTAATCTTATCGCTCTGGGCGCGAGATCTGGGGTTCAGCGCGAGTAAAATTTTGGGGCCGAGGGTCGCGCGGCGACTTTTGCTGGAGTTGAACTCGGGTCTCGATCACCGATCTTCTCTGTATTCTACACCACATTTTAAAATGGCGAAGCGACTTCACGAAGACGTCGCCAACGCCGACGCTGCGGTGCAGCAGGAGCAGGCCACGAAGAAGGCCAAGAAGCAGAAGCTCGCTGCCATCGGCGCCGAAGAGAGGACTGGCGAGAATGCCTCCAAGGAGGAGAGGAAGAAGATGAAGCGCAAGCTGAAGGAGGCCGAGAAGGCCGCAGAGTCCGACTCTGTCAATGAGGCAGCGAAGGAGTCTGAGAAGCAAGATGAGAAGGCTCTGAAGCGTGCGAAGAAGGAGGCCAAGAGGGCTGCGGCTGCGAAGGAGGCTGCTGGCAGTGTCACGGAGGGCTCTGGCGACCTTGATGCTGCTGCAAAGGCCGAGAAGAAGGCGGCTAAGGCTGCTGAGAAGGCCGCGAAGAAGGCTGCCAAGGTCGACACCAGCGCAAAGACAAGCGACGCCGAAGCGGTCGTTGAGAAGACCACCGCCACCGCTGCGCCGTCTTCAGGCGCATACACAGAGCACCCCGAGCTCACCGCCCTTCCTCAATCCCAGATCGATGCTTTCCTTACCGAGAAGATGATCACCATCGACGCCAAGGAGTCTCTTCGCCCACTCACCTCGTTCAAATACTTGCCTGTCACCGAGGAACAGCGCGCACCCTTCAAGAACTTCACCAGCCCGTCGCCTATCCAGGCTGGCGCATGGCCACACCTATTCGCCTTTAAGGATGTCATCGGTGTTGCTGAGACCGGTTCCGGAAAGACTCTGGCCTTCGGTGTGCCCACCGTCTGCCGCTTGAGCACACAGTCGGCAAAGGAGCGCAAGAGCATCAAGGCCTGCATCGTCAGCCCGACCCGTGAGTTGGCTTGCCAGATCCACGATGAGCTCGCTAAGCTCTCGAAGCCCTACAACATCAAGATCGCCGTCGTCTACGGTGGTGTCCCCAAGGATGCGCAGCGTGCGCAGATGAACGGCGCAAACATCATTGTGGCCACTCCTGGCCGTCTCAACGACTACATTCAGGAGGGTTCCATTGACCTTTCCAAGGTTGAGCACATGATTCTTGACGAAGCAGACCGCATGTTGGACAAGGGTTTCGAGCAGGAGATTCGCAAGATTATCTCTGTCACTCCCACTACTGGCAAGCAGACCATCATGTTCACAGCCACCTGGCCGCCCTCCGTGCGCGATCTTGCCTCCACCTTCATGAAGAACCCTGTCAAGGTCGCCGTTGGTGACAACCCCTCCGGCGAGCTCCGTGCCAACACCCGCATTACACAGACCGTCGAGGTTATGGAGCAGCACGCCAAACAGAACCGTCTCATTGAGCTGCTTAAGCAGCACCAGTCTGGAAAGAACAAGAGCGACCGCATTCTCGTCTTCTGCTTGTACAAGAAGGAGGCAACTCGCATTGAAGAGTTCATCGGCCGCCGCGGCTTCAAGGTCGGCGGTATTCACGGTGATCTGCCCCAACACAAGCGTACAGAGTCTCTCGACGCTTTCAAGCGTGGCGATGTCCCTATCCTCGTTGCCACCGATGTTGCAGCCAGAGGTCTTGACATTCCCAACGTCAAGCTCGTCATCAATGTTACCTTCCCTCTCACCGCTGAGGACTACGTTCACCGCATTGGCCGGTAAGTTGTACACACATTTTCCCTCATTGTTTCAGAACACTAACATCTCCTCGCAGTACTGGTCGTGCTGGCCAAGACGGTCTTGCCATCACTTTCTTCGGCGAAGCCGAGAAGCACCTCGCAGGCGCCCTTGTCAACGTTCTCAAGGCCGCGAACCAGAACGTGCCAGAGGAATTGATGAAGTACGGTACTACCGTTAAGAAAAAGGGCCACGAGGCCTACGGCGCTTTCTACAAGGACACCGAGGGCATGAAGGCTGCTACGAAGATTACGTTCGACTAGAGTGTGTGCCATATTTGATACAACAGTAAAAGTTGGGCATTTGCTGCATGGCGTGGCGTTTTCGTGGCTTTCATCTTCCTGGGAGGGTCTTGTATACGGGTGTTTTGATAGGATTGCCAGCTATAGATCTCTAGAATCTTAAACTCTACATTCAAACTTATGCTGTAAATTACTGCAAACATGTACTCCTAGATCTTTGACTTGGCAATGTTGACTGTACATGGAAGCTCTCACGTGCCGCTACTAAATCTTATCTTATCGGGAATCAGTGGCCGTCAAGTCAAGCTCACTTTAAAGTTGCGCTGCACCAACCAAGCGGCGTGCCGAAACACGACCATCATTCGCGATCTATAACATCAACTTGACCGCATCGATATTTAGCCAAGATACCAAATTTCGTGGCCAAGCCGTCTGCAGACCATGGACAAGGAGGTACAGCTTCAAAGGGCTAGTCTAAGCATTGCTCTCGTTCGCTCAGGTGCCGACGCGCCAGAGGTTCGACGTGAAGATGCTGCACTATTCCTCAGGACTTTGCTCAGAACAACAAATATTTGCACGCATCATGACATGAAGGTTGGTATGGCCGTACTCGCATGCGAGAGTGGTAGGCGTATAGTAAATGTAATGCTGCTGACAGAAAAATTCTTGTAGGCCTGCAAAGACTTCATTGTTAGGAATATTGCGCCATCCGCATTTAGGACGGCTGCACTCACCAAGTACCTGTTGACCTTGAGCAAAAGCTGTGCTCCACGGCCTGCTGGGTCGATCGTGGAGACAGCGAGATCGAGAGAGGAAGACGAAGGCCTTGGCCGAATGAGAGATGGTAACCCGATGCAGCCACCCGACGCCGCCTTCAAGCGTTTGCACATCTTGTATATCATGCACGATGTGCTATCTTTCATCTTCGTCAAGTCAAAAGACAGTCGACACGCAGACCATATCCGCTGCGATGAGACTGCTTGGGAATCTCTCAAGACTCACGCCGGTCTCCTCGCACAGCTCGCCGCTTGCTCAGAAAACAAAACTCGGCCTGGGCGCGCCACGCTGGAGCCAGTGAAGCGTATCTTACAATTATGGCAGAAATTGAACATCTTCGACGCCACTGTTTACTCAAGCATCGAAGCAAAATGCCAAGAAGCAGGCGCGTTGTCTTGGACTGAACTGCAACAGAAGTTCGAAGCAGAAGAGGCACAAGTCCTGCTTGACGAACAGAGACGACGCGAAGAAGCTACAAAATGGGTATTGCCAATGCAACACCATCTACCACACGACAGCACAGCGCCATGGCATGAACTCCCAGCTACCAACGCATTGTATCAGAAGCGCACACAAGGCTACCCATTACAGTCTGCTGCTCTGCCACGCGGAGGATACCATTTGAGAAATGGCGGACGGCAGGCTGATGAAAGTCTGAAGGCTGATGTCGATGAGCTCCACAAGGAGGCGCTGAGATGCTTCGACAAATACACGAACGCCGATGAGGTGCGGGATATCGACGCTCTGGGCAATATCATCTGGAAGGATAGGCCCACAAGGAACTTCTGGGGCTTCGAGGTCAAATCCTGAAGTAATTTCGCTAAGGCTACATCTCTTTCGTCTACGTGACTTCCGCCTGCATCTTTAGAAGAAAGAACGTACATTCCAAGCGCCAACATCACGTCAATTCTTCTCGGGTTGACTTTGCGTCGCTCGTCAACGCCGAGCACATCGCTTGAGTCTTAGGCAAGCTGACGACCAAAGAACGCGCATCAAACAAACAGCAATTACAATTCAACGAGAGTACCGCTTTCTCACAACGATCGCAGCGCTATCACTGAGCGCTATGTACTCTTCCACTCCCGCGTCCTGGTCAATTCCACGCATCCTCCCGCCGAACTCACTTCTGGATACCCACAGCACAACGGACCATAGGCTATGTATGTAGTTTATGGAACCGCATTTCTGGCTCGTTTTTCGAGCCGTCATTAACTAATCACGCTTTGCCTGAGGACTTGATATTGTCCATCCACCACTCCAACCGCTCCCGAATCTTGGCCGTACCCTCTTCGATCAGTTGTGTCAATGGCACTCTGCCTGTATTCTGAGCAATGTAGTCATTGTATTCATCCAGGACCAATTTATTCGCATTGATGCGGGTCACGCCGCGCTCGATGCACTTGGCCATGATGTCTGGAACGAACTCATTAGTGCCGTGTAAGACGACTTGAACTTTCCCACGGGTCTTTTCGTAGATGTTTTGCAATCTGCGGCAGTCTCGCGGATCAGTCTTGATCGAAAAGAGCTTGTCACAAGAAGAAGTCTTGGTCTGAAGCTCACCTTTGATAATCTAGGTGGATATTTTCCACCCCGTGATAGTCGCCATGCACATTGCCGAACGCCGGCGCAATGAAATCAATACCAGTCGCCAAAAAGTCGTCAATCTCCTCCGCCGTAGTCATCATGCCCTCCAACTCTGCCGTATCCTTGACACCGTCCTCTCCACCTTCTATCCGACCAGGCTCGGCTTCCGTGGCGATGCCTCTAGCATGGCAATGTGCCACCAGATCCTTCGTCCTCGCTAGATTTTCCTCTTTTTCGAAATGGCTCATGTCGACCATGATCGAGTCGAACGCGGGCGTTCCATCTGCTGCTTGCAAGCTAGCTGCGAGCTTGATCACGTCTGCATCTTGTGCGTGATCTAGGTGCACCGTGACCGGGACTTCGGCTTTACGAGCTGCGGCAGCGACAAGTTCGACGAACAGAGTGGAGTATTTGAGTGCCCAAGGGAAGAGTAGGATTTGCAGAGGCGAGCGCTTGTTCTCTGCTGCCTGAATACACGCCACGACTGTCTCCAAATTATAGGCGACGACGCCGAGCACGCCGTACTGGCCAGATGCTGCGGCTGCGAGCATCTGCACGGCGCGATTTGATGAGAGAGACATCGTTACAGATTGGGATATCCAGGTTCGTTTCTGGTAAGATGTCTAGATTCTTTTAGTCCTGCAGAGAGGGACATGACAACGGGACGCCGGCGCGCGCTCGATTGCCATCAAGACATAGTCTCCTTGCGCCAATGCTCTTATTACCGAGCAACCGACCTCTAAGGATGTCGTTCTTCAGAACTATGATATTGCGCTGCCGAACATCGTTCAACTAGGCACTCAAGTGGGGTCGAACTGATGACCTACCTCGTTCGCCCGCATCGGTATCTGGGTTTTGCCTCGCCTCGAGGTCGCCAAGGGAGACAGCGAAGCTTGTGGTCAAGATCCAAGAACTTATTCGCAACGAATGTAGCTCCTGCTCATGCTGTTAAGATATAGATCAATCTGACTCGAGTACCGATCAGACTACAGTCACGGACTTGGACGCCGTGCTGCGATCTTTTCGTGAATTGCACTCGCTTTCGGTGTAAACATTGTCCGATGATCATGTCAGACGGCGAGCCTCTCCGACATGTCGGCAACGGACCCTCCGATTTTGGTGGGGTGATGAGGGGCGATTTATGTTGTCGGCCTTCAAAACATCGATGACATCCGAGGCGATCACACTGCTTGGGTGTATACTAATTGAGTGCGTGTATCATTTGAATCTTCTACCGTTTCCTGCGTCTACACTCTATCAATAAATTGACCTTTCCTATCGAAATCAGCCAAAATGAAGGTTCTAATCACAGGCGCCGGTGGTTTCGTCGGCCAACTTCTTGCAGAAGTCCTCCTAAACGAAAACCACCAAGTCATCCTCGTCGACATCTTCGAGCCTCCAGTCCCCTCAAACGCCAACAACAAGCAGAATGCAACCACCGTAAAAGCAGATCTCGCCCAAGATGCCTCGTCCATCCTCTCGAAAGACCTCGACGCCCTATACGTCTTCCACGGTATCATGTCCGCCGGCAGCGAAGAGAACTTCGACCTCGGATACCGCGTAAATCTCCACTCAACTCTCAATCTCCTCGAAGCGGTACGCTCAATTTGCCCTGGCGTAAGATGGGTGTACGCTTCAAGCACTGCGATTTTCGGCCAGCCGTTGCCCGAGCTGCCGTCTGAAGCTACGGTTCCTACGCCACAGAGCAGCTACGGCACGCAGAAGATGATGATTGAGGCTGCGATCAACGACTACACTCGCCGCGGCTTCATCAATGGTTTCACATTACGCTTCCCTACTATCTCCGTCCGTCCCGGCAAGCCTACGCAAGCTGCTAGCAGCTGGATGAGCGGTATCATTCGCGAGCCCTTGCAGGGCAAAGAAAGCTTGCTGCCGTGCGACGACGACTTCGAATGCTGGCTGTGCTCGCCTAAGACGCTGGTGCGCAACCTAGTCCACACGCTAACACTAGAGAGGGAGTGCATGCCTACACATGTCAGGCAGATCATGCTGCCTGGTATCACGGCGAATGTGGCGCAGATGTTGCAGGCTCTAAAGGAGGTGGGAGGCCAGGAGGCTTTGGATTTGGTCAAGAGGGAGAAGGCGAGTCCGGAGATCAAGGCTATGCTTGACAGCTGGCCTATTCGCTTTGATATCTCCAAGGCGTTGGGGTTGGGCTATGTGGCGGATGGCAGCTTCAAGGGCGCTGTGGAGGATTTTGCAGCTAGCTTGAAGGAGTGATATTAGATCAACTTCATCGGCGCAGATACCAAAACAATCTGAATAAAGACATCTCAAGGAAGATAGTTTCGCAGGCTTTGTGAAGACGTCGATTCGTAAATGCTATATCTTGCACGTATGCAGATGGTGACCCCTGCCCTTTTTCATCAACCTTCCTTATCCTCTGCCACAGCATATCCCCTCGCCACACCCGCTCTTCCCTCTTCCATAGCTGCACCTCGAATCTTGCCGTTCTCGTCCCTCTCATATTCGATAGCGTAGTCACTACCGAGACCTTGCCATGTCCTCTGTGAACGCAGGTATTCTGCGCCAGGCGATGCGGTGCCATTGACAGAAGCAATCTCGCCCTTAGTGCGATGAATCAAGGACGAAGAGGCTTTGGCTGCCTTTTGGCTGGAAGGTTCAGCAGCATCTGAGCCATTTGCGGTGTTGGTTTTGGTACTGGATCGCCCCATTGGGCGAGAGTGAGAGACATAGCGGCCTGTTCGAAGGTCGAACTCGGGTGGCTCGTCGTCTGAGGATGCATCGGCGTAAGGGTCATCCTCGTTCGACTCAGGAGCCTCAGTTGCACCATTCTCTTCTGCTCCACCAGTTGCAGCAGCCTTGCTCTTCTTCTCTACATCCCTCAGAAGCAAAGCACCGAAATCGCTGACCCACTCACCACCCCAGACTCTCTCCTTATCGTCCGTCATGGCCATCTCAAGCTCGAAGGGCGTCACGATCGGACGGTAGAAGTCCGAGCTCTCGATCAGACTGCTCTCCCAACATCCAATAACAACCCAGCCCTCGACCTCAGAGAAGTTGGCAATTTTAGCAGCGTTCAGCTTGCCGACGACGAATGTGTACGACTTCTTGCCCGCAGCTGCAATAAGTTCCTGGCAATGCTGGAGAGCGGTCATGTAGTTCTTGACACTCAGTGTGTTGATTAAGATGCCGATGATGGGAGCCGTAGCAACTTTGGTGAGCAGGGCGTAACGGCGGCGGAGAGCGGCTGATGTGTTGGTTTGCACTGCTCTCGATGAGGCTTTCGTGTTGGTTGGGAGAATGTGTACGCTTGAGACTCGGGATGAAAGAGTGAGGAGCAGGCTGGATGGTGGGTCGGAGATGTGGAAGACAGAGAAATCCCTAAGCGCTTCTGGGTTCGATTGAACCTCCTCAGGCACTGTTCGGTTAGGGAGAGGGCTTGAGGGGTTGTGAAGGATGGTTGTTTCGTGTACGTTCGTGTAGCCGTGCTCTTTCAATTTGCGCTGAAGCTCAGGCACATGGTGCTGGAAAGGAATGTCCGCCATAAACACCACCTTCTCTCCCAGGTCCGGATAGGTGGTTTGGAAGGTCGCAACTGTACTCTCAAGGTCGAGCGATTTGGTAGTGAAGACGTAGATTACTGGTAGTCTAGCAGTAGGGCTTAGGCAAGACCGGCCGTAGTGCACCACCACTTCAGCATCGCAGTGCTCAGCAGCCACCTCGTCCACACAGCATGCACCATACGAGGTATCTCCCAGGATTGTAAGGTGCTCTTCCTCGTCCTCCCGTGACTTGGTATCATGGCCAGCAACATCAACCTCCAGCTCTTCCTCAATGCCAACTTTCGCAATCCCCTCAGTGACTCCCTCAACCGCCTTTGCAGCATTCGCCTTCCTCTCATTTTTCAGATCCTTCTTGAGGTTCTCGCACACTCTCGGTGCATCCAGAAGCATGTCGTCCGGGAACTGCAGTGCGACTCTCTTCCACTTTCCATTGCGGATCTCGTTGACCGTCCGGCGGATTTCATACTGCACATATAATTGCTCGGTCGACAATGTGCTGCCAGCTTCGGTCAAGGGTACAGGCGGCTCAAAGATGTGTTCGGCCGGGGTCGAGAGGAGCGGAGCTCCAGAAGCCTCCATGCTGCTGCAGTGTTTCTTGTAGCCAACGTTGGAGTCTATCGAAATGTTTCTTGAGTCGAACTTTGGTCATCTTTTTTCCCGAGCTTGATCTTCATCTTGAGAGTGGGGTGTGGGACGATCTACACTAACCCTACTGTTATCTTTTCGGAATGACGCGAGTTCACATGCAGTCATTGACTGGAAGTTGTTGGAAGCAGATGCATGCTTACATGTATACCTATATGTAGGTAGTATATACGTATGATGTGAGACTTAGTCTATAAGGTGCTCTTATGAGGATGGGGCTTTGTGAACAGAAAGAAGCTCGAACAGGCATTTGAAGTAGATGAGATCCGCTGAAATTGCTTAGAAGAAAGTTATATCTACAAGGCGGACTACCCACTTTAGGCAGAGGCGGCGACACCGTTCGTCGCGGTGGGCATGGGGACCTTTCCACCTGGTGAGTCGGGGAACCTGGCGGTAAGAACCTCAACTCCGTCTTCTGTGACAAGCAGAGTGTGCTCGAACTGAGCAGTCTTGCTGCCATCAGTAGTCACACTAGTCCAGTCATCGGGCCAAGTCTTGTCCTTGTGCGTGCCGAGAGTGATCATAGGCTCGATGGTGAAGCACATGCCAGGTTTCGCCTCGCCGACAGCCTTGTTCTTGGCGTAGTGAGGAACGTTGGGAGCGCAGTGGAAGAGCTGGTTGATACCGTGGCCGCAGTAAGTCTTGACCACGCCGCAGTTGGCTGCCTTGGCGAATTTCTCGATGGTGTTGCCGTAGTCGCGGAACAGAGCGCCGGGCTTGACGAGCTTGATTGATTCCTCAAGACAGTCGCGGGCGGTCTCGACAACGCGGACGCTGTCAGGGTCTTGAGCTGCCTTGCCGATGTAGTAGGTCTCGTTCAAATCGCCGTGGAAACCACCATGGTAGAGCGTGACGTCGATGTTGAGGATGTCGCCGTCTTGAAGAGGGCGCTGGTCAGGAATACCGTGGCAGATGACTTCGTTGACCGATGTGCAGACCGATTTAGGGAAGTGGCAGTAGTTCAAGGGCGAAGGGTATGACTGGAAAGCGTTAGACTTGCGATAACCTCCAAGAATAGTTCTTCATAGCATACGTTACGCTCCAAGCAGGCCTCGTGGACAACCTTGTCGATGTGGTCGGTGGTAACACCAGGCTTGGCCTCGCGGGCGGCAATATCGAGCACCTCGCGTGCCAGTCTGCAGACCTTGCGCATGCCCTCTTGTTCTTGCTTTGTCAGGATCTTGATCCTGTTCCTTCCAACAAACACCTAACCAGTATCAGCACCCAATCTGCCATCTTCGGCTTCTTTATCAACGCACCTGCTCGCTCTTAGGAATACCGTGTGAGGCATAATCGGGGTGTCTGATCTTATCCGGCACTGATCGCCTTTGGCTGAGTGGGTAAGAGGGCCTCAAGTCACCAGTGAAGCTGTAGGTTGGGAATGGGTTGTAGTGGCCTGCGGAGTCAGGTACTGGGACGACGCTCGGAGTAAAGATGGTGGATAGCATACTGTTTTGCGATTTGTGGAGCTGCTTATGCGTCGACTACATAATCCGTTAGCCCATGGTCTGTCTAAAACAGTACTCGCCCGGCCTTGCAAATGTCGTTCCACCAACTTGTTCGGCCAGGTCGTGCTTGTGTGCCTTCCTCTTAGTCTAGGAGCACATGACTAACCTACCCAATTGCGCTTGAAGCAGTCTTGACTGCAGAAGAAGGCTTCCTTTCCGAGCTTCTGGCATGTTGGGCACTGCAGGCTGCCGGCATCCTTATCGCAGTCTGCGCCTTCACACTTGCGCTCTTGGTTGACCGTTACGTCCTTCGCTGGAGCTTGATCCATGGTTGTCGATGAAGCACTTCGGCTCACAGTCCGTTGATCTGTCTGTACGATTCGGCTGGTGATCTTTGGCTCAGTGACTTCCGCACACAGGTGTTCTAATAAGTGGTCCGGCTTCAGCAGTACATGCGCCCTGCGAATCAGTTGCTTGTGAATTGTTTCTCGAAGCCTTCTAGGTTAGGGCTCGGCCCGTTCGGCCCCAGACTTCTAAATGTGGCTCAAGCTCTGGCTGCAGATGGCACATGCCGTCACTTCTGAAGGGTACATGTACACTTCCAACACACACCGTCAACCAGAGAGATGTCCACTCTTGTATGGCCGCCCGTTGGCGACGCGGATCTGACCAAAGAGGTTGAACAGACGTCTGCTCGCGAATTGGAATGGCTGCTCTCAGCGCTCCAGGATACGCTTACATCCCTCAAGGCTGGCCTGGAGGAATGCGCCGCGCTGCTTGCACCAACAGAACCTGGCTCAACACTAGTCCTCTCCTCACTACGAAGTGAGAATCTTAAAGGCTTCATCACACGACTCGGTGCGCGTATAGTCAAAGGCGACGTTCAACTACGACTACCATCATTACCACCACCTCGCGGCCAGAATGCATACAAACTCTCGCTCTCCTCACAACCCTCCGCGCCGACAATCGTGTTAGAGCAGCTCACCACGACTCGAACTTTGATCAACTCGTGTCTTGACGTGGTAGACACGACCCTCTGGACTGGCGATGCGACAAATGCCAATTTCATATCAGGACAGTTGAAGCTATTACACGACAATGTCCAGGAAGCAAAAGCAGCGTTAAAGGGCGGCCCTGATGCACCAGGTGTCAAGTCATGGTACGAGGATCCCGTAGAAGCGAGTACATTCGACCCACCTCTGCCAGGCAACGTCTCCTTCCACCTCTCAATCTCGGAAGCTGCCCTCCTGCTACACGTACGGACTCTCGAAGCTGCATACCCAATCACAGGGACTAACACTCCGCTGTCGACATCTGGATCATACACCGGGTTCTCGTTGCGTGAAAGACTGACTACGGCATTGACCGGCGGCCGACCAGCGTTCCACGACGAAGCTCATGAAGTGTTTGCTTACAGAGGCCAAGAAGTGCGCGTGAGAGACAAAGTGCGTGTCGAGAGCCAGGACCCTAGTCTGATATCCGCCATGGCGAAGTTGGGTGCTCTGGAGAGGAATATTGCCATGTCACGACGCTCACTCAATGTGGTTATGGGACAAGAGCTGAACGACCTGTGAGGACATACTGTGTCGCTGCACGCGTTGCAGAAATTGTACCAACAAGTACCATTTCGCAAACTTATTGCACATACGACTAATCGAGTGCTCTCTCGAGAACATGCTGTACCACCCGTTCGATTGTGGGAGGCTCGGATTTGATGAACTACAACATGGGAGCTTAGTGATGTGGATGCGACAAGTGTACGCAAGACTGGTAGGCGTACAGGCACAGCCGCTAGCCGAGTCAGTGACATGACCTTGGTGGTCATTTGGTCTTAATTCAGTCCCCACACAGCATTACGGACATTCTCAGCAAGAGACGTGACTTGTAATCAAGAAGTTCGATAGATGCAATTTGTGGAATTGCTTCCCTACTGATGGTTGACCATGGCGACCTATGCTCATCTCGACGATTTGGAAGCAACGAGACACATCGTCATATCACAGGAATCATTATCTCTCAGTTGACGTTAGCAGACCACTGAGAGACGTCGAAAGTCGTCTTGCCACCAGTGAAAGGCTCTGTGCCGAATTGAACAGCTAGAAAAAGTCGTCAGCTTACTTATCATAACGAATGCAATGCTCCGAAGATGCGCGGAAGACTTACTGATAAGGTTCTGCGAACTGGCCGGGAAGCCTTGAGACGAGGCCAGATAGTTGAAGAAATCCTTGATGTTGCCCGAGAAGCTCGAGACAGGGCTGCCAGCAACAAAGCTAAAGACTTTCATGCTGCCGTTGTAGCCCACGTAAAGGCTCCAAGAGCGGCCAGCGAGCGTGACCGTGGTGGTGTAGCTGCCGATCGGGTTAACGCTGCCGTAGCGGCCAAGCCAGATCATAAGCTCGTAATCGCCGCCGGATGTAGGGTGGTTGATATCTGCTGCGGTGAAGAGGTCGTACGCGACGTTGGCTCTGATGTTTGTGTTGCTTACGGTCCAGACGGCCGTGGTCGGGATGGAAGAGACTTGAGAAACGAGTTTCTTCGTGAAGTCACGGGAGGAGTAGGAGTAGCTCTTGACGTTGTTGTCGCCGCCGGCCCATTGCCAGGTCGTGGACCACGCAACACCCGAGCCAGAGACCGAGTTGAAGGCTGAGCACTGCGAGCCTGAAGTGGCGCTGGACTTGCCCCAGAGGTTGTTTTGCACGCGATACCCGCTTGAGGAGTAGCCTTGTTGGTCGCCGCACATGTTCCCTGCCAATTGGGCTTGGGAGACCGCGGCGAAAGCACCGAGAACGAGAGTGACAGAGCGGGTCATGGTTGAGGTGAGCATGTTGGCGGATGGTGGAATGGATGTGAAAGCGGTATGTTTGCTGTGGATCGTGTCTACATGTATAGAAGGAAGGGAGACTTCGAGGTCAACCTTATACTACAACCCTCCATTGCCTGTGTGATCGGCATTTGATCGCTGTGTGCACTTTCATCTAGCGGTGCAGCCAAGCAGGTTACTGAGAAAACCGATATGGTGCCGGTCGTAAAGCTAAAGTACGGAGTCGATAGATCCGGAACGAAAGTAGCTGATTACGCCAAGTTCATCTGGGCAGAATCCATCCGACATGGGTGCTGATACGTTTTTAATATCTACGAGCAACGCGGACTCTGGCGCCGTTGCAACTTTCGTGAAAGCCACGGAGCATGCACGAGTATTGATCATAACAGGTACATATTAGCCGATCCAATCATATATGTAAATTTGACAATAAGTTGTACATTTTCGTTCTGCTACCTCAGCTTGCTAGTAGACCGCCACATTAAACGTTATCGACACTCGTACACTGGTAGAAACGCACATTGCGACCTCAAACGTGCTGACCATGGATGTAGTACGCGTCTGCACACATCTTGGGAGCAAAAAAGCAAAAGAACAGCTGCTCTAATGAGCTTTGATATAGGAATAGCCGAAGGTGGGGCTCGAACCCACGACCTTGAGGTTGATCTCTTTGCTGTCATAAGAGCCACACGCTCTACCAATTGAGCTACCCCGGCAAGGGTTTTATTGATGGTGTTGAGATCGTTGGTTGTGACTAGAAAGGTTGGCAAATGGGCTAGTTTTTCTCCCAAAATTTTCCGGTCAAATTTGGTTGAGAATCGCCGGAGTAAGCGGAAGTGGTCTGTGCAGGATCGCACGGCTTGGCGGATGCCAGAGGGAGACCGGGAAGTGGTTGAAGAGTCCTGAGTTGATCGTTCAGACAAGTGCGATTCGATTTGATCGGTATTGGGCAGAGGAATGATTGACGATGGTGATGTAGAAGTGATCAGATCATGTGATCGTTCCAGCACGGTGTGCCTGCGAAGATCGAACGCAAGCTCCATCACACTGGACATAGACGATTTTCTCCTTCGATATATGTCGTCGCGACAAGAGCTGGTTTGAGTTGGGAAGTCGATCCTCCCGCTGAGACGAAACTCACACGCCTGATTCGTTGAGATTGCAAGCCTAATCTTGAAGAGAGGCACAATCGCGTACGTAGGCAATCTTATATCCAAAACCACGAATAGCGAAGGCTTTCTTCAAAACTCAGTAAATATATTCCGGGCCAAAATCACACCACTTCCGTGATACGTCGATTCTTCTCATGGCAATTGACAGGAAATCGGCCAAAAGAGCAAAAGAGAAATCTTCCGTATCAGGGAATTGAACCCTGGCCTTGTCGGAACTGATCATCTTTCGATGATTGAGAGCGACAAATCCTAGCCACTAGACCAATACGGATGTCGAAGTGAATTGACTTCATTCGATGAGGAAGGAGCGACTGGCGACAGCTAAGAAGAGAAGCAGTTCAGCTGCTCCTTCCTCATCGAAAGAAGGCATCCTGTACCGTGTCGTTTCTGTCGCCTTATCCATCCAAGTCCAAGTAAGCCGTGGCCCGAGCGTGACCCAGCATCACCTCGAAGTCGGAGTGGTGACCATGATGGCAGTGGGCTTACGCCGGCTATGATAGCCAGTCCATCTCGATTGCTCCATATACGTCTTCTGAGTACTGACTTGCTTGGCTCTCAAGGGAGAACTCCAGTCGTGGTGCCAGTAGTACAAGGCTCCGTAGATTCCAGATCACCTCGCTCAACGAGGTCTTTCTAGACAATCATGACTGCCTCAAAATCCAGCCGCGGTAGCCTTCTCCCTGTACTCCTCGAAAGTCCTCGCCGCACCACCTCTTGAGTTGTTCCTTGCACGTTTCTCAAACTCACTCTCTTCGTCAGCCTCCTCCCTCCTCTTCCTCTCTTCACACGCCTCTTCCTCAGCAGCTATAGCATCGTAGAATTTACCCTGCTGACCACGACCAAAGTACACAGCGCCGGCCTTCTTCTCCGCCACGTCTTCCGTGATGAGGACGAACTTGATGCTCGATCCAGGTGTTTCGAACATTGCATCTGCTAGAAGGCGTTCCATAACTGTGCGCAGACCGCGGGCACCGGTGCCCATTTTGGAGGCTGTGGTGGCGATGGAGCGCAGAGAGGCGGATGTGAATCGCAGCTCGATAGAGGAAAGGTGGAATAGTTGCTCGTATTGCTTAAGCAGGCTGTTGCGTGGTTCTGTGAGGACTTTGACGAGGGCCTCAATGTCGAGGCTGGACAGAGCACAGGAAAGTGGAATACGTCCAACGAGTTCTGGGATGAGGCCGAATTTCTGCAGGTCTTGAGGTTCGACCAGGTCGAGGGTGTTGTAGACTCGCTTGGCGGACAGTCCTTCGTTGGATGAGAGAGATGGTGCAAAGTACGGCAGATGCTGTTCGAAAAGCTCGTCTTCACCTTCGATCAATGTTTCGTGCACGGAAGAGTCAGATGAGGAGCCTGGTGCTGCTCTGACGGTGGCGCCGAAACCGATACTGCCTTTGCTGATGCGATCCATTACCATCTTGTGCAGACCATTGAAAGCACCCGCACAGATGAACAATATGTTGTCTGTCTTGACATTGTAGATCTCACCCTTCTGGGCGCCTCCTGAGTTTTGCTGGCCCATACTGCCACCGGATAGAGGACTGTTAGTCGGATATCCTTGGCTGGTGCCGCTCCTTCCAGATGATGATCCACTGTTACGCTCTGGCTTGGCCTGTATTTGTAGTGTAGTTCCCTCGATAATTTTGAGTAATGACTGCTGGACGCCCTCACCGCTGACATCCTTGCCGTGGCTTACTTTGGCTGTGGCAATCTTGTCGATTTCATCAAGACATATGATACCACGCTCAGCTTTAGCGACATCATAGTTTGCCGCAGCGAGCAGGCGTTGTACACACACGTCGGCATCCTCGCCTATGTAGCCAGCCTGTGTGAATGGGGTGCAGTCTGAGATTGAGAATGGCACTTGCAGACTACGTGCAAGAGTCTTGACCATCAAAGTCTTGCCCACACCTGACGGGCCAAGCAAGAGAATATTGCTCTTATCAATGGTCAAAGGGCTCTGATCGAGCAATGGTGAGGCCTCATAGCTATCAGGCTCTGGCTTGGCAGAAGAGCGCAGGTGTTCAGACGGCCGAACATATACAGTCGTCTGCTGGCCAGGGTACTCATCTTCCCAGTCTCTCGTCAGCGACGGAACGGCTATGCCTCGTTTGAGCTCGCCCTCCCTACCTTCTACCGGGTGTCTGTGTGACATGCGCCGACGCTCCTCCTGGTGTGCCAACTCTTCGGCTTCATCCTCACGACGTTGCAGCTCTTGTATACGTTGGTAATGATTGTACACGGCAGTGGCGAGGGTCTTCTTTGCACGCTCTTGACCGACGACGAACTGGTCTAGATGCTGTTTCAAAATGGTTGGGGTAATTCGTGGAGCGCCAATGTTGCTGGCATCGCGGAGAGGACCCTCAGTAGGCCCACCAGCTTCATAGATGCCGGTATATGGCTGGTTTGTGAAGTCCGAGCGATGGTAGTTGGAGTCGAGACGCTTGGCTGATGTGTTCAGCTGTCGTCTGAAGATGTACGAGATGGCAATATATGAGTGTCTGGCTTGCGGGGAGACGGTGGCGGTGGCGGTCAGGGAGGGCATGGCGGAGGCTACATGTATGCGAGAGAGATGGGCAGGCACAGAACTGAATGGAGAAGTGAGAGGAGTGATTGTTTGACAGCGCTGTACACAATTGATTGCGTGTATCGCGTGTCGTGGCGTGTAGGGTCCGACGTCGCTGATGGCAGCTCGTGATCGTCATGGACGTGGAGAGAGCTCTCGTCGCTCGTGTGGGCAGAAGCTCAACTGTTGACATGCTCCCCGCCTCCACGGGGCAAACGGGCCGATTGCATGGCGAAAGTGTGTATGTTTGCACGAGAGCGTTGGTGCTCGAAGGAAAGTCGAGACAGTCGAGACGGCATACAGGCACTGTGATGCACGCCAGTCTGCTTGCGTACATGTTGGGATACACGCCCGGTGTTACCTGTGAGACTTTTCGTTGCACCAGCAGACTCCACTCGCTCGCACCGCTGCCATGCCAGCCTCGCCAGCCAAAGCGGCGTCTCCTCCACACTGCTGAACAACGGGGTGGGGCGGGGCCAGAGCTCTCGACTAGAAAGTTGTGAGCGGGTGAGCTCACTGCGATGATGCTGCGCGCTCGGGTGGGTGCGCCTTGTTCGCTGCAGCAATTGATGAGCCCGCTCGAGCCTGCGCAACACCTGCAGCCCATCGTTAGCGCCGTGCAAACGACCCCAGACAGAGCCAACGAGAGCCCCGGCCAGTCCAAGTGGACCTATATCTACCCATTGACGTCGCCCAGGCGCATACTGCCATACTCACGCTACCACTGCTCTTCGCCGTCTTTGCTACCTTCCTTCCTGCTTGCTCCTCCTCTGCAATAATATCTTCCTCCTGCTTGTACACTGACGCTGCTTCTCGCGTCTCTAAACCCGTTGCTTCGTCTGGTGAACTTCTGACATCATACGCCCTCCACATACCGGACCCTTGCCAACATGGATCCTCTCAACCAGGCCTCTGATAACAGTGTGCAGAGCGCGCCTGCGAGCAGCGACATTCCCAATGACGGCACTGGTAAGTGGCAGCTTTATTCCTCACGCAAGCTGCGACAGTGTGGCTAACAATTCCCAGGCGTCGTCCGCCTCGACCCATGGCTTGAGCCTTTCTCTGGTGCCCTTCGATCTCGCTACGCAAAAGCGCAAGAATGGATTCAGAAGCTCGACCAGCACGAGGGTGGTTTGGAGAAGTTCTCACGCGGTTATGAGCGCTTTGGCTTCACCGTCGCACCCGACAACACAATCACATACCGCGAGTGGGCATCAAGCGCTTTGCGCGCATACCTCGTCGGTGACTTCAACGGATGGAACCGCGACAGCCATGAGATGAAGAAAGACGCATATGGTGTGTTTGAGATCATTCTCCCGCCTGTCAACGGACAACCCGCAATTCCCCACGACAGCAAGATCAAGATCAGCATGGTCGTTCCCAACGATCATGCCAGAGCCGAGAGGCTTCCCGCATGGATAAAGAGAGTGACACAAGATTTGAGCGTGAGCCCGATGTACGATGCTCGCTTCTGGAACCCTCCTACACAGTACCAATGGAAGAACCAGAGGCCTCCAAAGCCTCAGAGCGCCAGAATCTACGAAGCACACGTCGGCATTGCAAGCCCGGAACCTAAAGTCGCAACATACAAAGAGTTCACACAAAACGTGCTCCCACGCATCAAGCACCTTGGATACAACGTCATCCAGCTGATGGCTGTCATGGAGCACGCCTACTATGCTTCCTTCGGCTACCAGATCAACAGTTTCTTTGCTGCCAGCAGTCGCTACGGTACTCCAGACGACCTCAAGGAGCTGATTGACACTGCTCACGGCATGGGTATCACAGTGCTTCTCGACATGGTTCACTCGCACGCTTCGAAGAACGTTGCGGACGGTCTGAACATGTTTGACAACTCTGACCACCTCTACTTCCACGAGGGCGCCAAGGGCCGTCACGAATTGTGGGACAGCAGACTGTTCAACTACGGTCACCACGAGGTCATGCGCTTCCTTCTTTCCAACCTTCGATTCTGGATGGATGAGTACCACTTCGACGGTTTCCGTTTCGACGGTGTTACTTCCATGCTCTACACCCACCACGGCATCGGCACGGGTTTCAGCGGTGGCTACCACGAGTACTTTGGCCCTAATGTGGACGAAGAAGGCGTGGTTTACCTCATGCTTGCCAACGAGATGCTGCACAACATCTACCCTGATTGCATCACTATCGCAGAAGACGTCAGCGGCATGCCTGCATTGTGCGTCAAGCTCAGCCTGGGTGGAATAGGATTCGACTACAGACTGGCTATGGCCATTCCAGACTTGTACATCAAGTGGTTGAAGGAGAAGCAGGACATTGATTGGGATATGGGCAACTTGGTCTTCACTCTGACCAACAGACGCCATGGCGAGAAGACAATCGCTTACGCAGAATCACACGATCAAGCGTAAGTCTCCCCCATCCTTATTTTCTATCTCACACTAACATTCCTCTAGTCTCGTCGGTGACAAAACTCTCCTCTTCTGGCTTTGCGACGCCGAAATGTACACCAACATGTCCACGCTCTCCGAATTCACCCCAGTCATCGAACGTGGCATGGCCCTGCACAAGATGATCCGTCTGATCACCCACGGTCTCGGCGGCGAAGGCTACCTCAACTTCATCGGTAACGAATTTGGTCACCCAGAATGGCTCGACTTCCCTCGCGAAGGCAACCAGAATTCCTTCCACTACGCCCGCCGTCAATTCAACCTTCCCGATGACCAGCTTCTCCGCTACAAGTTCCTGAACGAGTTCGACAGTAAAATGCAGTGGACGGAGGAGAAGTACGGCTGGCTGCACGCGCCTCAAGCCTACGTCTCTCTCAAGCATGATGGCGACAAGGTGATCGCTTTCGAGCGTGCAGGTCTGCTCTGGATCTTCAACCTCCACCCCAGCAGTAGCTTCACGGATTACAGGATCGGCGTGGAAGAGGCCGGCACCTACAAGATTGTCCTGAACACTGACTCGCCTGAGTTCGGCGGCTTGGGCAGAGTGAAGGACGACCAGCGCTTCTTCACGACCGACTTCGCGTGGAACGATAGGAAGAACTTCGTGCAGGTGTACATTCCGACGAGGACGGCTATTGTAAGTTTTTGACCGCCTCTTTTGCATAACAGACTGTTGAAGGCCTCTTACTAACTCCATTTCCCAGGTCCTCGCTCTTGAACAGACTCTATAGACGAGTTTGCTTTCGCAGTCGAAAGCGAATTGACTCGCTTGTAAGGAAGATTGGGCGGGTGCTCGCGCAAGACACGAGCATTGAGGCAAACAATTGGACCTTGTACAGCTTTTTATAGCTACATATAATACAAAATAACGGCAAGAAACAAGGAATATCACGAGATCAACAATAATGCCCAACTCTCTCCGGATACATGTACGTACATTGCTGCTCTGGCTACGAAAACGATCCACAACTCTCGTACGACGGGAAGCATGGACATCTGCCATCACCAATTGGTATGCCATGGTACCACTTCAGTACAGCTGGATGGCCTTGGTCGTGACGTGACCCCGTTCTCGATTGTTTACACCCGGCGCCATCAAGGTCTATACCCCGCACCGCCAAAGGCGGGGTTGTTGATTCAGTGCTGTAGCTCTTCGTGCCCGCGCGGATCTCAAAGCTGGTATCAAACTCTAAATTAAACATCGACTCGGTTCGTGTGTGTCCGCTGCTACCTGTCGCGTTGCAAGGCACACATGCCTCACGCATGTGACGGGACAGCTCAATAATGAGGGTCTGGCGCAGGGTAGGTGCATCGTTTGAGGGTTTCGAGCTTACGAGTATCGAGCTCCTGCATGCTGGTATCGGGGTATCGGTCGGGTGCTCACTTTCCGCTCAGAGAGTTTCTGGTCGGTTGATGCTATTCCCATCTTGCTTGCTTCCTGGTTTCCGAAGTGCATGTGGTGTGATTTGGAAGGTGAGCGGTTCTCTAGGTGCAGTGGTTCGGCTGATCTGGCGTGACAGGTTGCATGTGCTTGTTCGCGTGAGGCATGGATGGATTGTCTGGTACCGGTTGGAGAGGTTTATAGGGAGGACCTGGTGCCGCACTGGGCGCGAGTCCTGTTTTTCTCCTTTCCTATACGTTATTTGTGTTGGAAGAGAACACTACCTTCGATTGACCTGACACATAACACCTTGGAGAACATATCATCGCACCTAAAGCAGACGAGAAGATCAACAGACCCCAAGCAATACTGTAACTAAGGATAAGCACTACCAATACACAACCACCGTACCACGCAGCAGCTCGACCATCCATCCATCAACTATGGCCTCCTCTCTCGAAGTCCATCTCGACCCCTGCACCGTCAACAGCCGCAAATTGCTCGCCGCCCTCGAACTCCTGCAAACGCCCTTCACTCTCAAAAAGGTCGATTACTTCGCCGGCGAGCACAAATCCGACGCATACAAAGCCATCAACCCCTGTGCCACCGTCCCCTGCGCCGTCGTCGACAAGTCTCTGGTCCTAACCGAAAGCAACGCCATCATAACCTACATCGGCGACACCGCCGGCGACAACCCAGCCTACCCGAAAGACCCCAAGGTCCGCGCCGACATCAACCGCTGGCTCTTCTGGGAGACCTCCGTCTGGTTCCCGTCCTGCTACATCTACCTGATCCAGAACGTCGTGCAGCCTGTGCTCGGCAACCAGCCGGATGTGTCGGCGCTGAAGAAAGAAGAGCCGCGCTGGCGCGAGTTGGCGGGCGTGCTGGAGGGGAGATTGCAGCGGGGTGAGAGGAAGTGGTTGTGCGGTGGCGAGGAGCCGACGGTGGCGGACTTGGCTGTTGCGAGTAGCATGCATTTGTGGAAGAGGGAGAAGTTCCCCATTGAAGGGTACCCGGCACTGAGGAAGTGGATTGTCAGGGTCGAGGGGTTGGATTGCTGGATTAAGACACAGGGAGCTGTTGAGAAGGCGTTTCCTGAGAAGAGTTGAGTGAGGTCGGGTGGATGAAAGTAGAAGCTGTCGTCCAGCTTTTGTGTTGAGAAGAAATGATTTCTTTTGGATTGTTGGGTGACTGGTTGTTTGGTCACTGTCGCTTCTTTTTGAGCGCTTGAAAAGATGATTCTTGGTGAGATTGTCAGTGTATGCTCTCCCTCTATAATTTACCTTATGATCGCCATCGAATGTCTTCGTCAGCTAAAGAAATTGGGAATTTACATGCTGTCCGCAATCGAAAGGAAGCTAATATTGTCGTCGTCGTCGAACTCACCTACAGAAACGCAAATCAACGTGGCTGTACCTCTGAGCTTTCTGTCAAAAAACTTTGGTGCACGCGTCTACAGTGGCAAAAATGACGAACATTGTGAATGTGTGGATTTCTCTCTAGTATTCTGTCGCTTTCCAGAACCCAGAACGTCAACCTTAGCCTTCTGACGCCTTGTTCTCACTCGCAACGCCACCTTACTTGGCAACGAAACAAACTTTTTTTTTTCATGCTGTTCGTCATGGCTACTGCGATGCCAATCTGCGAACGTCTATCCGGGTATCTCGATCTCAAGTAGTATCATGCTGGTTTCCGATGTCCTTTTGTTGTGTCCATCGTGTGCGCAGTGCAGGAAAAGAAAGAAGAGAAGGTCACCAAGCCTTCGCGTGTCAATGCCCAAAGAAAAGCCATCCAAGATCATCCAGAAACACTACCCCTGAACCTCTTTGGCTCTTCGGTGTAGCTGTAAGGAGCAGTAGCCTTGCTCGCCTTCTTCAAATCAAGCCTCTTCCACATAGCGACGTGGTCTAGGCCCTCCTCGTCCCAGATGCCCATGCTCTCGTCAACTTGGAATCCGTAGCGCGCCCAGAACTTCTGTAGACCAATTTGGGCGTGGATCAGCACGAGACCGTTCCACTCGGTGTTTGTGTCGAGATCAGCGCCGAGGTGTGCTTTGAGGTCTTCGGTCATGGCGGAGTTGGGAGGCTCAGAGATGATGTGCGGGTAGTCGTGCGCCATTGTGAGTGCCGAGTCGATGAGGAGTTTTGAGACGCCGACTTTGCGGAACTCTTTGAGGATCGCGAGACGGCCGAGGGTGATGAATGGCTCGCGGCCATCGTGGATAGAAGATTTGATTGCTGTGCCGGAATAAGGCGTGCCATCGATGTTGCGGTGCTTGTCGAAGGTGTGGTTGGTCGTGTTGGGTGGCGGGATCAGGCGAATCGTACCAATCGCGAGCTTGGTGCTGGTACTCTGCTTCCTCATCGGGTGCCCGCCCTCTGGCACAGGCTTGATTTGACCAGGCACCGAAGCGTACGCTGTCCAAGTGAAGCATCGTCGGTCGTCAAAGTCGAGCTCATTCTCCAGTGGGACGCCTTGCTCCTCCACAAAGACTGCTTCGCGCACAGACATGGCATCGATGAAACCTTGCGGGACAGCTTTGGCGGGATCGGTCGCATCGTTCTTTGGCTGGCGGGAGGGTGGACTGGTAACATCGTAGAGCGTGAGGCGCTCGCGGAGCGGCAGGATGAAGTCGACGAAATCGCTGTTGGTGGAAATCATGGCGGCCAGTTCCGCCTGGGTTGTCACTGGTGTGTCGCGTGTTGCTTCTTGAGGTTGGTCGTCAGTAAGATTTGTTGCGGATGTATTGCGACGGTGTTTTTGGAATTGGATTTGTTTGTCGAGGTTGTGGTGTGTCGACGTGTGGCGTTTCATCAAGGTGCACTCGAACACATGTGATAAGTTCGTGGCGCGCGCAGGCAGTCATATTCATTCACGTGTTGGAAAAAGTCACACGTACCTTCCATGTTTGCGGTTTCACTAGCGGTCTTCGTGAAGTGTGCCAAAGTGAGGCCTCAAAAGGTTGCCTTATTCTTCTGCGACTCTACGATATAGATAAACGTTGAGATTCTTATTCTACTATCCCTGCATCTAAGTCAGTATGGCAGTCTCGTTGGTCCAAATTCGTAGCTCATACAGGTCTAAAAGTCGCATGCGATAAATTGTGCAATGTTCGGACTCTAAATCTATTGTCTTGAAGAAAGAAGGGATCACAAGAGCGATGAGACAAGATGAGGTGCGATAGAATGACTGAGATGGCCAATTAGCGCGTTAGCGCCGGAGAGCGGAGCGAAGGTCCGAATGTGCCTTTCTAGGGTTGACGCTCGGAAGACCGAATCACCTAATTGATGGTGTAACATAAAATGGAATGATTTCATTTTATCGCACTATGACATGCTATGCCGAGTAGGCAGGCGATTTCAGCAAGGGTTCGAAGGAGCCGAGCGACTGCCGAGACCCTGTTGCGATCGACATGAGTAAAAGTGCCTCGCACCCATGCTCGCCCGACTTCCTACCGATCATGCGCTGGCTATGCGACGCGCAGTAGCGAAACAAATCGCTCGTGCATCCTGTTTGGTCGCAGTAGCCAGGCTGATTGGTCTGATTCAAGTGCAGCACGCGTGTCCGCGTGTGTACGTGTGTACCACAGCATTCGCAACTGCAGGCATCTATTCCTAATGGCTGCGCAATCCACGCTATCTAGAGTCATGGCTAAAAGACGATACTTTTGCTTGCAGACCATTTCCCGAATAGCCACGGTCATTCTTCAACTCGAGTCTGATGAGCCAGCGGAAAGATTCGTGTGGCGGATGGGTGTGAACCAAGATCGCATGTGGAGAGTGTTGTTATGGACCAGTCGTGGTATGAACTTCCAGGAGCCTTTCATGTGGCAGCGTGGTAGACCGTTGGCAATCCTTCAGCGCATATCCGGTTCCAGCATCCAGTCCGCCAACTTGATGTTATTACTCTCCTTCTTTGCCGTAGCGGGTGCGTGTGTCCGTAGCGGTAGAGCAGTATTCGCACTCCTCGTACCTAGAGCAGTACCACTGCCACGCTGCACGCCGACCGCCTCGTCTCTAGCAAAGACTTGCACGGCTCTTAGATGTGTGTCCTTGCCATTCTGGTGATTCTCCAGAATGCGCACTTGTACCACGAAAGCACGTAACACCGGCCTCTTGCTCCAGTCAACCTCCGGTTGCATGTTCTCATCGTCTTCTTCGTTCTCGTCTTGCTCCACAGGTCCCACGTTCGAGAAGTCAACATCGATCCAGCCCGTGGGTTGCTCAAAGCTCATCTCTGCGAATTCCTGCACATCGTGTCCTCCCATGCCAGCCAGGAACTGTATCTTGGTGGGAGTGTAGGATTCATCCGACTCAAAGTCGAGGAATATGCGGATGAGTGAAATGGAGACGAGTTTGAAGAAGTGTAGCGTCAATAAGTGAGGTTGTGGGCCGTCGGATTGCCAGTACTGGCCTAGATCGGGACTGCGCAGGGCGGCGACACCTGATCCTGGTTTTGCGGTGGTGACAGTCCAGGATGCTAGCGAGGATATTTCTTTGAGACCCGGCGGAGGGAATGGAGTGGAATCTTGTGGCTCATCTTGCATATAAATGTTAGTCAAGATTGTTGACCAGGCTCGCCCATATAGCCAACATACCATTCTCGCCAAATGCTTCTTGGAGCTCTGCTTCTCCGTCGTCAATGGTCACTTCGTCATCAAAGTCGTGCCCAGCTTCATCTTCTTCAACATCTTGCTGGATTTCCTCAGCCAGATCCACGCTGAGTGCGCCAACGCTCACTTCGCTGTATCGCTGGCTGCGCGAGGCTGCCTGTCGGCGTGTGGACGTCGGCATGGTGTCGCGTGTCGGTGTGCGTGAAGCGCGAAGCGATCCGTCCTCACGCCGGAGTGTTTTTCTTAGTGTGCATGGTGAGCCCGCAACACGCTCCTACGGTGGACAGCGCCGACAGACCGAATGGTATGCGTAGTCGTGGTGTAACCTGATTCAGAGCGTGGATGGATCAAGGGATCGCCCTTCCTTCCGCGGCCGCTCCATGAAGCTGTCCGTGCTGAGGCGCATGAAACAACCACAACGCCCGAGAAATAGTTCTGATGAAACACCTCAACCAATCCGTCCCCGACTCGTTCTGTCACCAGGGAGAACTGGTGCTCACTGCGCGGCTTATTCCCCGTGCCATGTACACATGAATAGCAGACGGCTCGCAGCGTCACTTGGCCGGCCTGGACGCCGCATGCAACCCGCCTCCGAAGACACGGAACCATCTTTGACGAGGTTTGAGACGTGGTCGGGAACTCCAGAAGGCTCCCGCACGGTAGCAGTGAAGACGGATCACTTCAATGCGGTCCGAAAAATGGCATGGTCTATTGCCTGGCATATGAACATCTATCACCCACGTGTGGAGCAGTTCTCGGAAGGCAATTGCAACCACGTGGAATCGAATGATCGTTACGTGCTAAGGCTGAATAATCGTTCGTGGTCGTTCTTGAGGATCTTCATCGCGGCCTGTATCTGTGCGCCTTGAGCCGTCCGCGCATTTGGTGGAGATTCCATCGTGCGCAACCTCGTGGAGCTATTGAACGACAGACGCCACGCGGCACAGCTTGTCGCACCATCAAAGCCAAAATACCATCGATTACCACCCGCCGCTTTGGATTAATGAACGATCTTCAATGTCCATGCCGCTCATCATACGCTATTTGAATAGTAAGTGCTTGATCGTTTCGATTCCTTGCTCTGCTATGCAGTGCGCGCATGTAAAAATACTATGTGGGCGTTTCGGCGTGGTCAACACCACTTGCGAAAGAGTCTTGACTCACGACGTGCATGTCTTCAGGCACTTCAGCCGCACACGGATGGAAGACGAGCCTATTTAGGAAGCACAAGTGCAGTCTGCCCTGCTTAACCGTGTCGCAGGATCGCTGCAGGAATACCTCCAACCCGGGCGAAGCCCTCTCATCGGACACCTTATGCAGGTGGATGATCCACGCTGCCGCCTTACCGCACCCGCACCATTAAACCATCTAAGAGAAACAGTAGGGCATTTGTGTAGCTGAGGATCCCGCTACAATATATCCAACATGCCATTACCCTGCTGCGCGATCAACCTTCGCTGTACTTCCACTTCTCAGCTTCTACTATTCCTACTAACCCGTTGACCGGGATTCCATTTCTATTCTAGCATTACGATCGCATCCTTAATTTGCTAGACTCGACCTGCCATTCAGTATTGCTGTCCTTGACCGCAAGCTGTGGCCGGAGCGAATGAAGGGGACGAAGTCTTTGTGTCGCTACCATCAATCAAACTCAATATCGCAATCTTATTACAGCCGTCGACATGTTGCCTACTACATCCGAAGCAGCAGCACACTCGCGCGCCACACTCATTACTGGCGTGACAATAGCATTCCTCACGACAGCCTGGTTAGCTGTCCTCGCCAGGACATATGTGCGTGCGGTCATGATCCGCAACTATGGCTGGGATGATGCGGTGATGTTGCTTGCAGTGGTATGTATACACAAATCATTACCGAAGACTGAAGTTGGACTTTGCTGAAATTATCTTTTCTCCAGCTCACATACACATTATATGCCGCGTTCAACCTGCTGTTAGTGTCGTGGGGCTTTGGCAATGCACACCTCGCCTTGGAGGAGTGGGGTTTCATCAGCAAGGTTGCTTCGGTACGTCAACTCTGGCCTCGTTGGTTCGGTGTTGGACCACAAGCCACATGAACCATGAAAGACAACGGCGATACATGGCAGTGACTAATCTGATCTCTCTAGTACATCCTAGTCACCTACTCCCTCCACGCAGCCACCATGGTCATCCTCAAGATCTCCCTCGGCATCTTCTACCTCCGCATCGTGGTCTCACGGTGGCAGCGAATAACGGTATACACGGCCGTGGCCATTGCCACCATCTACGGTACATACTACTTCTTCGCCGTGCTTTTTGCTTGTGGATTGCCTGCAAACTTCTTGACAAACGCCTTCCGACACAACTGTGTCGGAACACCAGAAGGTCGCTTCGCCATAAACCTGACTGCCGGAATCATCAACGCTTTCTCAGACTTCGCCCTCGCAATCCTGCCCATATCCCTAATCAGGAAGGCATGCATGCCGGTTCCAGCAAAAATCAGCGCTGGCATGGTCCTGCTTCTGGGCTGCGTCGGTAGCGCCGTGAGCGTCGTTCGTCTCGCGTACATCCGCGGCTTGACTTACAATGCAGACTGGTTTGAAGTCGGTGTCAACATAACCCTCTGGTCAATCATCGAAGCCGGCCTATGCATTACCGCCGCATCCCTAGCCACCCTGCGTCCGCTCTGCCGGTTCTGCATAGACACTACCCGACGAACCATCTCCGCTGAACAATCCTTTAGCGAGCAAAGCAAGCTGCGATTCCGCCGCCATTCCTCAAAGCTCAGCTTTCAAGACCGCGCTTCAGCAAGCCACGAGGGCGAGAATTGGCCGCTTCAAAAGCCCGAAGCAACCTTCCTTGACACCCGCGAGCTAGACGACATGCGCACGCCGACTCCCGGCGTTCCCGACTACGGCGTGACGAGAAAAGCAAGCCTGATCCACGGCAAAATGCAATGGCTCGAAACACACGTCGCAGAGCCCAGACCAGCACCAAAACGACCCGCCAGGCCACAGTGGCCGCTATCAGCAGAGCACCCGGCTTACAGACACAAGCCTGCTGTCAGTGCGTCCAACTTCAAATACGACCCTGCCCAACTTCTACGAACCCTCAGCACGTCAAAGCCAGCAGGAACCACGCACACTGCCGGGCGGGCACGCAACGGATCGCGTGATATTTCGCACTTGCGGTATAGTGGCGAGCCGAAGATGATGGAGGAAGTCGGCGTGGGAGCTTGGCGAGTTTGTGAGGAGAAAGGAGGCCGCAAGGGAGGGCGTGGCTAATACACTCTTTACAACTGTCTATAACGTATAATGACTCTCTTCATTGTTTTACTGCGACGTACAACACCTGACGATTCAACGGCAGCTTCGGGATTGATCGCCTATTGTTCGATTTGACGTGAGAACTCACTTTTTTTGTTGGGAGGGCATTGATACAGTTCTAGCTCATAAGTCTGCGAACATTCCCGCACGTCTTAGCGTTGATACTGGCAGCGATAGCTCTAGGAAACGGTCGGTTTATCACTGAGATGATGATCAGACTTCAGGTGCTTACCCGTAGACGATATGCCTCTACTGTCATGCATATTCTTACAACCACCATGGCGCCCGCAGAGAGGCTGTGTGCAGACTTGTGAGTAGGGGAGTCGTAGCTTAAACCATATTGGGGATTTGGCAAAACGTAAGAAAGAAACGCGAGGCGCGAGATACCTCGTTCCGATTTCGGTACTACATACGGGTATTAGAGCGAACGTGCAAGACTGTATGTCGACACTCGTCGAGAAAGAATTGCCGGCTTAAGCGACAGATGAAAAGAAAACCGACGTCGCCCTCTCAAGGCCTCAACTCATAAGGCATGCCAGTGAGCTCCTCGATCTTCTTGATGCTAGCTACATGGCCTTCATGCTTCTCGATCCTCTCCGCGTAAGCTTTCAGCTTAGGGTACTTCTCAGCGTCGACCTTGCCGGCCGCCGCAACGATGGGGAAAGAGAGCAAAATGTCAGCAGCGGTGAGAGAAGCACCGCAGAGGTACTCTCCGTTGTCGGGTGAAGAAGCGAGCTGCGATTCGAGGAAGGCGAAGTGCGTGGCGTAGTTCTCGGTCAAGTACGCGCTGTCAACCTTGTCGGCAATGCCGCGAGTGACCGGCTTGATGAAGAAGGGGACGGGGGCGTTGCGGATGTCTGGTAGGAAGTGAAGTGGTTAGTGCAGTCCAAAAAGTAGGAAGAGGTCAATCTTTCTCGTGCGAACAGGGGCAAAGCGAGATGAAAACCCTTGTGGCAGAGCAACTTACTGTCCATGAACATGGCGACTGTCAACAAGCTCATCAGACTGCCTTCAGCGTAGTGCATGTAGAAGCGATATCTAAGCCACTGCTCCGTCTCGCCACCGACCTTGCCCTCGAAACCCTCGCGGTAGCGCGTGGGAACGAGGTGAGGTGCAAAGTGGTCGCAAAGATACTCGGTAATGGCGGCGCTCTCGGCCAAGACGATGGGCTTAGACAGCGAAGGAGCAGCAATGGTGACCAAGGGCGATTTGCCGAGAGGGTGAATGGCCTTGAGCTCAGCCGGCGCGAGCTTGTTGGACTTTCTCTTGTACACTTNNCTTCTACATTGTAAGAGGTGTTCTTGGAGCATTCTTCGAGAAGCCAGACAATACGCTGGGAACGAGATTTCTCGAGCCTGGGTTGGGTTAGCGATGGTCGTTTAGGAGACTCTTCTCTACGCTGCCACGATTCGGGCGACCAGATAGCATGCGCGGATGCTTGTTCTGATCGTTGAATCGATGGAGCCAAGCGTTGAAGGATCTGGAAACTATATGCCTGGTGCAACTAAGACTCGTGGCGTCCATGCAGGATGTGAGACTGACCAATGGAGGGTGACCGTCGGCTTCTGCTCTTGTGTGTCCGCCATTTCAATAGTGTTGGATTTTGTAGTTGCAAAAGTTATGCTATGCTACGATCATTGATACCGAGGACCCACGCAGTTTTGATCTGGGCCCCTACGGAGGTACGGCCGCAACAAAGCACTGTCGTCTGTCGATGTCGCAAATCGCCGAGGCACGATTGAGCTATCACGTGAATTTTAGGCACGTGATGATCGACTGCCGTACCGCTCCCGTGGTCTTCCCGCTGGCATTCTGCGTCACCGTGGTTTCATCATCGTATCAGGAAGGCTTGGACTGGAACAACTTCTTATACCTCGCAATCTCGCAACCCCACCTATCTGCACTTAAGAAGATCGCCTATAACCCTGCTCGCAATAACACCAGCCTGACGGATCCTTACGAGCATACTGGTCGGTACCACAACTACAATATGAAGTTCCTTCTTACCACCTTCCTGGTCGCTATCATGGTGGCGTTGGCCATGGCTGCTGGGACCACGGAACAGAAGCCGGTCATCGTTTCCTACCCAAAAGGCACTCCACCATCCGAACTTGACGAGCTCAAGGCTGCGATCAAGGAAGTGGTGAGTTGGCTGCAGCCAGCAATACATGATAAGGCACCTGAGACTCATCGCTTTTATACAGGGCGGCATCATCATTCACGAATACAACCTTTTCATGGGACTTGCTGCGAAAGTGCCCACAGACTTCATCCAAACCATCAAGACCATGGGTGCGGACCATGACGTGACTGTCGAGGATGACCAAGAGGTCTCGATCAACGACAAGAACTAAGCAAGGCACGAGCTCACCTTGCGTCTTCAGCCTACCAGCTCACGGAATGGAGGCGATTGGAAGGCATGGAATGGTGGCTGCGCAACGGCGACCAACGACAAAGTACTGCAGAGCAGTATTATTTGCGGCGTTAAGGTTGGGGTACGAATGTTACTGAGGGATTACGCTGGTCGTGGGGACTGGTTCCTGCAAGACTCTGGGGTTCTTGTACTCTACGGTGAATGGGTAACTCTGGCCGATTTGTCTCGCTCATTCTAAGTGTGGACAGATCGCATATGCAAGCACTCTCTTAGTCCAAGCTCGTTTCACATACTCGCTCAGCCGCATTAGGCGAATGGGAGATGCCGAAGAAATCATGCAGCCTTACGCGCGTGCCAGCAACAACCATCTCCATTCCAGCTCAGGATGCGGAACATCGCCGATTGGCGCGCACTGCCCACGCTGCAAGCTAAAACTTGCAACATCCGTTTCTTCGCGTGATGGCGGCCGCAGACTACATGCCATGTGCCGTCACGTGCTTAGGTGCGAAGCTTGCCATGTAGACCCGGGTCATAGGTTGCGACTGACTAAGATGCACGACCCGAAAATAGGCTCAGGAAACGGAGTGTTGGAAAGGGAGGCTTGGGGTAGGTTCAAGCCATACCAAGACCGGAAGCGAGCGAGGGCGCAATGGCGTATGCACATCCACTCTGCCCCGCGTTTGGTAGGAACAGAGTTCTGAGCATCGACGCCGATGTGGACTTCATCGAGCATTGCTGCTTTGATTGTCTGCGCCTGTGGACTCCACCAGCGACGATAACGAGCGCGGCCGGAAGATGCCAGACCGGTGTGCGCGAGGATGCAGGCAGCATGGCAGTACAGAACACAGAGCTGAAGGGAGGCTCACGAGAAGCGTGCTAGCCCGCCTGCTAGACAGACAGGCAGAGAGGTAGGCAGACAGCTTTTGCTCGTCTTGACATGACTGCCCTGAAGCCACAAGATTGGAGTCGCACCCCGAACTGTGGATGGTGGCTTATTGCTGCTCGTCCCGCCCACGGACAAGCCTAGCAGCTCGTGCCATCGAGAGCTTGCCTGCCTTGCCTCTTGACCACTCAAACACACCCGATGCGCGCTGCAGCACTCGACGGGCATGGCCCACGGTCCGCCATGCTCATAGGTTCAGTCGCACGTCCTGCTGATCCAGCGGCGACGCTCCTCTTCACGGACATCCACACACACCCCCTTTCCAGCGTGGTCGTCGTGTCGTGGCCGGCACGTACAGGCAGGCAGTCCGCGCCTCCCAAGATACGGCTAGGTAATTGCTCTCCGAGCTCGCGCTCCAAGCTGCTCCAATCGTCGCGGCAACTGCCAACTGCTGCAAATGCAGGCCGCAGCCCACGGCGCGCCGGCAGCCAGCCACGTGAAATTCGGCATCCCGTTGGGCTTCGGCCAATGGCCGGCGCTGCCGAACGCCCTGCAGAGCGCAGGTAGAAGGCAATGCGCGGTGGGCAGGCTGGCACCGGCGCTGGCAGAGCAGCAAGGCAAGGCAAGACATGAGCAAAGAAGCTTCCCGACCGCAGCACTCGCCGGCTGCTGGGAGCGCGCGTTTGCGCTGTCGCATGGCGGCGCCCACGGATGCCGCGAGCCTTGAAACGACCAGCTCCCGTACGCCGGACGAGCCCGCATGGCTGCAGCGCACTCGACGCCGCCCGGGCAGGTATAGCACTGCCTTAGCCCATGGCCGCCCGGCGTGCGCAGCCCTGCGAGGTGACTGCGGCGGGCCTCCCATCATCCCACGGCAGCCAGCAGCTGGCGTGGGCCCGCGCCGACATGCACAGTCAGTGATGCGGCAGCCTGTAGTCGTCGTCCTCCTGCTCGTCCCTCTTCCCTGCCAGCCCAGCGAGGACGTGCGCCGGGCCTCTCGCACTGCGCATCGCGCTCCCGGCGCCGCCCTCCCTCCGCCTGCCCTTTTGGCATACCAGCAGGCGCTTCTGGATCGCGGCCGTGGCGCGGGAACGTACTCTGTTGCTGCTTCTCTCTTGCCTACCCTGCTGCTTCTCCACCGCCGGCGCTGCCCATAGCGGTGTCGTCCTCCCGATACATGCATCCCCGATCTCGTGCACATCCCCCACTGCCTACCATACTTCTCCCCTGACAGCCTTCCTGCTGCTTGCCTTGGCGATGATGTATCTTTCGTCTTCCCTCTCGTCTGGCCACACCAGCTGAGGTTCAGAGCTACAAGTTTCCCTCGTACCAACAACACCGCCTCATCAGACTCCAGCTGAAACCCGATTGTCTTTCTCGTGACCGCCGTCTTCACCCAGTATAGCGCTGTTGGCCATATATCGGCCAACCCGTCGGCGTCGACGAGCTTCTGACACAAGGCTTCAGCCTGATACATCAGCGCGCAGCGCCCACTCATATCTGTGTCCCGGCCTGCCGGATCACCCTTGCACGTCCAATCCTCCTCAATGACAGCTCTTCAATCCACCTTTGCTCCCTCCTTCCACGGTCACGGGCCCTTTGACACTATGCCCGACCAACTCGCAGACAACCAGGACTGGCAGAACCAGCACCAGCATGGTCAACACCCAAACAGTTACATTCCACACATGCCCATGCTCACAAACCAGTGGGCACCGCAAAGTCAACCGCAGCCAAATACACCACAGCACCAGCAACAACTAATCGGTATGGCTGGCATGAATCGACGTTACTTCTCGGACGATGCGCCGTCTTTTATGGCGTTTAGCAGCACCAATCCTCCGAACAATCTGATCTCTCCTTGTTTCCCGACGGAGAACGCGTGGTCGGACATTGACATGAACACGCCGTCCAATTTCGATTCACCTCAGGAGCCCATCGAATCGTTCATCCCGAATCAATCTACACCTTCTCACCTTCAACCACCCCAGATCCCCAGCAACACCCGACACCCACACGCCCATGCGCCCATCACCAGTCCTCGTCAAGAGGCCAACGAACAGATGAGCGTCGATCGTCCATCCATGCCAGGCCGCTCACAGACCGAACCGGTCAAAGGCCAACACGGCCGGGCCAGCAAAACCGCGAACATCAAAGCTTCTGGCAGCGATGACAGCGACGAAGACTTTGTCCCTTCCGAAGCCAACCAGAATTCCAAAACAACCACTCCAGCTTCCAACAACCGTGGTCGCAAACGTCAACGCATCCCCCACACAGCGGTCGAACGTCGCTACCGGGAGAATCTCAACGCCCACCTCGAGCGTTTGCGCCAAACTGTCCCTGCTCTTGCTACCCGTCGCACTTCTGGTGGCATCCCTTTGGTGAGCAACAGCCACCACCCGGCGGGTCACCGTATGAGCGATCCCAACACAAATCCCGTGGTCGCGTTGCTGTCCGACGGCGCCAAGCCGAGCAAGTGCGAGATCCTCAATGGCGCGATCGAACATATCGGCGCTGTGGAGCGAGAGAACGGTGCTCTGCGGGACGAAGTCAAGGAGTTGCGGGCCCGAGTCGAGGATTTGCAGCGTTGGTATAGCGCTACGCTGCAGTCTGCTGGCGGCAATCGGGTCGGCGGGTACGCCGGCTAATCCATGTCGTTCGAATGCGATTGCGATCAACGAACTTGTTTGTCCTCATTATCTTGGAAGCACCAAAGCTGAGCTCCTCTTTCGAACCGCGCATGACTTTTGGGATGCAGGAATTTGTTTTCTTGTTTTCGTTTTTGTTAAGTCGGTCTCTTGAGCGTGCATGGAAATCCCGCGGGAAATGGGAAAAGGGTCATTTGGGACTTGGAATCGGAAATGGGAACGACCTGGCTTAAGGCTATGGTACGCTATGGGATGGAATTTATGGTTTAATGGCATCAGATGTTTGGGCAGCGATGGAGTCAAATCATGATCTATATGTGATCAGGGATCAAATGGATGGGCAGGTCTCTCTCTCTTTTATACTATCATCAACAAAAAACATTGGCACGATATCAATGGGCTGAGCGCTGAGACAGAGACTCACGTGAAGATGGAACGATTATGTAGTGGATACTGGAATCTTTAGGTAGAGAGAAACGATATGTTTGATAATCGATAATCCATCAGTTTCAAGTTCAATCTCATGAACCACGAGCGTTTGTTATCAATGTACAGTGATATGCTTTGATTCATCGAAAAGCGCAGCCTCTCCCTCCGCTCCATCAGCCCGTTGCCTCGCGCCGACTAAATCAGACATTCAACCACGAGAACAACTCATGCGCCCACACAATGAAACCTCCCAACCTCGCTCCAACCGATTACCCGTCTCCTCTCAGAATTCCTCGCCACAACTTGTCTCTACTGCAGACAGGAAACGCCTCACCCGAAGCATCAAGACGATCAGGTACATAGATAGATACAAGAGGACAAAAGCGGTGTGCGTTGTACCCCTTGACGATCAGTCCCCAACTGCAAGGCGCAAGGCAATCTTAATCCCTGTCTATCTGTGACCCATAATGCAGGAATCGCTTTCAGCTGGGACTTCGACGCTGCACGAATAGATGTTCGTTAGGGCTGTTGCTTTATGTAGATGCCGTGGCGGTGGTAGGGCTCTGTGTGGCTTCTTCGAATTGATGTTTGTAACGCGCGGCCCTGGTCCTTCGTCAGATGATATCGACCGGGGTTGGAGAGGAGTCCGGATGAGGATCTGTGGGATTTTTTTTAGAGTTATGGCGTGGGATTGGGAATTGGGAGCCGGAGAGGCGTTGAGGTGAGGGTTCGTGGGATTGTTGGTCTGTTCTTTGGATCTTTTCTTTGGCGTCAATCGAGACTCGATGGGCCATGAAACATGGCATGATATGTGCTTGAATGCAATTTGAGAGCCTGGTTCGCGTGACTAACGGAAGTCGGCTTGAAAGTCTTCAGAATTGGTCTACCGAACTGTCAAACCACCCATCGCTGCGATCGTAAAGTAGAGTCCCATGCTGACTCAACAGTCATGTTCTGTAAAACCTGCAAGTAGTAAAGTACACTCGCACCAAGAGAAAATTTCACATGCTCCCGCCTGCTTTTCAGCTCGCCTCACAGCCTTCTACTACAAAGGCGGCCTCTCACTCATCGCGGAATAACCACCTCCCACCGCCACGCATCGCCTCCCTCCACATGCCTTCCACCTTCATCCTTTCCATCTCCTCAGCTTTACGGCGATCCTCCAACTCCTCCTGCGTGCTCGGCATCTCCGTCCGCCAGAATCCAGGCGGCGTGGCGGCGCGCTCGAACGTCTTGCGATGACGCCCGTGTTCGTTGGCGAACTCCTGCGCACGCGCTTGAATGAGAACTTCTTTGCGTTTGGATGGAGAGTACGCGGCCATGATCTCGGCGTGAGAGGAGCCGAGCATATCTTCGAGAACCTGTGCGTCGGACTTGGAGGAAGGCGGGAGCAGGCCGTGTCTGGCTGCGTCTAGAAACTCGCCGCAGCAGGCCGGATTGATGCAGCCTGGCAGGCAGCGACGGGCGGCTTTAGTTTTTCTGTTCATCGGGTCCGCGTAAGCATAGTCGCTGTCAGCGAAGGCTGGGTTGATGCGAAAGTCTTGTGGTCGGAGTTGCTGCAACTTTCTTGAGCGTAGCGGCTCGGATTCGGGGTTGATGGGTGGTGGTGATTTTTCGAGACCGGGTGGGCGACGGAATCTGGGAGCAGAAGCTGTTGCTTTGTTGTGGCTCTGTGGTTCAACTTTCTGTTGAGGTCTCTGAGGACGTGTTCGTTTGAATGTGTCGGGTGCTGGTCGTCGTGCGCTCAGCGGCTGTCTGCCTGGAGTCGGATTCTCCAGCATAGCATCTAAACGATTGCTTGCAGGCGTCTTCGCTGTGCCAGGTTCTGCTTTTGGTGTTACTTGACTCGTTTCTTCGTCGCCGTCCTCGGCTAGCATGCTGACCTTACCAGCATCTTCTTCGGAAGTGCGTCGACGTTTCTTAGACGTCTGCGGCATTGTTGGAACATTGGGACTTAGCTGGCCGAGAGGTCCACGCCGTCGAACGTGAGACCTCTCTTTTGGGATGACATTTGCCCTGCGCTCTAATCTTTGTCGCTCGCCCATGTTGTCCTCTGCTTGTTCGAATGCTATTGGTAGTGCAGGGAGATCTGGGATGTCGCTGTCTGACAAAGATGACGAATTACGTGCAAGAGGTCTGGGAGGGTGCAATGTTGATGTGGAACGCTCTTCAGACCGTGCTCGAGATTCGTCTGTTGCCTTCCGCTTTCGGGGTGTCTGGTATGTGCCACGCATGGCGTCCAGATCTGAAGTCTCCATACGCATCAGTGGACGGGCTCTGGAGGCAGGACTGCTCCATTCCTCGGACCTCAACTCGATAGGGGTCTCTGCTGAGCCCGGTCGGGTTGGAGATTCGGATTCTTGTTTGATACGCTGTGGAGGGGGCATCGCAGAACCTGACCCACGTTTGCGACGCTTCAAAACGTTTTCCCGCACAACCTCTGGCTCCTCGTCACTGCATGGCTCGACTTTAACCGCATATGATCTGGCTTCAGCTTGATCGTCTTCCGTCGTCTGACTTGAAGTGATTCTCTTGGAGTGTAGACTCGAAGCTGGCGATCGCACGCCATGGTTGGTCACACTAGATGTTCCTGCATGCTTCGATGATTCCAAGATCGAGGTGTTGGTCGTTTGAGCCTCTTTCCCAGCATCGCCTCGTTCTGGTGAAGCTTGGCGAAGCGGTCTGGGAGTAATTTCGATGTCGCTAACTTCTCGAGGTATGGGCGGTGGCGGTGGCAAGAGCTCATTTGATTGATCCAGTGCATTCCGCGCATCCTCCTTTCCATGAGTATAGAGTTGTTTCTTTACGTATGCTTGCCACTGCTTTGCACTTGTCTTGGCAGCATTGTACTTCTTCGTGGCCGTTTCGACGTACTTTTCACGTTTCTTGTAGTCGTCTTGCAACTTCTGGTAGCGTAAATCCAGATATTCGTAACGCTGTCTCAAGATTTCGTAGTCGTCTTTAGTCCTGGTGGCGGCCGTATTCTGTGGTGGCTCTAAAACCGGAACATTGTTTTCAGCCCTCAGCAACGCTTGCTGAAGCTGAGCCTGCAATGTCGCATTCTCGATCTCGAGCTCGTCAATTCGAGCTGCTCTCTTCGCGAGAATACTTCGTATGGCAGCATCCGATGGCTGGGCGCCAGGTGGAGTAGAAACTGGCGTCACATTTGCATCGCGTATGGCCTTTGCTGCGGACATTTTGATAGACTCGATGGCCGTCACAGCATCTCCAGACACCACAATTCGCGGAGTGACATATGAACGATGTTGTTGACGTGAATCGTCCCGTCCCGTCTGGTTGTAGACGCGTGCTGTCGCGACGTCACGTGTGCGTGTTCGCTGGCTGCAGACTTTCGGCACTGGCTTCGAAGATTCCGGCGATCGATCTTGCTTCGCGGGACCCTGGTCAACGCCCTGACGTGCTCACAAGCACAGGGCGCCACCACTAAGGTGCTTTACCATGTTCGCCGTTTCGCTCGCACTTCTTGAAAATACTGTCGCTAGTCCTGTGCCTTTCATAAGTGATGGTGAAGAGAAGTGCAGAGGAGGCCGACCTCGATGCCAACCATGAGGCCAAGCGCGTTCGTCCTGCGGTGAGAGATCATCTCTCCCACCTCAGCGATGAACTGCTGTTGCGTATACTCTCTTACTTGCCCGTCTCCCAGCTTGCATTATGCCAAAGGTAAGTCGGAATTCTCTCATTGTGCTACATTCCGCTAAACAATCAGACTCTCGCACAAATACCGCGTCCTCGCTGGGGATGGTCAAGTGTGGAAACAGCACTATTACGACCGCTTTGTCAAACCACGATCAAGCCGTCTGCCAGGTCTGAAAGATGTAGCTACTGCAGAAAAGAATCTGCACTTCGCGTCTAAAGCATCGAAGTGGCTGGATGATGAACATCTCGTCAAAAGAGGAGGCCGAACAAATTGGAAGCGACAATACAAGCTGCGGCACAACTGGACTAGTGGAAGCTGTGTCGTCAATGAAATACAAGTCGCAGAGCAGGCGCCTATCCCACCTGTGATCGTGCAGATGCACGATGGTGTCATATACATGGCCAGTGTGGATGATGGTCTGCGAGCCTGGTCTGCGAAGACTGATCGGAAGTTGATCGCGCAGAAGCACTTCGAGGAAAGCCCGCGCGTACCGCCTACATCTCTTGCTGTGGATGCGATGTCGACCGTTGCCAGGGTGTCCCGTATAGTGGTAGGGTTCGAGAATGGGTCCTTCGCCATATTCTCTCTGGACCATACTGCATCAGAAATAACCCGTACTTACAGCCACGAGCCGTCCATCAACGGGGTAATATCCTCTGTGGCAGTAGCATGGCCTTACATCGTAACCATGACTGCGACTCAGCTTTTGTCGCTCTACAGATGCGACTCTAGTGGAACAAAGCTTAATCGACCTGGCCCTCCGCGATTACTGCATTCGCTCAAGTCCCACACTGTCTGGCCTCCTTTGACCACCTCTTTGAGACTCGGTTCTGGCTCGGTTGTCGTCTCTATTGCATACGCGATACCAACATATCTCTCTGGATGGACAGTCGGCGTACAAGAAATCAAGCTTTCGGAGGCTGGCGACTTACTGGAGTCTAGAGTCACATCAGCCATCGATCAGCACTATCGCCCACTTGCTTTCGCTTCGCGACCCATGACGACACATCTTACTCCACCAACGACTGGACTCGCAACATCCACGACCCTTGAGCTTCGTCACATACACTCAAAGCCGACTTCCTTGTCTTACACACACCCTTATCTGTTGGTATCGCATCCGGACAACACACTCACGTTGTATCTGGTGTCTTCAAACGCTGAATCTCTGTCTATCAGCGCAGGCAGCCGACTTTGGGGTCACACATCTTCTGTCTCGGGAGCGCATATTGGAGGGCGAGGCAAGGCCGTTTCGGTCAGCAAGAGAGGCGACGAGCTACGTGTCTGGGAGCTCGAAGGAGGATTCGGCTCGACATCGGCACGGAAAAGGCTTGCTGTCGGTGATCTTAGTGTGAGATTACAGCCTGAGTCGAAGAAAGACGTCTCACCCGAGACCGCACAAGCAGGACTTGACCTTGTCAATCGATCGGCCACCACTTTGCCGCAGATCAACACTTCGACAGCAGACGACACTGACGAAGACCCAGACGAGCTCACACTGACGCGGGGATGGATCGCTTTTGACGAGGAAAATGTGGTGGTTCTCAAAGAGCAAAGTCAGGGGAGGCAGGCGTTAGTTGTATACGACTTTACATGATCATGATGAAGATGATGAATGAACGAGTGAACGAAGAGAATCGTGTGCGCCGAACGCCTGAATCTGACCCATTCTTCTGGGAACACTGACCAGAATTTCTAGTCGTCCGCACTCTACGCTGAAGTGTCGGGTTGATGAACGACAAGACGCCTTTTCAGCATGGCTGCATGAATGCTCAAGAGTTGATATGGCTCTGGCGATGGCTCTGGATGTTCTCGAACGGGACCCTGGAGGCGGGAGCAGCGGCTTGCTGCATTAGCGCCAACGTTTTGCGCCTCAGGAAAACTTTCCAGGCATGAGGTCAGCTGGCAGCACGTGGCGAGGCAGGCGCATTGCACGGCATGATTGCGCATGAATGCGACCACATCACTCTCATGTCGCCATACAATTGAGCTACCATAAACCCCCGACAACAACGTGCATAATATTGCGCTCGGACGGCGGAGCAATTGCAACCTTCTCCACAAGTCTGCACACTTGGATCTTCAGGCGAGCCGGCACCTCGACGTCCCGCTGAGTGGGGATTCGAATTTCCAAGCGTTTACCGACTAGTTAAACGTTTCGCCTCCAAAACCTGCGCCGAACATCACCACTACAAACACCAACACCACCACACACATCACCCCACACATCATCACAATGGAGTACAACACTGGAGCCCCTGCCCAGGCCATGACCGGCGGCCGCGCTTGCTACAACTGTGAGTAGCACACCCTCGCATACATCCGCCCACCGCTCTGCGCAATTTATTACTGCGCATGATGAAGACTCTGCGTCTGCTGCCACCTGCGTCTCTATCGTATTGCGAAAAGAGCTGGACACGCGCACCAGTTATGGTCACGGATATTGCGATCGCTTCATTACCTGCTGGGTGAACATCACTGACAAGTGCAACCGCAGGCGGCGACCCCTCCCACCAGGCCCGCGAGTGCCCCTCCAAGGGTACCCCCACCTGCTACAACTGCGGCAACCAGGGTCACCTTTCCCGCGAGTGCACTGAGCCCGCCAAGGAGAAGACCTGCTACCAGTGCGGCGAGACCGGTCACCTTTCTCGCGAGTGCCCTACCGCCCCTGCTGGCGGTGCCCGTGGTGGCTTCGGCGGCGCTCCCGGTGGCGGCCAGGAATGCTACAAGTGCGGCAAGGTTGGTCACATCGCCCGCAACTGCCGTGAGGGCGGTGCCGGCTTCGGTGGCGGATACGGCCAGCAGCAGTACGGTGGCCGTGGCGGCTTCGGTGGTGGATTCGGCGGCCAGCAGGGTGGCCAGACCTGCTACTCTTGCGGTGGCTTCGGCCACATGAGCCGCGACTGCACCCAGGGCCAGAAGTGCTACAACTGTAAGTATCTACTCTCCCTACAAAACCAAGCCACGTAACCGCGATCTTTACTAACATTTGTTCCCAGGCGGCGAGACCGGTCACCTTTCCCGTGACTGCCCCTCCGAGATCACCCAGGAGCGCGTGTGCTACCGCTGCAAGCAGCCCGGCCACGTCCAGGCCGCCTGCCCCCAGTAAGCGCCACGATAACGATCTGACACGACCGAACATGTAAACCAAAAACTCTTCTGCCCTTCGTAAACGAACAAGAAGCGAACGACAAAAAGCATGACAGAACTGGATACGACGAACCTTGGCCCGCAAGTGAACCTCGGGCCACCTCAGAAGTTGATGCAGGGACGTAGAGAGCTGCAGATGTAGAGAAGGGGAAGGAGAGGAGTAACGGTTGGATGGAATTTCACTCGCGAAGCAATGCATGCATGCTTGGTCAAGGTCGCCCTAGGAGGTCGACCTTCTGTCAGTTGTTTTCTTCACTCATACAAAAATGAGTACCACCAATTTCGATGTCTCAATCCGCCATCATGCGTTGTGCAAGGTGTCCGTTGTGAGGCCACTTGCGACAGCGTCGCCACAGCTCATTGCTGTCTTCGTTGAACGTAGGTAGCCGATGGAACGCTCAATAGTTTCAATTTCGAAAGGAGTATCATGCAGACCGTCGTTGACAATTGTGGTAGGCGTGATGCACATTATACTTATTCATTCGTGCCCTGATGTTCATGCTTCACGGTTCATATGTGGCAGCATTGTGCTGCTCGACACCATATGAGTCTCCACTACCATACACTCCTACTACCCTACCTCCTACTGTGACCGTGAAGTATTTGACCCATCGGGCACTACTGCTGAGGCCACGCGGCATTTCACTTGAGACATCTGTGATCAAGTTTCCTGGCCTCAACTTGCGTCTCGGCGGGCATAACCGAGGCGGCGGGCCCGCTCTCTGCTGATCGACGCCACTGCAGTCATCATAGCGATCGCCGCAAGTCCTCGTCTGTTACTTTGAACTGGGGAATGGAGCCGGTGTGCCATTTTCAGACATAACGAAGCTGAACAAATCAAGGTCGAGCAGACAGCCCCAATAGAAGTGCGAGTAAGGCAAAATACGCGAGGCGATGTTTGCGGCAAACGTTGTGGAATGTCAGAGCGAACCTCTTGCAACTGATCTCTTACACCTCGGAAGGAGCGTCCGAGGGGATCGTCTGGGAACATGAAAGCGGGCACGCGACATACAAGTCGTCACTGGTCTTATCATTGGACATTAGCCTGCTCTCACTTGCCGCGAACCCGGCCTGGCCCTATGCACCCAAAGTTATCCGGTGGCTTGTTTGCTCTCGGAGTCAAGGCCTATATGGGTTCTGTATCACCCGCGTGAGACCGCTGTTACTGCTCGTGCTCTTGACGCACGGTGAAAGTCGGTCAACTCTTTGCGAGTGTTGAAAGAAGTGTCAATACAAGCTAGACACGATCCCTAACGCGCACCTCAAGCGACATGCGGTCGATCTTACATGCAGCTGCGTACCTTGCAGCGCTTTGCTGCAGCAGCACCGCACTCGCCCAAGCCACTCAGGATAACGGTACTGCGCCGGTCTCAGTCTTCAAAACGGTAAGCCACAACAGGTCAATAATCTGATTATAGAAACACGTCTCACACTTAACATAGCGACCTCAATCCAGAGCACCAGCCTTGAACGTGACGATCCAGGACGGCTTCTCCAATGGCTACATCTTCATGTCACCGTACCAAGCTTCAGCATCCGGCCCATATATCTTCGACAAGTTTGGAAACCTCGTCTGGGATGGCTACGGCGCCATTGGATCTGCGAATGCCCACAATTTCCATGTCTGCTCATACCAAGGCTCCGATCACCTATGTATGGTCCTCATCAACCAGGAGAAAGGCTATGGGTACGGCACAGGCATCATCGTCGATAGCGACTACCGCATCGTCGCGCAGGTGCAGACAGGTGACGACCTGACGCCGGTCGACATGCACGAGTTCTGGCTAACGGAAGGTGGCGAAACGGCCATGGTCACGTCTTACAATATCATACCTGTAGACCTGTCGTATCCGCCTTACAACGTGATGAATCAGCAGGGATGGTTGAATCAAGGTGTTTTCCAGGAGATCAATATCACGACTGGGCAAGTGCTTTTCGAGTGGTACTCGTCAAATCATGTTGACATTCGCGATACACGGATTGAGCCGCACAGCACTGATGTTGGTGGAGATGGTTGGACTCCACGCACACCATTTGACTACTTGTGAGTCCTTCGTGAACTCTTGCACTGAGCGTCAACGTGGTCACTAGCTAACAGGTTACAGCCACATCAACTCGGTCGAGAAATCCACGAGCACAGGCAATTATTTGATTTCTGCTCGCCACACCAGCACACTTTACTACATCAACTCTTCTGACCACAACATCATTTGGAAGCTGAGCTGTCCAGGCACAGACAGAAGTCAGCCGAGTGACTTTAATTGCCAAAGTTTTAACTTCTCCTCTCAACATGACGCTCGCCTCAGAAGCGAGAATGATACCCACACGGTGGTCTCCATCTTCGACAACGCTTCGAATGGCGAGAACAAGACGGCCACAGAATCAAGTGGAATGGTCATAAGTCTCGATCACAATGAGGGCACTGCATCGCTCGTCTCTCAAACCTTTGCGCCAATAGAGAACGGCATATTGTCCGACTCACAAGGTAACTCCCAGCACTTGGACGACGGCCACATAGTCCACAGCTGGGGCAGTATTGCCGCTTTCTCTGAACATGCACCTGACGACAACGGCACTTACCAGCCTGTCCTCTTCGCCACGTTTGGAGATGTCACCAAGCCAGGTACAGTTATGAACTACCGCACCTTCTCCTTCGAATGGCAGTCGACACCCTCCAACACCAAACCCAGCGTATACTCGTACGCTCTTAACGACACCTCTGCCAACGCAATATACGTCTCTTGGAACGGCGCCACCACCGTTGCTGACTGGAACTTCTACGCCGCGGACGCTATAGGAGATGAGTTCGTCAGCATCGGAAGCACGGGCAAGCAAGGCTTTGAGACGATGTTCAGGGCGGATGCTTTCCATCGCTGGGTTATGGTGGAAGCTGTGGGCCCTGATGGCACGAGCTTGAGAAACTCGAGCTTTCAGCCGACTTTCGTGCCGAGTGAAGGATTGGTGAAAGCTTGTGATGAGTTCACGTGCTTGATCTCTATGAATGCTTGGGAGGAGGGTGACAGCTGAGTAATTAGCGTGAGTGATAGTTGACTGCTTTGTGAGAGGCGGTATGATTTGACGCATATACGAAGGTCCCGCCAGGGATGTAATGAAATGTTTTGCATGCAGTCGCCCACCTTTGGGTCATCGTCTTCCCGCTATACCATTACTGCGCTCCGGTCTGCCGTTGTTCGACACGGTCTATGGACTACCGGCTGCAGTCTTTCACGACTCTTCATTTGGACAAAGCTCAACTGCATGATCTCACGAGACTCGACTCCGACTAGTCTCAAAGTGGACGATTCACGAACGAATACCGACTCATGTGACTTCACATGGAGTGACAACTATGTCCAAAGCATGTGCTTTACCCTTTCACAAGCACGTGCGATTGCCTGGTCCAGTCTACATAAACCCACCTTCCCCCTGCCCTTCTGCACCACTTCTTTTTAATCTACATCCTCGCACCATCACCTTCTATTTATCATCAACCCACCAACCAACCACACTGCACATCATATATCGTCCAGCAATACATCTCATCTTTTCGTCACACCACAATACGCGCACACGCTACAACGCTCTCACTAACGACGCACATCACAACATGGACGGCGCTGACAAGGCGCACGATGCGCCCGAGACCAGCGCAACAACCGACGTGCCTGTCATCAATCCTCCTCCTCAACGTTTCGCACCAACAGCTGTCATGCAAAGCCCGCAGTCTCCTAACACCACCGTACTTCCCATGATCTCCAGCATCGGTAACGCCGTGCCTACCAAGAGAAAAGCCTCTGAACCGCCGGTGTCGCGCGACAACGGCAGTTCAACGACATACCCAATGTCACCGCGGTCCTCGGTCGAGCCATCACATGAGGAAAACGGGTTTATGACAACGCCGCCTACGACAGACTCCAAGAAGCGCAAAAGCAAGGATGAGGCTTCCACTGTGCGCTTGGGCAAATCGCTCAGCCTTTGTCAGCAAGTAGAACAGCTGAAGTATGAGCTCAAGAAAGACGATATCAAGCATGCGGACCAGGCAAAGAATGAGCCCTACAAGCCAGCCAAGACCAAGGGGTATAAGGACCGAGGAGAGAGAACAGCTTCCGGTCTCGCAATTGATCAACCAGAATTCGACATCTACCGCCAGGTATTCCCCTTGATAGCAAGATATCTGGAAGACAAGGTCCAAGAAATTCGTACTCGATTTGGAGCCTTAAAAGATGGGGAAGTCGAGGCGATACTGAGCAAGTGTGTTGAGTATGCGGAAACGAAGACCACGATGGAGCTCATGAACATCATTGTCTGGGGCCCGGCTGGAAACGGCAAATCAACTATCCTGAGATGCCTACTCAATGATCGCAATGCTGTGCTCGCCAGAAGCAGCGGTCAAAGCTCCACAAACGTGAAGCATCAATACTTTTTCACCGAAAAATCTCAGGATGAGCCGTACAGAGCTGTTGTTGAATTCAGATCCGAGACTGAGTTACGTTCGATCGTCGAACACCAAGTCGACAAGATTTTTGCATACCAGCATCAAATTTCACCCGACGAAGATGATAGGAAACCTCAAGACGTGGATCAGATAAAGCTGGCCAAAAAGGAGTTAAAGTCGTCCCTTGATGTTTTAGCAGGCTTTACCGTCCGCCCTGGCGTGATTCCTGGCGACCTTGGCTTCGACTCGCCTACTGCCTTGGAGATATTCGTTGGGGATAAGAGGTTCAGAGAATCAGCCATCAAAGAGGAAGTCGTGCAATGCGCCAAAGCCACGTTGGAATTACACAGAACCGAGGGAGGTGAATTCACGTCAAAAAGTCTTTCTGGGCTTCTAAATGCTTGCCTCAAATACTCAAGTCCCATCAAGGGCCAGCCCTTGGCTCCTTGGATGCTCGTCAAACAGATATCTATTGGCATTCCAGCGTTCGTGCTTGAGAATTCCGTCGGTTTCGCTGACGTTCCTGGCATCCTCGACACGAACCACATTCGCAGACTGGCCGCGAACGATGCGTTCGACAGTTGCAGCGTTGTCATTCTCGTGCACAATTACTCGCGTGCTGCAGATTCTACATTGATGGAAGAATCACTGAGAAAATGTGTTTCTGCCGACAAGAACGTCATTCTGGTCGTAACACATATAGAGATTGCGGCCAAAGATGGCGACAAATTCTGGGGTGACACGGAGGAGGAAGACGAATTGATGTTGGGCGACGAACTGACAGATCCCGCCCTTCAACAGCTAATGTGCGAGCTGCGTAAGACCAAGGGTGACTTGGCACAAGCCGAGGATGCAGATGACGACGACGAAACCGACAGAGAAACAGTGAAGGGGCTGCGGACTCAGTGTTCTGAATTGAAAAGTCGTATCTACAAGCGGCGTCTTGTTGTTAAGCGAACATTTATCGTGAAGCAACTGCAAGAACAGCATGCTGAGCTCCAACTACATTTCAACGGTCGTGCAGATAAGCAGCTATCGGTTCATTGCACCTGCGGGCCCGAATACGAAATCCACATGAAAGGCTATGAAGGGAATGAAGCTCCAGAGTTGTCCGTTGAAGAGACAGAAGTCCCCGAGCTTCGAAAGGGAATTCGATCCCAGCGTGCGAACATGATGGTCCAGCGTCTGGAAGATGCGATAAACCGCAACGGCCTTGGACGTGTACTCAACGCTTTTGAGTACTACTGTGACCGCTCTACGCTTGAGCTGGGATCGCTCGTCAAGCAATTTGTCATCGAACCTAAGGACGAGTTTACCTCTCAATGCGACAAGCTGAGCACCAAGCTGGGTAGAGACGTCGAAACCATCATGGAAGCTGCTGAAAATCACGCGCGCGAGGTATCGAAGAAACATGGCAAAGCGCTGCACGAGGAGTGGGCGGAGTTGCGCCCGTCAACGTATCGCGCATTCTGCGAAAAAGGTGGCGAACATCGTCTACGAGACGGAGAAAATCTCATGATGGTCAGCTGGAATGAGAAAATTGTGGCACGATTAAAGGATCTGATCACCACTACTTTCAAGAATATCCTGCAGAAAGTCAATTTCGGGAAGGCCGAACTTTTGCGCCGTGTGGATGGATTCCTAAACCACATCGTTACGAACATGAAAGGTATGGAGCAGTATCCATCTGCCCGAATACGGTGCGGATGACAATGCTAACTGAAATATAGATTTGGCAGACGCTGCGATGAACAAGACCGTGGCCGCTTTCTGTGAGCGCATAGAGCAGCTCCGCGAAGACGCCAGGGAAGAAGTCGGGAAGAAATACGCGGAACTTGCCCAACACATGAAGTAAGTCGCCGGTCCTTGTTCAGCAATTCGGGGCAAAAACTTACCGAGTACAGAAAACTTCGCCACGACGCTCTCGACGTCGACAACTCTCAGTCGTCTTACCTTGTAAGGTCTATGCAAGAGACCTACGATAAATGCAAAGAGCAAGCAGGTGAGTGCAGACGTCCTGACCTGACACTATTTCGAGCTATGTACTGACCTCAATCAGGCAAGGGCAGCCATGTCGCCCGTATGGGATTAATTAAGGCCAAGCTTACGGCCGAGGATGATAATGTGTTCTGCGATGTCATCCATGACTGCACTGACGATATTACGGAGTATTTCGACCAATGGGCAGATGAGCTGAGCGAGTGCCTGCATGAAGTTATCTTTGCGCAGGCCGAGGAGCAGTTCCGCGACGACCGCCTCGCAGAAGACCAGCCCTTATCCCCTGAGGAGGATCGTGCTCGAAGCTCAGTATTGGAGGTGGTGGGAGAAGCAAGGACAGAGTTGGTGAAATTACAGAACGACGTCGCCGAGTTGAAGGCGAGATGTGACAGCAAGACAGCAAAGGCTCAGGTCTGATGACCTGGCATGCTGGTGCCTCGTAAGCAGAGATGGTCGCGACAAATCGGTACTGAGCACACTGAGATCATGCAGCTCCGCACGGCCACTTGTCGGTTTCCTACGGAGCTGAAACTCAGAGCACTGCTCATGGCCACCAACCCAGTGGAACGCTTCACAGTCGGCACTCATGTTTATCTCACGCGTTCGAAACGGAAAAAGAAGCAGCACTTACATGGATTTTTTGAGAGCCAGTTTTTGGGACCAAGCGACAGATCGGGTGCGATGGCGAAGCTTAGCATGAAGAAAACCATGAGATTCTGTCCTCGAAACCGGTCAATGCTGTATGCATGTCAGCATGGAAAATGCAAGGCAAAGGCTGGATGAGCGGGTGGGAGACAAGAACTTTTGGCGTGCGGCAAGCGGTTCTACCAAGAAGAGACAACTACCAGAGCCACAAATAGAACAATGAGACCCTGGACGTTTACCACTATGGCATGTTTGATGCTTTTGACAATTCGTTCGCCACAGTGGATGGCATGGGTCAAGCCTACCTCGCACCATGAATGAGGCGCTGGAAGGTATAGTTGAGAATTTGATAATCTCTTCTTTCGTCGTAGCCTGTTACATGTATCACCTGTGATGACTGTATTCTCGAGGCGCCTGACACAATTCCAAGTGGAGGAGAGCTGTAGAAGCCATACCAGTACATAGAAACATTCAAAGCACCGCAGAGGCTCGATTTGAGGACGCTGAACATCTTTCCGCGCCAGGGTTTCGAAAACGTGGAAGAGCGGTTCGACCTGGATATCCAATCAAGGAGGCAGATGGGCCGAGGGCGATACGCGAGGCGAGATCCGGATGGCGAAAGATTATGGAAAACGCCATGAAGGACGAGCTCATTCTGCTGGTGGAATGGGAAGCGTTAAAAGTGAAGACAACAGCGGAGCTGCGCAAGACATACAGGAAACGGCAAACAGACTTGAGCAGCTCTTGCCCATTGTGCTTTCAAAGATGCTTTTTGTACACCAGCAATCTTCACAGCAATCGATCCTGCGCACATCAACTATCCACAATCACAATAAGATTCTTTCGTGCAATCACCTTCAAATGTGACGACCACTGCGACGGCATTAGCTCTAAGAATCACAGAAGCCTTTCGCCATTGCGACCCTTGCCATACATCGTAACAGCCAATCAGAGCTCCTTGCCTGTATGTCGCGTCGGTCTCCATCACCGCGCATTGCTAATAATCGCAGACAAAAATTCCCACCAGCACACGATGTGCTTGATTCCCATGTGGATCCACCCAGGTTGCGGCCATTACACCAAACACGAAAAGCAACTCTGCATTCGGGGTACGCAGAACAAGTGCCGACGAGTGCCGGAGAAGAAAGTCGAAGATGCTCCAGACGAATACAGAATCTGCGATGATTGCGAGAAGGCGTTGAAGAGGAGCGTGGCGGCGCTGCTGCAAAGGATTGTGCAGGCGACAGAGAAGTCGCGGTGATTAGTGGTGAAGCGCGCTCTATTCGGATGGGAGGGCGACGAAGCACCAAGATCGCTACAGATTAGGCGGGCGACGGTCTTTTGCGAGGAAACATGCTGTCTTTTCAGCGGAATTACTAGTACCTTATGTGGTGCGAACTGTTCGCCGAGGGCAGTTCTATGCACAACCAAATTAAGCCCATACCCAGACCCATACCATAATCAAATCCCACATGTGCACATACAATGCCCCATTCTTCTCCATCGTCCATATCCGAGATCTAAACACCATACACCACGCTTATGCAAACATAACAACCTTCAGGCGCGCTCACTGCGCAGGGATTCCCTCGGCCACCTTATCCGCGACCGCTGAAGCGCTCGAAGCGGCACTGCCAGAAAGACCGCTCACAGCACTGGCCACGGCATCAGTCGCCCTGGCAGCAGTCTGCCAGATAGTGTCGGCAGCCTTTTGGGTGGAGTTGCTGATGGAGGCATCGCCGGCCCAGTAGTAGAACGAACGGCGCGTGATAATTGTGATGTGGTCGGGCAGGTAGAGCGCAGCGGCAATTCCGAGCATGGATACTAGGAGGAAGAGGACGGAGTCTGTACATAGGGTTAGCCAGAGGGCTCGTGACTTGCTCTTTTGGGTCAAAGAGGCGCGTACTGAAGACGAATTTCTCGGTGGGCGTAAGCATGTAGAGAGAGAAGGTCACTTCATACTGATACTTCTTCTTCTGCACCCATTTTGCGAAATTGGTAGGCTGCGAGAGGAGGAAGGCGAGGGCCGAGACTGAGAAGAGTCCTATGAGCGTGTAGGTGAGGGTGGCATGGTCTGTGAAGGGCATGTTGGCGGTGCGCTGGAGGCTGCTTGCGTATTGTATTATGATGCGGGTCGTCCAATGCGTGTGAGACTGCTTCTGGTAGGTTGTCGAGGTACAATGGAACTGATGCGTGTGCAGGCGCAACGAGAGAGCGCTGTTTTGTTCTGCTCCTATCGAAGACAACCCGCAGAGTCTCTAGCCCGGATGCTGCGGATTCGCTAAGGTTTCATTTAAGGTTATTTGCGCTAGCGTAGACTGTTCGAAGCTGGGGTTCGTGATGAATGTCCTACTGTCATCACCATTGGCCTTGCAATACAACACAACGATGAGATGATGCTCGCGCGATGGACGTGCATCCAGACAGCTATCCGATCGCAAGTCGTCCAGACGACGCGCGCCTTCAGCATTTCGGCAGCGATACATGAGAAAGCATTGCCGCCCAGGCGCAAGATCAACGACAATGAAATCACCGAATCGTTCTTGAGAGGCACAGGCCCTGGTGGCCAGAAAATCAACAAGACGTCTTGTGCTGTCCAGCTGAAGCATCTGGCTACGGGCATTGTGGTCAAAAGCCAGCACACACGCAGCCGCGAACAGAACAGGAAATTCGCCCGCATGCTTCTTAGTGAGAAGCTTGACGAACTGGAAAAGGGAGACGAGAGCAGGACAGCTATCAAGACGGAGAGAGCTAGAGTCAAGAAGGCTAGCGCAAGCAAGAAGACCAAGAGGAAATACAAGAAGCTCGACGAGGCGAAGGCAGCTGCCAACGAAGATAAGGATGGTGATGGAGGCGAAGAGGGTCCGGAAGACAGTGCTGCTGCAGTGCAACGATTGCCTGAATCCAGTCAGAGTGAGAATGGCCCAGCACCCGGAGGAAAATCATGATCCGTGGCATATCCGGGAGTCGTCTCGGTCAAGACTGTCAATGCTGCCAATTATATGGCAATTAATCGATACCGATGTACGACACCAGAATGTACTTGTAGTATCACATATGGCCATACTACTCGACGATTTGTACAACACTTTCCAGCCAGGCCAGACGGAAATGACCACATACAAGTAAAGTAGTCGCACAGAGGTCAAGCACAAAATGAGGTAACTGCAATCGTTGGAGAAAAGATTATCCACAGTCGAGCTTGAGGGTGATAAGTATCCCTCGATTGTTTGTTACCCTCGTTCACGATTGGCTTTGGATTCCTTATTGAGCAAATACCAGAACAAAAGAAAAAAGAATTCATGCCCTAAGACGGAGTTGAACCGGCGACCTCGTCATTGCGTACAAGTTACTAGTGACGCGCTCTACCAACTGAGCTATCAGGGCTCATCTGAACTTGCTCGAGATGAACTGTTCGATGAGGTCATCGCCAGACTCATTACTCAAGTCCATTTTGCTCCGCCAAACACGTCGCCATTCGAGTGCGATGTGCTCAAGTCCTAGATGTGGCTTTATTAATTGTGATACTATTGCATACATTTAGCTTAGCGTCGAAAGAGGCGATTCTTGTCATTGTAGCATGCTTGCTGTCTGTAATCTGCAAATGGAACAGTCCAATGACGTGACGATGAGCCGAACGAGGTCAGTCTTGATGAAGCATCATCTCTCTCCCATCCTCTCTCAATGTGACAGCTTGACCTTTATCTACGCTCATCTAGACATATGATACAAAGCTATGAGTATCAGCAATCTGCTCGTTGGTGTTCGAATTCAGTGCAATGATCATGCCCAACACTTCTCCAATGCCCACAAGCATGATGTTCGCATTCTGTGTCAGGTTTTATATACTCGCAATCAAAAATTTAGTTTGCAGACGACTAGATGGCGTTCAGTACATTTCAGCCAAATAGTGACTATCGTGTGGAATGCATGTTACGGGACAAGTGTGTCCCAGTCGAGTTTGTTGTGTCGTGGCTTTAGTTGCTGTGTTGATAGGTGAACTTAGAAAGTCTTGTTATTATTCGATATACACACATCTTGGCCGATGCAGCGCACCATAATCCGACTCCCACGCGATCGACCCAGGCATATGTATGGAACTCCATGCCACGAGGTCAAACCTGCCTTGATGTTTACGTCCTTTCCATAGAGGTTTCTCAACAACGTTCGTCGTGAACCCGAGCGCCTTGGTCTTTTGCAGACAACAACGTGTCGATCATCCAACCGGAGGTTAACGAGAGGATCAAACAATGGTACTCTATATTCTTGATGCCCTACGTGATATCAAGGCATCGGTACGCTACGTGCACACTTTTGAGCAACACTTTAGCGATATATATCGATCACAGTCAATCCAGACTGGCACCGCGATAACGATCGATCAGCTACAGTAAGGACCGTCGATCAAGGCATGGAAAATGGGCTGAAAAGCCAGAAACATTGCCTTCACCATAGCGGGACGGTTTGTAATACGGTCACCTCATGCGACCTACTGGCGTCCGTCAAAACACCTTTCCGAAGGTCAACTCCACCACCTTCAACGACTACACGCTTGACAACGGAATCTCGGAGCGCAACGGAGAGCTTACATATGCTTGCAAGAAAATTGTCGTCATCGCGAGCCGATGATCGAGCGTGCATGTAGGTGATGGTAATAACGCAATGCTGCGCTGCACCCACCGGCCAGATGTCGTCAGCCTAAAGTTGCCATACAGCACAAGCTCACGTCTCGAAACGTCGAGGCATGCTTTGGCTTCGCGGTTACCATGGTATACAGACAAACTCGCGCTCTGACAGCTCAACAAGTCGCTATGGCGATTGCGCCATTCTTCGTCCAGCAAAGTACAGCTGGAGTGCTCAAGCAGCACTATCGTCTGCGCGAGCGATTCGGCCATATCAAGGTCGTATACCCGAAGACGAATTTGGCACGTCTCTGAGACAACGAGAAGCTTGATTATCGAGTATAATGTCGACCTCTGTGAGAGTCGCAACCGGCAAATTCAGCTCTGCCGCTACTTTGTGATGCTCTCGTGCAATGCAAAGCGACCGGCCGAATTCATCGTCGATGCGACCGCGACATAACCTACATAATACGTCCAGCGCAATTGTTATTCGACTCGCGGAATCAGCTTGGCACTCTCGTACCACTCAATTTAAAGTTATACTCCCCTGCTGATCGAGCGGGGCTGGGATGCAAGCCATTCAACAAGTGAGCTGTCAAGCTAGGAGGTACCTACCCTGCCGCTCTGTTATGGCCACCAGCTCAAGCTCATGTGCTTCCCTGCCACAGCAACCCGTCGAAAGATCGTCCATGATGTGCAAAACTCCTGCGACACGGTCAGGCCACTGCTGAAGGATAAGTATGCTAAGTACGAGCAGTGCAATATCCATAAAGTCGACGACACGACAATGATGATGTGGCGTCGACGTTAGTCACTCTTGGAAGAACGGAAGAACCGTCCAAGACAAGAACACTTCCCCATCGGATTTCAACGGGTTTATCAACCTAGGGTCCGGAGAACCTCGCCGAGCTCCTCGCTGACTTTGACAGGCTCGATAGCCTTTCGAGCAAGTTTTCGTGTTCCTGCATGCAGGCAAGACGGCCGAACCACTCACAGTACCTGCAGCGACTAGTAAAGCTTGCAAGAGAGGTCAGAGGACGAGGGACGAGAGGCACGGGTTGCCGTCGGCAACCACTACCAGGCACGGCAGGCTTTCACACATGATGAGCTTGAGCATCGGTGGCTGGTCGCTCACTCTGTCGAGATTGTTGCATGCATGTATGTGCAGCCTCCGGCGTGCGTAAATTGCAATATCGGAACATCGGACTATTGGAAAGATCTTTCGGTGTTCAGATGTCCATGCGCCGATGTCGCCAGCGTTCGCTTTCAAGGCTACTGCGACAAATACGAACAGACCAAGGGACCATGTGCGATCTGCGGAAGCGAGCGACTTCTACGCACCTATGTTTACTCCACTGTTTGCGACAGGCTAACATCTGGGGATTGCGGGTTCGGATGCCGCCGGAATAACGGTAGCGTTCCTTCGCTCGGCCAAACGTTCTTCTTCTCCTGGCAAAGGTCAACATGTAAGCCAAACACAGTCACACGAGCGCATACAGTGTGCGTCGCGCAACGCCGTGAGTGCGCCCCTACCGGCCACCATGGCAGCAGACCATGCAGGCGAACAGCGCATCTCCCAGACGACAGGCCTCGCCAAATGTGGTGTGCGGCACAACCTGCCTGTTGTCACGCGCGCAAGACGCCAACCACACCTGTTCCTGGGCGCGCATGGTGAGTTTGCACCCTGGTCTACTGCCCAAGTGTCCGCCTTCCCGTCTTGGGAAAGGTAGCTTTCAACCTTGTTTCCATATCCCGCTGGTGCTCTACACTCGTTTGCCCAGGATCGCTTACTCGTTATGGAGGGTTGTCAACCCAGAGTCGGTCTTCCACCGAAGCGATTGGCCCGACTAATCCATCGTGTTGATCACTATTGAAGCCTACTGTCCGCCATTCACGTCACTCTTCCAGGTACCTTTCCTCTCTGCTGCAACGCAGTTGTACATGCAGGCTGGGACGTGCATTAGACCGATGTAATGCTTTTCGCCAGTATCTTTGGTAGATATATGAACGGCCGCCCATGCGGCTGAAGGCCGTTTGTTTCCTCCCTGGTTCACAATCCATCACTGTTGAGACTCTCTCGCTACGGTCTCACTCACTTTCGTTCACATCTTATTAAGTAATCACATCTGCCTTAATTCGAGGATCTCATTCGAGATGCTGTCCAAGGTCGCCATACTGAGCCTGGCGAGCGTGGCAATCGCCTCTGCCGACCCTCCTTCTTATGGTTATGGTGGAGGTGCCTGGGGTGGTGAGAAGCCACACGGCTATGGTGGTGGTGGTGGTGGTGGTTGGCCTGCTCCGAGCAACAGCACTTGGTCGACTCAGTCCAAATACTCGTCGACCACATGTACTACGTCGTCTAAGTCGTCTTCGACTACACCTGTGACATACACTCACCCGATCCAAACCTCCTCGACCTGGTCTAAAACTACCGAATCCTCGAAGTATTCGTCTTCGACTACATGCACTACTTCCAGCAGTGTTCCGGTCAAACCGACCTGGAATACCACCAGTATCCCGGTCAAGCCGACTTGGTCGTCAAAGTCTTCGTCGACCACTTGCACTACTTCTAGCTACAACAAGCCTCCTCAGCCTTCCAGCTACACAGTTCCGCCGCCAAAGCCGTACCCAACGGTCAACACAACCGTGCCTGTAGCTCCCACTGCTCCGCCGAAGCCCAACACCACTGTGACCATCGGCACCACTGTCTACACGACTTACTGCCCGGCTACCTCTGTCGTCACCTCGGGAACCTCTGAGGTCACCACGACTTACATGACCCATTCTACACTGACCTCAACCTTCTCAACCACTGTCAGCATCACACAGACGAAGCCAGAGTCGAGCACTCCTGTCTCACCCGTCCAGCCCGAGGGACCGACTGTCACCCACTCCTCTCCAATTGTCCAGCCGACAGCCTCAAGCCTTGAGGTGCCTCCTCCAGCTGTTGAGACTCCTCCAGCTGTCCCTGTAACTACCCAGGCACCGCCACCCGTCTACGAGAGTCCCGCACCGCCCGCGCCTAAGCCAGAGAGTTCTGCTCCGCCAGCTCCCAAGCCGGAGTCTCCAGCGCCGCCAGCACCGGAGGCCACCCAGCCCGCGCCACCTGCACCAGAGGCTACTCAGCCCGCCCCTCCTGCACCCAAGCCTGAGTCTCCAGCTCCGCCCGCACCAGAAGCTACCCAGCCAGCTCCACCTGCACCAGAGGCTACCCAGCCAGCACCGCCTGTACCAAAGCCTGAGTCTCCAGCTCCGCCTGCGCCAGAGGCTACTCAGCCTGCTCCTCCTGCTCCAGAGAGTCCCGCTCCTTCCTCTCCAGCCGCCCCTGCTCAGACTACCCTCCAGTCAAGCCCAGTCGCTCCAGCTGCATCCGGCACTGCACCCGTCGCATCGAGCAGCACTTCTCCCGCCTCCCCAGCGCAGCAGACTACCAACTCCGGCGTGGCAAAGACTGCACCTCTCGCCCTGATCCTTGGTGCTCTGGCCATGATCGCGTTCTTCTAGGCTACTGGTTGAATGGACCAAATGTCGAGAGACGATCGTCATCGACACCTCTCATACCGGAGTTGACATTCCGGTACACTGAAACAATTTCCACATTGCGTTTCGTTCGAAGCTGTAAATAGTCTTCATCGTTGGAGGCCATTTGCTGATTTTTGTCTCCTTCTCTTATTTAAAAGAAAACGAATATTGTTAATGATCAGGAAAGGGAGAAATGCCTGGAAAGGTCAAAATAATGCGTCCTTACGACATCACGATCATTTACGAACTTGGGAGGGAATGACATGCGATTTTAGAAAAGAAAAATGAAAAGGGTCAAGATGTTGTTGAAAGACGCGTCCGGCCGAAGAAGTATTATATAGTGTTGATAGAATCAGAAATGATAATGTTCAGGAGAATTTTAAACGGAATTGTGCCTTTGTTGTTTATCTGGGCTTCGTCTTCATGATCTTCACGCTAGTGATCTCTGATGACGATCGGTCTCAGTGTACGTACTCTCATTTCGCGACAGCGGGCGAGATGGGAGTATCTGAACGAAAGATTCGATGCTGCTCACGAACTATAGTCTGCGTAGTCTAGCGTTATGCCCTGGGTATGCGAGACATTCTCATCTTTTGGCAAAGATCCAAGTATGACCATGTCGATCTTTGAGAGGCTGCACGCAAATTCACAGCAAGTATTTGTAGGGTGCAACAAATTTGCGTAGTCTCCTCTCGCATTTTCTTTCTCATGCTGTATATCTAACTTCGTGTATTTCTAGGACTCTAGATCGTATGAGAGATGTCTGCTAAATCATACCCCACCCCACAGCGCCGACGCTGAAACACAACTAATAAGCCAATTCTTTTTGACGTCTGGCAACAGATTACTGATCCTGATATGTGTACAACCTATTTTGCCTTCTTGGTGGTTTCCATGCGCTGGACAGTGGCCAATGCGCTCGCGGATCTAGAGACGCTCTGGTAGATCAGGGCTAAAAAGTAAAGATGTCAGCGCAATCCTTCGCTCGCTTCGCTTAAGTTAGGGCAAACTTACCACCGGGGATGACCATCCAGATAGCGTTCATGAAAATGAAGTAGAAGTAGAAGTAGAAAGGCTCAGGTCTGGAGTAGCTCAAGCCGTAAACGACGTGCTCGAAGTACGCGGTGCCGTAGTACAGAACATCTCCGTAGACTTGTCCCAAGCTGACCAGCGCCTGCAGAGGGAACCTCAGAGGGTGTCTGAAGATCACCATCGCAGCGACAATCATGCAACCCGGTCCCCATGCGATCGCCGTGATGCTCTCCATGCACAAGACGAATGCGTTCTGTGTCAAGTAACGGCTGTCCGAGAATGCGTACTCTTTCCACATCTGTCCAATCCATGTCTGGTGGGTTCCAATGTCCAACACGTTCATGACATAGTATCCTTCGAAGAAAATGTGGATAGCGCCAGAGAGGATGAACCACATTGCTGTCAGAAGCTCGAGCTTCGAGAGGTCGGGCTGCAGGCGTTTGCCGATGACATGGGTGGTGCCGAAGAGGACGGCGCAGGCACCGAAGAAGATGCCCAGGATTTCAGCGACAGTAGACTCGTTGGCGACCCATCCTTCAATGTTCGTGCCCAATGGGTAGTATGGGTTGGCAGGCTTGGAAAGGATGTCGGAGGCGTTTCCTGCCAGGTTCATGGCAATGTTCTCCATTGAAGCGGCCATTGTTGCGGGGACGTGTACAGAGGGAGCGAAGCTGGTTCCTGGACAACTGTGCAGAGTGGGAGAACAGGATCAACCTCCAGACCAGGGAAATAAAGGGACGAACACGAGCCAAGGACTATGTCATTTACTAGTGGTATGCACCGCCCGCCTGCCGCAAGGCACGTGTGCTCTTCTCCTTGGATCCAACAACGAAGATCTGTGGCCCAGATCGCTGGAACAACCAAGCGCGGGAAAGTTCGTTGACTCCACTACGCACTCCACTACATCATCTCCGCGTTTGCGGTCCCTGAAACCCTTTAACCTCACTTCACCTTACGTACTCGTCTTGCCATTGGCCCATACAGAAGCCAGCAGATGCTGAAGACTGCCAAGGGCAAGCGTCTGATCTCTTGTACAGTCGCGCTGCAGAGCTAGTGTTCATGCTGGCTGTTAGGGAAACCTCGTACGCAATCAAGATATACCGCTATTAGCCTGGTACGGTTCGAAAGCTAAATGCCACCTCACTGTTGTGGCTTTCGCCGATGACGAAGGCATCGTACGCGCGGTGTTTTGGCAACTCAAGTTGCCTGAGAAGGCGTGAGATGATGACTTGTTGCTCGAACATTCAGTGCGAAAACCGACTTCGAAAAACCGTCATTCAAGAGTAAAAGATATGTCACGCTGTGGAATTGCTGGCAAATAGATGGCTTCGTGGCTTCGCCTTTGTTGCTGGCGCGGATCTGAGTGTCAGTGATTGTATGGCTCAGACTTCACAACAAAGCCATTGTCGCGCAACGTGTCGGAGTGAGCTGATCTTGACGACACCAAAATTCCTCTTCGCCTTTGTCAAGTAGATATATATCGCGCTTTGGGATCTTTCCACACGCTGACTAGCAAACATATCCCCCTGACGCAAAAGCAACTCAACATGGAGCTGGACACCTTGGAACCATCTTCACAACTCGTGCTGCCTTTCGATTCTCGATATCTCTCTTGGTTTGGCCGCTCCGCGACATTCATGAACGCAACAGAAATCATGGAATGGGTCAAATCCGCCACCCCGTACATGCAAACCTGGTATGATCGGTGCTTGGTACAGCCTGGAGCCGAGCATCATCTGAACACAATCAGAGCCGGCTTAGACACTTTCGTCAAAGAGATGATGCAGGATTGCAACGAGGCGCACGATGCCGCAAGGATGGATGGCCACCAGGACATCTGCCCTTCCCACCACTTGTTTCGCGTTAAGCCTGGCGCCTTCTCAGAGTTCAAAGGATACATCGCTGCAACCGCATGCTTCATTGCAACTTTTGGCAAGCGCCATGGAGCATTCAAGTCCTGCGAGGACGAGGGTCAGTTGCATCTGGCCGCTGTCATGTTGCTGATCAGCGTCATCGTGGACCTCAAAGAAGGCGAATACTTTGCGACTTTGTTCAAGAAGACCACCATCGACGATCCTCTCTCAGAACTTGAGCGCAAACTTCATGAACTGAAAATGGACACGTGCAATGCGCCTACAACCACTGAAAAGGACGCGGAGATCGAGGCCATTCAGCAAAAGATCGAGGACATGAAGCTGTCGTATTGATTCAATTACTTCTTTCAATTGTCTACAGAGTATGCCGATCGTAAACATACTTGAAGTTGGATCACGAACAAGAGTCTTGGTTCCTCTGAAGCGAGCAGAAACGGGAGCGCGGTTGCAGAACTGCTTCTCTCACCGATAGACTTCAAAATACTATGCTTTTACAATAATTTCTATGATATAAATCTCATTTCCCGTGCAACTAGAATGTATGTCTCTGCGCGAGATATCCAAGAATCGTAATCAGACATGGCCTTCACTCAGGAACAATTTCGCCAGAGGTGTAGTGAGTGCACTTGCCCTGCACCAGCCACAGTCACTCTGTTGCAGACATCGAACAAAAAGTCGCATGGCGTCATGGCAGCAATCAATTGACAAGCACGTGGTGGCGTTCACGCGACACTTTACGACTGCGTTTTTTCCCGCATTTGCACTTCCATCCTTACCTCTCACATAACAAAACACATTGGCGACTTGAGCTTCAACACCACGGCGCCACTCGCGGCTTCGCATTCCAGCTTGCAATCATGGCCGACCAGGTTATGGCAGATCGCGATTCTCCGAACCTGAAGATAGAAGCGTTCGATGATGAGCCGCACGAAAGCCAGGCAGTCCACGCTCGTTTTCGTCATCAAGATCGCTTTGTCCACAAACCCTGCGAGACAAGAAGAAAGCCTCGCAACACCGGGCGCAAGGCTTTAAGCAAACTGACCCAGGCTCTCGCGCGAAGCAGTCTGACCATCGACAAAAGAGGCGCCCGCGAGGCTTACCAAGCTGAAGAACAACAAGCTGAAGAACAAGTTCTCACCGATCAAGACACGGGCGAAGCTCGCCAAAGCAACAGCAATGCGCGCAATTCTCGCGGATCTGGGCAGCCGGACTTCTCGAGCATTGTTCCCGCCGAACAGGCCAAGTTTAGTGGCGAGGACGGTCACAATGGAGCACGGAAGACGCGCAGTATGACTGGAAAGCTTCCACTGGGATTCGACAACATGTACCTCAGCAGCATGGGTAACAAGGACACCTTCATGAACAATGGCCAGATCAGGACCTGGATCGAGTCAGTCTATGATCCCCATCTCAAAAAGTGGTACCATAAATGCCTGAGCAGCTCTGTGAATCGGTCACGCCTCAAAGCCGCGCGGGAAGATCCTTTCGCCTTCGCCAGAACCGTTCTCCGCGAAGCAATAGATCAGCATGACTCTTCGAGGCTACTGCAAGCTTTGCTTGGAGAGAAAGGCGGATGTCCTACCGCCTTTCACTTGGACTTGAGGCAGCGCAATAGTCTCACTTTCGTCCAGCATGCAGCCATGGTCGCGTGCCTTGTTGTGCGCGACGGCCGACGAGGTGGGCTTTTCGCAACTTGCGCCGACGAGAAAACGTTGCATCGCGCAGCAGTCATGCTGCTCATCAGCGTGATCATGGACCTGAAGAACAAGGAGGGACTCTTTTCGAGGCTTTTGATAGACACCAAGAAGGGAACCTCAGCCCCCAAAGCGAAGAAGAAGAAGAAGCAACAGATGAAACAGAGCAATCTCAGAAAGATGTCCAAGACAGTCAACGTGCCCTTGAAATTGTCGGACCGCGTTGAGAAAGCTCTGCGTGATAGAAAAGAGCTCGCAATCGACTGTCAGTTCAGGTTCCAGAGGTCGAAGTTGGCCGGGGGTGCATTGTGCCCAGTTCACCTTGTGGGCTCGCTCCACAAGGTCAATGCATCAGAAAAGGCAATCCGAATGCTGGTCCAGAGTTTCACCACATAGCCTGACACTGACGCTGGTAATTGTCCGTCAGGGCCGATGACAGTGGCAGTCGGAGCAGTCGAAGATGCTTGCTCACAAGCTGGGTCTGAGTGCTTGACGAGGCGACGCGGAATGTTCATCTGTCGCAGAATTGCAGGAGTCGCGTGCAAGATAGGGGAACCATGAGACTGGTCTCGCCTATAAGTGCTCGGTGCGAACATGGAGGGCCCATCCAAGCTGTAGCTATGGTTTGGAAATGAGAAACGTCGTATTTCAGCTATTGATCAACGAAATCCAAGCTATCGCACGCGTTGAGTATACAAATCGTGCGGTCCATTCATCGCTAGTTTCCTCGCGAAATGGCTATCCCGCTTTCTGGGATGATGTGATGTGTTTCAAAACCACGCCGGACGTACGAAAAGATAGTGTTGCGTACACGTGATATGTTAGTGACACCACAATATGCCTATCGCTGTATAAGAAAATGCGATATGGCGAGTACAGATGCAGAAGATAGGGAGGTGTGGTTCAGCGAGCGGACCAGCTAAGCTGTTTCGGGACAGGTTCCGGTCACTTGGTGCTCTCCGGCGACGACTGGGACCAGCTTGAGAGTCTCACGGGTATCACGAGCGATAGCAACACAGACGAGTTTGCCGCCGTCCTTGCATCCCTTCTCTTTTTGTTTTCCTGCGCATCTTCTTCTACTTCCTTACGGCTGACACCGAGCCTCCTCTACGGACATCCAGCCAGACTAGGCACCACCATCACAATGCTCTCCCCGGTCATCTCATCATACCTTGCCGTTCTCCTCGCCCTTCCCGCCGCTACACTCGCATCTACCCTGGACTGCGAGAAGATTCGCATCGACAAACAAGATTTCAACCTCGTAGGGCTCGCAGGACCTAAGACCGTTCATTTACAAGAGTACGACCCGCCTACGATCTCAAACACCACATTTACTATCGACATCTGCGCCAAACTCGAACGCGATCCAGAAGTCGACAACTCTAAGCAATGTCCTATGGGAACACGAGTGTGTGGCGTCGACGAGATTTACAACATCGTGGATGGAAGCCATACTACATTCAAGGTCCAGCCCATCGCTGGAGAGTTCACCGCAACGCATGGGTCCAACCGCGCTCTGGATCCTCGATGGACCCGACTGAAGGGCAGTGCGAGCAATCAGGACGCGGAGAAAGAGGGTTTGCGCCTGGAAATGAATGGTGGAAAATATCCCGATACCAAGAGCGGCCAGCCTCACAAGGCGATCGTCGAGTTCCTTTGCGACAAGGAAGTGACCGGAAACGAGGGCTTTGAGGACCTGAAGGAGAAGCGCCTTGTCAGCAGGGCGGAGGGTGACGAGGGAGACAATGGAGATGAGGAAGTCACGCTCCCTGATTTGGACAAGGGCAAGAGCATAAACTTTGTGAGCTTCAAGGATGAGGGTGAAGATAAGATCAAGGTCCTCCGTCTCAGCTGGAAGACAAAGTATGCTTGCGAGGGTGCTGAGGCTGCTCCTCCGCCACCACCTAAGAAGGGCAGCAGCTGGGGTTTCTTCACCTGGTTCTTGATCATGTAAGTCTTCATCGCTAGCCTGCCATTACAGAAGATGGCAACTAATCTCTCAAACAGTGTCTTCCTCCTTGCTGCGGCTTACATCATCTTCGGATCATGGCTGAACTACAACCGCTACGGCGCTCGTGGATGGGACCTGATCCCGCACGGTGACACCATCCGTGATCTCCCTTACATTGTTAAGGACTTTGGCAGCAGTATGGCGGGTAGAGTGCAGGTTGGTGGAGAATCAAGAGGCGGCTACAGTGCTGTCTAAGTAGTTCCGGTGATTGTGTTGTTGAGTCTTGAGTAATGGTAAGCATCATATGGCAAAATATCCAGATGAGTTCCCAAAGCTAATGCGCCAGAAGTGTAGATAGAAGTGCTCGTGTAAGATCTGTTGTATCATTTATCACGGCGCTCGCATTTGACGTTCGCAACGAATGTCTGAATTTATGCTCGGACCCTTAACGCCATCATTCAATCAGCATTGGGACATGTATCTCATGGAAAGATTTCAATTTTCCGAACCCTGCAGGACTACTATCGCGGGTGTCGCGACGATGCTATACATCGCGCTATGTAAACCACCTCTTTGACTGGTAATTTGTTCCCGAATGTTCTCAAATCCAAAACTTTTGCTGCACAATTGCTGTACTGTTGCTACACTCTTGCGCTTATGCTTTTGCAATCTCGCCACCGCTCTGCATGAATGGCGATTTCTCCCTGAACCACCTGCCCTTCCAAACAAACACAATTGGCGCCAATCCTAGTAACAAAGCCAGGAATGCAAGCAAAGTACTCGCCCATTGAAACCCGAGATTAGTGTACATGCTCTGCGCTGCAAGTGGCAAGAAAGCAGCGACGTTATTTTCTCCAAAAGCCACAGCGCTAATAGCTGATCCTGCATAATTGCTTGCGGCGTAGGCGTCTGTGATGTAATCGGCAACCGCCGACACTACTGTCATGATTCCGAATCCAACCATCGCAAGACCGATCGCTGGCGCTATCCAAGGCAGCTCCGGATACGAAGTCCAAGCGTAGACAAACATGCCGCCGACAATTCCAAAGAAAGATCCGAAAATGCTCACGTATAATCGTGCCTCAGGTATGGGCCGGCCGGGACATTCGGTGTTCCGACTTGCAGACTGCAGGAACAGCCGAGTACCGTAAAGAGTGGCGAGCCAGCCGAAACCCTCGCCAATAACGACCGCGCCTTGTACGTAGGCAATACTGTACTCTTCCCAGCCATAGAGCGTCGAGAAGACCTGAGCTATTGATTGCGTGAAGAGAAAAACTGTGCCGAAGCTGAACGCTGACCAGAGCGTGCTGGCGAAAAGGACCGGTTCGGTAAACAGCAGCATGAATGGGCGGACTGCCGATCGGGCCAATCGATTCCAAATAGGTGGTGCATCGAGCTCGGTCTCCGTGTATATCTTCTCACCCGTCGTGTTGCGAAGCTTCTTTGCTCTTCGACGAAGAATGACAGTGCCGCGAGTTTCCTCGACCGTGAACCAGAATATGGGAAAGAGGGCGACGTAGACGATGATCTGGATGTAGAAAATCCACCTCCAGTTTTGAGACGACGTTGCCAGGAATTGTGTGACAGCTCCAAACACTGGTGGCCCCAGTGTGCTACCCCAAAGATACAGCAGAATGTAGAGACCAACCGGAACGCTTCGCTGTTCCTCCGTCGCCCAGACATCGGGTATGACACTCGCAATGGTGTTGGCCAGTAATGATGCACAGCCTCCAGAGAAAAATCTCGTCACGATCAAGGTGGCGAAATTGGGTGCTACGGCCTGAGGGATGATGAAAATGACAAAAACAACGTAGTTGATCAAGAACCCAATACGCACACCAAGATCTTCCATCAATGGCAAGAACAGGATGATGAAGATGGCTCCGCCAAGGCTCCAGCTGCACATAGGCCAGTAGCTATGAGGAAAGTTGGCATCGCTGACGTGGAACTGTTCGTTGATTTGGCCAGCTGCCACTGTGATGGATGTGCCGTTCAAGCACGCCATCAATGTAGCGAAGAGTGCTGAAGCGGTCACGATCCATTTCCGACGTTTGCTCCAGTTCACAGGGTTTGCTGGATCGTCCGGGCTGTCCCAATCCAGAATCTGAGCATCTTGCTTCTCAGCATCAAAGACTGGGGAGGGTTCTCCTTGGTCATAGAGATCACGGAGTTGTTGTCCGTTGGTTGCAAGACGAGCGTCAACAGCCTGAGCAGCGTTGTTCGAATGTCCAGAAGTGCTCATGATGCATCGAGCTTGAGTTGTGAGGATGCCTGCCAAGTAGAGGAAGAGGTGAGTAGCTACATGAGTATTATATATGACGGTTGCTCTACGGCAGCAAGCACGCTCAGATGGATGTGAAAAGAGGCGATGGAACGACGGGAGGGTTCACTTAGCGCTGCCGTCATGTTAGGCGTGACCCGTTACTTACCCTTTCAAGCAATTAGCGGCTATGGCGGCTATGGAGAATGACATGTTTTGCTGCTTGGCGTATACCACTCGACACCAGTTATGTTATATGTACAGCTAGTGATCGTGTTTATTGTATCAATCATGAAGTAGAGAGTACTGCTTCTCTGAAAGCTTCAATGCACTAAAATCATCAAGCCTTTGCTTGAAGTTCATCGTCTTGGAAGATGGAGAAAGTAAGAACTTTGATAGATCCACTCTTCCCCAAGCGATCTCGGCGTCCGCGGACATTCGATCGGCGGGGAGCAGTGTAACAACTCCGGAGCTCGGGAGGGAGCTTGTAGGTCAGCATTGGCTTATCTTATCGCCTAGCGGCAAGTGGGTAGGTGAGTATTGTTGACCTCGCTTTGATGGTATTCTCAATACACCTCACGCAATATTGCCAAAATGTCCAGTAAATCAAATTACACAGAGGCTAGACGCCTCATTTATGCTGCCCACGACGAAGATCCGAACAAGCACACCACTGCAGATGGCAAGGAAATCCCATATGAGACTCATTACTCCACGAGGATGGAGGACTTCCTGAACAAGCGTGCTCCAGATGCCTCTGAGGTTCTCAAACTCGCCATTTGCGGCCAGCACTTTCGACGATGGGAGGTGCCCAGAGACAGCTATCCTCGGACCAAAGTGGGCTACCACTCATGGCGAACATTCTTGAAGAAACGACAAGGCAAGCTCGTAGCGGAGATCCTGGAACAGAACGGATATCCCGAGGACGACTGGAAGAGATGTCAAAGCCTCATTGAGAAGGAAGGTCTGAAGCAGGGCGAGGATGAGGTGCAGATCCTGGAGGACGTGGCTTGCTTGGTGTTTCTGGACGACCAATTCGATGACTTCAAGAACCATCACGATGCGGAGAAGATTGTGAACATCTTGAAGAAGACTTGGGGGAAGATGTCGAAAGAAGGGCAAGATATGGCACTGCAGTTGCCAATGACGGATGACTGCAAGGAGCTCGTGGGCAGAGCACTGAGCGGCTGATCCGCGCAAACGATGTGATCAATGAGCAACCCCAGTGATTCCAGCGATCGAGATATCATACCAAAGCGCTGTTCTATCGGCAGGTGGCGACTACCTTAAAGGTAGCTATACCTGTATTAAGCAGTAACGTCTTTGCACCCTTCACACTTGCCAATCATGTCAGCCACTCTTCCAGCATCTAATGCAAATCTGCTTGATTCCAGCTCTTGTACACGTTGACACGAACCTAGTCAGCGGCTCACACGACTTCACGATGCCACCTCCTCTCAGCCGGAACTTCACTGACCCAAGTCTTGTGATGTCACCCGAGCACCTCTCCACAAAATCACACTGGATCCGCAACACGCTTGACTTACAGATCGCACAGTCTGGCCCTGAAGCTTTGAGTGCAAATGACTTGCTCGACCTGGACTCCTTCCTTCGCAGTTTGGTGTCCTACGCAGGTGGACTATCACTGGAGACACTGAGAAGCTCAAGGATCCATCTTGCTGTACTCGAAATTTGCGGACGAGCAACAAGATGGCCGCTGAAAGTGATTGAAAGAGCCGAGACCATTGGACAAGTCTGGGAGAACAGGTATGGTCCGCTGAGTGCGATAGGCTGGGACGTCGGCATCAATGGCTGGGATGAGGTCGTTGGAAATCGCGAAAGCACTGTGCTTCGAGGCCTCAACATGGGAAAGGCCAGGAAGTTCGGTGATCTGGGTTTCAAACCTGGAGAGTATGAGGCCATCACTACCCGAGCAACTTTGCGTGATCGCTGATGTTGCTCGTGCAGTTGGTGGATCAACGCTCTGTTCGCCTTCAATGCGGGTATGCTGGACTCATCCGATCCCAATGGCGGAGTTGTGGCAGACTCGAAGGGTGCATACGCCGTCCTGCTATCTGGCAGTGATGAGATCTCGAGTCCAACGCCTGACAGAATTGTTTACCGCACACGCGACGGCGACAAAGGTAGATACCGTCTGACGGCGGCAACAATCGACTCACGTCATCCTGTGCGGATCCTGCGCAGCCATGCTCTTCACAGCTTCTGGAGCCCACGAGCTGGCATACGATATGAGGGCTTGTAAGTGCAGCCAGCCCCGTAATTGATTCTCGACCACCTTTGCAAATATGCTGAGATCACCCAATTCAGATACAAAGTTGTCTCGTGGTCGATTGTCCTCGACCCAAGCACAGGAAGAATGGTATACGACATAACCTTCCAGCGGCTGTCGAGCGAGTCCAGCATGGACGACGTGCTACAGCGACCGTTCATTGAGGAAGTCGAGGACTACGCGAGGTACAAACGCCTCAAGAAGGAGGCCAGAGAACAGCGACACGAGGCCACGAGAAGGATTATCGAGACTCGACCAGGGTTCCTGGTATCAGGTAGCGATGGCACTGTAGACGTGCAATCGTCAGACCCAGAGAAGAAGGACTCGATTTGGGAGGTCTATGAGAATGATACTGCGGAGTCACCGAAAGGCAGTGTGGTGGTATTGCGTACCAACAGGAAGTCCACTGGGCAGTGGGCCATCCATCAGACTTCTTGAGCCCATCCTCAGCTGTCTGCACACAGCGGAAATAGAATTGCAAGTGCATGATAGGGTAGCCGCATCATCCGCTACCGTCTTGACGATGCTTGTATGTGTACTGTACATGTATCTTACAAGATCCTTAGATAATTTAGAATCTGATGATCTCACCCTCCTGTCCAATTCCACCCCTGAACAGATCCTTGATGACCTTGCCATCCAACACGGTCTTTGCAACGATGCCCTCGACGTGCTCCGGGCCGACTCTACCATACCAGATACCCTTGCCAGCTAAGGCGTTATCGCTGAACGAAGGTGGAATATAGATGATAACATTACCCGCCCATTTGTGTCCGCCGATATGAGAGATCAAGCCTACTCTCGCAGTGGGAGTGTAGCCGACAACCTCAGTCTTGACTTCCTCAGCCTCGGCCACGGGTGCTTCCCTCAGCATAGGAATGTTCTGCCTCTGAAGCTTCTCCTCAAATTCATCTCGAAGTATAGGTCCTAGCTTTCCACACCTTTCATCTCTTCCACCGTGTCCACAGATCAGGATCACGATCTCGTCCACTTTGCGCGCGCCAGGGAATTGACGCTGAATCTCGGGCGATCGAAGAAGAATGTTCTTTTGAGCGCGGGTCAGAGCGTCGTGCTGCTGGTGGAGGCGCGAAGGCAGCACGAAGCCCTTGAGGAAAGCTTCCACGGCTGTTGACTCCGTAGGGATGTTCGGCAGATATTGGAAGCTAGGGAAGAGGAAGGCGGAGGCTGGAGCTGCGTCGGGAGCATCTTGGGGCACGATGCTAGGGTCTTTGCCGGGCCCGCCGGCAGGGACTGAGTTTGTCTTTGTTTGTGTTGCGCGGTCCGTCTGGTGAGCGGCTGTTGGTGTGGGTGGGAAGGATGAGTTGGTGAGCATTACATTATGGTAGGGCTAGCGATCGAGGCGTCAGCGACAAGGCGACAGGGCCTCTCGAGGGAAGTACTAACATCGCTGTATTTCCCATTTCTTCCCAAGAAGTTCTTTATCTGGCGCACGAGGACGCTGCCCTCATCATCTTCTATGCGACTAGTCCAGTCGTCTTTCCCAGTAGAGATGAGAACCTGCTCGGCATAGGTCGGCATGGAGCCATTAATGCCTTGCTCGCGCTCAATGTCCAAGCCGGGCGGTGTCTCTCTGCATTGACATGTCGGTGAAGGGCAGCTCTCGATCGTGGGTAGTGGTGGCGGCGCAAAGGGAATGTCGATGCGTGAGGCGTAGCTCCGACGAGCTAGTGATGTTGCTGGTCGCGCTGCTGACGACCACGAGACCTGTGCGGCGCGTCTATGTCCATATCGCAGAACATTCATGGCAGCGAGTTATCAGCGATGGAAGTGTATCAATAAAGTAAAGCCGGACCTGCAGATACAAAGCCATCTTGGTGCACGCTCGCGTTCGCGATTCTTGGGCTTTTCTTCAACATACAACGTCATGTTCAATGCTTCTAAACGTCAAGCGCCAGGTGAATGCTGGGGAAGACTCCACTGGATTACCATACCACAGATTGGATGTCTCTCATCAGCAACTATACATCAACGTGCTTATCACACTCAATCGTCTTCATTCTGATAGACACAAACACATGTCGAAGAAGATCGTCGGAGGCTCAACTGTTAAGCTTTCGTGAGGATCACGGGCCGATGCTTGCTTGCGTTTCGACCCCTGGTTCCTCGTCATCCTCCATCAAGCCGATCTTGCGTGGCATCTCACGTTGAGGTACTCCACTTCACCCTATCATTCCAGAACAGCAAGGATCTATATGCTTGATGCCGCACCTCTCGCATGACGGGAGACGGGTTGCCGGCATGTTGCCACTCACACTTGTCCACAGCGAATGCTCGAGCATGATCCAAGTGGAACACGGCGACATGGGTCGGCCGTCAGGTACCAGATTGGCGTTCTAGAGCCAGACCCACCTCTTCTCTCTTGGAGGAAACAAGGAAATGTTGAGGTACTACGACAGACCTGCTCACGAGAGTGCTCTTCCTGGCCGCGCGTTTCGCAAGGCAGTGTGCAGAAGTGCGTTTCAAGTTCGAAAGTCACATCTCTCAACATCGCAAATTAAGCAGGAAGGGAACAACACACAGGTAGGTTCCATGCGTGAGTACAGTCCTGATATGTCACCCGTGTCTATCGCTACTGTTTCATCGATAAAATCGGGTCCATCCTTCCATTTCGGCCTGAAGGCATCGCCTAGTCCGGTAAGTCTGGCTTGCATTGTTGTTCAAGACAGTACAATGCGGTCGTTGTCTTAGGTCTCCCTTTTCTTTGTTCATCCTTGAGCCTCCATTGTCACCTCTCAAGTTCTGTTTGCTCTGCACGCAAGAAGACTTTCGCTTCGATACTCTCCTTTGACATTCGCTTAGAATCGTTCACTTTCATTAAGAAGATTCGAAATTCTCTCAATTCTATAAAATCAGAGCGCCGGACGCTCCGTCATTGCCGCCGTTCATTAGCACTCAAACCAAGTTCAAAAGATGTTCGGCCTTAGAATATTCGTTCTTTTGGTGGCTCTTCTCTCGAGCTGTTCAGCGTATCCAAGGCTCCCGTATCAGCAAGGCCCACAGGGACAGGTATCTGGACCTGATGGAAAATACCAAAGCATACCTCCAAGTGGCAGCTCTGCTTCACGGAAGCCATCGAAGTCTCGACCAGCCTCTACAGGCACTCCAACTAGCGTGGGATCCTTTGGCCCTACCAGCACTGGTACAACTGGAAAAGGTCGCCCAGCATATCTGTACGGGACAAACGCTGGTGGACACCTGATCGTCGAGAAATGGATGACACCGGACCTGTTCCAAGGCACCAACGCTACCGACCAATGGACACTTGATCAGACAGACGGTGCCCAGGCCAAGCTGAAAAAGCACTGGGACACATATTACACCAAGCAAGATTTCGCTGCGATGAAGAAGTGGGGACTCAACGCTGTGCGTCTTCCCATAGGCTTCTGGGCATATGACAACAAAGGAACTCCGTACCAGATCGGAGCAGACTTCTACCTCGAGCGGATGATTGGCTGGTGCCGCGAGCTCGGTCTCTGGGTTTTGGTCGACTGCCACGGTTCGCCAGGCTCGCAGAACGGATTCGACAACAGTGGGCGTTCTGGAGACGCAAAGTGGCAGACTGGCGATAACCTCAACAGAAGCATCTCCGTTCTGGAGACGATGGCTAAGAAGTACGGTTCCAGGAAATACTCAGACGTGGTTTACGGCCTGCAACTGGTCAACGAGCCCATCTCGTGGAACGGGAACAAACTCCAAGTCACACAAGACTGGACCAAGAAAGCCTACCAGAAAGTGCGAGATGCCGCAGAGAACAAGGATCTCGTGATCGTCATGCACGATGGATTCATGACCCCTTCTAAGTGGGTCGATGTCGGCAAGAAGATCATCGGAGACCGTAACACTAGGACCACAGCAGGCTTCGCTGTCGACACTCACCTTTACCAGAACCAAGAACAGGAAGACAAGTCCCTGACACAAACCGAACACATCGCCAAAGCATGTAACTGGACAACCACGAAATTGCTACCACAGAACAATGGCAGCCTTCCCGTGCTCGTAGGCGAATTCAGTGCCGCGACCGATATATGCGCGAACCCGGATGGCAGCACAGTCGCTGGTTCGACATGTTCAACCGACGGCTGCCAATGCGCAAACAATGTCGACATCAAGTCGTGGAATCAGCCGCTCAAAGACGCAACCAGAAAGTTCTTCGAAGCAGAGCTGGAGGCTTTCGAGAAGGGAGCTCAAGGCTGGTTTATCTGGTCGTGGAAAGGCCCTGGAGGCTGGGGAATGGAGAACCTAGTTCAAGCAGGTATTGTGGGACAGGGTGTGAAGGACAGGAAGTTCAAAGGACAATGTAATTGATGCACTGTTTGGTGCGCCGAATGTGTCCGGTAGAACATAGTAGCCGAGCTGATGTGATGGCTTGCTATTCTCAGCTTGGCTGCGTCTTGCATATGTCGAGGACAAGCTCCTCGCCTGATACTAAATATATTGAAATATAGAGCAATAGATTACGAAGGCTGCAGTAGTCGATAATGCTTATCATGAAGCAGTACCAAGTACCAAAGGTTTCATCTCACCGCCCACCGCTCGTCTTACGCGGAGTGACAAGAATACAAAGGCGAGGCGCGTGATGGTAGCATGAAAGAGAAACACGGCTGCACACCCTCCCACCCTCCTCGAGGTCTTTCGACATGTTCGCACGTGCTAGACGCTCGACACGGGTGGTGTCGATGCAGCTGTCTGATTGGCCCGACACAGACGTAGAGCTGGTCGACCCCGTCTCCAAGAGGCATAGCCGCGGGAGCAGGGTGGGAGCTCCCGGGCATGTGACCCGGCCCACAATTACACCTCGTGACCTTCTCATCCGTCGTCCTGTCTTGATAGCGACGACGTCCTGCTGCTCTTTGACGCGTGGGAATGAAGGCAATCTTTCTTACTGACGCGCTGTGCGAAACGAAGACTGCTAAAATTGCGACGCTGGAATTCCGCGCTTTTACGAGAATCCAGGAATCACTTTTGATCTGAGATCAAGTCGCGATACCGAGCCGCGGACCAGACGACTCTCTTATCACAACGTGACTACAACGTGACCAGCACATCACCTGACCGCGAGCTTTACGAGAGAGCAATTCGAACCTCAGGTACGCTATATGGCTTTTCATTCACCACCATGTAACCATGTCGAGCCGTCGCATGCTCGCGACTGGCATGAGTGCTGCCTTGCGCTCTCGTCAACATCATGCGCCCGGTCGTCGCGCGCAAAGTCATGGTCGCTGTCGCGTTTACCGTATTACCTGTCGCCAGCATGCGCGCGCGTCTTTATCTACGCAGTGTATAGCTCTGCGAAAGAGGCAGCAAGCGCACAAGATATGCACATGGGCCTGTGGCCTTGGGTGTGCATGCCGCCAATCGCAATGCGCTGGCCAACCTGCCGCAGTCATGCGCGGCAGACAGCAAGCAACCACAACTGTTCTCCTCGTGACCCGACTCGGTTCTTCTGGTGTTCTTATGTATGATATTGAGATCCAATCGTGCTGATCGTTCGTTCATAGTCTGTTCTCGAGTTCTTCACAATCGACTCTGTACGATATTCGTCCACCCCCAAGCACCTACTGGGCTAAACATCCCAAGTCCATACTGTAACGCGTTGGACCATCACACCGACCGCAACAATGGCTGCCATGTCACCACAAAAACGCAAGAGGGACTCGCAGGATATCCCCGATATGCGTGCTGCGCCTGGAATGGACCCAGAGGACATGAACTTTGAGCAATACACAATGGCTACTGAGGATGATGGCCAGGACATTGACTTTGGCGGTCCTCCTTTGGCACCTCAATCGCACAACGAGGTTCCATTGATGCACGACACATCTCTCCAACAACCACAGCAGCCCCAACAGCAACAACAACCCGAGCAGCCAACCACAAATCACCAGAGATCACATTCGCAGAACCAAAGCGCCATACCAAGTGCCAGTGATACCGCTACTGCGGCGCTGGCACATCATTACACCATGAGTGTCCCGCAGCCAACAGAGAACACTTTCATGCACCAGCCCACGGAAGGTGGAGATCGCGTTTCGGCCACGCCAGTCGATCATACCCCAGTGCAGAGGTCTGCTAGTTTCGGTGATATGGAGGTAGCAGGTCCTAACGGCGATGCTTCCTCGCCTACGGGTGCCCAAGCTACTCCTGGTGGTAGTAAGCCTACTGTAGGGTCTGACGAATGGCACAAAGTCCGCAGAGACAATCACAAAGAAGGTGAGATTTATTCTGCTATTCAGACTTCTTAATCAGAATAAAAGCTGACATTCCTGCTTCAGTCGAACGTCGTCGCCGCGAGACCATCAACGAAGGCATCAACGAAATCGCAAAAATCGTTCCCGGCTGCGAGAAGAATAAAGGAAGCATTCTCGCTCGTGCCGTCCAGTTCATCACACAGCTCAAAGACAACGAAACCCAAAACATCGAAAAGTGGACACTCGAAAAGCTGCTCACCGAACAAGCCATCTCGGAGCTCAGTGCGAGCTGCGACAAGCTTAAGAACGAGTGCCAGCGCGCATGGGCTGAGTGCGAGCAATGGAAGAAAGCCGCGCAGAAAGCCGGCGTCACATCTGTTGACTCTGTCGAAGGCGATGCAAAAGCCGCTACGGGCGAGGATGCCGAGTAGTACTCTGTTCTCACCAAGTATCGGCAAGAGTTGGCAAAGATGTCCAGTCCTGCTTTCGACTGAGCTGGGTTTCTAATGTTCTTTTTGGCGTGTTTGGAGGGACTCGCCTTTCGATGTGCCTGTGTTTTTTTTTTCCTTCTTAATTATTTGCTCGTACTTTTGGCACATGACGACTGGACGGACACAGGACGGTTTTCAGCAAGAGTAGTAGACCAATGAGGTTATTTTTGTTTTCTTCCTCCTTTACATTCATGTGAGCAAGTAATAGCCAGGCTATACGGTGTTGGTTGGCCCGACTGTTCATAGGTTCTTTCTTTTCAGTTCTCTTCGTAGCTAGCTACTTCTCATGAGATCATGCAAACTTTTCGACCATCCTTATCTTTTGGCCGTATCTATGTGCGATTCCGGCAGCATATCCTGCACACAAGTGGACATGGTATATCTGCTCCGATTCGCGACCCTTCTCATCCTTTCGTTCGCCACTTTGCTATTACACGGCGGCATGCACAATCTACCACTCCTCGCCTTCTGCGCTCCACCACTGCGCACACCAGCCTAACGCCGCGCTTAATGCTGGTAGTAGAAAGACCCATGAGAGAAAAGAGAAAAGAGACCCGTCGAAAATTTCTTGCTTCCAAAAAATCCGTGAATCCAGATCTAGTAGAAAGATTCGACCATAGCCTCCTTGTGAGTGGTGTTGATGGCGCCGGGAGCCATGCCCTCGCCAAGCTTGAAGACGGACTCCATAACGCTCAGCTCGGTCGCGGTGGTGTCGAGACCGGTCACGGCCATCCAGTCGTTGACGACCATGCCGGCGCCGACGACGGGGCTACCACGGTTCACACTGCCGGCCACAAGAGGCACTTGGAGCAGAGAGCTCAACTCATCCTGGTCCTGAATGCTGGTCTTAGGGTGCACAATGCCACCCTGGTTGCTCAAGCTCATGTAGCTGCCAGTAAGCACGTTGTCCGCAATGGTCTGTCTGAAGACTTCGACGCCCAGCACGTCGGCGATGATCTCTTCCGATTCGCGCTCGAGATCCGGGTGCACGAGGGCGACGTGGTCGTTGGCGCAAATGACGTTGCCAAGGGCGGAGAGGCGCTCTTCGATGCGCTGGATCTTTACACTGTCCGGGATGCTGTTTCGCAGGTGTTGCAGTTCCTGGTCGGAGGTCGAGGTGGGGACGAGCAGGCCTTTGCGGTTACCGGCGGTCAGGCGGCCGACGATGCGTGTGCCGGCGATGGTGGTGTGGCAGATGGGAATGACATCTTGGAGCTCGGCTTCGAAGACACTGTGGGAGAGGAAAGTTAGCTGGGCGACATCTGCTGGCGCATGCGCGCCCGATAGTTGTGGTTTGCATGCTTCCTTACCTGTAGAAGTTCTCTGAGGCGCCGACGGCGACGAGGGCGTAGGAGTTGGTGAGGGTAGCGAAGACACCGACCCTGGAAGCGCAATTGCGGTCAGTACCTTATACAGTTTCTTTCCAAAGAACCTCGATGAAGGCGGGGCAAAGCGCTTACTCGTTGGAGTTTTCGAATGCTGCGCGGACAGCCATGATTGATGTGTTGTGGGTGCTGTTGGCGAGTTGGTCGAGTATGTTGGTGGTGGTAGTATTACTTGTTGGTAGTATTAATGTAGTCGGAGCTGTGGTGCGGTGCGGTGGTGCTTGAGCGGCCTTCGAGTCGGGATCGCCGTGGGTTGGTGGAGGTTTTGTACCAGGAATTGCGTCACGGAATTCTCACTCGCTGCCGTCTCAGTTTGGCTAGCACCGACCCTGGCTGAGATGTGACTCGAACTACTAGGCCATATTGCCAATGCACTACAACGGATGAGCCTTTATCACTCATCACGCGTTTGTCACAGTGGCGATGGTGTTTGATGGTGAATTACTTGATAAACATCACTAAGAGTGCCTTCTGCAAATTGCTCATATCACAACTCCTGTGTCGTTTTCTGCTCATTGTACCCAAGTATGGTCTTTCCAGTCAATATACGCCCCAGCAGACACCTCTTACTGTTGATCTTAAGATGGAAACACAAATCTATTGTTCCTTCCTACAAATTTTCTCTAATGTAGGTTGGATGCCAATCGAATTGTGACATATCGACGACTTGTGTTTAGCTGGCAAGCTGCACTTGTCTCAGCCTTTAACAAAGCACCTGTACTATGGTACCTTGACAGTTTGTGATGCCTTCACACTACTTGGAATCGGTATGCAAATGCTCCTTCTTGGTTGATGTGCACGGCTCCTTCCTCATAGAATGAAGTGATTTCACTTCAACATCCGAATTGGTCTAGTGGCTAGGATTTGTCGCTCTCAATCATCGGACAGATGATCAGTTCCGACAAGGCCGGGGTTCAATTCCCCGATTCGGAATATCCTTTTGCCAATCGTTTGGCTCCTGGCGTTTCTTTTCACAAAGTATGTAGTGAAGAAGCGTAGTTTTGCTCGTTTGAATGCAAGTGCAAGTTTCATGATAAATTCAAGCCAATGTCCATAGTGAGAAAGGGAATAGAAAGATAAATCCACGCCAGCTTGACAAAACGTGTTTAATAATGATGATGCCAGGTTACCGAGGTAGAACGCCAGACCAAGGAACACTTTCAAAAGCCGGCTTTTGGAGTGATTTCCAGAATAACGTCGACGTGTGTCGAACCATGTGCTTCTCTTGATCTCACCTAACATTACACCCTCGTGAGAAATGTTTCTACTACTTCAATCTGTGAAGGGCTATGCTACGAGTCAAAACTATCGATCCGTCCCACAGCTGCTTAGTCGATTTGATCAACATGGCCGAGCGTGCTTAGGCCTCCTTCAGATCAAACACGACCTATCAATCGAGTAGTATCAATTGCTCAGTTGATACTGAACTTCCGAGCCTTTTTGCCTCAGTGCTAGCGGCATGTTGCACTTTCTATACTAGCACGAGCCGCCAAACCTCATCAAGCAGGTCTTGTGGTCTAGTGGTTACGATTCTCGCTTAGGGTTGACAGCAGTAATCAATTGCGAGAGGTCCCCGGTTCGAGTCCGGGCAAGACCCTGTTCTTTTGCCTTTTGCATGGTTGTAGGATCGTTGGGTTGGTGGTGGTGGTGATGGTTCTTTTGCCCAGGTTGTGGCGGGTGTGAAAGCGTCGAATGCGTCGGCGGCAGCACGCAGGGAACTCTGCGTCAGGAACATCCAGACAAGACTCTTCATTGTTCCTTTACTTCTTCTGACCAGATATAGATCAATGGTGGTCGTCTTTTGTGTGTCGTTGGAAGAGCAATTGTCCTTCTTTTCACAGAACGTGTGTAGACCGACATTGGCACGGTCATTGCGAGCATTCTGATCTAAGAGATCGACAGTCTCCGGAAGGAGGAGCGTATCTCGTTATTGGCTCAAGAAGTCGACTGCAGTGGAATATGATTGCATAGCGCAACCTACTGTTACTTGAAATCCGAGCAAATGCGCTATGTAGGTCGATTCGCGAACATTTTGATCGCTCGCTGCTATCGTCAGCTGTCATGTCTGCAATGCTCACATGTCTGCGGTCTCCAATCTGGTATACAAACTTGTGTCACACCGGACGAAGGTGTATTCCGATTTGGTGTTGCTAGGGTTGTGGACGTCGAAAAATGTTTGGTCTTTCGTCACTTGACAACGATCTCCAACACTCATGGCGTGATTCTATGATTATATCTGGTCCGAAGTGAGCTATACCGATAATCAGAGATATGTTGAAGCCTTTTGTGGTCCAATAAACCTGGTTTATCTGGGTTTTTAGCTTTTGTTAGTTCACTCGAAGCGGAGCGAGAAGAAACGACTACGAAGAGAATAGTCTTCATTGTGCACAAAACCACATTCGCCGTAACATGACGTGCAACGAAAGCAGATGTATAGACCGTGGGAACATTGCTCCTGACCACGGGCCACGATGAATACAGCGACGGCAGCATCTTCCACCAATCGGGAGCAACAGAATCTACAATCGAGCGGAGCCTTGAAGATGACTTATGCCGTGCACTGTGAAGAAGTGCCTCACATCGAAGTGCCTGCAATTTGTCACAGCGCAGCGAGATGTAACAGCCATGATCGTTTTAATGGCTCCGCTCGTCTGCGAAAAGCGTCTCACAGAAAACAGCAATTTGTCCGGAACGTATGAATTCATTGATCATCTCCCATCTGTCTTCTAAAGCGAGTGTAACGTCGGCATGCCGTCGCATGCCAGACCTGCCAGCAAAACCACTCATTGAACAAAAGAGACACCCTTGCTCTCCAACCATCGTCTCAATATCCGCGAGTCCACAGTGAGTGACAGTAACGCATCACATCAGTCTTGCGTCGAGCACACTAGAGGCCAAGAATGGAAAGCAGGTCGACGTTGACCGTGTTTCCGTTGAGGATGTTCACGCAAGTCAGGATGTTCTGAACAATTTCGCATCAGTACAGAACGAGATCGATCGTTCGGAGGGACAGGAAAAATGTTTGCAACTTACGATCAGACCACCGGTGGCGCAGGTGTACTTCTCAGAGGGCTTGGCGCCTTCCCAGCCGTACTTCCACTTGCCGTCGTGGTGCTGGCATTGAATGCCTCCGGAAGTGCGAGCCTCCAAATCTCCAGTGGGTGCTGCAGCGGCGCTGGCGACGGTGGCGGCGACGAGGAAGAGCTTGGAGAATTGCATGTTTGCTTCAATGGATGGTTGGAAATGTGGTTTGCTTGGAGCTGATGATGTAGTTGAATGTGATGAAGAGATGAGGCAAAGAGGAGGATTCCTCTCGGCCTTTTATATCTCGTTCTGAGGACGATCTCGTCGTAGAACTGCTATTCTGGATCGAACTTTTGGCAAAAGGAATTATGGCTGTGACCTATGACTGAGCAGTATGAGGTCGAGAAGGCGAAATCCATGTCGGACGTTCGTAGATGGCGCCTGTACTACTGCGCGATCAATCACCAAGCCGTCTCCAACATCGCCTCCTCCGACCTGTGGCGTGGAGTAGTGAAGTGGCTGGCTGAGCCTTCCAAGGCCTTGTGACCGCCGTGAGCCAATGGAGTGAATCATTCTTGAACCGATTTCGAAGAGATACATCATGTGCTGCAAGCCTTGGACCACGCTGCGGTCTTTCTGCTGGAGGACACTATGCAACGACGGGACAATACGACAATGCTAATGCAGCTTGTCTACAAACCTTGCCATGGAGCGGGCTGGTCTTGCCTCCCCATTCAGTGTGCACGGGTGTCAGAAAAACAATATATCCAAGCTTGAGATGTGAATGCAGCCTGGACATCGACACCCACGCCGCGTTGGAAGGTGGCCAATTGGCAAGCCACCACACAAGACTGCCCAAAGGAGTATCTGTACTGGCCGTTTTTAGAAGTCTTACTGTATGTGGGTGTTCTGTAGCTAACCATGCTAGGAGTGCGATCCACAAAACCCGGCATCGAATGCATCAGGATGCGCAGAGATGGACACAATCCACTTCAGACTAAAAACTGTATGATGGCGAGGCGTTCAACTGCAAGACCTTTTGCAGCTGAACTCGCTTGATGCTATGGATTTGTATTAGTGTGCTCCTGGAACAAGGCTTCTCAATGATGAGGCACTCAACTTTTCGCTTATGCGCCCTGTCGATCACTACCTGGCAGTTTGAATGTTATTTCTCCGCTTCTTGTTATAGCTCGTTACAGTCGGTAGATGTGCCCGTGGCAAGCCTGGCTGCCTATAGCGCCGGGTGTGAAGCGAAGTGAAGAGCTGTAAGTCACCAACCTGCCGATTTCATTGCCATCTCATTGGAGATGTGGTGGACATCTCCGACAACTTGCTCAACCTGCTGCGGAGCATGTACAGAGCCACAGAAAGCGGTTACGTGTTGGCGGTGACTTTACATGCGCGACTAGTCGATGTGCGGCAAGGAGGTATGCAGCCTGCTCGGTACCAAGCTTGCCTTGCAGAAGCGTCGGGCCGGGTGATCCGTACCTTAGCACAAAGTCGAAGGATGAAGTGCTGTTAAATGGAAGTACCGATATGTTTGACGCCACAGGCGCCTCGCCACCATGCGAAATAACGTCGATCGGCCGGCGATTCCTCATGGATCAAGCCATGACTACTGTAGATCCTCAAGTACCATCCTCTGTGACAAGTCGCTGACACTGCGAGCAATACCATACAGCAGACGTCTCTCAGGGATCGTCCAAGCTGTACAAAGAGGAAGTACCAGAGATGTGGATAAGGTGCGGTATTCGACGTCGATCGCCCGGCGTTTGCAGTGCCAGCATTCACGTAGAGTTGGGTCGGCCCATCGATCGAATGCATGCAGGCATGCACAGTCGATGTGCGCATATGCTAGACTTGCTTCGGAGTAGGCGACGAGAGTAGCACGGTGGTCGAACCCATGTTAGTCCCGTTCAATGTTCGCCGCTGTCGTGGTCCCAGACCGCGTTCTCAGTACGATGCTATTTCGACATCCGTCACGTTCATGGGTCTAGCAGGACAATTTCGTTCTGAAGCAGCCATATGCTTGGGAAATGGACTTCGGTGTCATGCCGGTACAGAGTGATGCCACAAGTACAGACTCAAGGGACGTCGAAGCGACTGCATGTCACGCACCGATACCTTTCCTAACTCAGCCTGTCAATTCCTATTCGAGCAGGAGACGGCTGGGCACAGCTTGTTATGGTATAGTCGACGGCTAACGGCACGATTCGGCGCGGGTCCGTGATGATCCTTGGCTGTGACGATCTGCTTGATGCGCGGGGAAACATGGTCCTTTCGTGTTCGAGACGCCTCTTGAGACCCAGTGGACCTGAGCTCGCACTCGGTACCATGTTCTCGGGAGCGGCCTTGCCTCGTCTATTCTGCGGAGTATGCGATAGCGTGACCAGGGAAGGCAGGATCTCCAACGGGATTGATGCTGGAGGTATCCCACTGGCAAGATGTATCTCTGCAACGCTGCTGCAAGCCAACATTGAACAGACGCGGCAGGTTATTGTGATCCAGTCTCTTGACCGTTCCCAAGACTTCGGGCAAACAAGCCACTGTGTCCGCTGTCAACTCAAATGTTGACTCGAGCGCGTACGTTTGGACAACTAGAGGAGTGTCGCAAAGTGCCGGGGTTTACAGAAGTGCACCAATAGGAAACTCCCCATGGCAGAGGCATGAGCAAGGGAAACAATCCATGCAATAAGCTGCAACGGATCTGGCAGTCCAAGCCTGATGGATCCAGAAATTGTATGTGAACGAGACCAAGCTGCTCAACCTGATGATTCTCAAATCTAGTAACGCGTGTTCCTCAACAACATCTCGACATTCGGCCGCATGGTGAGCATTGGAGGAAGGCTGGCTCAACATCGCCGGAATTCATCCTCTTCGGCTGGATTATATCATTTACACTTCGTTATGTTTATTCGTCCTCACTACTCTCCGCGTCCTCGCGCTGCCTCTTCTCGAGAATCTCTTTCCAATCACGCGCGAACTCACGTAGTCCGTCTCCACTAGCACTCGCATCGACAACATCCTTAGGCATTTTGTGCGCGCTGTATTGTGGAGTGCTGAAACTGTACGCTTCAGGATCGTTCTTCCTGACCAAGCGGAATTCCGGTCTCCAGAATTCTTCGTCCACGTCAGACTCGCTGTCGGAGTTGTCTTCTCCGCTGTGATCATCCTGCTTGTCGCCCTCTGCAATCATCACGGGTGCTTGATCTGCGCTGACTTCGCCGCCAGCTGCAGTTCCGAATCGAATTGGTATCCTCACGGTTTCCTCTTCTGGCTGCTCAGGTGGCTCATCCATGGTCAACAGTTCCAACCAGCTAAACAGTAAAGGATCCGTCCGTGGTGCCCAAGGGTTGATATCCACCAGCCAGACACGCTCGTAAGGATTCGGCACATAGACGTCGAACACAAAGTCTCTGTCCGGGAATGTGTCTCGCAGTCTCACGTCAAAGAATTCCTGAATCTTCGATTGCAAGCGATCTTGCAAATCCTCCAGAAAGTCGAAGTGATTCAGGTCGCGTTGAGTGATTCCGATGAGCTTGCGGTTTCGTACAAAGCATCTGAACTCCACAGAAGGATTCATCTCAAACGCTTTTCGCAGCACCAAGTGATAGGGTATCGTGGCTGTTGTCAAGTCTTTCTCAGGACCATCGCCGTCCACTGTGTCATCGAAGGCGTGCTCCAGATCGTGTGTAACAAAGTCCGAGCTCTTCAGCAGCAGATAAATGTCGTTGGGTGTTCGACAGTCCATACTATTGGCGTTCATCCACGTCGCATCCTTGGGCGATGACCAATTCAACTTCGGCATCACCCTGCCGCCCAAAGTCTCGATAGTGTCTTGCACCGCGGTGTGAATATTCCTCCACCCAGCCGCAACATCCTCCTGCTCATCGTCCGACTCCCGCTCGGTTTCATCTGAAGCTGAAAAAATCCCGCTATCTTCTGACCACTCCGGCTCAGCATTTGGCTCGTCGTCGTCTGGGAGGATGATGCCGTCGGCGCGAAGGTAGTCGAGAAATGGTTTGTTGAGAGGTATGAGGCGAGCTTTCGGTGTGATTGTGCGATATCTTAGAGTTTGTCAGTATTGCCGCACTTGCATATGACTTTCAAATAGTGTCGCGTACTTGGGATGCCACGAGTGGTATGAGCAGTTCATGATGTGCGCCTTCGTTATGGGCGGGAAGGGCAATGTGGCGATGCCGCCATCGGTGGGTTCAGTCATTTCTTCCTGGACTGCTGCAGGCATTGTCTACTGTCTTTCGAGATTATATCGAGTGTGAGGTAGTCGTAGGCGGGACTGTCAAAAATCCAAGATGGTAGTGACGCATCTCCGCGAAAGCTTGCCTCGGCGGGGTTCGATAATCGATACGATAAGGAATTTCTGTAAGCGGCGATAAACGTAGACTGCCTTATCTTAACGCCGTTCGGAATAACCATGCCCATGCCCATGCCCATGCTCATGCTCATGCTCATTCTCATTCTCATTTCGAAGGAACAAGTGATAGTGCAATCATCTGGAATTTAGCCTCGACGGGCTGAACGACTTTTGTCTTTACATGGTATGTGACCTCGCCTCGCTACTCTCTCTGGCGACTGAACGTCCCTGGTATCATAATCCTGCCTCCCTCCAGAATCCATCGTGTCAATTCGTTGGTGTGTCCACACGCAGTCGTCTATACCCCACTTAAGCAGCCATAACGCTCTGCAGCGCCGCTCTGCCCTGATCGTCAAGTTTCTCCTGCACGAATTGGCCAACACGACCATTGTGCCTCTTGTCGGCTTCACGCAAGTACTGGCCGACCCAAGCCTTGACATCAGTCACCTCTGGCAGAGGATCGAGTGCAGGACGCTTGCAGGTGTTGAGAGCGGTGAAAGCTGCACCGAAGCCGAGCTCGTCGACATCGCGGTCCTCGATGACGTCGTCGTGAACTTGAGGAAGGGGAGGGTTGATCAGGAGCTTGAGGAGGGCTTCGCAGGTGATGGTCCATCCACGCTTTGCGTAACGCTCGACGAAGGCCTGGCTGTCACCCAAGGTGCGAGTAAGCGCAACGACTGCAGTTTTGCGGTCGGTGGCTCTTGTCAGCCTCTGGGTTTCCGGGAGAATGATGGTGGTGTAGATGGGAGTGAAGACATTGGCCTGCACTTGATCGGCGACCGAGATGAAGAAGTCAGGGCCGAGACCCTTATCTTGCAGCGCAGCGACGAGGTAGTAGAATCTGACGAAGCGGAGCTTGAAGTTCTCTGTGGGTGAACCAGACAGGCGTGTGAGCATGAGTTGCAGCATTGGCTGCCAGTAGTTCTGGAGTGCTGCGGCAGGGAAAGTGGCGACGACAGCCTCAATGATGTCCATGGCATTGCCCTCGTTAGCCTTAGTACCCACAAGCTTTTGGAAGATCACAAGGATCGCCTCAGTCTGGTTGGCTGCAGCAATCTGCTCGGCACCCTTCTGGAGCATGACGACCAGAAGCATCTTCAGAGCGGGCACATTACCCTTGACATCCCACATATTAGGTGAGAGGATGGGCTGGACCAGGGCCTGGAAGTTGCTGGAGAGGACAGGCGAAGGGTTTGTGGCTGCCATAGATGCGTAGAGCTGGAAGATGTATGGTGTGAACTCATCCACCTGTCCTTGCAAAACATCCATGAACGGTGTGAAGAGGCTGGCTTCGAGCTTCTCAGACTGGGTAGGTCCAGCATAGCGGATCAATGCGCCAAGGGACTCGAAATGGTAGTAGCAGAATCCAGGGTTCGATGGGTTGTGACGAATGACCTTTGTGATGTTGACAAGGTTGGTGATCACCAAGTCGGCGACTGGGACAACACCATCTTTAATGACGATAAGCACACGCATGACGCACTTCATCAAGAACTCGTTTTCTTGCACCTTCTCGGGCTTCGTGTCTTTGGTGATGAGCGCGAAGAGGTGCTGAAGTAGGTCTTTCGCCAATGGGACAATAGTCTCTCGGGGAATAATTGGCTTCTTCGCATCGTCAGTGAGGTAAAGCGCGCGATCAACGGCGATAGCGGCGTATGTGTACACAACGTAGTTGTCCGAGTTCAGGTGCTGCACAAGCAAGGGGAAGGCACCTTGCCACTGTTGAGCAGAAAGAATGCTGCGGAAGATGTAGAGATACTTGACGGCGTCCACCTTCAAGAGTGTGGGTGCGTCGGCAGTAGTGAGATCCTCTGCGACGTGCTTTTGGAAGAAGTCGAGGACGTCGACGTTGGGGTTGACGCTCAACACACCCTTCGCAGCGGTGGCGACACCCTTCGCCGCGATCGACGAGAATAGGTGCACAGCAGTGTCCTTTGCCTTCCAGTTACCTTTCCGGTCCTTTGCGTACTCGCCCAGGAAGTGTTCAACGTAGCGTAACACTACAGTCGTGACCTGCTGCTCGAACTGCTCCATGAGCTTCTTCAAGAAGTTGGTGGCTGACCGTCTGCGAGTGTCCTCATCAGAGCCTTCCAGATCCCTCCTGATAAATTCAATAGGCTCATCCTCGAAAAGCTCGATGTCCGACTCGCGAAGCGACAGGTTGGGAATGACAACCTTCTCGGTGACCTGGCCTAGTACGTCTGCGTTGTTGAAGTTCTGAGCGTGTGTAGAGATTCCTGATACTGTGGTCAAGAATTCAAGCGCTCTGGCAACCACGGTATCGTACTTGGTCTCCGGTCCAATGTTAGTCAACATCGTCCACGAAGTGTTGACAAATTGTCCCAGGTGTGCACCAAACGCATCTTCGTACTTCTTTGTGTACAGGATCAGAACCCTGAAAATGTCTGCTCTTATCTCCTCCAGGATGCCAGCCTCATCATCGTCGTCTGTCTGTGCGGCCTTGTTGTCATACGTGAGATATTTGTGGAGCAAATTGGCGACGGTAGAGATGTTGTCCTCAAATTGAGGAGGCAAGTCCTGTGCCGAGAGATCGTAAAGAAGCTTGATCACGAGATCGAGAGTGCCCAGGTGCTCCTTGAGTACTGGTGCGTTCGACTCGTTTGCTGTGATGACCTGGTCCTCATTTGCCCATAATTGCAAGAAGGGCTCGCCAAATCTTGACAATACGTGGTTGATCTCGGTGTATAGCTCATCCGATCGGTAGAGCGGCTCCCACTTCTTGAAGACCGAGTGCGCCACCTTCAGCACACCGTTGTTTGTTGCGGCGTTATCTGGTGTCAAACGTGAGACAAGGTCATCGACGAGGGTGTCCCAGTTCTGATAGAAGTCGCTGTCGGCGATCACGCTGATGGCGTCACCGAGCTGTGCCTGGAGTGTCGAAGGCACCTTGACCATGAGGCCAATGAGCTCGCTCTTGATCGTTGCCACCTCATCGCGGGGAAGTTTGTGGTTTCCATCCTCGTCCTGATAAACTGTTAGCCAAAGCGACCCCACCATTTGGTATGCCAACCACTTACCACCCAGTTCCTGCGGATGAAATTCTTGAAGAAGAGAGCGGCGGCTAACCTTGTCGCTTGAGGGAAGCTATCTGTGTTGACGATCTGGAGGAGGGCGAGAGAGAAGCCAGGGCTGGCCTCCTGTGCTTTGAGAGTCTGCTCGGCTGCAGAGAGTTAGTATTGATAGAAGGAGGACATGTGAGCAGCACTCACCGTGTCTGCTCTGCTGCGGGTCAAGACTGGCCTGCAGTTGGCCTGCAATTGCCTGGAGGTCGGCGGCCATGGCTGTGTATGAGAGAGTGGGAGGGGTTGGTGGGGAGGTGAATGTAGGTGGGAGTGGTAAGACAGCGGGCTGCTCTGCTACTTTTCGAGCTGGCAAAGCGGCGGTAAACAGAAAGCTACGACGTTTCTCGGTGGTGATGGATGAGGCTCCGCGTGGGGCAGCCGGCGCGCTCTCTCTTCGCGCGCCAGCAGCGTGGAAGGTCAGGGTCTACGTAAAGTGACGCCGCCTGACACTGCCCTACGAGGCGATACGCTGGTGTATACCAGTCCATACCGTATTACCTACCGCTTCACCTGTCCACCTTTCTATCGCATTCTCCACGGCGTTCTGTTATATTCTTATCGCTTCGCCTTGCTTCAGATCACTTGGTCTAATCAATCCTATCGCTTTACCATTCCCCTTCTTTGTCGACCGCCACATCCGTCTCTCTGCCTATTCCCAGCTAAGACACATTACCAAGCAGTCGTCGCCGCCTGATACCCACGCTTTCGCCACATCTATGTATTAATACCACGCCCTGTTTGTTCAGCGTAGCACCCTCACGCCACCGCCATGGCAGCCTCAAGCAACTATGCCCGTCTGCGGGAGCAGACTATGGGCTCACAATTCGACGAGGAGGCTGTCACCGTCAACACCCGCGCCTTGATCGACAAAGTACTCGCGCGATATTCTGGAGAATGGACGACCCTACGAGAACTAATACAAAACGCTGCAGATGCGCAGGCAACGAGAGTCACAATCCGCTTCGAGACCAACCCCTCAGCATCTGTGCCTCTCCCACAATCACAGAACCAGTCAGATCACATCAAACATGTATTGCTACACAACACTCTAAAGACGCTCATGGTCAGCAACAACGGAGAGACGTTTGCGGAAACAGATTGGCAACGATTGAAGAGGATTGCAGAAGGAAATCCGGATGAAACAAAGATTGGTGCATTTGGTGTAGGCTTTTACTCTGTCTTTGCGGACTGCGAGTCGCCTTTCGTAAGCTCAGGAAACCAGAACATGGCGTTCTACTGGAAGAAAGACAGCTTGTTTACTAGACGAGGGAAACTACCAGAGGAACAGGCCTCCAAGGATACCACTTTCCTGCTGGACTATCGGAGCTCTTCAACACCTGTGCCACAGCTGCTGAGCTTGTGTCAGTTTCTGGCCACCAGCTTGACATTTGTTGGACTGGAGGTCATCGAACTGTACCTGGACGACTGGAATGTCCTGAAGCTGACCAAAAAGATGGCGCCTGGTGCGAATATCAGTCTTCCAAAAGACGTCAATCCTAAGACAAGAGATGGCTTGATGAAGATTACTGGTGTGGAGTATCAAAACGCACAAATCGATGCACAGTGGATGAACGTGGTCAGTTGGAACCGACAACTGCAAGTCGCAGCCAGTGTCACCGCACAACAAGCGCAAGCGGAGACCGGTGGGTCATTGCGAAGCTGGTTCAGCAAGATCGCTGGTGGTGTCAATACTGTGAATTCTGCGGCCAAGAAGGCACAAAAAGAGGAAGAAGCATTGCAGCTTGCGATTGCGGAGGACCTTACTGGTTATAGCAACGCTACAGTATTCCTTCGCATCAGCACTGTCAACGTACAAACGTATGTCGGCAAATCGTTGGCTCAAGAGCTTGAACGCGCAACAAAAAAGCCACCACCCAAGCATACGCGCATTGCCATCCTCACATCATCGTATGACGAGACGTCTGCTTCTCTATCGACGATATCTGGGGCAGGGTCCAAGAGAGCCAGCGATATATTTGCTGCGGTGCTGCCTACCAAGAATGGCAAAATCTTCATCGGTTTCCCTACCGCTCAGACAACGGGCTTGCTCGCTCATATTTCTGCTCCGTCTGTGATCCCCACCGTCGAGCGTGAGAATATCGACCTCAATGCCCGTTACGTACGTGACTGGAATATAGAGATGTTGAGAGTTGCAGGCATCGCCTGCAGAGTTGCCTACACTGGTGCGATGGCTGAGCTCAAAGCCAAGCTTGATCGTGCTGTAAGTGTCAACGGTACCAAGGGCGTCACAAAAGAGGACGTAGCTGCAGTCATGCCTTCTGCCATTCACGCCTTCAAACAATACAACTACGAGGAGTCCACCCCGTCTTCCCGTGTTGGTCAATACATCGAAGAAGCGTTCTGGATGTGCAACCAGAAAGCTTCGATCGATATCCTCAGCACGCGAGGTGTTCTGCCCAGCCAGCAAGTCCGCGTGGCTACAGAGGATCTCAGCTTCGTCGACGGCATTCCTGTTGTGCCAGAGGAATTGATGAACAACGCACTAGACTTCATCACAAAGCTCAGAGAGTACGGGCTGTTGTCAGACATTACTACAAGCGACATCAAACGCGAGCTCGAAGCTCAAGCGCTCACAGAGAAACAGGTTGTGGAGCTCATCAAATGGGCTTGCAATAAGACCAGCCGGCAAGAAATGGATGCTGCAGTGGTGCAAAGCTTGTTCGATGGCACTGTTGCGGGTATCGACGAAGAGTTTGTTAATGTCTCGTCGAGCCCAGTGATCCAGCTTGGTCAAATTCGAAGCTTCGTCAACACTTCTAAGATACCTGCCGAGCTTCCGTCGCCTCCACAGACCATGCCATTCCGACTTACAAAGGGTCTAACCCCAAGTCAATTATCATCAATCGGATGGGAGGAGCTACAGATCGTGCCGTGGCTACGCTGGATTATTGACAGCAAGGGTCAAGGGTTTGGAGCTAGCCAAAGCATGGAAACAACCCCTGCTGTCGCTTCACAGGTCCTGCCTGTCATCTCAAAAGCATGGGACACTCTAAGCCAGAGCTCAAAGCAGACTGTGACTGAGCTTCTGGTTCCAAGGACGGTCATCCCTACCAAGCTTGGTTTGCGCAAGCCGCCGCAGTCGTATTTTGCCAGTGTCAAGCTTTTTGACGATCTTCCCACAATCACCGGCCTACAAGGTGTCAAGGAGAAGTTCTTGGGCACATTGGGTGTTCGCAAAACGATTGAGCTTACTGTCGTGTTCGATCGTTTGATGGCGAAATCCATCACCGGTGTCGCAGCGGAAGAGGGCAAGTGGAGCCACGTTGATCTCGTGAAGTATCTGATCAGTGTTAAGGACGACATTCCAAACGAGGATATTAAGAGACTTCGTGATACGCCGATATGTCCAGCCGAGCCTGTTTCGGGTGACCAGGTCGACAAAGGCAAGCTGTATCGCCTGGCAGACTTGTTCGAGCCGAACGATGAAATTCGCCGTCTTGGTCTACCGATCTTGCAGTGGCCTGGACAATGGAAACCCTCGAGCCCCGAAGGACGTTTCCTCCGACAACTGGGCTTGATGCCATTCCCCGACGTACCTGTCCTCGTCGGCATCCTGAACAGAGCGCCTACGAACAGCGATCTGCAGAATGCTGCTCTCAAGTATCTCATTATGAACAACTTCCACAATGGGTACAACAGATATCCGATGCCTACAATCGACAAAGCTTTCTTGCCGGTGCAGTCTTTCCCTGGCGAAAGCAACAACATGATTGCCAAGCCTGTGCAATGTTACGCAAACCCCAAGGCCGCAGTACTGAAGTTTAGGATTCTGAGGGCTGACCTGATACCTCATCATGCTATCTTTGGTGTAGCGATGGACCCACCAATAGATCTTTGCGCAGAGCGACTGATTAAAGCTCCGCCGCTCGATGTTGAACAGGCAAAGACGTTGTTTGGATACTTCGCCGACCGCCTTGCTGAGATCGGACCCTCAGGTCATCTTGCAGAGAAGCTGGGTAACGCACCGATTGTGCCAATAGTCCCGAAGAGGAGCGAAAAGATTTCCAGCGTGCGGTTTGTGTCTCCGCGTACCGTCTTCCTAGGCAATAGTGAGGTTTATGGTGACATTTTCGATTTTGTCGACTTTGGCCAGGAAGCTAATTCATTCCTGCTTCGTGTCGGATCGAAGCATGAGCCTGACGCTCGAGAGCTGGCATACATGCTGATTCGTCAGCCAAGTCGCTTACTGGACACACTTGGTGCAGACAAATACCTCCAGCTGCTCAGACGGGTGGCTGATTATGCACCAGGGCTCAAGAAAGACAAGTCCTTGTGGCAACAGCTTAGGAGTACGCCTTGCTTACTTGCTGTCAAGGAAGTGGTAAAGGCCAGCGAGAGCGAGAAGGTTCGCGATGGTGATGAGGAGGAGCTGATGATCAAAGAGTACTCTCTTACCACCGCGCCGAGCATGGTTATCGTTGATGACTTCCACACCTATCGACTGTTCCAGCCTAATTTGTTAGCTGCTCCTCAAGAAGAGACACTAGAGGCTTTCTATGCCGCACTTGATACGCCATACCTCAGCAAACTTGTCGACGACGATCAGCGCATGGGAGCTCAGCTCAACGACCAAACATTCGCTCACAGACTACAGAAATTGATTGTGGAACGTTGCCGACTCTTCCAGCACGACCACTCTGCCGACACAATCAGGCATGATGCAAAATGGCTGGAACAAAATATGACTGTCAAGGGAACAGAGTTCTTGCAGGTCACGCGCCGACTTAAGGGGTATAGGATGCAATTTGTCGAAAAGCGTACGGCTGCTCTTCATAGAGAGTCGAAGCGTGACGCTACGCTCTACGTCACTGCTCGATATGACCTTTACGAAGTCAGTCGTGCAATCATGAGTCTACTGCTCAAGCGCCCACGCCAGCAGGACTTTCTTGCTCTGGAGATCTTGATGGAAAGCGACCTTCGCAGACTGAAGACCAAGGGCTACAATGTTGATCGCATTCTCCGCCAGAAAGCTGAGGAGTCCCGGATCGCCGAAACTGAGAGGCTGAAGCGAGAGGGTGAGCAGAGAAAGATTGCTGAGGCCAATGCTCAAGCATCTCTAGGCACGCAGCCTGACGACCAGAGCATCACGAAGGGCATGGGTCAACTGCAACTTGATAACGGGAAGACTCCCGAGAAGAAGCCTAGCATGCCAGGGTCATTCTCCGATTCTCCTGAACAGCAGCTCACAAGACCAGAGTCTTCGATCAAGAAGCCGAGCAGTATCTTCAGCAATATCTCGCGCCAGCTTGGTTTCAACAGCACTCCAGACTCGCCTCAACATCAGCACATGAACAATATGTTGACGAACGGTCAAGGGAAAGGCCCTGGTTCAGAACTACCGCCACCCTACACTCAGAAACCAAGGCCGTCATCCAGCGCTCCTGGTCCTGGAGATGGGCAGGTATCGAGCCCTCAAGCTCTTCAGCATAACTTGCAGTCTGCGATCAAGGCTTCTCGAGCTTACAATGCCAACTCTCTCTTTTCGCGTCCAGAGACAAAGGAGATCAAGGAGTCTCCGACATATTGCGACAGCAAGCCGGGTCACGACCTCACATTCGCCGGCGATGTCGGTCAAGGCATGAAGTTCTTCCTTTCCCGTCACACTGCGGACCCGAACGTCTTCTTCAGTGAACACCAAGCTGCTATTGCTTCGTTCAACGTTCTTCTCACAAATTGTGCTGCGATCTTCGACCTACCAGTCTCAACTCTCAACATCTTCGCCGATCAGCAAGGCGGTACCATCGCTTTTAACCGCAACGGCAGCATATTCTGCAATCTGCGCTTCTTCGAGCAATTGCATGAAGGCAACATGAACACTCCGGAAGGTTTGGTGGAAGCCATGGCATACTGGTGGATCACACTGTGTCACGAGTTGGCGCACAACCTCGTCAGCGACCACGGCCCTCAGCACTCCTACTATACCGAGAGCTTCGCGCACCACTACTTTACGCGCATGGTTTGGTGGTCTACGAATAAGACTAATCTTGCCATTCGATAGAGTCGGGCGAGTATAGACATAGAGGATGTTGGAGATACTACGCGGTGGCCCACCGTTTCCCCTGTACCACGGAATATGGGAATTTTAAGGCGTTCATTGTCAAGGCGTAGTCTGAGGTCGAAAGCATCTGGGTCGTTACGGCGCAAGTCAGCGGCCTTGGGGTGGAAAGGCAAATGGAAGGGCATTTTCAGCGATTGGTGATTGTTTCGTACGCAAGGATTCTGGGATCATTACTGGGCTATTCTCCGCTTTTATACACCCGTTGAACTCTTTGATTATTCTGTACAATGAACTGATATGCTCCGCCGAGCAAAGTGACAGTTTCGCGGATCTTGGACCCTCGGTAAGCGGGTACATGATGTGATGCGAACAGCCGTATTGAGACACCGCCGAGACCGCTTCATTTTCACAATCATACATATAGTCCAATGCCAGCAGTAGCTCTCTCTCACTCTGCTTATTACATGACCTCGATATGGTAGCTGTCAAACATGGCGACCCAAACAATTATATTGAACGATCTGGTCGCCCCCAATGAGACGCAACAAGGACCTGATAAGCGACATCTGCCGAATCAGCAACACGAACAACCTCGAACAGGAGTCTTGCTTCCCGCAGACAGTGATGCGCGAGCCTCAACCACTCGAAACGATCAAATCACTCCGATTTTGACCGTCAACAATGCACGCACTATCGACGATCAGACGTCTCGTCTGCCCTTCGGCCGCCTAATGCTAGTCTACGCCTGCCTCGCAACAGCATATTTCACTTCTACTCTCGACATAAATGCTGTGGCGACCGCTCTGCCAGTGATTGGAAGTTCTCTTGGAGCAGGCACTACGATCACATGGGCCGGCACGGCTTACCTCATGGGCCAAGCAGCCTGCCAACCACTATACGGCAGACTCTCAGATGTCTTCGGCCGAAAGCCAGTCCTAATGACTTGTCTAATGTTCATCGTTCTCGGGGGAACTCTTTGCGGATTCGCGCAGACGCCAACCTGGTTGTACGTCTGCCGAGCTCTCAGCGGCGTAGGAGGCGGCGGCGTCAGCTCTGTGGTGCAGATTGTGGTTAGTGATTTGGTCAGCATGCGGGATCGGGGAAAGTATCAGGGTATCCTGAGTGTTGCGATCGGGCTTGGTTCTTGTACGGGTCCTTTCATTGCGGCTGAGATGTTGCGCAGAGGAGGCGAGGCTTGGAGGTGGATCTTTTGGGTGCCTCCGATCATGGCTGGTGCGAGCGTTGTGGCTATGTGGTTTTTGCTGCCGCTGAAACCGGTCACGGGAAGTTGGAAGGATAAGTTGAGGAAGATCGATTGGTTTGGTTTGGTGGTGGCTGTGACAGCGATGGTGTTTCTTCTGGTAAGTGCTGCACCACAATGTGTAATGATTTGAACTTGGACATGGCTGACAATGGTCTCAGCTACCGATCAACTCAGGCGGGTCAATGTGGCCTTGGAACAGCGCCATGGTCATATCAATGATCTGCATCGGTGCCGTCAGCTGGCTTTTGTTCTTCGTCGTCCAGAAGCGCCTGGCGAGAATCCCAATCATTCCGCTTCGGCTGTTCACTCAACGATCGACCTTGATCCTCTTCCTGCAAGCGCCATGCTACGACTTCGTCTGGCAAGTTGACTTGTATTTCTTACCTCTTTATCTGCAGGACGTCCGTGGTTACTCGCCGCTGCAAACAGCTACACTCTTGCTGCCTCTGCTTGTGACTCTCAGCGCAGCAGGCGCAGTCTCAGGCCCGTTGATGACAAAGTTCGCAAGATACGGGCCGGTGCTATGGCTAGGATTTGCCTTCTGGTTACTTGGAGTGGGCCTCAAGGTCAATTTTTCGCGCATAACGCCCGTATGGGCCGAGGTCGTAACTCTGATCATTGAAGGGATTGGTATCGGTTTTGTCCATCAACCAGGTAAGTCTCTCTCATTCGTATCTCGTTCTTGCGCTGACAGAAGAGCAGCCCTGGTCGCGCTCCAAGCACACTGTAAACCACAAGATCGCGCGGTGGCCACCTCGACGCGTAATTTGATGAGGATGCTGGGAGCTGTGACAGGCCTTGCGGTGAGCACGGCAGTGCAATATGCGGTCACGCAATCTGCGCTCCCTGGCGACAGCGACGCATTATCATCCGGCTTGAAGACATCAGATGCATTGACTGATGCCAAGATGAAAGGTGTTCGTGCTGTTTTCATCATCATGGTGCCTCTGATTGCGCTATGTGGTGTCAGCTGCTTCTTCGTTCCCAACATTATGTTGGAGGGCGATCAGAGGCAAGAAGTAGCGAGGGAAGAACAACGCCGCGACTGAGCTTGGTTATCGTATAGGGTCTGATGTAATGTGAGCTGATATATATACAGGTAGTACAAGCAAAGAGAGGAGTATGTTACAATGTTGCCTCGTTCCATCGTTTCCGTTCCAAAGATAAAATAAACGCACTTGGGTATAGTGTGCACTCAGCACATCCTCCTAGACCGATCCACAATCCTGATCCGTGATCCATCGGGCCTTTCCTCACACCAGGCCAAAGCAGGTAATTCTGGGACTTTCTTGCCACTGAAAGTGCCCAATAGCCAATCCGTCACGGTGACCACTCTTGTCTTGTCCCAGTTCCCGCCTTGCTCGGTATGTTCGATGGTGTGCTTCACAATACGGCCTTCCTCGTCAAACTCGAAGATAAAAATGCCACAGAACTCTTCGGCCTCGCCGTCCTGCGACTCGGCGTCTTTCGAGCCTGAGATGAAATTCTTGATTTTGTCCATAGGGTCCTTCGTGCGGATGCCAACGCCTCGATAGATTCCGCCTGTGCCATCGCGATGCTCCGTCTTGCCACATGTCTTCCACTTGACTATGAGTTTTTCTTCCCTGTTTGCGTGTGACACTGTGCTACCACCGTGGCGGACCATGCGTTCAGACATAATGGTGAGCTTGACATTGCCGACCAGCGGTATCCGTCCCCAGGCCACGGGAGCTGTCCATAGTGCGGCGATATATGCGATCCTGCCAGAAACTGTCGGGAGATGCGGATGGGTGGATGGGAAGAGGTGCAGGCTGATGCGCGGCGAGATGATGTCGGAAGGAAGAGGAGTTTGTAGGAGAGTCGGAAGATGCTCATGCAGTGTCTTGATCGCTGCTTACCATCAGTTCTCTGCCATGTTTGACACGGTGATGCTACCTACTCTTTCCTAGCTGCAATGTGCGCTCATCTGGTGGCTTGTGGTCGCCGCCGCCGCCCAGGTCCGGAGAGCTCCTGGGAGCGCCGCTGGAGAACCAGATCTCACGGTTGAGCTGGTCCAAGTCTTGCACGCGAGCGAAGCAGCGGCAATTGCGCAGGCAAGACGAAGGGTTGTTGCATTGCGCTGCAGAGGCTTTCGCAGCGTTTGCTATGGCGGTGCCATTGCTGGAGCGGAAGATGCGTGATGGCAAGAGCGTGCGCATCAGCCCAGGGCGCATCATATGGAGTCAAGAAGCATGGAGTCCCTTGGTTGTTGCAGGTACTGATAGCAGTCTTGGGTTTCAATTCATCGGAGTGCGAGAGTTGCTTGTATATTGGCAATGGAAGGATGTTTGCCCGCTCTCCGCATCATGTCGCGAGAAAGAACGAACAATGACGTCGCTGCGTCGCCGAGGGTGTTTTGTTTTGCGACTGAACAAAGACAGTTGCATATGTACGGTAAGGTGTGTACAGTCTACACATGATCATACGAACATACATATACCAATATACCATACACAGGCAGCACTCAATTGCTACTTGCTAATATCACAAATGCAGCATGCGTGTGTATAGTAGTACCGTGCATATAGCAAGCTCATATGACTTAATCGTCTGTTGTGTTTACGATTCGACTACCTACAATTCTACAGCTTGGGAAAGATAACGACAATGCTGATCCCTTCATGTTTGGATGATGTCGTTGGACACAGATTGTGCCTCCCGTGATTGAGCGGTCAGGTGACCAACGCTCGAACAATTGACAACAATAATTGCTCAAAAATCATTGGCAACCTGCAGACAAGCAATCCCAGTACCATCCATTGCTATCACCTGTAGCCTGCCCTATCGCCCTTTCGACCGGTCGGTCTATAAGCGCCACGTGCCGGGTTTCGTCTCGCTCACCTGACGCAAAATGCTTCCAAGCTGGCACGTGATGGTTTGTGTTATCAGCTACCTACGCGGCATGGAGGACTCAACTGTTGCCACCAATTGTATTTCCAGAGTCGAGTGCTTGGCCAAAGAGTAAGTCTCAGAGCAGTCCTCCAGCCTCATCGCAGATGGTACAATGTACAACACAATTGAGCGTTCGAACGATCCTTGACGGGGCGGCAACGTTGACATAATGGCAAAAGGGTCAGTAGTACTGCGTACAAGTCCAAATGGCATCGCGTTCGCTTAAGCCTGACCAATCGTATTCCTGATATTCTAAGAAGCACGGCACAATACCTTAACCAAGTCTGATCGAGGGATCTAGGCTGTCACACCCGAATCTGGATCTACGCGCAAGGGCCATTCTGTGGGGATACCGGGAACCTTAAAGTCAGCCTCATCTGACTTGCATATTCGTGTCAAATACTACACACTACATGTGGTCGGACTGTGGTCCTTTCGGCCTCGATGAAGGCAATGCCCCCAGCGATGAGCCGAGACACAATCTGCAATATACTCAATACGAAGCCCGTAACTGGCAAGTTGACCTACTGAAATCCCTTTTACGCCCTCCACACGACTTGCAGGTTTCGGGTATATTCAGTGGCGCTCACACGGCTTCCAGCAATAGGTGAGACAGTTCTGTGGGTCCCGTAAGGCGTGCCATAGTCTTCAAGAGTCGTCCAGACTCATTGCTGCCTGTGGCGCCACTCGCGTGGCGTCACACAACGTATTGTTGTGCCATAATGGCCAATACGTGAGCCAAGATGCTACCACGAGCTTGTACATACTTGGCTGCTGCATGATCGACATGCCAAGGCGATTGAATGCGATCTTTCGGGACAAGCACGCCTCTACTGGGCTCGATCTTCTAGGGCTGAAAGCTACGCAACCCCATTCGGATCACTTAGGCCTGGACCGACCAACCGCAAACGTCGGAAAGCAAGCTGACACAAGCCTCAAAGTAGTAGTCTCGCTCGCTTTGCTTGACATCTGACTACTCGCACGTGGTAGCACTCGTGTCCGGGTTGAACCGTTGAACGCCAAACGCCATACCAGTCAGTCGGGTTCCCTCGTGGCAAGTCGGATCATCGGCCAGCAGGTCTTGACTTAGCAAAGCATTGGAGACTAGTGTACGCTATTAGCCACTACTGCCATATTGACAAGGGAAGATCAGCTCTCTCGCGTTACTAGAGTGTCGAATTATCGTCATGACGGCACTCTCTCCGCTATCGTACAGGATGCAGCCGCGCCTGGATGCTCGAACACCCAAGTACAAGCATTGCTGAGGCGTAAGATTCTTTGGCTTGGCCGGACCTGCCATGAAACTTTCATGTCGTCCCGCCTTGCATTGCGGTCTGTCCGATATCTGATGGTCCTGCTTGTAGCTGCCAGTGGAAGGTAGTGCACGCAAGCCATCTTCTTGCTTATCATCACGAAGCCTTGAGCCCAGAGCTCACCAGATCTCTAGCCAAGAGAAGCCACGATGCTTGTCGTTACAACTTCTTGAGCCCAGAGCTCGTCAGACAATGGTTGTGGAGAAACATGGCGATGAATGTGTTCATGGCAGACATGGATGGCAAGATATCAATCATGGTGCTACAGGTATAAGAACTCCCACAAGTCAGCACATTCATGCCATATCCAGATCAGCATCACTTCAGCTACTCTCTTTCAATCTAATCACATATCACAACATACAATATGCACTTCTCAAACTTTGTACTGCTTGCCACTGTTGGCGCAGCCTCAGCTACCACTTTCGCCGACCTATCCGCCGACCTATCGGCCCTCTTCAAGAGAAAGAATGCCTGCCCGACCTACTGGCAGCAGATCTCCAAGGACCTGAATGCTGCTTTCCTGGACGGCAACGGTCAGTGCAACGACAATGCTAGAGCTGCCATCCGTTACGCATTCCACGATGCTGGTCCATATTCCACCAAGAACACATTCGTTGCACCTGCTGGTGGTGGAGCAGATGGATCGCTTCTGCTCAACTCAGGCGAGATGAGTCGCGGCGAGAATGGCGGTCTCGAGTCCTACAACACCTTCATCGGTAACAAACTCACATCGTACCGAAGCCAATTTGGTTCCACCGTGGGAGCTGCAGATCTGATTCAGTTCGCATCAAGGTAAGCTAAATTCATGCGACACATCTTTGAACATACAAGCTGACAAGTCCTCGATAGCGTCGCAATCCTTACGTGTCCAGGCGGCCCAAAGGTCAAGACTGTTGTGGGCCGTACCGATAGCAGTGCACCCGCACCAAACAACCAGATGCCGCCCGGCTTTGGCCCAGGCTCTGATCACGACAGCCTTCTGCAACTTTTCCTCGACAAGGGCTTCAGCGCAGCCGAACTCGCTGCTCTCATCGGCGCCCACACCACAAGCAAAGCCTTCGCACAAACCGCGAATGGTGTACCTTCCCAAGCTGCCCAAGACAGCACACCCGGCAAGTGGGACATGAACTACTACGCTGAGACATACAACCCGCCCGCCGGCGTCTCACGCTTCGATTCCGACATCAACCTCTCGGCAAAGAACACCACTGTTGGCAAGCAATTCGCGGGCTTCGTCGGCCAGCAGGGCAAGTGGACATCTGCTTTCGCTGCTGCCATGGCCAAGATGAGCGTTTTGGGCATTCCCTCTAGTGCGCAGGGCAACTTTGCAGATTGCACTGGCTTCTTGCCTGCTGGTACCTCGGTGAAGATGGTCAGGTCAGCGCCTCTTGCGGAGCGTGTGTACCACGAGAGCAAGTAGAATATTTAACTGGTCTTGGGTTTGGAGTTCGGGAGTTTCAATGGTGTATATATCACGAATTCATCAATACTTTTCAAGTTGTTCCACATTGCGACTGCCTCACGCCTCAACGAATGACAATTGATCTTAGCGTCGTCATTATTGAGACCGCGGCGGACGATCTGCTTGCGGACGTTGAGCGCTGCTCGTTGAGGCCATTTCATCTGATAACCAGTCCAACAAGTAATTGCCCACGCTGGTGTAGCCTATACGTGTTCCATGCAATATGGACTCGAGTAAAAGTTTGTTGCCTGCGTGGGTCGAATATTAGTGTTTAGGAGGTGAGTTTGGTTTTTGCGATCAAGGGAACAAGGGAAGTCGCGACCGCCGACGTTCGTTCGCGTTTGCTCACCCCACCACCTGCGAACATCTGAACTAATCGGCCTCAATGCGATCACAATCCTGAACGTAAACGACACATTTCTAAATCACAATGACTACAGATGACGATGATGAGTTTGGTTTCGGCGACGATGATGAACTCGAACTACAAGCCCTTGCTGACGATGCCGAACAACACGACCGCAAACGCGCGCGAGACGAGTCTGGAGCAAAAGACGAGCCACCAAGCAAGATATCTAAGACTACTAACGCAGGCTCGAATCAAGTGGCTCTTGGTGTCGCGACCAACGTGTTGAACAATCGATTCAAGCTCCCTGGATTCCGCTTGAAGCAGGCTCTAGCGATCAGCAGGATCATGAGTGGCGGGAGTTCAGTGGTTGTGTTTCCCACTGGTGAGGCACCATATAGATACACCCACACCTTGAATGATTCCCACTGACACAAACCCACAGGTGGAGGCAAGTCACTATGCTACCAGGTCCCTGGCGTGGCTATCAAGCATCTCGACAAAGTCAATGGCGTCAGACAGGGGCACGCCGAAGGTGGGATCACTTTGGTCGTCTCACCTCTAATTGCCCTCATGAAAGACCAGGTCGACGCGCTGCAACGCCTGGGCATTCGCGCAGAGGCTATGGATTCTACCAAAACGAGAGAGCAGCACCTTGCCACGGTTGACGCCATGCGAGAAGGCAACCTGGACATCGTGTACTGCGCGCCCGAGAGACTCAACAACGAAGGCTTCGTTGCTTCGATGGCAAGTGTCAAAGGTGGTGTGCGATTGCTTGCCGTCGACGAGGCCCATTGTATCTCCGAATGGGGTCACGCCTTCCGACCTGACTACTTGAAGGTTGCTCGCTTCGCCAAGGAGATTCAGGCAGAGCGCGTGGTATGCTTGACCGCTACAGCAACGCCAAAGGTCGTAGAAGACGTTTGCAAAGCATTTGACATACCCAAAGATGAAGGCGTGTTCCGGACGCCTACATACCGCGAAAATCTGAAACTACAAGCACGGTCGTTCTTGACGAAAGATGAATCGTACCCCGAACTATTGACATTCCTAAAGGAGCACCCAGGCCCGACTATCATCTATGTAACCCTTCAGAAGCACGCAGAAAACTTATCAGAGCGACTTCGACAAAGCCGAATCAAGAGTCGTCACTACCACGCTGGAATGGACAAGGTAGAAAAGACTTCCTGCCAAGATGAGTTCATGGCATCCAACGACATGGTCATCTGTGCAACCATAGCATTCGGCATGGGTATTGACAAAGCAAACATCCGCAACGTGATTCACTATGACTTCCCATCCAGTCTTGAAGGCTATTCGCAGGAAATTGGTCGTGCAGGCCGAGACGGCAAGCAGAGCTACTGCATGCTATTCCTGTGTGCGGAGGACTTCCATCTCCGCGAGAGTTTTGCTCGTGGTGACCTGCCATCTAAAAAGCGCGTCCGGGCACTTATCCAGCAAGTGTTCTCACAGAAGGTGTCTGGCACAGGGAAGGGTATGAAGATCGAGATGGCCTTGGGGCAGGTCAGCAGGGAGAACGACATAAAGGTACGTTGGAACATATTGTGCCATATCTCCAATGACTACGATTCGACATTTGACGGTCTTGACATCGTGCTTGATGCTAGCAATGTACACTAACAATTTCCAGGAACCCGTGGTGAAGAACATCTTTGCACAATTGGAATTACGATTCGGACTGATTCGTGAGACAACCGCAAAGTACAATTCGTATCAGTACAAGGAGCTCAATCTTCCACTTGAACGGTCTCCCGCGGGCGAAAGCATCCGTAAAGCGGCAAGAAAGGCAAAAGTCTGGACGTACATTGACGTGGACATGGCTTCGCGCAGTAGCGGCCTTCCGAGGAGCACTGTGGTTGCGAAGCTGAACGACTGGAACGAACGAGGCTACATTCAACTGGAAGTGAAGGGCGTCGAGAATGTGTACGGTGTGCTTAAGCCCCTTCCTAGCACGGTGCAAGATCGAAATGCCCTGGCAGACAGTGTGTACAAGGAGCTCGAGATCCGCGAGCAACAAGACCTAGCGCGTATGGACCAGGTCACCAATCTCATCACCGGAGAGCGATGCTTCGCTCTCTCGCTAGCCAGTCATTTTGGCGACGCGCTGCCTGAGAACAGAGAAGCATGCGGCCACTGCACGTGGTGCGAAACAGGGCGACCAGTCGAGCTCAAGAAGCCGCCACAAGTACCATGGGACAGCAAGGCTTTCGCCAAAGTGCTCGCAGCCATCCCTGATCGTGACGATCCAAGATTCCTCGCGCGTGTGGCCTTTGGTATTGGCAGTCCACTCATTACCAGCGCAAAGCTGAGCAAGAATCCGGTGTTCGGGTCGATGGAAAACTGCAGCTTCACGGTACGTTTCCTGACGATCCATTTCGTGCCATCTTCAGACACTGATTTTGCTCACAGACCCTGTACAATGCGTTCGCGAAGGTTTGCGACAACGCCCAGTGATCTTCTCGGTTCCTTATTCCGATACCCCAAGAGAGTCTCGGCCGGACTCTTGCGCCGCGTATTGCTTTTGTCTGCAGCTTCGGGTGCGGATATTCAAGGAGGGTGGGCAGTAGCATGGACTGTAAAAGCGACAGATCCACATAGACATTGTTCCCGTCTCTTATCTCATCCTCTAGTCTCCGTCCACTGCATGCCCAAGTCTCCTACCTCAATCCCAATCGTCCGCCGAATAGACCTTGGCCTTCCTCTGGATTCGTATAGGTCCCACCTCCATAAAGCTCACGTTCGAGGGCACTTTCGTTCCATTAGGGTTAAACACCAGGCAGTCTCCCATTGCGCGCGACTCCCACGCCAGAGCTTTGACAGCGGGCAGAGCTTCGCGCCAGCTGCCATAACCAAGGTTTGTGAGCTCGTCGTCAGATAACTTGGTGGCGACTTCGGACGCTGCGAAGACGGCGGGAGGTTCAGTGCAGTCGAGCATTGCTTCGAAGTGCGCGCGCAGAGCAGGGTCGTTGGCTGCTACCATGGGAGGATCCGGGTGGGTTTTCTTTGCAGGCTTGCTGGAGCCGCCCCATAGCCAGGACATATTGAGAAGTCTGCTTTCTTGGGAAGGATCGTTGGCAGCAATGGTTGTTATGAGAAAGAGCTTGTTCGTGGATGATAGCATGCATTTAAAACCAGCGGGTGGGCCGGATCAGGGTTAGAGTTTCTATACGGGAGTACCATCACATGCATTAAACTTTTGTAGATGTGGAAAGCACGACCGCATCTACATGTGCTTCACTGTGGACTAGAATCTTTGTACGTGATTGTCTGTGTTAATCTTACAGAGCCTGGCAGCACAAACAAATCCGACGAGTGTCACTTCTGAGAACCAGACTTGATGTTGTTTGCAGTGTGGAAAGACGGTCTGTAACAAACACAGACCTTGTTATTGCTCACCTCCTACAGTCGCTCCTAAATCCGTCCTAGACACCCAGCTGGAGATGCGTCGACTGAAATAATTACGCTTCTCTCTTCTAAGACCCCTCTGATCTTCAGGTGTAAACGTAACCTGGACATTCATAGTCAGACCTTCGAAGTCGCCAATGTCGCATGTTACAGTGACTAGGCCGGCTCCAGGCAGATTCAGTGTGTACTGGGGATGCGGCATGTTGCGTGCTCCGCGTAAGTTTCCGGCCATATTCATCAATGCGTCGCTGTGGTTGCTGTTTGGCATAGATCCATAAGTGTGGTCAACGATGCTGCGCAATTCCACGCCATAGTCTCCATCATCGGGCCGCCGAGGGGGTATACTTGGGTCTTGGTGTCGACAGATCAGTAGGAAACTGTTGTTGGTCACGCGATCTTTTATGCATGCACCAATGAGGACCAGCTTCTCTCGGTTGTGAGTTGGTAAAGTGATTGACCAAGAGTCGCCACTGCGTTCTTCGACGGTGAATATTTGTTCGTGGAAGCCGATCGGCGTTGGCGAAAGAAAGTGCTCTTTGTTCTCGGTGTGAGAGTTCGATGGTCGCAGCACATATTCGAATTCGAGCCTGTGCGCAGATTCCAAGGTAACATTTGCCCTGAATCTGATCTCTTCAGCCGGAAGCGACCTTGTGATCAAGCAGGTCTCTCGCCCACCGCCTGTCTGCACACCTTTGCGATCAACCAGAATAAGTCTGGTGGACAGGCCGACAGACATTGCCCACATTATGTCAGGCTGAAAACTGCTGCCGCTTCGAGCTTGTGGGCATACAGAAAAGCCTTTTTCGCCAGAGCCATCGTCATTATGTTGCTGTAAAAGCAAAGCATAGCGCAAGTCAGGCCTATCCTCGTGATAGCAATTCAGTAGCACAATCTCGCCCTTCTGTGGGTATGCGCCTTCATGCTGTGAGTTTCTCAGAGCAGCGCCATTCACATAATGACTCTTGAATTGCAGACCGTGATTGGTAAGATTGACCACATCATTCCAGGCGACCCGCCGACAGTGTCGTACGTTTTTGCAGTTTCGGAAGAAATCAGGAGATGGTGCCAAAAGAACATTAGAGAGATCAACGTCATCGTCGAAAAGCTCGGGTTTGAAATAGTCCCATGCCAAAATACTATCGTCTCCATAGTCGTGAATGATTTGCTCTTGCAACCGATAGAAGGCTTTGTGTCCTTCACCATAGAGTAATGGTAAGTTGACATCGAAGAGTCCGAGGAGAGAATATGCAATGTCCTCTACGCGAGTGCACTGACGGCCAGCTGCCCACCTGTACTTTAGTATCAGCATGTTGCGCTTAGTCACACCAAATATCATCATCTTACGACATGCGTCTCGCAACACAAACTGATTTCAGTGAGCGCTCACGACGGAGGATACCAACATCTACGCCTGTTATTTCTGAAAGTGAGTCTGCGAGCAGTCTTCCGGTACCGAAGTGCATCCAAGCAGATCCGTAAAATTCGATTGAGTTAGGCGCAATCAATTCCTGTAATGTCCCTGATTCGCGGTATTAGTGAGGACTGTTAAGCCAGAAGGATCCAAGAAGGACATACATCCACGAGTAAACCATTTGCTCTGCCACAGATCCGTAGCAGCGCCGGCGACGACCTCGACGTCATTCAGATATGCATAGCATACGGTGGAGCGACTGTACCATCTGAACATCGAGTTTATTGCCTCAGTAAGCTCAGCGCTCGATCTCTTGTCGATGCAACAGGTGTCAATCCAGCAGTATTCCAGTCCCTCGGCTTTGGCCTGCTGACAGGTCAATTTGATTTTAGCAAATCCAGCCTTCTGCTGGACTGCTTGTGAGAGTCCATCACGCATATCTTGGTACGTGACCTCGTCAGGGCCCCAAGTGTGGGATAGTATGGCATAGTGCGGGAAGGTCTTCTCGTTCATGAACTCCTCGAACCTGAGGGTTTTCGAGTTCAGGAGTCGCATGATGCCAGCGTGGACAAGGAATATGTTCATCCGCTGACGAATGAATGCGGAAGAACATCACCAGAGGGCCTAACAGTGGCACATATGTATGTGTTTGTAATCAGTGGGAATAGCTAATAAATGTGCCGCAGGTACATGTTGTTGGATGGCGTAACATGTTCAGCCGCATCCCGTTGGCCTACCGATACTTATCGCCTAGTGGCGCCAAAATGGGAATGCACTAGGCCCATGGACACAGTCTGTGAAAGGTCTCGACTCTTAGTGGGAATATAGCACGGGACCAGTGCGAGATGGTTGTAAGTGAGAGCTCACAGTTCGCGCGTGCCTTGCTCGTGCGACCTCCGAAGTGCAAGCTCCGCACGTGACGACAGCTCCTCGGTCTTGAATTCTACGGACCAGCTGCGCTCACGAATACAACAATGGTCAAGTAGCATATTGCACAATGGGCTGGTGGCCATTTTCATCCGGCGACATCTCGTCAAATACAACTGGTCAGCCTGAAAATGCTCCCGCACCGAAGCGCGACTTCAGCCTGACCGACGAGCAGCATCAGCGCATCTTCGGCCGTCCTCGACAAGACCATGGCTCAAGCAATGCCCGCGACGCGCAGGCCGATTCAGAGCTGAGCGCCTTCTTGAGAGAGATTGGTGCTGCGCCTGAACCTTCTGGTACGACAGCCGCTACAGCAGACTCCGTGGCAGGCGAAGGCAACACACAAACTCTGGCTTCGCCTTCACAACCCAACACGAACGCCGATGGCCGTCGGATACACCCTGATGGCTCTCTCGACATCACCCCCGAAGCGTTGTATCCGCGTAGCATGTCATGCCGACAAGCCTTCGACCAGGCATTCTACTGCCAATCCCTCGGCGGCAAGTTCAACGACATATACCGCTACGGCGCTCTGCAGAGCTGCAGCGAGCAATGGAGCGCTTTCTGGTTCTGTATGAGGGTGCGCCAATATGCGGACAAGGACAAGCAGGAGGTCATCAAGGAGTATTACAAAGACAGGGACGCGACGCGACAGCAGCAGTTTGGTAGCTCCGAGGATGTGTGGGAGATCAGGACGAAGGGAGTCGAGAAGGCATTCTGGAGGGATCCGAAGGCGGAAGACGGAGACATTGCTGTCAAAGAATAAAGACAGACAGACAGATGGTGTGCATTGCATGAAAAGCGATACTGTAACAATATCTGGGGTTGTACGATTATGAATATTACATTTCGAAAGAGATCTGCTGCATTGTCCTTGCCCTGGGAGCACTATTGTGTCGAAATGGCACTATGCAGGTGGCACAATCTGTAAGCTTTGGAGAGACATGCCAAAGAAGTGGCGAAAGACGGCTAAACCATCCAATTGAGACACGGGAACGAACAAGACAGTTAAATTAATTGCGGCCAGAGTAGGCTCATTTTGAAATATAGAAAATAAGTATGTAAAAATAGAGTTTACGAAATGAAGATCATCACGCTTCATCAAACGGTTTTAAGGAAATATCCCACACAGCCTCATACCTATCCCGTTGGCAGAGGTCCACTGTTTGCCCATCACGCGTAATGAATTGGTAGAATGAGAGCAAAGTGAGCTCAAAAAGGGAAATCGCGTCTGTCTCCGCGAATCCTGAAATGGTGCAAAAGAAGCACTTGTCTCGAGAAAACTTAGTCGAGAGGCGCAGGGATGCTGTAAACGCTGGTGTCGAGGCTCTTGGAAAGTGGCGCGCCAAAGTAGTCAAGCTCGACCTTTTTGGTGTTGATCTGGAAATAAAGTCAGCTTATAGCTCGAAAAAGGCTGTCAGATAAATTCTGGACTTACGAAAGTGGTGTTGCCACGGAATTCCTCAATGTTAGACTCGCCCATCAGGCGCATAGTGCTCTCGAGCTCGGTGTTGAAAATGTCAACGAGCTTGGAAACACCATCCTGGCCGTAGATGTTGGCGAAGTAGAAGGGTCGGCCGACACCAACAGCAGTCACGCCGAGGGAGATGAGGGTGAGCATGTGCGAGGCGTGGCGAACACCGCCATCGGCGTAGATCTCGATCTGGCCGAAGACTTCAGGGTAGTTGTCGTGGAGGTCGAGCAAAACCTCTACTGCGGTGACGCCCAGGTCGACTTGACGACCGCCGTGGTTGGAAATGTAGACGGCAGGGAAACCAAGCTCGGCGCACAACTTCACGTCGTGAGCAGTCTTGACACCCTTGGGGACGATGGGGAGATCGGTCATCTGGCGGAGCTCGTTGATCGCTTGGATGCTGGTGTCAGAAGAGTGGCTGGATTCGGAAGAGTTCCTGAATCGGTCGTAGCGAGGGCGGACGCCTTCGACACCGGTGTTGTCGACTGTGAGGAAGATGGCACGGAAGCCGGCCGCCTTTATGCGGTCGAGCTCGTCCTGGAGGCGTCCTCGGTCCTCCCAGATGTATTCTTGGTGGAACATGACCTGACCTTCACGTCCAGCCGCGGCAATCTCCTCGATGTCCAGAGAGGAAGAGATGGAAGGAACGTAAAGAAGGTTGGTGTCACCGGCGGCTCTGGCGAGGTTCCTCTCGGCCTCCGAATCGGTGTAGCCAGCCTTAGCAGCAGGGGCAATGAAGAATGGAGAATCAAACTCGTGACCGAGGATCTTGGTCTTCCGGTTGAGATTGGACACGTCGTTGAAAGCGAAACCGTTCATCCTGACTTTCTCCCAGTCGTGCATGTTCCTCTCGTAGGTGATTTCGTCTAGAGCAGCGGTGCGGTAGTATGCGTATCGGCGAGCATTGAGCTTGTTCTTGGCCGCGAATTGGAAGTCATTAGCATCGACCATGTCGTCGATTGGAGGGTTCTCGCCAGTCACCCAAGCGCTTGTGTCGAGTCCAGTGTTGGGCAGGCCTTCCATATCGATATCGGCCGCCTGAACGGTAAGGGCAGCCCCGAGAGCTGCAAGCATAGTGAAAGAACGCATTGTTGATTATATGTAGAGAGAGTGTCGGAGTTGGACTAGTTAGTGGAAGTAAAAGAGTGAGTTGATAGACAATGAAAGGAACGACCACGCAAACGAATGGTGATAGTCGACGAACGAAAGGAAGGAAAGCAGAAAGCGACTTACAAGCAGACCATTTTGTTAAGAGTGATGTCTTAGGTCAAGGCCCTAAAATGGAACATCTGCCGTCCGAGTCAACAAACCCAATACATGCAGAAGACAAGGGGAATTCGATGGCGTTGGATACGAAGACCCGCTGCATGACAGGCGATCTCGCATGGCGCCTGCAAGCACGCCGTGCACGCTCAGCCTTGTTGATCAACCGTTCGTGTGGTACCGGCCCTTGGCACAAGACATGTGGTGCAACGCGACAGACGTTGCGAACACCCAAGGTGGGTATTTCACTGGCTACAGGGAGGTCCCCGACCAATGACGAAGTGAGTCGCATGGGCCATTATCGTCAATTCCCCGAGTCGCAGCAACTGATCAGCAAGAACGATGCGAAATTTCTGTACCCTTTTCTTTAGGCTCCCATTGACAAGGTTGACGGCGTCGAGTGATCGTCGTTACAGATTCTAACCCAATCTGCCCAAGGCTCTGAGGGTGATGCTTGGCTCTGCTGGTAAAATGATCTGTTGCTGGTATCTAACAAGCTTACATACTTCGGTGTCACATCGGCACCGGCTTTGGCACGCGCGCATACTTGCGCACTTAAGGGCCTCAATTCGGAAGTTAGGCACAAGGTGGTGGTCGTTGCGGTTGGGGCTAAAGGGGCTTGACAAGCATTCTCGGAGGATTCTACCGTAGCCGCAAGCTCCCGCCTCTTGCGCAGGACGGGATCCTTGACACATCCCTATCTCACCATCCTCGCCTAACTCTTTGACAGGTGCCATCATGGCGGCGCGGACATTCCCCGGTCCTATCTACGCGTCGAGAAGGTTGCATGGAGCCCTCACTCGACCATGAGGATCGTGAATGCCACGCGTTCTGCACATGTAACGTGACGAAAATGGAAGCCGGAAAACCGCATTACCTCAGTCTTGCAGAGTTGGTGTGTGCCTGGCCGATCCTAATCATCGTCGTTGAGCTAGGACTGTCTGCTTGTGCTTTGAGTCAACGTCTTAACAGCTCCCCAATTCAGATCTCGGCAGGGTATAGCAAGGCGTTTTATCTCGCCAATCTGCTCAACGCGCATCTACTTCGGGAATGATCGAAATTGATAACGCTTCTTGATCAGACCTGTTTGTCTGCAAGCATTCCCCTCATTCCACATGGCACGGTAGATCTGGGGCCGAGCCGTGCTATATTACGGGACATCATAACGTAGACTACTGTCGCCAAACGCAATAGAACAGTCAAAGCACGCGCCTTAGCCATGATACTGGAAATACTATTAAGACGCCACGGCGCGTTTGGACAAATGTCAGCTTGTTCTGCTGGGGCCACCTTTGCCAGCTACGTTACGGTACGCGCCGACTGGAGATGTAGCCTTGCTCGACATGAATCATTACACAACGTCCCGAACGTCAGCTCAGCGCTAAACAGACGAAGCTCGGTCGTCTAATCACAGACCAAAAATAACACGGTAGTTGGTTGATCGTGGGTAAGATCCAAGTGATCGGGTTTCGCCATTACTTTTTACCTGCGATCTCGAAAACGCTCTTTGGGGCCTATTTCAGCCCAGAAACAGTGTAATGACCACCCAACTCGCCCCTCTCAGCGTCAGGGCCTGCACGATAGGCTCCTGCGCCGCCTTCGCCGGTAACCACGTTCGGGTGGTCGGCCACGTAGTCGTTGCCTGCATGCCGCGACGGCTTTGAGCTGCTTGAGGAAACTCGCATCATGCTTTCAATCGTCGTATCTGTTCTTCCACCCAATCCAGGTATTTGGTCACCATCTCTGGAGTTGAATGACATCACTCGCATGTCTTCAGCCATGGGTGGAAGCACGTCTTCGGCCGTAGCTGCGTTGTCCTCATCATGGGTTTGCTCGAACACCACAGCCTCGCGCTTGTTGAAGTCCTGGCCGGGGTTTGCAGTCTCGTATTCGAGAATCGTCATCAAGCGATAGAAAAGGACTGCGAGGAGCGATCCTAGAGCCGGGCCCAGCCAGTAGATCCAATGGTAGCCTGGGAAGCTGTGCAGAACTACGCAAGGACCGAAGGACCGTGCAGGGTTTAGTGAGCCTGTTATCTCAAGATCAGTTTCCGGAAACACAGTATCGAGCAAAAACAGCAATTCTTACCTCCTGTGAAGTATACGCCCGAGAGCTCTGCGATGAACAAGGAAAGACCGATGCCCACAGGCGCCAGGAAAGTGCCTTTATGCTTTTCCGCGGCAAGCAGGAAGATGGTGATGACAAGCTGAGCCGTCAAGAACATCTCAATGACTGTTTCAAAATCAGTTTTGGTGCATATAATCGCAAAAGAATGTACCCACATAAGCCCTGCACCACTGAAGTGCCTCCTCCCAGCGTGGTACTGACATTCATAGGGCCCGGAAAGCAAGCCTGAACGACGCCAGCTGCTGCCATTGATGCCAGAATCTGCGAGATGAACACCAGACCTGCACGTGCCCATCCTACTGCGCCAATCAAAGCCATCCCTAGAGTGACAGCCGGATTGAAGAGGCCGCCCGACACGCGGAAGAACACCCACGCATTGACAGCCAGACTGAATCCGAATCCGAGCGCAATGTATGTGAGTGCGCCCGCGTTCGGGACCTGGGACAGTCCACCATCGACATTGTCCCCTCCAGATGAAGATGCGTTGGCAACTTGAGTTGCGGCGAAGGCGAAGAAGAGGAAGAGAAAAGTGCCGACGAATCTGCGACAAGAACTGCTTAGGAACAAAATACATTGACGATTCTACGTTGTTCTGCACTTACTCTCCAATCATAGCAACGATGTGGTTGCGTACTCTATTGGGCACCCACCCGACCAGAGGCAGATGAAGCTCCTTCTTGCTGTGGTCTTTCTTGCGCATAAAGGGCAAATTGAGGAAGCGACCTGATGGCCCTTGTCGGTCGGAATTCATCTTGGGTTCTGTTGGGTCTGACATGATGGGCGCGCGGTATGAGTCGACTGATGGTACTGAGTTCCCTTCTTCGCAGTCGGACAGCGAAGGTCAAGCTTTCTTCCGCGCAATGCGCCTTTGGTAGGTCGACAGCTACTAATCAGAAATGGGTGGTGGGGGATCGATCGTGGCCAGCAGCTTCAGCCGGTAAAACGCTTAGATGAAGGGTCGAGTGTGCAGAAATGAACGAGAAATACTTGTCTCGTAGAAATGCAAATGCAAAGAAAGACTGTGCCCATGCGAGAGTTCACACCACCGTTTGTATGCGAGTCGACAATCGTGGTGGTCAGAAGCGAAAATGGCCACTGTGCCCGCAGCTATGAGTGTAGATCTGCCGGAGCTACCGCTGGCAGGCGATGGTGACGCACAGAAAACGCGTGAAGTCAGATCTGAGTAGGTAAACCTTACTGTAGATCGGAAGCCTTGCGTCGCGGCACGGTTGATGGTGGTGTCACGAAGCTGAGAGCTGCAGGAAAAGAAAAGCAGCTTGCACCAAGCTCTTGGAGGTGCTCATCTCCAGCACAAATCTGTCGTATGTTGCACATAGCAAGACGCTTGATGGTCTGCAATACCGTGAGAGCCTAATGCCGCAACGTTGATTGCGTCTGACGCCACTAACGCAATTATTGAAAAAGACGTTGCGTATCCTCTAACGGTGTATAAGCGTGAACGGAGGTTTGTGCAAATCTGCGGAGTGGCAGCGTCGATCGCATCTCGCCCCACTGTTGAAGCGAAAGGGATGCGGTCATTGATCGGAGTCGGCATCGGGATCTTTTAGAATTTCCTCAGTGTTCACCCTGGCCCTCAAATTGGAACAGATCAGACCAATTGATCGATTGAATTTGCTAGCAAGCTTCTTCAGGCCCGTCAAAAGAATACGGGTGCCCGATTTTGTGCACTTCAAGGTTTTCAGCTGTGGGCGAGCAACTGTATGCATACGAGTGCCAAATTTGGTGTCACGAGAAAGAGAGGTCTTTTTTCATAAGATAACTACTGAAATTCCGCACTTTTCCCTAAGATGGAAGGAATGAAAGAGGTCAAAGTAAGTAAGGTCTCGGTGTGTTACCAGTTGGTTCGTTGGTAGAGAAGCGTAACCGAGTGCCGGGTTCCCGGGACTCGATAGTTGAAGGTCGCTGTCGGGATTGAACGACATCTGAGATGGTACAGTTTCGTCAGCTGTTACCTCCTAGGAGGTAGTGAGCCGATAAAGATCTGTTGCTCTTGGGTTTTTGAAGCACAAGGCAAGTTTAGGCAAAATGTCAAGGGTCATCGGACAATCTTGAGGCCGATGGGATTGAAGCTATGGCAGTGATGAGGTTTCGAGAGCTAGTTGTGCATGTATCAACACTGCCTGAGGACCGCAAGATACAAATCATAGTCCTTACACCAAAATTGATCCTCCCGTGTTGAGCCTCGAGCCTCAATTGAAACTACCCAACGATAATTGTCATCTCTGCTCTTGCGTACTTGTGGTCCATCTTAATCCCCAGTGTCGCCTCAACCCTAGACGAAATTAATGGCTTCCGCAGCGAAAAGAATCGTATTCACTGGTGGTAGTGGAAAAGCCGGCCGTCATGTTATTCCAGAGCTCCTCAAGCGAGGTCACAAGGTAGATAATGATTTGCGAAAAGCGAAGCCATTACGGTACTAACACTCGCGCAAGGTTCTAAACCTTGACCTTGTCGACTTCCCAGATCCAAATGCTGGTGTCTTCACACTCAAGACAGATCTTACAAAATCAGGTCAGGTCTTCAACGCCTTGACAACGCACTACGATTTTGCTGGCTACGAAACTGGCAAGCCCGAGGGACCTCCTGATGTTGTCATCCACTTCGCAGCGTACGCAAGAAACATGCTTGTGCCGGACAACGAGTGCTTCAGTGCCAATGTTACCGCGACATACAATGTGATTGAGGCTGCATCGAAGCTTGGTGTCAAGAAGATCATCACTGCATCTAGTGAGACTACTTATGGAGTCTGCTTCAGTGAGGGCGACACGGAGTACCACTCTTTCCCCTTGGAAGAGGACTACGATGTCGACCCAATGGATTCTTATGCGCTGAGTAAGATCTGCGGCGAGAAGACAGCAAGAACTTTTGCACGACGTTTTGGAAACGACATCTACGTTTTGCGAGTCGGCAACGTTATTGAGCCGCATGAGTACGAACGCGACTTCCCCACCCATGTTAATCAGCCCATGACACGAAAGCGCAATGCCTGGTCATACATCGATGCACGAGACTTGGGACAAATGTGTGACCTGGCTATCCAGAAGTCTGGTCTTGGATTCCAAATCTTCAATGCCACCAACAGCTTCATCACGACGAAGGTTCCAACCAAGCAGTTCCTCCAGGAAAACGCACCCAACACCCCCATAACCCGAGAGATGGGAGAGTGGGAGGCACCATTGAGTAACAAGAAGATCAAAGATGTGCTGGGCTTCAAGGACGAGCACGATTGGAGAAAGTACTACACACCTTGAGAAAGTCTCCGACGGCAGTAGTTGAAGAGATGCATGACATATGCACAGAGCAGCACTACTCTGGGACGCTTGAAGTCAAGAGACGATTTTCATATATTTTCAGCAAACTACAATGTTGTATGAGCTTATCAGAGATGCATTGCTGTACGCTTTCATTCTTTTGGACCATTCTTGCTAACAGAATAGGCGAGAACCATGAAATCTCTGGAATGAGATGCCCCAGCGTGCCGGCACGTACAATCTGACCGGGCTGGTCTTCAGCCGTGTTTCTGCCAATCATGTTGCTCGAACGTCGCATTCGGGTTGGTGTCAATTTTTGGCAGACAGCTTTCTTCGGTCTCAAGCCTCAAGAAATGCGCCACCGTGGCGAGCGCGTCTTGTAATGGTTTCTTGTCTCGCAAAGCTAAGGTATCAGGTGCTTTGATGGCACGTGCAAGTCTCGTGCTGCATAGGACACCGCCGACACGTAAGCACTTGGCACTTGTTCGAGCGCGTATCTTCTCGCTACACTGCTCGCAGATGTTTGGCTCGAGTACTTTGCGAAGATCCTTGATCGTCTGCTGGAATCTGTTGTTGTCGGGGTACAGGAGCTTTGCTGTTGCCACTCCTGCAGCAAATTGTCCGCCCAGTAAGACGCCGACGGCTGCGATAAGCGATGAGCCTTCCGGCTCGCAGAAACCCTCGCCTGTAAAGGCAGTCTCGTAAGCACGGTTCCAATCTGGCTCGATCGCACCTTCGACTGCATTGGTAATCAGTCCGAGAGCTCCGAGTATGAGGAATACCAGCCTGCTGTTTGCACTCATCCAGCTGATCAGGATGAGCTGGAAAGCGAAGATACAGAAGGAAAAGCCTGCCAGTAGAAGCTGGAAGAAGTCCGACGGACGCCGAATCGTTTGTGATTCCCAGCTATACTCCTCGAGACTGAACGTCTGCCCATATTTCGAGGCAGATCTAACGAAGAGGACGGAGGTTGTGTCCATTCCCATGTGTAACATCATTGGAGCGACTCTATGCTTGGCGAGATCTCGGTGGTTCCAAGCGTCTTTCCGCGGTGTTATAGCTGTTATGAGCAGACCTTGCGCCGCAAGTGTGACCAGAAAAGTCACGAAAACTTCCAGAGACAGACCAAGCAGACCGAGGACAAGCGAAATTGCAAGCTGAGTAAGAAGACACGTCGACTGGATGTAAAGAGTCCAAGATGATGGGCACTCCAATTTCGAAAGGTCCACGTCGACGATGCCAACTTCTTTGCTGACATAATATTTCTCCAACACATGGGCCTTTCTGCCGGTCTTGCGTGGTCCGTTGTACCACGCTTGCCACACATTCTGGATGACGACATTCAGGGCCTTGTGCGTCGCGCCAGAGTTCAAGTTTGTTAATTCCAAGTGAGGATAAAGTGCTTCAGGAGGAGCTCGATCGTATACGAGATTGGGAGGTCCTCGGCTGCCCTGCATTGCAGCGAACACCGAACCTGCTAACGGTGCCCAGCCAGGTGCGATGGCGAATATCCACTGCTTCCAGTGGCATCGTCGAAATCTGAATCTTGTCCAGATACTCTTCCAGATAGTCGCTTCACCCAGCAACAACAGGACTGTGACAACGTCGAACTGCATCTTCTGTTGAAAGATTGGCATGGCAAGATAATGGTCGGTGACTGCCATCTCGATGTCGTCGCCAGTATCATCACGCTGTGCATTTGAGTGGCTACCTGCGAATGTGACGAACAGAGCCGCAAAAATAAGGGCCAGGACTATGGTAGGCATGGCTATTATTCATTAGTCCAAGACGAGATGGATTGTAGATTGAGAAGTTCTGCGAGGGTGGAAAGCACACAATAGCAGCGCCAACTGGGGCGGCGGGGAGCATGGAGCTGAGCTCAGGCTGCCTGCATAATCGGTACAACCATGCATGAAGCTTTGGACCGGTGTGGACGTTCACAAATCAAGCTCCTAGAAGCCTTGTGCATACATTGATATGTATTGCGCTCGTTAAGAGCTGACATGCGTCAGGAGTTGTCCCATCTGGCGCTACAAGACGCATGAGTGGAGCGCGGGACACTCAGAGCTCAGCAATGCGCTGATAAGGGAGCCAGCTGGAACATGTATGTATTATATTTGAAGCTGTCTGGCCACTTTGCTGTTGACTTTGATACATCACTTGCAATTTTGTCGATCGAGTCTGACTTTACAGAGCTTTACACTACCATGTCTGTGCCTCACATTCGACCTAGCATTCAGGCAGGCTTTGCGAAAGATTACGCTCTCGGTGTTGGATTCTCAGAACTCTCCCGTGATTTGCACTCACAGAACAATCGCCCGAATATTCGAACCGATTGGACGTCGTGGAATTCCTTGCTCTCAGCGCTACTGGGACAAGATGTGACTTCCGTGCTATATTGCTGGCAGAGTGAGCTCAATTCATCAACCACTGATGAGATTACACTAATGTTGAACGACCTCCACTCTGCGATACAAGAAGGTATCACATCGTTGAAGCTGATACTCAGTACTCATGACAGGCGGCATGAGCAACACACCGATGCCTTGCTATCAGTCTGTCTCATCGAAACATTGCAGGAAGCGATCACCTCTTTCTGCTCAACCTACAGGATTGTCAGCTCATACGCCTTCTCCGGCTGGCATTCATTCGAATTGAAGTCTCTGGAAACCCAAATGGTCTCTTGCGGGTGGTGCCCCAATCATGTGGAAATGTGTCGTAAGGTGTTTGGCCTAGCAGCTTTGATATTTAGCAGCACTCTATCGAGACCATTTCAACGGACACACCCAGATTGCTCAAAGCTGCAGTGCGTCGCATACAAAGTCGACGAACGCAGGGTCACAAAACACCGTTTTGAAGGATGTTGCTGCAGCTTTGCTGGAAGTAATGAGGGACACCTGTGCAGGCTTATAACACTTGGTGCCATTCCGCTTGTTCGAATTGACTGGGCTCACACCACTGGCCCAGAGGTGACTATCGTTCCTTTCGACGGAGAAAAGAGCTTTGTGGCCGTGTCGCATGTCTGGTCACACGGTCTTGCTAACGCTTCATGCAACGCACTCCCCAAATGTCAGCTGGACCGTATCTGTACCTATGTGAACAGCATAGAAGGCTCGCCAAGCTACGTCTGGATAGATACATTGTGTGTGCCTCGTCAGCCCTTTGCATTGCGACGTGCAGCCATACAAGGCATTCGCAGAGTGTATGAGGAAGCGTCCAGCGTCCTGGTTTTGGATGAAGAGCTTATGGCATGTCAATTGCGCCGCCTGAGTCTAGAAGCAAAGCTGATGCTGATCAACTTGTCTGGCTGGATGCGTCGCTTATGGACCCTACACGAGCACATGAGGGCTAGAATCTTGCATTTCCAATTCGCCGATGGGACTTGCAGCGACCAGGAACTTCTTGAGCAACATGCCAAAAATGTTGCTTTGCAACGTAAACTGCAGATACCTTCCCACAACGTCTTAGCTTCACGCGCTATCTCGTTGTTGTCCAATGCGTCGGCGCTGAAGACAGAGACGAACGAGCTGATGAGGATGACACGCATGTGGTATCTATTACGCTGGAGGCATCTCAGTTGGGCGGAAGATGAGACCATCCTGATGGCAAACATGCTGGGCGTACCACCAGAAAACGTCAATCTGCTGCTGAAGATGCCAAAGAAGAAACGCATGCAACGGTTTCTGAATCTCTTCCACGAGTTCCCGGCAGAGTTGGTTTTCCTCCAGGTTCCCAAAATCAAGACCAGAGGTCAAGGTTGGGCACCGGCGTCCTGGCTTCATTGCATGGAGCATCTTAGTGAACAATCGACTTTGAAAGCCGACGCTGGATCAATGAGTGTTCGCACCAAAGACGGGCTGCTGGTAAGATGTCCGTGGTTGGAATTAGAAACAAGCGATACGGCCATTTTTGGTTGTGGTCGAGAGATACATTTGACCGTGGCTAATTTAGGCACGGCATGTGCTGTGCGTGGGTATCGATGCCATAGATATCTTACTCGCAGACGTAACAAGCAGCGACAACGTCTCGCCATCTGCTTGGAGAAATGCTACGGGATGGGCAAGGGGCCTCCTGATGACATTCGTGGAGCTTTAGTCGTCCGCGAAACAGGTGCGTTGAGCTCAATGCCCGTTAGAGCACGACTCCTGCGCAATGTTGTCGTGCACTTTCGGCGGGAGAGGCGAAATCAGCAGCAAACATCCATCGAAAGTACGACAGAACAAGACTCAGAATCTGTGGACCTCGTAGAGGCAATCTACATGCATGAATCGGAGCAATGGTGTATAGGTTGATGTACGGATGAGGCTCACTTGTCTTTATTGGCCTTGTAGGCCTCAGAGCTTCTCTCAATTATGCCAGCCGATGATATGGTCTCGGTGTTCACACTGTTCCAAGTGAGATCCGATCACCTCACCTTCTCTGCTATACAGAAGCACATATCGAGTAATAAGAAGATTGATCGTTTTGTCATCATTCGCGCCTCCATCAATTTTGAGTACCGAGGGTATTCGGCGGATACTTATCCGCCGGAGGAATCGCAACCATCTCTAGCACATCCGTAGTTTCCGTCGGCAGCGGATGTGCCTTCTCACTTGGCTCTTACTTGGCGCTGCATGACTGAACTCTGAAACTCATTGATACGTTCTTAGGTCCAATAGCAATACTGCATCTCTGTATGTCAGGGCTGAGACACCTGACTCTGACCACACCATCTACCATGCAACATGTAGCCAAGACGGACAATTAACGACCATGGTGGATACAGGCGCGGGGTCCCCGTGGGGGAATCATGGCACATGCATTGCACATGTACGGAGAGGAAAACGCTTCGAGACTGATAAGAATGTCAGAAGCATGCCCTTCGGAGTGGAATCTTGTTCGCACAGCTCACTCGCGTACAGTGCTGTACTCATTGACTGCGCCGATCAAGGGCAATCTTGTAACAACTTCCGTCCAGTCTAAACTTCATCCATGATGGCTGCAAATCGAGATGCTAAGGACAACGACAAAGCTGATGTGGTCCTCGAGGAGTATGCTACTGGTACGAAAGACGGTATCGAAGGCGTCATCACGGAAAGAGATGGCTTTGGCGCCCGCAAGAAAGTTGATCCCAAGGAGATCAAACTCGTGCGCAAGATTGACTGGTATATGATGGTCAGAAAATTCTTCCCACAATTCGAGGGCTGACGGAAGATGCTAACGTGAACCAAGCCTATCCTGTGGCTCATGTACTTCTTCAACTTCCTCGATCGAAATGCCATGATCAACGGCAAATTGAACTCCTTGTCACAGGATCTCAACCTTCAAGGCACTCAATATAACACATGTGTCTCGATCCTCTTTGTCGGGTCAGCATCTGTCTCTGGACTTATTTGACGGATATTCCGATGCTAACTTAGACAGATACCTCCTTGGACAGGTGCCTTCCAACATGATCCTCAATCGTGTGAGGCCATCATTGTTCATGTCTGGTCAGTTAAGATAGATCGACTTGTAGCATCGCGGGATTTATTACTGACTCCGAGTCGAGGCTTCATGCTTGCCTGGTCCGTAGTGAGCTTGCTGACTTACCTGGCCCACGACTATCACAGCATGTTGGTCTGCCGTTTCATTCTGGGGATCACGGAAGCACCAGTATGTAATCAATATCCCCACGGAGACCAAACAAGACGAGAGCTGACCCTTGCAAGTTCTACCCTGGCGCACTATACATGATCAGCATGTTCTACACCAAGAAAGAGATGGCGACTCGCATGGCGATCCTGTACACTGGCAACATGCTCGCGAGTTCATTCTCAGGCCTCATCGCTGCTGCCGTCTTTCAGCTTGATGGAAGGCATGGTCTTGCTGGGTGGAAGTGGCTTTTCGTATGCACGATCGACGGTCTTGAATTCCGATTGCCTAAACTGACTTTTACAGATCATCCAAGGCGCCATCTCAATCGGCATTGGATTCGTCGCCGTCTTCACGCTGCCAGATAGCCCTTTGAAGACCCGCTGGCTGACACCGGACGAGAGAGAACTCGCCCATCGCCGCATTTTCGATGATGTTACAAACCGTCGATCCGAAGCTTCCAGTGTTTGGAAGGGTTTACGTGAATGCCTGGTTGACAAGAAAGTCTGGGTAAGTCGAAAATTGACACCATAAGATACTGGCGTGAACTGCATTGCTGATCAGCACTTCCTTACGTTTAGTTGTTCTGCTTCATGGACAACATGCATCTCGCCGCCAACGGCTTCAAGAATTTCTTGCCTACTGTCGTGAAGACACTCGGCTTTGACACTACCACAACACTGGCCCTTACCTGTCCGCCATACCTCGTGGCTGGTGGCATCAGCGTGGCGGTCTCATGGTCTTCTGGACGATTCAATGAGCGAACATGGCACACCACAGTCTCGAAGCTGGTAGCTTGCGCAGGCTTTGCGATCGCCGCTGCGACCTACAATGTAGCAGCACGCTACGTGGCCATCATGATTTTTGTTGGAGCGACATATGGCGTCAACAATATCGTCCTTGCATGGACAGCAGCAAGCTGTGGCGAGACCGATGAGAAGAAGGCCGTCGCCATCGCCATGGCAAATACTTTTGGTAACCTTGCCTCGATCTACACCCCGTACCTCTGGCCGGATGACGACTCGCCCGGATACCTTACGGCTTTCATGGCAAGTATTGCATTTTCGGTGATGGTCATTGTCTCAGCATGGGTTATGCGGTGGATCTTGATAAGGAAGAACCAGAAGCTCGTGCTGGAGAACCCTGGTGTTAGCACGCTTTATGTCTATTAGAATGAGTCCCTAATCTCGGGGGTGATTGCAGCCCAAATGCAAGTCTTCATGAACGTTGTTGAAGCAGTGACAAACACATACGACCATAGGTCAGTGAAAACTGGGCATCCCGTCCGCTCTGCCATACATAAGCACTGAACCGGGCGACTAGTACTAGAGTGGGTGACCATCTGGGAATCCCGCCTGTTGTATGTTTTTGCTCGTCGTGGAAACGTGCTCGACTTTTCTGTGATTTGATCGTGACTGGAATGGTATCAAAGGACCAAGTACTCAATGATTGTTATTTTGCTTTTGTGCCAACGTAAGTTGAGCTGACATCAGAAACTGACGCGTACTGGTCGTAGACGTCTACAGTCCTCCATCTTGATTCGCTAATCGCAGATCAGTCCTGATTGATAATTGAGATACCTACGTGATCAGTGGTCCTCCTGTTGATACGACCTAGACCCAATTGTCAAACAACCACCAATGGTCTGCGCAGCATGAGACGAGGTCTCGAGAGGTACCGAACAGGTAGCTTGACGGCGATCATACTGCTCTCATTTACTGTAGTCGCCAGCGTATCGTACGCGCGTACAGAGCGTTACTTCTTACGGTTTGGGAGCATGCGGTCAACCAGACGCTTCCAAGAAAGCGAAGACCGACTCATGCGCCTCAAAAGCCTTTCCCATTCCTTTTCTGGGGGGGCAGCTGAACTCAAAGTGCCAGACAAGATCCCCACCAGCACGCGTGTAGGCCGGCGCAACATTGCACAACGTTTTCCACTCCTCTGCCGGAATGTCCTTGAGCCAGCCTCCCGTCACACGTGGCAAGGTTTTCATCTCCGGCAGATCGAACCTGTCGTGGATGTAGTCATACAGCAGGTCAGTAAATTGCTTTAATGTTGTATCACGGCGGAATATGACTCCTCCTCGTTTGGTCCCGAGAGTCTTGGGCTTGTGTCGCACTCCGAACCAATCGACGTAATCTATACTGCGGCGCTTGAGGACAATGTGGACTTTGAAAAGCTCTTCATCGCAGTTGCAGGGATCCCTCCGACCATGTGGTGGCTTTTGTGCGAAGTGGTCGTCGCCAGACGCTGCCAACAACATACGGACCGGATTGGAGTCCGGTATGATGCATGGTTCGCTCCACTCCACGGCAGAATCAGTAGGCGATGCCGCCATCGAAGCAATTACTAGGCTGAGTAGAGATCGTCAGATCGACTGTGCACGGTTCTGCGGGTGTCGATAGACTGCTTACTGCGCGCTGGATATCTGGGTTTCGAGTTATCTCACGACGTGTGTTTCGTAGTACATGTCCGGCTGGTTGTGTACGCCACTCTTTCGGAAGATGAAGGCCATGGATTGTGGCAGGCGCGCGGCAGATGAGCGTGATATGTGCGTACATGGTGGATCTTGGCAAGTCTGCAACGATGGGCATGGATCGGTATAGCTCTGTCCAAAGGTCATTAAAGCCAGCGCGGTGCGTAAGCAGAATGAGATATGGGGCTTCGGTAAAACACCCAGTTCACCTTATGATATCCACTCAAAAACTGCTTACCACGCTTGTTCAAATGGTAAGGTTCAAGAATACTGAGTATTCTGTCTCCACACTCCATTTGTAGGCATATAATAATCCCTAAGGTTCAAAGCACCTCCATGCTCGTCACTATTGGCTGCATGTTACATCAATTCGTTGTTCGTCGTGGGATGTTCGTGATATTTCGCCTCTGAGTCTGTCAAACTCGTTACAGAGAACCAAATCAGCTCAACCTCCCACGTCTTGCCGCGGCGCCTCGTGCTCTCCCTGCGGCGTGATTCGCTCGTTGCATCATAGGACTGCTTCCGACAAAAGAGCTTTCCAAGACCGAGCTCGAAAGATTGACGCTGCCCGGGCTTCTCGGCAGGCTGTCAGCAGCGCCGACCTGTGCCCGCATCCTCTCCTGCAAACTGCCCATAGCTGGGGTCTGCGCGCTGAACTGGAGCTGCTGCTGCTGCTGTTGTTGTCGCTGTGCTGAGACTCTTGCCGACCGCCGGGCGCTTTGGTGCGCGAATGAGTCTTGTACTTCCGAGTCCTCCTCCTCTGATGACGATGATGAACTCGAAACCTCTTCTTCGGTATCGGTGTGCTGGTAGCTGCCGGCGTCCGGTACATCGTCGTCCAAGTCTCGCTCCTCGTCCATGCCCAGATCGTCATCCTCAATGCCCAAGTCCTCCTCTTCTTGAGCAGCTCCTGTGAGCTCAGCCTCTTCCAGCTCTGCATAATGTTCCTGCTGCTCCAACATACTGCCTTCCATCATACTGTCTTCGTTGAATGTGTCATCGGCCGTGACGTCCTCCTCCGTGATGTCTTCCGTAATATCTCCGGTGACATCGCCTGTGATTTCTGCCTCTGGGATATCATCGTCGAGGTCCCTCTCTTCCGGTGCATCTGGCTCCTCTTGCTCCGCCATTGCCTGCGCGCCTTGCTGTTGAGCTTCAGCAAGCTGCTGCTGAGCCTGCATGTCGAGCATGCCGCGCTCACGTCTCTCAATCTCTTCTTGCTCTCTGCGCTCCTGCTCTTCCTCGGTCATGGCCTGTAGCGTCTTGGGCACTCCAGGCGGGCGGATCCAGTAGGCGCCAAAGTTGCGAATGGCAGCCTTACGCTGTGCTATGGCGGCTTCATCGGCAGCGAGCAGCGCCAGAGGGCTACGTGCTTGCTGAGCGCGTTTCTCTTCATCGCGGAGCTGTCGGTTCTGGCGATGTTGTTGCGGGTGCTGAGCAGCATTCTGAGGGTTCGCGGGTGGTGGGCTATCGGCGCGCGGGCGATAGGAAGTACGTAGCCATGTCGAGTGGTCGTCTTGAGGCGGAATGAGAGGTAGAGATAGCATTTTGGTGGTGGTTTGAAGGATGAGGAAGTGTGTTTACCCGCGTAAACAAAGCAAGAGATATCTTACAGTCATGCGCTCGGCGAGGCAGAGCATCAAACGTTACACTACGCGAGTTTGCGACGTACGATCGAGGTTTCAGGCGATGATATTCAGGTATCTTCGATAGCGCGACATGTGCTGGGAGGTCCAGGATGGTCTCACACAGCTTCTTTCATACACACATTGAAAGCATGCGCTTACGCGAAAACTAACACATGAGCACGACGCTCCTTCATATCACGAGCACGGAGAACTACACAATCCACGAAGCAACCTTCTCCAGCCTCCCGACGCAAGCGCCAGAAGGAAACTGATGAAAGATGTAGAACCATGTAAACATGGTTTTTGGTGGGCCAGCAAAAATTACACCACTGAGATGGCCGAAGCCAGCTCACGATAAAGTCTCTCCGCGCTGTGCAATGCAGGAGACTCTGTCGGTCTAAGGAGTCTTCATGATCACTCCCGACGCAGCAAGGTAAGTATGAAGAAAGGGAAAGGCAGATTTGGGGAGAGCGAGCTGGCTTAAGTACCCCGAGCTGGGCTGGGTCTTGGCGCCGGCCTGAGGCTGGTGAGGCTTGGAGCCAGCACAGTCAATGCTCAGGTTCACTTCGCGCGAGACATGTGTTGGGCACGTGCTACTTGTCTGATCCGTGAGTCAAATCAATATCACTGCGAATCCTACCTCCTAGGCCATTGTTCACTTCCACGTCATGCGCTGTTGGCGTCAACTTCATTTCTGAGGGCTCACTAATTCGAGAGCCACTTCGCTTCACATTTGACGTCTCTACCAGGTTCAGGTTCTGCCATGCGCCTGATACTGTATGATACACTTGTGCGCCTATGCTATTCACTCGGAAGCCGCCGAGGCTGATACCATCAATCTCAAAGAAACCCCAAAACGTTGGTGTATCTTGTCGCAGTCTAAGCGCCCGACACAAGCACGGAACAGTCACTTTCCCCTCGCAACACATAAGCATGCTCAACCCCTCCACTCAGCCCACAACATATGCTTCCTGTGGTGTTCGTGTGCCCTGTTGCAATTCAACGCCAATGAGATCCACATCTCTAACTCGCAGGGTTGGGAGGACCGTACGGCAATAACTGCTGCATGTTCTCGGTGTTGTTGATGATGAGGCACTGGAGGTCCCAGACTGAGCGCTGCAATGTGAAATTGTTCAGTCTGGCAACATTGAGCTCCGCTCTCAGCGCAGATACTTCCGCAGCTTGTTGCATGACAGGTCCGTCTTGCTGTCTCGCCGCTTGAAGCATCTTCGTGCCTTCGGACATTTTCAGGTTGTTGTTGTAAATCTGTTTGTGGAGCGTAGCATTCTCCGCCACTACCTCCTTGTGGCGACCCTGCAGTCCGACGAGATCGTGGTTCGCCTTGACTAACATCCGCGTAGCCTTTGTCTGTTCATCAGTTGCACGGTCACGGTCCAATTTGGCCTTATTTTCCATTGCTACAACCTCATTGAGCCGGTTTCGTAGCCCGAAGACTTCCTGGTTCGACTTCTCCAGCATCTGGTGGATGGTCTTCTGCTCTTCAGTCGCCCGGTCGCGATCCAGCTTAGCCTTTGTTTCATGCCCGTCGGCATCATGGAGCCGGCTTCGTAGCCTGATGACTTCCTGGTTCGACTCCTCCAGCATCTGGTGATTGGACTTTTGCTCCTCTGCCCTGTTCATGGTAGCCTTCAGTGTCTCCGCGATGTTATCGCGCTGTTGCTTAGTCTTCGCGAGGCTCGTTTGCAAGGCGATATTCTCGATCTGAATTTTTTTTGTATGCTGCATGGCATCTTTCTGGTTTCTCTCAGCCTTGTCTCGTTGCTTCACCGCCGTCGCTAGCTCTGCCAAGGTCTTCTCATATTGCTCATGAAACCTTTGAGTATCTGCAACGTCTTGCTGGCTGCGAACAGTCTGTACACGGGTCGCCTCCAAGCTTGCTGCAAGAGCCTTTTGCAAAGCGCTTCCTTCAGGGCTGAGTCTTCCTTTGCTGTCGGTGGCAGTCGGACTCTGAGGAAACGGATCCTTCTGAGCACTCTCGAGATTGCGCTTCCTGTCGCGTTCTGCGTTACGAAGGACCCACAGTTCTTGTTCCATACTCCTCATAGCCTGCCTTGCGCTAGAAGCACGTTCATTTGCTTTGGCAAGCTCTTCTTTGGCCTGCTTCGCTGCTAGTTCAGAAGCCTGAAGAGCGCTCTTTGCGTCGTTGTGAGCCTTCTCGCTTGATGACAAAGTCGAAGAATCCTTGTCGACTTGTGCACGCAACTGCTGAATGTCTTGCAATGCGGCTTGATGTGATTCCACGAGCTTGTTGTGTTCCGCGGCAGTCACTGAGTGAGCTCGGTTCGAAAGACGGAAGAGTGTCGCGCCATGACACGCCAGTTGTTTTGCAGCTCTCATTTCGTTTGGCAGTAACAAGCCAGGTGCAAGGATGTCAGGGAGGTGGCCACATCCAAGAATCTTCATGAATTTGCCACAGCTTGCCATTTCATCCTTGCGACTGAATGCGACCTTGCGAAGAGCATCATTGACGGGCTTGGCTTCGGTGTGGGCAGCGACGATGACCATCAACTCGGCGAAGTCTGTGGGTGAAATCACTCGCAGGCAGTCGGAAAATCCAGTCAGTGCTGACTTGCTGAGCTCCTGGACCTGGTAACTCTCAGCTATGGCGTAGCAGAAGAGATGGGAAAGCACGTCAAGCTTTGTTGGCATGGCATCGTCGCCACTTGTCAGAATACTCTGTTGCAGGTCAACTTCATATCGGCCATTTTGCATGAAATCAAGCATGCGCTTCATTGTTGGGGCGTCGAAATCTTCATCTTCAATCACGGCTATGGTGTCCTGCAATTCTCTCCGATCAGCTTCAGTCTCGGCTTTCGTGGCATATGAGGGCCACTAACCTGCGCGATCGTATCGCACGCATCCTGCAGCCTCTGCGACTGATGACAGACGCTACTTTTGTGGGCTGAGAATGTCTGGCCTCCACACTTGATCATGACGTCCGCTGTGTTGCCATTGCGATGCGGTGAATTCTCGTCATGTGCTGACGGAGGCAAGATGAGGGTGGTCATTCTGGCATAAGACAGAAATGAGTGTTGGTGTACGTCAAGGAGGCGTGAGGCTTGCGGAGAGCAGTGATGGTGGGAAGTGATGTCGGTGGGTGGTTGAGTGAGTGGTGTGCTGCATGGTGCTACATGATGAAGGTGCTTGCGTCGCTCCTTCCTTCGAGTACAACAAGAAGGACGGGAGTCACAACCCAGTACTCAAAACAATACCGGTACTTTCGACTTTTGAGCCTGCTATCACTGTAATTGGATACTTGATGTATATTCACGCAGGTTTGCGAGCCATCGCCAGGATGGTATCCAGGTCATCAGAGCGCGTTTCCTTCCAAGTAGCCCTCAGCGCCACTGAATCAGCAACGACTGCGGCTCTCAGTCGTACGATATCGAGTTGGCTTCTTGTGACTTTTCGATCTCGACAGCCATTGTCAACCTCCTTCAGCCTTGTACAGTCTCTTCGTCTTGGTCGCGGCGCCATCATCACGGCGCTTGTCTGCTTCGGTTGTTGCTAGGTCAATGCCAGCCTAAATGTCTACACGTTGACTGAGCTCTCCGTCGTGGCCCCTAAGACCTTGAGATGGAGCATGGTCTAATCAAGTCTTATCACGAGAGCGTGGGAAGTATGGTCGAGCACGATGTGAACTTCCAAGCTTCCGAGACCCAACTACTTGATACAATCTTGTCGTCAACCTGTGGAGTGTGAACGATTCATACCATGCGAATGTAAGGTTGTTATTGAAAGAATAGAGACCAGCTTTCGTCCCAGTCCTTGCAATGTACGATCATAACATTGATGACTTACCCTTCACAGGACTGAGCGCAGGCTCACATATCTCTTACACTGTCACGTAACAGCCCCACCGTCCATGGCACCTAGCATGCACGCGACTTCTGGAAGTCGCACCACACAGCCGAACGCCGAGATGCTTACCACGCACACAGCACCGCCAGGCCTTGGGTTCATCAGGGACGAGTAGCTCCGGCTCTTGGGTTCATCAAGTTCGAACTGCCAGATCCGCCCACGCGACGCCGATGCTGTTTCAGGCGCGGCTCGTTGCGGCGCGCAGTGGGGCCGCTTGTTAATGCGAGAGACTTTGAGCACGTTTCCACCTTTCCCGACCACACGCCCGTTGGAAATGGTCGACATCATGCTCGCCGAGCCTCGCGAAGGCGTGGAGATGCATACCTTCTCAGTTCCAGACGACGGCAGCCGCCGTGAATCTGCTCATGACACTTGGCGAGACATACTTCTTCAACCTCCGCTGCGGCTCTGCTGAGACCCGTGTTACGCCCTCGTCTGCTGTGTCCTCTCTTACTTGCATCAATCCTTCGACACGCATTGGCTGGTCCAGCATGTCAGCCAACATGATCGAGCCACGCCATATGGCCATGGACCTTCCCGAAGGCGGCTATATGGTATCCCATTGGGGTTACGCCGACGAACCATTGCCATGCACCAGCGATGAGGGAACCTGCAGGTACCTCAATGGCGTCTACGTCATGCACGACTTGTCGATGAAATACTCCTTCATCTTGTGGGGCGTCCTGCTCGGCATTGCTGTTGTTTGGGTAACTCTTCGTGGGTGGCGAATGGGTGGACCGAGACAGCGTGTTGGCGGTGTTATCGACACAGTATGTGATGGCCTTGAAAGGACGAAACGAAGATGGCTTCTGAAGGATGCACCATTGCCATACTTTTTTGGCCGGACGACAAGATTGCAGGTTGCCATTCTGGCAATCATGTTGGGATATCTCCTTATTTTCTCGTAAGTGTTCGTTCAGCCTTGGTCTTACAAACAGCTTCTAATGACTTTTGAAGGTTCACTGGATACATCTGGCTCTACATCGAACCGACAAAACCAGGTGGCAAGACTAGGACGACTCTGGGATGGTGGTCCAACCGTGTCGGCGTCCTCTCCTACGCACTGACTCCTTTCACGGTTCTACTCGCCAGCCGTGAGAGCATTCTCACTATGCTGACCGGCATTCCCTACCAGCACTTTAACTTCTTGCACCGTTGGTGCGGTCGCATCATCTTCGCACAGGCGGCACTTCACACGATTGGCTGGACTGTCGTCGAGGCATACTACTATGGACCCTCACCAGACGTCTACTACCTGTTTCTTACGAACATGTACGCGATCTTCGGTTGTGTTGCCACCTTCCTCATCACATTCTTGACCGTCTTCAGCATGAAGCGCGTTATCCGTTGGACTGGATACGAGTTCTTCAAGATCACGCACTCTATCGGCGCGATTCTCTACATCGGTGCATGCTGGGGCCACTGGGACAAGCTCTGGTGCTGGATGGTTGCAAGTTTGGTCCTCATCGCCATTGACCAATCTGCGCGTCTGTTCAAGACATGCTACCTTCACTTCGGTGGCAAGAAGGGTGGCATTGGTTTCCGCCGCGCAATGGCCGACGTGCGGATCATTGGCGAGGGCGATGATGTGATTGTGCGCTTGGACTTCGATTTCGAGCAAGAGGCTTGGGAACCTGGCCAACACTTCTACCTCTGCTTCCCGAGCTTAAGCATCTGGCAGTCTCATCCTTTCACTGTGTCATCGATGCCAGATCCGTCGAGCAAAACGCAACACCACACCTATCTCCTTCGTGCCCGCAATGGTCAGACCAAGCATCTTGCTGCCCTCGCTGGGCAGACCGACGTGCCTGTCATCATCACTGGACCTTACGGTCCTGGCTGGCCGCGCCACACAACAGACAACGTTCTTGCTGTGGCAGGTGGCACTGGTGTTACATTCACATTGCCGATTGTGATCTCTTCTCTCCGCCAGCTCATTGTGCCGCAAGCCACAGTCGACTTCGTCTGGGTCATCCGTCGCGCACAGGATCTTCTCTGGTTGAACGCAGAGTTCGTTGAGCTCAAAAAAATGTTGGCGAAGAACCCAGGACTGCGCATCAATATTTTCGTCACCCGCGAAGATACACCGCACATTCCATTCTGCTGCAACAGGCCTGGCAAACAGCCACAGCAAAATTCAGACCCAGAGAAGGGACCTAACACCAACATCTCTTCGGCTTCGTCGGAAGCATCGAATCGCGCGACATTGCAGGAGCTCCTCGCCGTCGACCAGGAACGCTTCCATGTCGAGCTCCTTGGAAGTCACCACCCTACCATGCCGACGGTGGTGACATCGTTCATGGAGCGTGCGAAGCAAAGAGGCGGCTTCATCCAAGTCGTCGGCAGTGGTCCCGAATCCATGGGCAGCGATTTGCGCGCCGCCATCTCAAAAGTGGAAGAGAAGGATGGGCTTGATTTCTACTGGGATTCTAGAGAATAGATTTCTTCGCATTTTCGCATATACCCAAAACATAGCCAGAGCACACAGAAGACCCGGTGGTATGAATAACAAATGATTATGATCTTTTGAGAATACACTCAGCTTCACCATTCGTGCAGTGGTTGTGACGTTTTCGCTTGATGTGAGCCATCTCCTGTAATCTATCTAACCTTCAATCAAGCCCTCCAGCTTCTCCACGATGAACTCAACAACGGCATCTGGGCCTCGCTCGACTTGCAGACCTTGCGGAAGCGCAAGCGTCTTGACATTCGGGTTGATCTCGCGTGCTCGAGAGAGAACGAAGTTACTTTGCTCGGGTGTCCACATTGAAGCCGTGAACTATTGTCAGATTAACAGTTATTAGGAACATTTATGTTGTCGATTCGTCGTTTTCTCGGAAGGGACACGTACAACGACGTCAGGACGGTACTGCTCTAGAATTGCGGGAGCCGCTTCTGGACCTAATTCCACAAGTTAGTCAAGATATATTGTATATGCGTGAATTGTTGAACAGCGTGGCAGCAGCGAAGACTCATGCCCACTTTGCCCAAGTCAAAGTCCTGGTGCTTGAGAGAGCAAAACATACTCTCTGCATTCGCCACATGCTTGATGACATAGCGATCTTTGACAATCTCGACCACGCGACCGACGAGTCTCTGCGCTCGCTCGGGTGCGTTGTTGACTGTTACGAGGGTGTAAGGACCCTTGGGAGGAGCGGACATTGTTCTAGATGATGGCTTTCGTGGCGGTGTGCACAAAAAGTGGTGATAATGAGCTTTGCGTTGTTTACGAAGTGGATACTAGAGAATCACATTTGTGATCATTGATGTCTGGTGCACTTTGATCTGGCGATTTAGGGCAACACCGTCGCCGTGGTCGGCGCGGTAGTTGGTGGTGAGGTGGTTCGGAGTATTGTTCATCCAGGCCACAGCATCGAGAACAACCCTTACCCGTTTTACCCTCACCTCGCTCACACGGGTTGATGTAAAAGTTATATTTAAGGACGATTGAAAGAGATATCAACTTAGTTCACTGGTCATGGGCTTGGCACAGTGCGCATGCCAACTCAGGCCGTTTTCTTGTATATTGAAAGCAATGGGACGTCAAAGTGGAAGTATGTCTCTGGCACGAAACGAGAACTCGAAAGTTGCAAGAGAGTCGACTCAAGAAGACGGGTATACGTAGTCGTCGAGTGTATGGCAAATCAGGTGTAGTCACAACACATAGTACACTATATCGAGTTCTCAGCCAGGAGCCGTGAATTACCTGCCACCGCCAAAGACAGCGTCCCTCATACCAGCAAGTACGTCGGCAAATCTCTCCATAAGCTCATCACTGCCAGAACCGATCCTAACCCTCTCCACAGGTCCAGATCTGCGCACATTGCTAGCTCTCATGATTTCGTTGACGAACCATCGAGCTTCACGGTCGGAGTACAGCGTCCAAGCCTCACCACTTGTTCCAGCACGTGCGGTCCTGCCCACACGGTGAACGTAAGCGGTCAAGGCGCGCGGCACGTCGTACTGCAAGACGTGGGTGATGCGTCGACCGGAAAGCGTGTCTAGACCACGGCCAGCGCGGTCGGTCGAGATCGTGATCACAGGGTCGGAAGGCTTTGTGGCGCGGTGCGCTGTGTTGTTGGTTGTCTTTGTCAATGTTGTGATGTACGACGACCAGTCAGGGCGAAGGCCTTGAAGCAGGTGAGACAATCGAGAAGCCGCCTCTGTGCTCGATGCAAAGATGAGAACTGTGGGAGCCGGGGAAGCGCTGCTTGTATCTTCCTCATCACTGACTGAAGACGAGCTGTCATCGTCTGACTCTGCGTCACTGTTGTCCTCCGAAGATGAAGAGTCGGAGTCGCTTTCGGAGTCATCGGAAGAGCTGCTGTCAGAATCACTGTCAGACTCGCCATCGGAACTGCTGTCGGAGCTACTATCACTTGAGTCGGAAGTAGAGTCCTTGGATTCTGGTCGTGTCGGTTTCGATTTTTTAGGTTGTTGATCCACCAGCACTCTTGATCGTAGCAGCTCAAGCAGCTGCAGAGGTTTCTCGCTCGCGTCACCAACAGGGACACAGTACTCCCTGAGCGTTGGAGGAATTTCGAAAGATCCAGTCTCTGCATCCTTCATTTCAGCCTCGTCTGTCGCGTTTGCACCCGCAGTAGCACCCGATCCATCCAGCTCGGATCCTTGAACGACGACAAGCTGTGGTCTCCGAAGCTTAAGCGCGGTGAGTTTCGAGATATCTCTCGTCATGGTTGCACTGAGCACAACCTTCCTCACTCGCCTCTCGAATCGGTCATCCCACAATCCCTTTGATCGCATATATTTCTCCCGTGCGTCCTGTTCGCCCTCGGACCGAGATCTAGACAAATCCTCGTCCAGCCTTTGTAGAAATCCGTCGTATTGCTGATCCAACAGTTTGTCCGCCTCATCCAACACCAACCAGCTCACAGAAGAGATAGTGAAACCAAGTGTCGATCCTAAGTGTTCCAAGAGCCTTCCGGGTGTACACACAAGCAAGTCCACCGCTGAATGATAGGTCGGAACGTGGTTCACGAGTCCGTGGAGGGTATCCTGGAGCTCCTGTTCCTGTCGGTCTGTCCATTGTTCCAGCTCTTCGGCATACTCTTCGAATTCGTCGCTGTCAATCGGAGGTGGGTTGTCCCGGCGGTGTGCCTTTATGATCATATCTGAATACGCCGTAGGATCGTACTTGCGACCTGTGCTTACGAGTCTCTGCTGCTCGTCCTTGAACCTACCGACGCCGCTGGAGATGCCGACCTTGAGATTACTTCCCTTCGCAAGACTTTCTGCGACTGCAGCAACTTGCATCACAAGTTCCCTGGTCGGAACAACAACCAGTCCGCGTAGTCTTTGGTGAGCTCCAGAACTTTTCTTAAGAGCTTCGATCATCGGCAGCAGGTAGGCGATAGTCTTACCACTACCTGTTGCAGCGCTGACTGCAACATCAGGCAGAACGCTCTCGGTACCAGGTAAGAACTTTGAGCCTTCCATGCCAGGCTGAAGAAGTAGAGGAAGCAGCGCTTGCTGTACCGGGAGGGCATCTCGGAACGATAAGTCTGACAGGTGCTTCACAGTTGCCTCTGATAGCCCCAGGTCTGCAAATGAAGCTTTAGCATCGCTCGAAATAGATGTAGGCTCGGTCAACCATGAAGGGAGCGCCGAAAAGGTGGGTTTGAACACTTTGGGCTCGTTAACAGGCTGTGGGAAAGGCGCGAGGTCGCGCTTCTCGATCACTGGCTCTTCTTCCACTACTTCCTCCACGGCAGCTGCCTGTACCTTTCTCTTTTCGGCTAATTGCCTAGCTTTTTGGAACTTATCCATCACACCAGTATAATTCTTGAGATAGCCATCTTCACTCTGCGTAGCATCTGCCTTGCGCTTCTGCTCTTTCGGCTTCAGAACATCCTCCAGTTTATGCCGACGCTTCGTTGGTTGACCAGTTTTTGAATCTGCATTTGTTGTATCGATCATAATCTCATCTTGATCTATATCTCCAATGGGTCCAGTGAATTCCGGTATAGGCGCCACTGGTAATTCCGCACGGGTTTCGCGTTCTCTTTCTCTCCTCGCGCTCCTGGTATCATCTTCGCGAGTGCGCTCTTGATTGTTGATTTGCTTTCCATCTTCTTGCGGAGGAACCTGTGCGGCTGGGCCGACTGCGCTCAAAGCTCCTATAGCTTCGGCAGGATCTTCACCTGTTTTGGCTGCTTGTGCGATCGCTTTTCTAGCCTCTTTCTCCAATTTGTGTCTCTTCTTGATATTCTTGACATGCGAAAAGTCGTATTGAGCTTCGGAGACCGTGGCTTTGGGTCCATTGTTGACCACTAGAGGTGTTTCCTGCACAGTTGCAGGTATTACTGGTGTAGTCTCAACTACATCATCCTTGCGCGACCTTTTTGACTTGCGATCGGCCTTTTTCTCTTCGCTGCGCTCGCGCTTGCGCTTTTTGTCTCCATCCGGCGAGCTTGACATCGTTGCTCCAACTGTGATGGATGCTGTAATGGATGCCTCTAAGCAGCAGATCCGAGTGGTGCGTATGTGCTGGAAGGCGGCACAACGCTCAAATAAATTATGCAATATGCGATTGAGAAAGCGAATGGCTAAAGACGATTTCCTCTCAAACAACTTCCTCCCCGCTTGCATGTGAAGAAGCAAAGCTCGCGGAGAACTCGGGGATGGCAGTGCCAAGAGATCAGCCATCCAAAGGGCAACGTTAAGACAACATGTATGGGAAGCTGTACCAGGAATACAATACATCCGAAGGCAACAAAAGCTGTGCGGTTTCTCTATCGCGTTAGAAAGACGCAAAGTTGTCGTGCAACCAAGCATGCGCCGAGCTGCCACTGGATGAGCGCCTGCGAGGCGCGATCAACACCACCAAGATGCCGTACAACATCGCGTATGTCAGACTGAACGACGTGTAAATTACTGTAGACAAAGATACTGATATATATAGAATGATATCTGATTTCTTCTATCCGCAGCCGGGAGGTGTTGAAAGTCATATCTACCAATTATCATCCGTATGTGGTTCTCCTATCGTCGCACACCAATGCCGCTAGTACTTCAGGGAGATGTATGCGTCAACAGCTGCTGACATTTTCAGAAATTGATTGATCGCGGGCATCGTGTGATCATCATCACTCATGCTTACGACTCCCCATCACGAACTGGCGTCCGATATCTCACGAACCGGATCAAGGTCTACCACCTTCCACACTGGGTTGTCTACCGCAGCACGACTTTCCCGACAGTATTCAGCTCTTTCCCATTGCTCAGGCAGATCTTTATTCGTGAGCAGATTCAGATCGTGCACGGCCATGCATCACTCAGCAACCTTTGCCATGAGGGCATCTTGCACGCTCGCACGATGGGTCTGCGGACCGTCTTCACTGACCACTCGCTCTTTGGCTTCAGCGACGCTGCAAGCATCATGGCGAACAAGCTGCTCAAGTTCTCTCTAAGTGATGTTGATCATGTTGTCTGTGTCTCCCATACATGGTGCGTACTTAAAGACAATGGACGATGACAAACACCCAGCTAATGCTACACAGCAAAGAGAACACCACCTTGAGAGCAAGTTTGAACCCCTTGAGCGTCTCTGTCATACCGAACGCCGTCGTGGCGAGCAACTTCCGGCCCTTGCAACCTTACGAAGTCAAGTCACCTCAACTACAAGGCGACAAAGGTCTTCTGCTCCCGCCTCCTCCCGATCCGAGTCAGACACTTGGCCCGGGAGATCCAATCACAATTATCGTGATCAACCGACTTTTCTACAACAAGGGAACGGACCTCCTCATCAGTGCTTTGCCACTACTATTACGCCGTCACGAGAACTTACGATTCATCATCGCTGGAAGTGGACCGAAAGCTATCGATCTGGAGCAGATGTTGGACTCTCTACCCCAACAATTGCTATACCTGCCAAGTGGGCGGTCTCGCGTGGTCTTGCTGGGCAGCATCCGCCACGAAGAAGTCCGAGATGTAATGGTCCGAGGGCACATGCTACTTTCCACAAGCCTGACGGAAGCTTTCGGTACAGTCCTTGTCGAGGCAGCAAGTTGTGGCTTGATGGTAGTAGCGACTCGTGTGGGTGGTGTCCCCGAAGTTCTGCCTGGGAACATGACCGTCTTCGTATTGCCCGAAGTCCAGGATGTGGTCCGCGGAGTGACGGAAGCAGTCGGGCTTCTGACGACCAAAGCGGTGCGGCGTGACCGCTTCCACGACCAGGTCAAGATGATGTACTCGTGGGCAGATATTGCGCGGCGGACTGAGCGCGTGTACGACCTAATCACTGGCTCAGCTTCGGCCGAAGATAATTCGGAGTATTACAACAGCGAGTGGGAAAATTACGGGCAGCCGGGCACGACGCAGTCGTTTGCTTTGATCGACCGGCTGAAGCGGTACTATGGCTGTGGCATCTGGGCGGGAAAACTGTTCGTCATTGTCGTCGTGATCGATTACTTGATCTACTGCTTCCTGGAGATCATGTATCCACGGCATAAGATCGACGTCTGCAAACCCTGGCCTGCCACACGGAAGGAAAGACCGAGCGGCGAAACTGATGACCGAGAGGTGGAAAGGTATGGGACCGTCAGGCAGAAATCTCCGCCGCGCAAGGGAAGGGCGGAGGATGTCACCGGACTAGGGCTGGGTGCGGGCTAGACCCTGTGATTTACCGGTTCGCAATGTTGGGTAGCGGTCTGTAGGCTGATGCGCTGGCGGCATCAAAAGCAGTATCATACATGTACGCATCACTTCTGCAACGTGAACACGAAGTCAATGGTGACGAAAAGGAGGAACGTGAAGCATTGTAGTATTGCGTCAACCTCGCCGCCGAAACGTTTGTAGCGTAACGCTCAGAAGGAAGGCGAAATCCGTAAACGTCAAAAGTACAAGCGCTTAGCGACGTGCTCAAACATCCTGCAACCTTAGAACGTCGCAGCGCGACGCGGCAAATCCAGCAAATTACGCGACATTGATCCAATCCGACTAATGCAACATTATTCGTCCCAGCCACCTCTTGTCAACGACACAATTGCGGAACAATCCAGAAGGCCTTACGCATGACGTACATTGACGGTCCTGTCATCTGCCAATGCCCTAGTCGCGCAGTAGCAGTACCTCCTACCTCCTAGCATACAGCAGCGATGGCCACAGCAGTCGATTGACACTCGCGCCGTAGCCGACGAAAATGAACGTGTCGCGAAATTGCGTGCCTATCTTGCGTCGATGCAACGACATTTTGCCGTTGTCCGACGATCTGACAGCAGCGGTATATTATCTGACTCGAACGAAAGCATTGCCGAGGACCGCAGCGACATCTTTGCTGACTCGATCGACAATTGACATGCGTCAATGCCCGAATATGATGGCGACTTGCGCGCATGCTATCCTGGTATTATAGGGACAGAGGTCAAGTAAGATAAGGCAGCTGCCCGAGCTAAGGGAGATTGAGCAGCTTCTCGAAGGACGATGTGGCTCATGCAGGCGCACTGTCCGCGATTTGGTGTCGAGGGTATATGGCAGCGCTATACCGATTTCTGCGTATGCAACGGCTCACGACTCGCGATTCCTGGCGCTCGTATAGCCCATCGGGCAGACATTGGGCAACATTTTATATTAAGCGGGCGACGGCAGGGTGCACAACCCGTGCGATCACCATGATCTGCACTCAAGCGAACGTTGCCGATCAGCGTGGGCAGCAACGCCATCTGGGCACCAGCGCTTCGCAGGCTGATCGCGTTTAGCCTTACTTCAACGTCAACACTGGTCGCGTGCAGTATAACGCCGCGCGAGTATCTCCCAGCGGCGACGCAGGAGATGCGGCTTGTTCCAGATGACGCCCTGGCCCTCGCTTGGCGGCCGTGAGCGCCCTCGAGAGTTGACAAGTACGTATCACGACTGGCCGTTGCGCCGTTTGGAAAACCGGCCGCTCGGAGATGAGCCATGTTTCGTGTTTTTCTAGAAGAAACGCACAGGGCCGCGAAGCAGGGCACGTCATACACCGCGGCCATATCGAGATGCGCATATCGATTGCCGCCATATGCACCGCCCGGCTGCTGGCATATCATTCTTGTGCTGGGCAGATGCCAGCCGAGCCGATGTGTAGCAGGCTCGCAGCCATGCCTGGCCGCAAGAATCGTAAGGGTTTGGCAAACCTTGGGCCGCGCGACGCCGCTGCAGGCACCGCAGAGCTGCTCGCCGATCGCTCGTCCTGTGACCGTTGCCTCATGCAGCTCACACGTGTGGCGCGCCGCCAGCACCAGACGGACTCGAGTCGTCTGGGGCGTTGGCTTCGACTTACTGCAGGTACCCCATCCCTTGCCACGAATAGACGACTCCTGGACTACTGCACACCACTCGCTGCCGCAGACGCATGCAGCGACTTGCACGCCGCCCTCCGGGCCCTTGCCTATACATACCGCCGGCACTGCACAGGGTTCGCGGTGCCGCAGCCGGTCGCAGGCAAGTCCCCATGAGTCCGGCGAGTCGAGCTCTGCGGTGGCAGCGGCGGTGGCGCGGTCTTTGCACCACATGCTTTATGCAAACCAACGGCGCTGGCAGCCTCTCTCGCTTTGGCCCGCGAGACCAGCAGAGCGAGGCTGCGTAACCTTCAGGCTAGGGCGCTCTAAGTTCGCCCTTCCGCGTGGGGCTTCGATCTTTTGCTGTATCCACCACGCCCGTCCTGCGCTCCTCTTGACGTGCGTGCGAGCTGTAACATGACATGCCCTGCCGGCCAGCGTCCAGAGGCGTGACACGGCAGTGCGCGCCCTGCTGCACTCGCCCGCTGCCATCTGCTGCGGCCCTCTGCCCAATGTGCATGCCCAATGCCCAGCGCTGGCCTGCGCTGCCGTCGTCTTCACGCCCGCCGAAGCTCTGCTGCGACGCCTGAACACCGTACCTGGTACACTAGTCGGCGCCCGCAAGACTACACCTTTTGGCTCATCTTCAGTCCCTCCCGGCCTGGCCAATCACACCCGCCAGACGCACTATTGTCCAGTTCACGCCAGTCTTGGGCTCCGAACATTCTCACCAACGTGCCCAACGACGATCATGCTCGTGGCTGCCCATCCCGGCCCTCCTCGCCCACGCCACAAGCCTTTTTCTTCATTGCTTTCCTTCCCTCCTCAAATCCCCGACGCAACTCATCTGTACCGGGTAGCCGGCGACGCCTCGTCCTCAAACGTCGGCCCAGCCCTACCACACAGCTAACGGGCATCTTGCGACACCAGACTCCCTGCAACCGTTGCGAGCTAAGCGGGTGTCACTGACTCCTCCACCAACTCCGTCCTCCTTCGTCACCACCGCCGCCAACTCTGCGCAGTGCAGCCCGTTCCGCTCGCGTGGCAGCCCGCAGACACGCTCTTCTCTCGGCGTCCATTCCCTGCTCTGAGTTTGACCGATCGCAGGCACAGTCCCTCCACGTCGGCGCGACCACGATTTGCCCCGCGCTCTTGCCGTGCGAGCTGACCACGAACGCGCTGTGACGCCGACTTTTGTGAGCATTGTCGCGACTCTGCCACTTCATTTCCTGTCTTGCATTGGTCGAAACCGCACTTCGCTTCACTCGCGTAAGCACGCACGCACGCAGTCCCTGCTACGCCGCTCATTTCTCGACTGACCTCGAGTCACTCTTTCGTCGGCCGCGCGCTTTCCTCATCCTTTGTCATTGGGCGGGACCTTGCTTCATTTCTTCTACGGTAGCTTCTAGGGCGAAGCTATTACCAGTTCATCGGCTTTGATACGGCTCCTCGAAACGAGGTTATCATTCTGGAGCATCTGTCGTGAAGTCATCTGACTGCCCTGTCTGTGCGAGATCGCATTTCGGGTAATCAAAAGCAACCTTTACTTCGAAGACGCTCGCGCATTCTTCCAGCAATTCAATTTCACAAGGATCCGGCTGCTGAACACATTAACGTCTCTTAACGATCTACGACCCATCTCACAATCCTGGCCGCTTCTGCACAACCACTTCAAACCAATATACCCCAAGCATCAGCAATCGTGGCTGTATTCTATGATACCCCGCCTGTGTCGCCGGCTTCTCAGTTGAAGAGTAACGACAAGGATCTTCCGGATCGTTGGAGAACGCTCCACCCTGTGATGGAACAGTATGACCCATCACGACGACAGTATGCGCCGACATCATACCCAGCGCAGCAGCCACAGCAACCTGCTTCGCAGACTGCCGGTCCTTATGCAACTCCAGGCTCTGTCGAACGGTTCAGACAGGCCAACTACCTGCAATCCTCGCCCACAGCGGCGCATGTATCCAGTCGTGCGAGTCACGATGCGCAGCAGTTGTACAATTTCTCGCAAGGTGTGCAATACGCAACAGGCACGTCGATACCGGCGACTCCGATACAGCAATATGGACAAGAGTATCAGCCACAAGAGCCACGACAGCAAACACAGCAATACCAACAATATGGGACTGGTGTCATGTATGGCGTGCAACAGGGCCAACAACAAGCGCAAGCAACATACGACCAAGTACCGACGTTCAGACAGTCACGTCCGGGCGCTGCGCCTGAGACACTCCCTTCCCAGTTTGGGGAGTCACCAGCAGCTCAATACTACCTTGCAGGAAACTCTGTGCCTACCAGCGCGCCGGCTACCGATCTCGCGACACCTCAATTACCCTCCCAGTACTCGCAAGCTGCGTACGCACAACCGGGTTCTTCGACACAACAATCATATGCCATGCTTGACCCTGCGCAGTCGGCCGCATACTCGGCATACAGCCAGCAATCACAGTATGCTGCGCAGCCGCAACATCAATCGCAACCACAACAGCAGGCAGATTCCATAGATCAGCTGTTCAACCAGTACCAATTGTCAATACGAACCATTTTCACGAATGCGCAGAACGGAAGCTTGCGAGAGTCGCCTGATCAACTGATACGGATATCACAGTATCTGCTGGGTCGGGCCGAAGGACTGGGTAAGCGACACATTGTGAGCATTATCAAAAGCTGTACATCGACTGACGATTCTTCCAGGACTTACAAGGGACGATGAAGCATTACATGATGATCGCATCCGACTTTGGGACGAATTCAATCGCGCATGGCTGGCAACTTTGCAGCGTCAACATGACCTTACGCAGGAGATGATACAAAGCGGCCAGGCGCTGCACGATTCGCAATCGATCATTAGTGTTCAATCACTTGAGCAGCTGGCTAGAGAATTGGTACGGTTGTGCGATGATGTGGAAAAACATGGTCTCGTCGACTATCAGATGGGAGTCGCGGAAGAGGTGATCATGGATCGTAAGTTGTATTTTCCGATGGTGCATTTCATGTCCTTGCTAACACCGGAAACAGTCCTTCTCCGCTGCCTTCGTCTTCTTGAAGCGCCAGCCGACCAACGAGACGACTCGACTTCACGGCCTCAGAGCTCTGCTGCCGCAGCTGGAAGACAACGTTGAGGAACGTTTAATCGGGCTTCATGGCGACTCACATCGAGATCAGCGTGACACATCGTGTGAGGCTGGATCGAGCAACACCCTTGGGTAATGTTGCAACAGCCAGCAGTAACACAGACACTTCACTTGGCAGCTCAACCTCGAAACCAGACGTGACGGATGTGCGCCATAAAGCATTTCCGGATTAATAAGTGATTTTACTTTTCCCGACTTTTCGGCGGAAAGGGACGGCAACGGTGTAACGCATACAAAGCATACGAACGGTGGGAGGGCGGGACAAATCTGGAATCACACGAGCGAGGCGCAATCTGGACAAAGCATTTTTTCTCCTTGCTTGCATGGATTTTCTTATTTCTTGGGAAGAGACATTCTGTACTGCCTACGGGCATGCAAAACACGGAGGATGGTCATCGCTGTTTTTTCTTTTCGGATTCTTACTGTTTCCTCTTTTTCATAATCTCTCGGCTCCGATACACACGCATTAATGTTTTTTCTTTTATCGTTTAACATTTCGCTTTTCGGGTCTTTCGGTGGCTTTTCTTTCTCTATTATGTTCAACGCGCCTATATGCACTTTTCATAAGGACGACGAGACGAGACAGATGAGGACACCCTTCTTGGAATTATCCAATGTAACAATTTCTTGGAACAGAGAGAAAGACGAGAGCACGCAAGATATCAAACTAAAGTATATTGTAGTGATAAAACTCTACTCTGTCTATACTTTGCTGAAGTGTGTTCCCACATCGTCCAAAAAAAATCTCAACGTAGATCTATCACCTATTGCACAACACTACCCGAGCAGCCTTTGGCCCGAACACACGGGACGAAACACAGCTTCACCGACTTTACTCGAGGACCTTTGTTCGATTTGCTGGTGGCTGTCACACGGGAACATTCCTACGGTTCACATGCAGCTCCTGCATATGTTCGTGCGACGCCCTCCTGCACGACACTGCGCGTACCCGTCGTGCAACCACGGTCCGGAGCTTCATCCATAGCTTGGAGACGGGGATACGACCCGCGATAAGGAATTATGACAGGTTCGAAAGCGGGAAGATCACGCATCAGGCGGAAAAATGGGAACAATCGGCTAAAGTAGTCCTTTCGATGTATGGAAAGGTCATCTTTGAATTTTCTCATTCGTAAACATCGTGGAGGATGCATTTTGGGTATCTTTTCCTTTTACTTCCTTTGTTCTTTTTCCAAACAAAAATTCTTTTCCCATGGCAATCGGTTGTTGAAACGCCGGCGATAGAAGACTTATCTTCTATCTTTTTATGAACGAATTTACCCGGACTTTGGTGCTATGCTGCGCTGTTGATCAAAAGTGATTTAAGAAGACGGGGAGTAGGTCTTCTTGGGGGAGGGGTACCTAGTGTGTCCGGATTAGTACTTTTGAAACAAATCATAGATTCTGGGTCATTTGACGCACCTGGGACCCTCCTCCTGGATGGAGAGAGCGGCGAGCCACTGGCCCATGTCGACAGAGCGCTCAAGAGACTCGCCCTTGGCAACACCGGCGAAGAAGCCAGCAGCGAAGGCGTCACCGGCACCAGTGGTGTCGGCAATCTTGGACTTGTCGATGGGGTGGACGGGGAAGGACTTGACCTCATCTTCGCCCTGGACGGCGACGACGGTAGGCTCGGTGCCCTGGGTGATGATGGCGATACGCTTGCGCTGCTCGTTCTTCTTGGGAAGGTTTGCGAGGTGCTTGGCGATGGTGGGGATGTCGGTGGTCTTCAGGTCGTGAGACTCGGCGTAGGAGGCAGCCTCGGTCTCGTTGCCGACAATGTAGTCCCAGTAAGGAGCGGTCTGGTCGAGCTGCTCCTTGAAGAACTGGGGAATGAAGGGTGCGTTGAGGGAGAGAGCGAAGGGCTGTATAAGGTCAGCATCACTGTTTCGACGACATTTTGATATCCAAGTGATCATACCTTGTTCTCCTTGGCAGCCTCCTCGGCCAAAGCCATGATGGCCGGCACGCAGACGGTAAGGTGGTAGCCACCGACGAAGTATGCCTTGCTCTTCTTGACGATCTCCCAGTGCTCCTGAAGGTGGTCAAGCTTGTAGCAGTTGGCAGCAGCGAGATCGGTGCACAAGCTGCGGTCGTGGCCAGTGACGACGACACCGCAACGGCCGGTGGGCTGGGTCTCATCGATACGATAGCGGACCTCAAGGCCAGCCTCCTTGGCGGCATCGGCGAGGATGTCGGCGTACTTGTCCTTGCCAACACAGCCGAAGTAGACGACAGACTTGGGAGGGAGCATGTACTGCGTTGGGAGTCAGTGATGGGTGTTGCTCAAAACAGACTAGGATGTATTGTACCTGAGCACCTCTGGCGGTGTTCTGGGCGGCACCACCGGCAGTGAGGATAGCCTTGCGGTTCTGGAGGACTGTGGTCGTGTTACTACATGTATAGGCCAGATGTGCGGATGATTCGATTGTACTGACGGTCCTCGAAGATGCCCATGTGCTTCTCCTCAGCGAGAATGGCATCGTTGGCGTTCAAGCCATACTGCTTGAGCATGGCCTCATCGCTGAGACATATTAGCTATTGTGGTCCTCCCCGGCCGTAGCACAAGTGGTTCATACCCGAAGCCTGTTCGATGCCATACGTCAGTGATTGTTCATCAAGGTGCAAGCAGAGTGTTTCGTACCAAGGATGTCGAGGAGAGGGTTCTCCAGGCAGAGGAGCTCGTAGCCGTCGGAAGACATGATGTGAGTGTTGTGTTGGGTATGGTTTGCGTGAGAGGGTAGTTCAATGATGTACGTGGTCGGGTTGAGAAAAGGGCGAAGTCAATCAAATTTTGGACGGCGGGCACCTCATCGTTTACCCCGCTGAAATGCATCGGAGTTGGTGGGGCTTAAAGAGAGGGTCTAGCATCACAGCCAGGAACATGACATCGTACAGTTCTAGCTCATAAGTCTGCGAACTTCTCAATACCTTGTCATGCCAGTATCAGCAGATATAGGTTCAGGTCTTGAAATACATTTCGCCGGGATGACAAAGGACCTTAGGAAAATTGTCGAGTACTAGCACAGTTCTATCCTTACCCTTCGCCTATTTCGTAGGATGGTTGCCGCTGAGACGCTGTCCGCAGACTTTTGAGCAACAGCTCCTTGTCCAGCCTGAACCACATGGTGTCTGATATGAGAAGTATGAATATACTGGATATCTGCAGACTGATCAATCTTTAGACAACCCATGATCGTAGTCTCAGAGACTATGCTTGCACATTTAGTGCACTCATGATGTGCACACCGCTTTCCTTGAACTCGCAACGTACATCAAGAATATGAAAACAACTGAGAGCAAGAGGTGTATAAGCTGTGCCGTGGTGCCTTCCGACCAAATACTGAAGACTGGCGATATGCCCTTCTAGAAATTTTTCTGAATCTAGAAGAGACATTGCGGATTCCAGGATGGAGACGAAGCAGACACGAAGAAAGTGTCCGAGTTTGCCATATTGTAAATATTGCGATTTCGAGAAAATCAATCGGCGTAATAAGAAGATCCGTGAGTGCTGTTACAAAGTCTCAGGTGGGAACTCTTCTCGTTTCGACAGGACGTCTTCCATAATCTGGCGGCGCTTCGCTGCCAGCATGCATGCCAGGGTCGCCACCACTACCATCACTACTGCTTCCTTCTCCATTGTTGATGACATCCTCGTATCGTGGCAGGGCTTCGTCTTCCTTCTCATCTTCGCTGTCGTAATTCCTCTCAACTCCGGCCTTCTTCTCTCGCCTTTCTGCCTCTGCTTGAAGTTGCCTATGTCTCCTCTCGTCGTCGAGCGCCTTTCTACGTTTCGTTTCTTTCTTCTCCTTGATACGGTCGTTGATCACAGCACCCGCGAGGACGAGTAGAGCTGCCATGATGACTTGATTATGTTGGCGAGAAAGAGCTTGCTGACAGGAGGATATTCCGCGCGTGCGTTTGAAGGCAAATATGGATACAGCCGGAAACGATGTCTTTGAAGGTTGACAAGTTCACTGGTGATAAGTCTGTTGCAAACTTCTTGTCGTAAATGAAAAGTAGTGGCGTACACTCTGCGACCCTACGAGTATTTCATCTCACGTCTAAATCGTTGACGCCATCCAAGAAGCTCCAAGAAGTCACCCCGCGGGCAGGTCAGCTGAAGAGTGGGTGGCAAAAGGACAGAAGAGCCGCGCCACTCCGCCTTTCCGGCAAAGAGGGTCTTGCATGCCAGGAGATAGCAGGTCGTACACTTGATCTGTAAATGTGAATTCTACCAATGGTTGATGACAGGTAGGAACCTGTGGTGAAGGAGACAGAAATCCATTCTACTGGCATTCCACCATGCGCAATCACGTGACAGCGCATCAATCTCGCATACCAGAATCTAGACCTTTCTCAGCCACTGGATCGAAGGTACTAATACACCGATCAAAGTACCACCACCTTCCCAGTCAAAGACCCGCATCCAACTTTCACCACACCCCGGAACCCCATCTGCCCCAAACAAGGAAACGCGAACCCAAGTCCCCACTCCAACACCGTGCATGAACCTGCCCACCAAAGCTTGCCTGCTCTATCGAGTAAGTACCTCTAGCTCGTAGCTCTCGTGCACTTCTGGCCCTGTGCTTGCGCAAGACCTGAAACACCAATACTTGGAACATGGCTTGCTTACTTGCATCCGGGGGGTCTGTATGCAAGGTTTCGTCGGGTTTGCCGCTTCTCTCAACTGCATGCATACGCCGCAGATACTGACGTACACTTTTATGTTTGCTTTGCTGTGCGTTCAAGTCGATCTTGCTGTGAGTCAGCGCGCTGTGCAGCTCCCGACAATCTTGTCAATGGTGTAAGTATCTGCTCCTCGTAGATCCAATCGATCAAAAAGAGCAGGTCTAGGCGCAGGTGTTGCAATGGAAGTACCTCCTGGCAGCAAGGCAGTCTGACAAAGCAGCCAAATCCCTGTAGTTGATCACACACGACGTCGGGACTGCTGTCCGAAATTCCAAAACATCATGTAGCACGAAGACTTCTCCGTCATCCTGCGCGTTGGCTCGTTGCATGTGATGACGATGTTGCTTGATGACGAGGTCGAGGAACTCGATAGCTACATGTAAGTTAGCTTGCTGAGACAATGTGTGAGCTCTCCGAGGGTTGCGTTGCACGTTACACGACTCCAGAGAGCTCTGCTTCACTTATGACATGATCACGGAGAAGCAGTGTCGTTTCCGCAAAGCTTTTCCTTGGCCCTAGGAGCTGCTACTTGGTTTGTCTGTAGTCAGATGGGAAAAGAAATCTTGCGCACACAACTCTATTGGGAAATTGGAAGACGAAAAGAGAGAAGCAGAGGCACCAAAAAGATAAGAGAAGGGTCAGAGTAAAGACCATCCGCCCTGTTGTGTGGTTGGTTTAGAATAATAAGAAGTTCAGATGAGCCAAATTAAACTCCGATTTCCCTGCCCCAATCTTTCCCATCCGTAGTTTCCCAATTAACACCTTGTAAGAAAAAGAGAGCAGGTTTTGTACCCAAGATGCAAGCGCTTAGTCCAGTTGTCGGAGAGTGTTGCCGCACAAAGTAGCAGGCGAACAGGTAAAGTATTCAAGAAAGTTTTGTGGGCAATAACGACAGGAAGGGCTTTCGAAGGCCGATAGAAACAAAAATGGGTGTTGCCGCCGAGTCGCTTTGCTCTTCTCTGAGCTAGAGCTTACAATGCAAGATGTGTCCACACGGCGGTAAATTGTGCGCCGTTGGTTCACGTGTGTCGAATCTTTTCAAAGGGAGATTTGTCGGAAGCATGTTCCATGTGGTGTAGAAGGGATGATGGGATGAGATGTTCCGTCGTCGTTCGTTTCTTTCGTTTCGCGGTAATCCCAGAGCCTGCGTGTAGAGTTGTGGTGTGGTGTGTCATTCATTAGAAGAAGTGCGTGTGAGGCTTGCTCTGTTCGTGGACTTCCATCTCCTGTGCAAATGTTAGCAAATGTCGGGCGCATGTGTTAGAATCGTAAACGAACCATCTTGAACGTGTTGAGCTCCTCCTTGATCTGCTGCGCCAAGATAGGAGTCAAACGGTTGCATGTAGCGATGTCACCACGGCGGTCGTAGTCAGAGGCACTCCAGGCATCGTGGAATTGGATGCGAGGCGAGAATGTGATGCCTTTACCACCGGTAGGTGTAGATGGCATGCTACGGGCGTTCGTCATCGATGCGATTCGAGGTTGGCTGAAGTAGTCGCTGTTTGTGTTGTCTCTGAACGAAGCGCTGCGAGTAGAGCCGTCCTTGGGAGTGCTGGGCATGGAGGAGGCTGGGCTCTCGACGATGTGAGGGATGTTCTCGTTGGAACGAACATCAGGAGTTCCTGTAGGCGAAGAAGTACCGGAACGCTTGAGGATGCCCTTCTTCACAGCGGCAAGAACTTCTGCTCGATCCTTGTCGCTGCCAACGATGCTGCGCCTGGTGAACGAATCTGAACCCTCAGCAGACGGCCTTGCGGAGCCAGCATTTGCGGCATCGACGGAGTTGTTCTCCAACTTGGGGAAGCCTGTTGCGCCACCACTCTTATCATCCAACTCAACGTTGACATTGACTTTCTGCCTTTCTGCCTCGACTGTTACCATCGAAACTTGTGCCATGCTGGGTTGCAACGAATTGCCACGCTGTGAGTTCACGGGCCCATCAGCAGCGGGAACGCCAATTACAGACTTGGGTCTGAACAGGCCCTTGATGCTTCTAGCACTCTTCTTGGCGCCTTTGCCCATTTTTCGCAACATCATCGAGGCTGACGAAGCAGTCGATGAGATGGAAATGTTGTCTGTAGATCCAGTGAAGCCACCTTGACCGGAGTAGATGTTAGCGCCGATACCAGCTGCTTCTTGTCGTCTAGCGATTTCTAGCTGCTCTGGGTCCAGCTCATCCTCTGGTTGTTGCGATTGCTGCTGTGTTGATTGCTGGGGTGGTGCCACGTTGGCATCCGCCCTTCTCAATTCTTGGGCGCTACCAAAAGAGAATGCTCGTCTCAGCCGTGACTTCATGCCCTTGTTCAAGTCTCTGTCTGAAACTGCTGCAAGATGTTGTGCAGCAGCGCTAGGCGGAGTGTGAACCGCCGCCCTAGTCACCGAAGCGTAGGATCTGTGCCTTGGTGCGCTAGGAATCGTCGCAGGTACTGCGGTATCGCTTGTCTGTCTGGACAGGGGTGATGGCGCCGCTGTCCTCTTGTTGGGGTCAGAGGCACCTCTGGGAGGCACATTGATAGATTTTTGGGTGGCGGTAGCATCATTGCCCTTGACACTCGAGCTGTCAGAGGTGGTGGAATTATTCCTGTGGACAACATCGGATCCATCGCGGCTACCGGTTCGCTGGTGGGATACGACAGGACGAATGGTGGTTGGCGTAGATGTAGCACCGCTGCCATGGCTTGAAGATGGTCGCTGTGCACCTGCACTGGCTGGAATGTCACCATTGGGAATGGCAACGTGGGTGTCAATGGTGTTCAGGCTGCGTCTACGGTATCGCTTGGCCAGTTCAGTGCTCCCTGACTTGGGTAATGATGTGCTATCAGAGCTGATCGTGCGCTGAATGGGTGGCGACGGAGGCGAAAGAACGCTTGTGAATGTCGTGGTAGGAGAGCCCGTACCGTTCGATGCAGACTTGGGCACCGAATTGTTGGAGTCGGTGCGTCGTGCAACTCGCCTGTAACGGTCTGGCGAGGGCTTTGCAGGCTGATCATAAGAGTTCAGGGTGAGATCTGGGCTCGACGAGAAATTGATCGACGTTTCTGTCTGCGTGCCAATCACAGAATCATCTTTTGCGGAAGAAGCATCTGAAGAGGCAGTAGAGCTTGAAGCTGACTGCGAGTGACCGGGTCGCTGCACACTGAGAAGGGTTTGTCCTCCGTTTGGTGCAGAGATTGTCCGCGATTCTTGTCGCAAGTGTGGTGTGGACTGGAATGCATATGGCTGCACAGGCGCAGCCTGGCTTTTATACGCTGTGTTGTTCGAACCATTGTACATGCTTCTGGGTGCCTGGCCGAGGCGAGGAGACTGTTGTGGAGGGCCCTGGAAGGCGTCTGAGGAGGAGGAAGGTCGGGAGTGCAGCATCGTAATAGTGCTGGAAGATTGCATGGGAAGTGGCAGTACCTCAGCCATGGATTCTGCCGATGCGGGTAAACAGAGCGAAGGCGGGTCGTGGTAATGGATATCGAATGTAGGGTTGGTGGAGAGGAAGGGATCTATATTATCTGAACCGGCCAGCAGTCAGTGATGAAGTCCCAGGCTGGCGATGATGAAATGCAGCACGCAGAAGCGTGGCGTGCAGTGTTGGTGAAGGATCAATGGCAAATGGGTGAGGTGGATGTTGATGGATGGGGAGGCGGACCCCTATCACCGGCCCAGAACGCGGCTTAGCTCTGCAAATAGAGAGACATGCTGCGGCGTTGCGGGAGACAGTGCGTGGAGAGCGGAGTGGAGTGCAAGGGAAGAGAATAGAATGAGAGAGGGAGAGTGTCTTGCAAGGTAGCGTACCTGGGCGGCAGGCGTCTCAGCCCGTCGAGGGTGAAGAAAGGTAGCACAGCGGGAGTCTGCCGAAGCAGAGAAGCGGAGGGTCTCAGAACCACATCGAGGAGGGCGGTTCAGCGAACGGTAGCGGCGGCGATGGGCGGACGACGGTGCTGAGGCGGCGGGCAGATGAGCACGCAGCGATCAGGGAGTCGTGTGGTGTAATTTGGTGCGAGAGTGGGCAGGCAGGTGTGAAGCAACGCTCTCTCCTGGAGTGTGTGTCTAGGGAATGCTGGGCTGCTCCTCGGCAAACTCCAGGGCGACGCGATGGCAGCAACGGCGGCGCGGCGGGCGGATAAGGAGATGGCGGTGGCGACGAGGGTGAGGGCAGCGGCGGTGGTGAGGAGAGGTGGTGGTGGTGGTGGTGGTGGCAGCAGTGTGTGAGGAATAATGGACGACGCAATGCACAGGCGGGCAGCGATGCACCGATGCAGATGCTGGTGCTCCTCTACAGGCTTCGCAGCCAGCAGCCCCGGCTCACTACTCGCTCGCCCACCCAAGCGGAGGCGTTCTCAGTCTCGCGCATCGCAGCGCTCTAGCCACTCCGGGCGCGCAGGTTGATACGCTAAGTCGCCTCAAGCCCTTCACTTGGCCTCAGCGCCGTTGCTAACACCACCCTCTCTCCCTGCTAGCCCGTCCTGCTATTCCACCCATTTCTATTTCCATGCTGCCTACCAATACTGCTGCCGCCCGTGCTGAATGCACTATGCACACCTCCTTATCTATACAATAATTAGCAGCCGCTTGTCATGCCCTGGTTGCTATGCTATCGGCCTCCCCATACATTCCTCCCCCCTCCAATGTCCCGCCCAGTGGCAGCGGCACATCCACGCACGCAGGCCTCGAAACGCCGTGCTGCATGCCATTCGCACAGCTGCCTCAATGTGCGTACGCGCCGCTTTAGACTTCCCGATCATGCCACCTCCGGCTGCCCTCGACCTGCAGCGGCTCGTCTGTAGGTAGCTTTGTAGCTGTCGAGTAGCTCGGCCTCGTTCTCGCGCCTGCAGCATGTCATCGCCTGCCCCGGTGCGATACGAGCCCCATCAACGCTCGTGTGCCCTCTGGCGCCAGCAATAATCGCTGCCGAGTTATGCGAGCTCCACAGCGCACAGCGTCGCTTGCTCTCTATCCTCGTCCCGCTGCCTCACCACTCGCCCAGGGTACCACCGCCGCCGAAGCACGTGGAGCGACGGGCAACTTTTTTGCTTGCTCCCCTGCGTGGGACTTTTATACTTTCACATGCGGCGCTCCTCTGCCGCCGTGCCGGCTGCATCATTCGCGCGCTCACTCGCTTGAGCCGCCCCTGGTCTCTGCCATTGCATAGTCGACGTGCTCGAGCTTCCTCCTCAGCATCGCCACAGCCGTCGTGTGCCACACCTCACGCGTTTTGACAACCGTCTCACCAGTTCTACGTAACTTTTACCCTTTCTTCATTCTCACACGCGATCTCGCCCGTTGCATCATAGTCTCGAGCTTCGCATTGCCGGCCCACGGGGCGCGCCTCAACCTCCATCTCCACAAATCTGAACCAGCCCAACGCCTTTTTGTGCGCTACAAGCGCATCTGCACAATTCCATCGACCGACTGGAAAAAGCCAAGGGCTTCAACCATTCCCGCTAACGAAACGAACCGGAGTACCACTCCAGATTCGCGGAGAGGGCATCGTTCCCCTCACTTAGATGACACCTTGCGTGCTACGCCTGCCCTTCTTCTTGATGTGCCCTTCCAATCAAGACTGTAGATCAGCTAATCTCTAGGGAGTGTATGCGTGAAGCCGCCTCCGTTGTTCCTCATCACACTCATCTCCCCCCAATCACGCCTTCACCGCCTGCACAGCATGTCTCTCACCAAAACACGCCCTCTCCACTAGCCACACCAATCGAAAGCCAGCTCCGGCCGTAGAACGCGTGCTGCCTTCTCACGAGAAAATGGGCTCGCTCGCTGAGGAAATCCCATCGAACCCCTGCTTCTCGCCTACGCAAAATCCCACGGAGAAAGAAGAATGATCCCTGTTCGATCGCCCGTCGACTTTACCCCACGTATTGCGCGTTCAAATCTCACTTTCGCCGCGTCGCACTAAGACGTATGCGGTCTAAGCTGAAGAGAGAAAGAAGCGTGAGACATCATCGCGCGGTTGATCGTTCTTTCGTTGCTGTTTCAAATCGTCCGCCGAGCGTTTTGTCGTGGTAGTGTTCCATCGAAAAAAGCTAAGTTTATCTAGGGCTTTCTTCTTTCGTCCCCCGCCTAGACAGCACCTCCTCTTCTTGGAAGCTGGCCTGATCTCTCAATGGGAAAGTCAGTCTCATGTGCTGCTGTCTCTCCATCCCACGGCAAATGCGCACGGGAATCTTGGGAAGCGGCCAAGACATTCAATAATGTGCATATGCACGCCCGGACGTGGCTTGCATATGGCCCTGAAACGCCCCAATGGACGATCGCGGGCCTGGGATTTCTTGTAGGATCGACCCAAGCCCAGCTCATCAGGCTTTAACACAAGCAGAAGGTCAAGAACTTGCCTATCTTCAAACAAGGTTTGGGTATTAGCAATTGACAAGGTGGCTTTGTGGGGATCTCGTTTGCTCAACGCCCGACGGCGCCACACTCTATCGAGATCGCTTTGTGGTATTGCCCGATGGCACGAAACTGATGCCTCCTATCGATATGATACAATATATGAGCACTTCTCTTCCTCCATCTTCCTCAAACAACGACGCTGCACATCCCAATGTCGCATGGCGTCAGCATCCCTTATTCCGTCACTCCTCGCCTGGCACCGTCATCATCATCGTCGTCGTAATCCATCTCCATCCGTTTCTCCGTCTGACATGTTCATCGTCCCGAAGAGCGGAGATCTGGGACGCCTGTTGCGCTGTATCGTGAGTGCGACCGGAGAATGTCTGCGCGTGCCGCGCAATGCAGCGCGGAAACAGAACCTCGATTCTGCAGGATGTAGATTACAGCCTTGTAGCCTAATTGCTATCGAGTATCTGATTGTCGCGCCCAGGCAAGGCCTACCCGTTCAGCCGGGTCGAGAGCGAAGATCGCTGCATGCATACAGTACAGTACTGTATAGTCCATCGTGATATCCCGGCATGCGTTCGCGCTCGCGCGTGCTGACATTCGGGCACGCTGGAAGCTGTTGCATATACACAAATTCTCTCCTAGGTACCATATTGGGCTCGTGTTGACAAGCGAGGAATTGACCATTGCGAGCCAAGCAGAGCTTTACCATCGCCAATTGGCATATGCTCTCTTCGGATGAGTCGTTGCTTTCGCACGCTGTGGTCCAGGGAACTGTACCATCCCCAGCACGAAATACCTACCCAATGGCATTACCGCAAACCTTCCATCTCCTTCCATACCAAGCTCAGCTCGCTCGCCTTACGGCAAGCCCATTCCGGCTCACGGAATCTGCAATCTGCAACCTGCAAGCCACGCATCGACCAGCTCCCAATTCGCCAGCTTCATTGATTGAGAGCCGCTTAACAGGCTGTGGAGGCGCGCGGTCGATACAGATAGCAACGCCGCCGAGAGTTTAAAGTGCTGGGAGCTGAAGTTGTTGTTTATCCTGATGAGAGACTAATGTAATGTACTCCACACGCGTTGTTCGAGTCGTGAAATATTGTCTGCTCTACTTTACCCTGCAGAATCTAATACGCACGCGGGGCACGTGCAATGGCTGCTGCGCGACATTATGTTGATTCTGCATGCGAGGCCGCGACGAGGGTTTGCTTTGGGTGTTTTCTGTTTTGGTAGATGCGTGCATGGTAGGTTTGGGGAGGCGTCGCGGCCTTGCTTGTGAAGATCTTTTGAGGTGGGCAAGGGTTTGTCAGATTTGTGCTACGGGACATGCATGAGGTGGCGCGATCTGAGTTTTCCAAAAAGGCTTTATTCGTCATGTAGATACATGCTAGATACTTCCTGCCGTGGACGTGTCCATGGTCGGGTGAGGTACATGTATCCGCTGATTGAGTAGAAAAGAGAATTTAGGGTATCCAAATACCGCTTTGGAATTGAGTAGGAAAAGTTCCGTTGCAGGTCCCGTCCGATGTCCAATGGTAGCAAAATAAAAAGCAAAAAGAAAAGAGGAACAAATATCCCGTAGGATTATCGTAGCCAAGGCAATCGTTGCCGATTCACACCACTTCACCCACCAGTGCCATAGCCCAAACCCACTCCCAAACCCAGCCTCCATTCAGACCTCCATTCTACGACTCCGCCCTCGGCGTGCTCGTCAAGACCGTGTCTGCGTCTTTCGTGTCGTCTTCGAGCACCCAATGCGGCCACTGCTGGTCGATGATCCAGTCGCCACAAGCCGGTTGGCCTCGTCTGCCTTCCTCGAGTCGCCGCCAAACCGTACTCACCACGCGACGATTTTCCAAATTCATCTTGGCAGTGAGGTGGACGCCGGTTCCGTAGCGCCCTCGGTAGACGGTGATGCCGATGTCGCCGACGTAGATGTTGCGCAGCGCCATGACTATAGGTGAGCAGTCGTCGCCCCAGACGGTGCTGTAGCTGTCATCGCCGGGATAGTAGATGCGCAACTCGAGCTTGTCCAGCTCGTGTCGTCGCAAGGGCCCAAAGAGCGCCTTTATCATATCCGCCAGCTGCGTCGGCGAATCTGGTATGAGGCGGCCATTGTAATTGTGGGCCGCTGGCACGACGGATTGCGACTCCGAAGGAAGATGGGCACGATGTGATGGCGAGAAAGAGGTCGGGGTGTATACGCCTGCGAGGTGGATAGAGCGGGCCTGTCGAATTAGTGAGGGCGCGAGATTGGTGAAGATGTGCAGTCCGTGTGGGTAGGAGATGAAGATGCTGGCGGTGCGACTGTGCATAAGGTTGAAGTGGCTCTTGAGCTCATTGTGAATTTGCTTGTTGGCCAGGAGAAGCGGATGGCACGAGGGATAGGCTCTGTCGCGATAGGGCGCATCCAAATTCATTTGAGCGGGAACGGTGACGGACAGTAAGCTGGGTTCATATCGTTTCTCGATCACAGGTTCGTGATTGATGGGAATGCCGGGGAAGGGCATGCGATCGCTTCCGTACAGCCGGTGCACGACTTCTGAAGCTGTTCCGACTAATCTGGCGGTCGATATTGTTATGGCAGAGCTCTCAAGTAGGGTATCGGAGTAGATTTGAAGACGCAGCTCCACGGGCAATGCCATGAACGGGCAGGCCGACTTGGACGTGTCCATGGTTGAGGTTCGCTTGTGTCGTGCGCGAAGAGGGGGTCTTGTAGGATATTATATATTATAGAAGGCTAATCATAACAACAAACACCCGTCGGACGGTGGCAGTGGGGCGTTGCACGTGAAAGTAGGCATGTGGGAAAGAACAGCGGTCGCTGACTCGGGCAGTGACTGAGGTGACGTCTTCCTCCTGCCCTGCAGCTTGACCCTGTCAGCGTTAGAGTTTGTTATTGCTGGGGAAAGGGTGTTACCGTGTCACCTATTATTATACCTCCAATGGTCACGAGGTCCAAGTCACTCGACGATGCAGAATCTGTGAAACTCACATTGTTACGAAATCCGTGTATTCAGCCGGATTACACAGCCATTGTCAATCCATTCCGACTCGACGAGTCAGCTGGACAAATAAATTTGAGATGCCCAACAGAACGCGTTCCAAATTACCAAAATGGTCATCAAAATAGTAGTACAGTATTTAGGTATCATTCTCGTAGCAAATCGCACAGTCCAGTTTTCCTGCGCACATGCAAAGCAATAATCCCAAGCGATCCAGCCTTGCGAAAAGATGTGCTGGCAGTCTTAGTCTTAGGGACGACCTTTCACAGACCCCAGCACATCGCGACCGCTTCCTGCGTTGAACGCTTTACCATGCATACCTATTGTCCTCAAACTCAATCTCGGCTTCCTCGTTCCAGTCCTCGTCGCCACTTCTCTCACTGTCGAGGAAGTCCCGCTCGCTGAACATGTTTTCACGCGGCCGCTGGTTGTCAATGGCCACTTCGACAACTTGGCACATGCCTTGTAAGAACAAGGCCGCGCCTGTATCTTCGTCATCTTCGTCTCCTGAAGCAGTATCCGAGTCATTGTCAGACACTGACTCTGGCTCGGTAGAAGGCTGACTGTGTTTCACACGTGCGCTGCGGCGGGCTGCTTTTGGCGCTGGCGAGGCTGTGACGTCCGAGCTGTACACGTCGGTGTCACCTGTAGGCTTGTGTGGTGATACTTGGACATGACTTACGCGATTGGGGTTCAGAGCGGCTTCGAACTCTATGTCAGGTATATCGTCCTTTCCGGTCTTTGCTTTGACTTGCTTCCACAACTCGAACTGTCTTTTAGATCCGTGGTATGGATTTGGCGGTCGACTGCGTTGAAGATACACGCGGCGCAGACGGGCAGTCCACATGTCACGGAAGCCTGCACGATCGCGCCAAGGAATGTTAATGTGTGCCTTGATCTCGAGATGTCGGAGGTCGAGCAGAGATGATGCACTGTCGACAAGAGAACGGAAGAGGTTGGTGCCGCCCTCTTGAGCCCACTTTGACAGATGCATCAGAGAAAGGTGTCGTAATGTAGTTGGCCACGTGGGTACCTGGGACCCTGAAAGAAGCTCATCGTATTCAGGATCAGCATCGTTCGTCGACTGTCGCTCGCTGTAATAGTGTCCATCCACACATAGCACTTCAAGACGCGGGCAAGCAGCGGCGAGAGAGGTGAGGAAAGCGAGATTGAGGGTGATGTTGTGTTTCAGTACCAATTCTTTCAAATGGGATCCCTTTTCTAGAAGGAATTCAGACAGCATCGTGCTATCGAGCTTCCAGCAATTGGTTATTTCCAGTCGCTCGAGGTTCGCCGGTAGCTTTTGCAGGAAGTCGTCGCGGACAATGTTGCAGGATATGAACGTGACGTCTTTAATATGTGGCAGTTTCGAGATGACCCAGGGCATATCCAGTGTAAGTTGATCGGCATCCTCACCTACGATGGCTGGAATGCTGTCATCAACGTCGAAACCACAGATAGCCAGACTTTCGAGACTTTGAAAAGCATTGCCTTCGTGTATGGACGCCATGTGTGGAAAAAGTTGGTACGGATCGTGAGCCAAGGCAGCATCGCTGATCATATCTCGGCTCCATCGCCAAGTCTTGAGCCGCTGACCTTGCTCTTCTAAGACTTGGAAGAGGTTTGGAGGGTAGAACCATTGCTGAACCTTGATGCGGCGATATGGAATCTTGTCGATCGGGTTTGTGATCTCCAGGTGATTCAGTTGTGGCAACTCCGCGACCAGTTCGCTCAGATCAAACAGCGGCCTGTTGTGTGCCGTATAGCTCAGGATCGTCATCTCGAACTTCAGCCGCTTCACTTTCGTGTTGTAGTTCATGTATCGGCCGTTGCGGGTGCGCAATAGCTCTAACAGTTGATGTGGTTGGAGGGTGGTCAGGAAAGCCGGCGCATAATAGTAGGCCTCAAGCGCAGGCTCTGCGAATGCGCGACAGGTGCGCGACGCTTTGAGCAGCCATGATGCGCTGTCGCTGTCCAAGGGCTGTGAGGCAAAGACAAACACGTCGCGCAAGATGGCCAGAGGCAGTGAGGTCCAGTCGGGGATCTTGCCATCGCTTGGTCCTTTGAACTTCCCAGCTTCGAGCTTCTCAGCGACGGTCGTGCGCGGCTTGCGCGACTGTCCTATTATGCGCGTCTGCGTCTTCGATTTTGTCTTTGCAGCCTTGCTCCTTGTTTGCGGGCGATGTGCCTTACGCGAAACCTTGCGCCTTTTCGGCGCCGGTGCTGATGCTGGGGCAGATCCGGCGGCGTGCAGTGGGTCGGGAGAGTAGTCGGCTTCTCCTTCGCTAGCCTCGTCGGCTTCAAAGTCATCGTCCGTGTCTGGGTCGAGATACTTGGACCGCTTGCGAGTAGCAGCCTGACGGCCGGAACGACGTTTCGTCACAGGCGCCATATTGGCTTGGGCAGTCGCAGTGACTCTTGCGATGCGAAAGGTTGCGCCCGAGAAAAAAGGTGATGGTTGTTTGTATGCGCGCACGAGAGCGACACGAGCCTCACGCCGCCGAATGCAGGGAAGTCTAGCAGTGACGCAGTCGCAAAGCTTGCGCTAGCGCGCCGGCCCTCCCGCATCTACCCCACGATCGGGACAGGCAGCCTCGACACGTGAATACGCGGGTGGCACGTAGAGACATAGCACAGGCAATACTGTAAGGTCTAACTTACGATCTTGAGATACTACCAGGAGCATCGCGTCAGTATCTGTGAGGTCGTCTGGTAGCATTCCTACTCTGCACGCTATGGAATATCAAAGTACACCATAAGATTCCAACGCCGGCTGTTCGAGGTGCTCGTCTCTTGAAGTCGTTGTCACACTTCTTCGACGGACAGACTAGCAAACATGCGCTTCCGGTCTGAGATTGTCAACATTCATACTTTCACCAAACTCACCGCGTCGCTCGGAACGCTTGGCGACATTGCCTGGCTGCGCCTGGACGATCACGATGTCCGCTTTACGGTGATACCGGAAAAGGGAACCCAAGTGTGGGCTGTACTTTCGAAAGACACCATATTCGATGGCTACACCTGTCAGTCTGCCGCAGAAAACAACACAATCAACCTCGAAGTGCCACTCGCGCCACTGCAGCGAGCGTTGAAAAGTGCCCAGAACGCAATCACTGCCAACATCCGATTGACGAAGAAAGACAACATACCACTACTCAGCCTGACTATCAAGACGTCAACCATCAACAGTAGCCATGCTTCAAACTTTGGCGATCGCAACGGTGATCCTGGGAGCACTGGCGACGACTTCGGCAGCACCGGTGACTTCCGTGAAGGAAGCATCGACTTCTTTGGTCGCCAGGATCGCGAGACGATAGTCACGCAAGATGTGCCTATCCGTGTTCTAGCTGCAACATCCGTCGAAGGTTTGCATGAGCCACGGTGTAGAGAGCCGGATGTGCATATCACACTACCTAATCTACTTCAGCTGAAAAGCATCAGCGACCGTTTCACGAAGCTGGCCATAACAGGCAAAGCAGGTGGACGCGGAGGCTTCAGTGGTGCTGGAGGGCCACGCCTCGAGTTGAGTGCGAACATGCACGGCTGTCTAAAGCTGGCACTGAACACAGACGCGATGCGCATTAACAGTCTTTGGACCGGGCTTAACAATCCCGAGCTTGATCCTGACATGAATGGCGAAGGTCCTGAAGGTATCGCAAATCATCCTAGTACGCGCATGAAAGCGATAGGAGACTCACAAGGACAAAGCGAGGAAGGATGGGCAACAGTGCGTCTAGACGGCAAAGACTGGGGCAAGGTGCTGAGCGTGGGTAGACTGGGCGGCCGAGTAATCGCATGCTTATGCCATGAGCACGCCATGATATTATATGTGTATCTGAACCAGGACGAGCCTGGCATGGGCGAGTCTGTACTGACCGTGAGTGAAGCCTACCCGTCTCTTGCCAGGTGCAACGATACGCTAACACATCCGCAGTACTACATCTCCTCGTATAGCCAGTAGGGCTGAAGGTTTCACCAACTCACAGGGCTGACTGGCCACTGCGCTGGGTGCACATAGATAGAGGCAAATCATGCGTTAGCGAAGGCGTTGGGGGCTGTTGGTGTTCTGTAGCTTCTTCATACATGCACGATGATCGCGCCGGTCACGCTGCCCTCGTCTCCTGACCACGCCGTGAGCCGCTAACAATTGCCGCCAATCTTGTGAAGAGTGGTGCTCTAATCTGGCCATACTCGGTCTTCACTACTGCGCGGCCGGGCCCAATAAGGAGAGGCAGGGCGGCCGTTGGTTCAGGAGACGGCTCAAGCGCGCTTTCCCTCGCCAAGCGCAGGGGCTCTCTCTCACGCTGCTGAACCCCGGACGAGCACGCGTGCAGTGCTCGACCCTCTCGGGCTGGCTAAGTTAGCAGGTCTCACTTCTCCATCAAGCCGCCACATTCTGGCCTGCGCAGCCTGTTGCGACCACTGTAGAGCAGCACTCCCGTTGGACGATCGCCTGGACCGTCCGCTACACTCGACTATCGCTGCTGCTGCAAGAAAGCACAGCACTGCTGGAACACCCACAACAAAGCGGAAGTCAGCGCTGCTTTTACTAGCAGTCGCCCAATATAATCGACGACCCGCGGTCTAGCCTTAGGCTCGCACTCCAGGGGCCCGCCGCAGCTGTGTCTCACATCTCTGCACCGCATCCGGACGTTGGCTTTGGATAGTAGGGAGCATATCGGCGGCAGACACGCTGAATGCTGCAGGCAAGAGGAGGACGTCACACGAGCGAGGGATCTAGGGAGAGGCGAGCGGCGTAACGATCGGCCACACGACAGGAGCGCGAATCGGCGCTGAGACACTCGCCCAGCCGCCGCCATGTTCTCGTCCAACGACAAGAATACGCGCCAGTCCAGCGGAGGCAAGTCTTTCTTCTCGCGCTCCAAGAAGGACAAAGCGAACAATGACCCTATGCCTATACCGGATACACCCAGTCTGCCCGCGAGCTATGCACCGAGCGTGGCCTCGCGGCACTCGCACCGCAGCTCTATCTCCACCGTCAACCCAGACCATTATGGCCAAAGACCGTATGACCCGGCGGATGGCATGATTGGCAGCGTGCCATACGAGGCGGCGAGCAGCAATACTAGACAGCCTGTATATCTGGACGGAACCGACAAGCCAGTCTCGAGATCACGCGATCAATCAAACAAAGGCACTGCCGATTTCCACCAGTATCCCACATTCGAGCCGAGTAGTGCTCCCAGGCCACCTACACATGGAAAATCGTCGGCGAACAGGAGCCTGGATTCGGACAACATTACCTTGAACGGAGGACCCTATGCGCCTTCTAGAGGCTCGAGTGACCACGGAAGTATACGATCCAGCTCATCAAACGACAAGAGATTCCATAGCCACTCCAACGGAAGCCAGGCTTCGTTTCCAGCTGTGAACTTAGACAGCAATACATTACTACCACAATTGGCGCCTGCACCTACCAAGGAAAGGCAAAGACACGGCGATTTTCTTAATACTACTAATCCCTCCGCCTTTTCGAGCCAAACATCATTTACTCCCGACGGTTTCGTCTTACACCGGCCGAAGGATGACCGCGTAATTGAGAAAGAATTCTTGGATTTGATGCTTAAGCGTGGTTGGAAATCATTACCAGAACAAGCAAAAAGACAAATGGAGGCATATCCTATTTCGAAGAAGTGGACGCTGGTGCATCAAGATCGACTTGCAGAATGGCAAGCAGAACAAAAGAGGAGAGTCACTGCAAGGACGACAATCAACGGGAACGACAATCTGGGTGGCATTCTCGGCCGCGCGGACGAAGAGGGCAGCCCCGAGTGGTTCGTGCGAAGGCTACTGGATAACAGTATTTCGCCCAAGCAACTTCAAAGTTTGTCCGTATCATTACGAACCCAACCGATCGCATGGGTGAAGCAATTCGTCGAAGCCCAAGGTCAGGTGGCACTCGCCAACTTACTTGGAAAAATCAACAAGCGCCAGCAGTCAGGTCCGGCACCTCTGGGAAGCAATGCTAACCATGAGCGCGACCTCGATCGCGAATATGACATTGTCAAGTGTTTGAAGTCGCTCATGAACAACAAATACGGTGCTGACAATGCACTGCAACATGATAAAATCATTATGGCCCTGGCTGCATCCCTTATATCACCCAGGTTGAACACAAGAAAGTTGGTCTCGGAAGTTTTGACATTCTTGTGTCACTGGGCTGAAGGACAGGGACATCTCAAAGTGTTGCAAGCACTTGATCACCTCAAAGCCCAGCAAGGTGAGAATGGCAGATTCGATGCTTGGATGCGAATTGTCGAAGTCACCGTCGATGGCCGTGGCAAGATGGGTTCCTTGGTCGGCGCATCTGACGAGGTCCGTTCTGGCGGCATTGGAATGGAGAACCTCCTCATGGAATACGCTGTGGCTTCGCTGTTCCTCATCAACATGATTGTCGATGCGCCAGAGCGAGACTTGCAGTTGAGATGCCACATTCGCGCCCAATTCGTTGGATGTGGTCTGAAGCGTGTCTTGCACAAGATGGAAGATTTCCAATACGAGGTTATCGACAAGCAGGTCGAGCGATACAGAGCCAACGAAGCGATCGACTACGAGGACATGCTTGAGCATGAAGGCAACTCTATGGTGGATTCCGTCGAAGGCGAGGCAAAGGACTTGAACGATCCACAACAAATCGTAGAAGTCATCCAGCAGAAGGTTGGTGGAACAAGAGCTGGAGACTACTTCCTCTCAGCCATGCAACATCTCCTGCTGATTCGTGATAATGCTGGTGACGATCGATTGCGTATGTTCCAGCTTGTGGACAGTATGCTCTCATATGTTGCTATGGACAGACGACTCCCGGATATGGATCTGAAGCAGTCGCTCAATTTCACCGTACAGAGTTTGATGGACAAATTGTACACAGATGGAGAGGCAAGACAGGCGCGTGACGAAGCACACGAGGCTCGCCTAGTGGCAGATGCCGCTGTTGCTGAAAGAGATGAGATGAAAGCTCAAGTTGAGCTTGGAGCAGACGGACTTGTCGCAAAGCTGCAGAAACAGTTGGAGGAGCAAGCCGCTATCATTGACCTGCAGGCAAGACAGACGGAAGCGTTCAAAGCCGAGCTTGCAGAGTTGCAGCGTGTCCGTGCGATTGAGCTTCAAAGAAACGAGCTCGAGACAAGAGAATTGTACCTCATGTTGCGAGATGCTCAGGACATTGCAGCCTCTCATGCTAAGAATGCTGGCAAAAACGGTCAAGACGTTGATCCAGCGCGTTTGGCGGGCATCATGGACAGAGAAAGGCTCATGGATCGCCTTGAGATGCAGCTCGAGAGAGCGAAGACACAAGCGAAACTGGAAGGCAAGGTTTGGCAACAGGTTAATCCCTCTGACAAGCTACGCGAGCTGCGTGAGAAGATGGAGGGTGACAGTGGCCTGACACCGGACAACTTGCCCGAGCACATGCAATATCTCGGCACTGCCAACAGATCCAAGAGCGGCATTCACAGGAAGCCTGTTGGTGGTCAGCAGGCTGCCAAAGACGAAGAGGAAGACTTCGATCTCGACGACGAAGGCACTGTCATTGAAAAGCCCAGAATTGTCGAGCTTAAGAAGCCCAAGATTCCCTCTGCTATTGCCAACGGTCTTCTTTCGGAACTTACAAGCAAGACTACACGTGTGGATGGTTCGGACGACGAGGGTGACGGTGTGACTACTGGGCCTAGTCATCCCAGTCTTGACAGCCAAAGCCCAAAGACACCAGTGGACTCAGAGGTCTCGAAAGACAAGTTCGATGGAGCGCCTCCCCCTCCACCGCCGCCAATGCCTGGTTTCGATGGTGGTCCTCCACCTCCTCCCCCACCAATGCCCGGATTCTCTGGTGGTCCTCCTCCCCCTCCTCCACCGCCTCCGATGCCTGGTTTCGCTGGCGGTGCTCCTCCGCCACCACCTCCCATGCCTGGGTTTGGCGGTGGCGCGCCTCCACCTCCTCCTATGCCTGGTTTCGGCGGTCCTCCTCCACCACCGCCTCCGCCTCCTGGCATGCCTGGATTCTCCGGAGGAGGTCCTCCACCACCGCCTGGAGCACCGCCTCTTCCAGGTGCCAAGGTTGGTGGCTGGCTTCCATCGCCTATCTACAATCCCAAACCCACCGTTGGCCTTGCAGCACCCAGACCTAAGAAGAAGCTCAAAGCCTTGCATTGGGAGAAGATTGACTCGCCCGAAATCACACTATGGGCAAGCCACACGCCTACATCAGAACTCAAGGAAGAGAAATACCAGGAGTTGTCCAAGAAGGGTATCCTTGACGAGATTGAGAAACTCTTCATGGCAAAGGAAATCAAGCAGATTGGTAAGGCTAGCGGCAAGGCCAAGAATGAGAAAAAGCAAGTCATCAACAGGGACCTCATGCACACTATGCAGATCTCGCTTTCCAAGTTCTCTGCGCTGGAGGCAGAGGAAATCGTTCGCCAGATCATCCACTGCGACAAGGAAATCTTGGACAACCCTAACGTCATGGACTTCCTCCAATTGGAGCACTTGTGCACGATCCCAGACAATGTCGCCAAACAGTTGGCACCTTACTCCAAGGACTGGACTGGACCCAATGCCATGGCAACGGAACGTGAGGCGGACCCGAATGAGCTCACTCGAGAGGATCAGATCTATCTGTACACTGCTTATGAGCTGCACCACTACTGGAAGGCACGTATGCGTGCGCTGTCACTTACACGCACATACGAGGCAGACTACGACGAGATCTCCGCGAAATTGAAGCACGTTGTCAACGTGTCAGAGTCGTTGAGAGACTCTGTCAAGCTGATGCCTGTCTTCGGATTGATTCTGGATATTGGTAACTACATGAACGACACCAACAAGCAGGCCGTTGGTTTCAAGCTTTCCTCGCTCGCACGTCTTGGTATGGTCAAGGATACCAACAATGAGTCTACGCTCATGGATTACGTCGAGCGCGTCGTTCGCAAACAATACCCACAATACGAGGACTTCACGGATGACATTGCTGGTGTGCTTACTACTAAGAAGATCAACATCGAGCAGCTCCAGACTGATGCGAAGAAGTACATCACTAACATCAACAACGTACAATCTACACTGGATGCTGGCAGTCTCAGTGATTCGAAGAAGTTCCATCCTGAAGATCGTGTGGCCCAAGTCGTGCAGCGTAGCATGAAGGAGGCCCGTCGCAAGGCCGAGCAGATGCAGCTTTATCTCACCGAGATGAACCGTGTCTACGATGACATCCTCACATTCTTCGGCGACGACAACAAGGACGAAAATGCACGCAGAGACTTCTTCGGAAAACTGGCTAACTTCGTCAATGAATACAAGAAATCGAACGAGAAGAACTTGATCTTGGAGGAGACTTGGCGCCGCAACGAGGCCAACATGCGCCGTAAGCAGATCAATGCACAAGCAGCAAATGCTGCTGCCGCGAACGGCGAACTGCCACTTCTCAGCCCCAGCCCTAGCTCGGGTGCCATGGACACACTGCTTGAGAAGCTGCGTGCAGCAGCGCCGCAGACGAGAGATACTCGGGATCGCCGTCGCAGAGCCAGGCTGAAGGATCGCCACCAAGTTCGTGTTGCTTCGGGTCAACAAATTCCCGAGACTGGAGAGAACGTGGAGGATACTGGACTCCTCTCTCCAATGACGGAAGGCGAATCAGAAACTAAAAGCGATCGCGGTGCATCAGCGGAAGCAGATCAGGAGAAGAAGACTACTGCAGCCGGTTCCGTATCAGAGGGCGAAGACGTTGCAGATCGTGCCGCAAGTTTGTTACAAGGTCTTCGTGGCGACGAAGGCGATGGTGGTGTTGGCAGTGTGGGTCGCGACGACAGCTTGCGAGTCAGGAGACGACGTGAGAGCGCGGACGAAGAGCGGCAACGGCGGAGAGCTGCCAGGCGGCGAACGGGCAATTCAAGTGTTGATGCCGGTGCGCCGGGCGCACCTACAGAGAGCACGATCGCCGAGGAGGGTGAAGGCGATGTAAAGGGCCCGCCAGAGGAACTGACAATCTCATCCACATCCAACGCCAACGCCGACGCCGATGACCGCCCTGATTCCAGTGGCAACGAGCAGAAGCTCCCCACGCCAACCACAGTCGTCGTCCCGCCCAGCCCGACCCAAAGCGAGCGGAAACTATCCCTCTCACACGACGGAACGGAGGAGTAGGAGTCCTCTGGCTTCTTGTTGGCACCATCACGCACATACATAGCGAGGGTATTAGGAGGGCGCGGGGAAGCGGCATAATTGTGTCATGCATTGCACTTTGGGATAACATCTGTGTGCGCCCTTTTTGATTTGATGAAAGCGTTGCAGCGCAGGCGTTTCTTACCTTTCTTCATTCCATACTCTTCATTTCATACTCCTTCTATGGATCTTATTGCTGAACGTAAACCATGTCTTGTGTGGAGTGGGAGGTAGAAGGGAGCGGATCGGATTCTTTTGATCTAGAGAGTCTGGGATGAGACGATCCGAGTATGTTGTGTATTGCAGAAGAGGGCTATGCTCTTCATCTAAGCTCAGAGATCTCATGTGCTGACGTTCGTTTATTTGGGCGTGTGTGCACGTTTGTAATATGTTCTGTTACTTACGCTGTGCGTGATTTCCCTGGCACCACGCTTGTTCGTGACGACATGGCTGCTGATGTGCAAGTTCTCGAATTTCGACCGTCGTTGTGAACGAATTACCTAGGTAGTATTTTACCTTAAATCGAAGGAATACTACCATGGTTCACACGAATGAGCTGTACAATAAATAGAGAAGACATATCCACCCATCCAGGTGTTACAAAATATAGACATATAGCCGTGATTACTACTTTGATGCACTCCGCGACGAAATCAATTAGATTTTTGCTTACACCAACTCTAACCCTGTGACAACCTGCCTGCACAGATTTTTGGCGGATTTTTCTACGTATTTCATATATCGTGATACCTTAGCCTGCAATTGTCAAGGGTAATTACAGCGTGTCTACGGCCGCCCGAGAACATTGCTTCCCGGCGTTGTCAAATGCTTTGAGTGTTCGCAACGCCGCTTGTGCACTGGCAAAGTTCGCGACGCCGAAAACTGCGAACTCGAACTTCTTCACGGCCAATTTTTGGAAGTTGTTGCAAAATTCACCATGTCGCTCTACCACGAGGCTGCTGCCATTCTTGACACTGTCAACAAAGGCAAGACTTCGCTCAAGGCCGAGATCTTCGGCAAGAAGACGTGGAAGACCGATGGAAAGGTCTTGTACGCGTTGACGAGTGAGGCGGCGAAATGGAGCAGCATTCTTGCGGAGGTGGTGGAGAAAAGTGGTTTGCTTAAGATTGAGAAGCAGGTCCGTAGTATCGTGCTCGCAAAACATCGAATATCAGGATTCAATGGCGTTGAACTGACAATTGGCAGTCAAAATTGTCGCCCACACTCGCCCTTGTTTTGACACACGACCTCTTGCTGTCAAAGAAAGGCATTGCCCTCCCAGCAAAGCACGGTCTATGTGCCGCAGTTTCAAGGCATAAGAACAGATTGTCTGCTGAACTTACGAAATTGAGAATTCGGAAGGGCTTCGCTACCATCGACGCATTACGTGCGAACGTGAACGAAGCATCTTTGCACGGTGAAGACGGCGAAGAGAAATACGCGCATCCCAGATGGATCAGAATCAACACTCTCAGGACCACTCTTGAGGAACAGCTCACAACGACGTTCGCTGAGCTCGACCGTGTACCCTCGGTAAAGGGCGTATCGACAAGATCATCCAAAGCTATCTACATCGACGAGCACATTCCCAACCTCGTCGCCGTGTCGCCTTCAATAAGCTTCACGTCGAGCAAACCCTATCGCGAGGGCAAGCTCATTTTCCAAGATAAGGCATCTTGCTTCCCAGCTTACCTGTTGAATCCTAATAGCGATGATGGCGACATCATTGACGCTACTGCCGCTCCTGGCAACAAGACGACACACCTAGCGGCTATTCTGCATTCTCAAAAAGGCGAAGATGCTAGGGTCATTGCTTGCGAGAAGGATGCATTCCGTTCCAAGACCCTACTGAAGATGACGAAACTGGCCGATCCGCATGGTGTTATCAAGGTCAAACCTGAACAAAATTTCATGAAGCTCGGACCCAATTCCAAGGACTACAGCAATGTCACTGGTATGGTGCTGGATCCTAGCTGCTCTGGCAGTGGTATCGTCGGACGTGACGAGGGAGGTGTTGTGGTGCATCTGCCCAGCCTTGATTACGTGGAACCTCCAAGCAAGACCAGCAGAAAACGCAAACGTACCGACAAGGGCACTAAGGAGAAGCCAGCGCCGGCACCAGTAGCTGAACCCGAAGACACCGAAGACGTCCAAGAAGAAGAACCTGATCAGGCACCCAAAGACAGCCTCGAGCTGGCCACACGTCTCATAGCACTGTCCGACTTCCAATTGCGTATCGTGGAACACGCTATGGCATTCACCTCGGCCACGCGGATCACATACTCGACTTGCTCGATTCACGGCGAAGAAAACGAAGGAGTTGTTGTCCGAGCGCTTTTATCAGATGTGGCTTGTGATGCTGGCTGGCGTGTGATGAGGCGCGAAGAGCAGGTCGACGGCATGAAAAGATGGCATCGCCGTGGCGAGGTCAATGCTGTAGAGGCAACTTTGAAATCGTTAGGCGAGTCTTCTAGCGATCTGAACAACGAAGAAGTGGCCGAAGCCTGTATTAGGTGTGACAAGAGCACTGAAGACGGGACAATGGGTTTCTTTGTTGCTGGCTTTGTGCGAGACGAGTCTGCCATTCGTGATCGCCATTCTGGAAGTTCAGAGCCCAGCTCCGAGTCAAAGTCTGATGTGAAAATGCACGGCAACAACGTGGAAGAGGAGGATGACGAGGAAGATGAAGAAGAGGAATGGGGCGGTTTCGACGATGAATAAATCATCTCATTGACTGGGTCGTGAAGAGCACCTTTACGGGCTTGTTCATATCAATATATAATATTCGAATGGTGAGTATCCCATTACTCCACCCCAATGCATACAAAAGAAAACATGTCTGCGAAAGCGTAACTCGTGTCGCGTATAGCGATTAACCTTTCTTGTTCCTGATCCAGTGATCTAGTTCCTAGGAAGCTTGTTCTCCTGGGCGACAGTCTCAGCGGGCTCGTTGAGCCTGTCCTGAGCATCAGTGGCACCGCCACGGCCGATCACAGCCTCGTCCTTGTCGAGGGCGCGCTGGTTGGCAAACTCAGGTGCGTGAGGGTCAATGGTGGACTGCTTGGCGCTGCCACCGACACCTTCGAAACCACCCTTGCCGGCGGATCTCTCACCACCATCCTTGTGAATCTCCTGGGAGGTCTGGCCTTGCATGGGTTGGCCAAGGCCGGCGTGGACATCGGCAGAGGTGGAGCCACCAAGGGAATCAGAGGCAGATACGCCCTGCGCGGGAGTCTCTTGGGTGTTGCTCGAGAAGGCTGCGTTTGAAGGAGCTGATCCTGCAGGAAGGACCTGTGCGTTGAACTCGGGAACGGCGTCGTTGCCTACGAGGACACCAGGCTTGTGCTGTCAAAAGTGTACAATTGTCGTCTTCTACACTACTGGGAAGAAACTTACACCATCGTGGTTCTCACGCTCAGCGCCAGCAGGCTTTGGGTTAAATTCGCCAGAGCCACCAGTTGGGAGCTGGTTGGCGACGGCATCGATGTTCTTGTTGACGGAGTTGGCGGCAGACATGATTATTGGATGATATTAGGAATTGGTGATGATTGTTTGGTGTAAATTTATAGAAGAAGGTGTTGTAATGTGTTGATAATGAGTTATTTGAGCTAGAAGGTGGGATGTCGCGTGCCTCTTTAAGAGGTTAAGAGCTCATGTTCGAGACGTTCAAAAACGTCCGATCGTCACCATGGCGTCAACACGACGACGAGATTTGAGATGATCGATCCTCACGCTCAACAACCCCACCTAAAAATGACTGTCCCCTCTCAAGATCCATTGAAAATCTCATGACAGACGTTCTGACGTATGAAGTTCCTCAAAGAGAGCAGTTGCGTTATCAATTTTGGCGAATTCTGAGAGACAAAGATCATATGCGCGTCATCAGCCCGAGCTACCTCCTATCAGAATCAGACTGCTGAGACTGCCTCTTTGCGAAAGCCACTACTATCAGCTCGCTATTTACGTGGGAGTCTTGGACCCATTGGAATTCTGCTCGTTCTCTTGCTCGTTCTCTCACTTTCCACAGCCTTCTTGTTAATCGTCGTATGGGGTATTAGGCTTGGTACTTGACTCTTCTTCTTTGGTTCCGTAGGCACAGGAATTTGGAGACGGCTCGTCTTCAAATTTGCAACGGGATGTATATCTGACCGAACCTCTACTGCTGGTTCCGTCGATTGTTCAAGCGCTGGGGTGGTGTGTCCCTCAACATCAACCAAAACCTCGTCGGGATCTGTAAAGACAGCTTCGCAGCATCTACCAAGCTTCTCCAACGCCCTTTGTTCTTCGAGGGCATCGTTTTTCCAGACACGCTCGATTCGTGCAATACGCTTGTCCTTCCAGCCAGCCTTGAACCCACCCAGGGCATTCTCGAGCTTGTCAAGACTCGGGATGAACAGCGCCTTCTTGGCCGCATAATGCTCTTGCACATACCTTGAGATGCATACTGCGCAAACAAATTTCTCTCGTGTTCTTGCATTCGCAAACGAGGTATCGCTGCCTTTGCAATTCTGCCCGCAGAGCTGCACATCTCTAGTCATCACCCGGTGCCCGCAAGGGTGAAGAACATGGAGCAAGGCATGGCCGACGCAAGGCTCTGCAAGCTGTGGACCGTTATATCTCGAACATTCACTTGATGACCTACTCGATTCGCTCTCGGTGTTGTGTTTGTTCTGTTTGCTTGAGCCTGAAGATTCGAACGATGAGCTCATCGATTCTTTGGAAACGTCCGGAGTTGACGCCGATGGTTTGACGTCGACGCCGCTTTGACGTTTCGTTCCAGGCGCCCGCAACGACTTGTCAGAGCATGACGCTGGTAATGGGCGACCAATTCGTGTTATTGTATCCCGCGATTTGGAAGATTTAGTATTGTCTGCTTTCGATATCGTCCGAGGCTTGACAGTATCTTGATTGGTGTCTTGCAAAAGTCTCTTTGTGCCTGCTGGACTTCGCGGACCACGCACAGGTAGGCTTGAACGAAATTTGGTCATACTGATATGGCTTCTGAATATTAGTATGTACTTCTATGGTAACGGTATAGTCGGGGTTAGAGCTGATAATATAGTTCATTACATGGTCCTGTAGTCTAGTCAAAGATCCTTTGTCGCTTTGTCTGACTATCTTTACCCTTGGTCTTACTTCCACTCTCCCGACTATCAAAGGACGTACCGTTTCAAACCACACCACCCTGGAATCAAGACAACCGAGAGACGTTCTAGAAGGTTCACGGTGCAACATTTACTGTTGACACGGTAGAAGGTTCTGCCGCCAGCTACCTCCGGCAGACTGCATGAGAAGTGGAACCTTCGCCCAAAAGTTTGCTGAAGGACAAACGCGCAAGTCACTTGTTCCTTTGCAATCTCGATGACCTTTCTTAGACTTCACTTGACTCCATCTCACCAGTATATATACTCATTGATCAAAACTTTCCTTCGTGTACAAGAGGACGGCACTCTCCCAGATGTGGCCTTCAGGAAGCGTTACTACGAACATCGCCAGTATTGAGCTTGGCTTTTGGTGCTGGCAATGGCATTGTGGCTACAACAAACCTCCACTTCTTTGTCTACAGCAATTTGCAACCTTGATGCCAGGTACACGCACCAATATGCGACAGTTACTGCCCAGCGGCTCAATATGCGTAGAGTTGTGCCGCCAGCGTTCGGCGTTCACTTTTGCTCTGGATCTTGCAAGACTACCTGACGCGAATCCTCCAGCGTTGCCGGCCGGTATGCAGTGAAAGCTTCACTTCATCTCTGAGCCGACCAATCGCGGAAGAGCCGAATGTGAAAGCGCGTCGGATGATACGACACTCCAGGCTGCACTTTTCACCTTCACGACACCTGCCCCTATATATAAACACCATGCATTTCCACATCGAATCCTGTTCTGTTCCAATCCGTCAGTCCTTTCATCGATTCAAAGAATCTTAAGCCGATTTCGATTCCGTCAAGTTCACACCGACGAAGAACATACAACCAAACCACAGACACCAAGTATGACGACCAACATGGACCCGTCATCGACGAACGACACAGCTCCTCAGAACACCGACAACAGCAGATTCTTTGAGAATCTTGCCTACCGTCCACAAAAGGGCGAGAAGAGGAAGCGGGACCTCTCACCTGCACCAACCGCTTCTAGTCCAACCTACCCACAAGTAGGCAACACTATCAACACTGAAGCACAGCCGGCAGTCCAGTCTCATCACGACAATACGGAACATGATGAGAAGCGGAGGCGAGGTAATTATCCAGAGGATAGTACACCTGCCGATGAGGACGACCACCGCTACTTGTTCCACGAACTGTTCGGCGAGGATGACCCTCAAGCCGCCAAAGATCCTCGCCAGAACATGTCACTGGCTCTCAACTCTATGGCACTCAAAGAGAAAGAGACAGTCGCGCATCGTGTTGCCCGCAGGCGAAGGGCCGCAGCCGACCCTTTTGTACCCCGGAAGCCAAACTACAAGGGTGCCGTGGTCCGTCGGAAAGCCCATTCCCAGGCGCCAGTGTTCGGTTTAGCCAGCCTCATGGGGCCTGACGAGCAGACGATGGTCTTGGCTCTGCGCGAGGCCAGGAAGCCGAAAGTCGGATTCTTGCCTTTCGTAGAGAATCTTCCTGCTCGTGCGCCACGTGTCACACGTGCCCTGGCAAAGACGATCGTCAAAGAGGAGTTCTGCGTTTGCAAGTCTCCCTCTGATGATACGCTGGTGCAGTGCAAATTCTGCACCGAACACTTCCATCCTGCTTGCGTCGGCAAAGGGCTTCACGGCGAAGCTGGACAACAAGACGACCGACAGCACGCGACCCGCCTCAGCGACGCCAATTACTACCGCGAGAAGGGTGGTTTTACGTGTCCCTCCTGCGATGACAAGTGGTTCTCGAAAAAGCGATGGACCACTCGCCAGTTCGAGACCGAGAAGCGTCGCAGAGACAAGTTATTCTCTGCGAAAGACTGGCTCGGCGAGCACGGACGGCCAAAGCAGTGCAGCAACTGCCATGACCAGATCACAAGCAAGCGGTACGAATGCAAGTATTGCGAGCATTTTGATCTGTGCCGGAAGTGTTTCACAGATCCATACATGTCATCCAAGCATCAACATGATGATGGCGACATGGACTTGAATTGAGGAACACAGAGATCCAACGGACTATCGCTGAGAGTAAGCGGCGTGGAGTAGACTCAATCCAATGCTGTAGGGACAGGGGCAAAGGCCGCCATTGTAAGCGATGAGCTTGGAGCTCTAGCGTGTGTGTAAAAGTACTCCATAATGAAAACATCAAACATCCATTCAACATGTTCTGTCATAAAATTCGCGTGATGTCAATTTTGTAGTTCGTTCGTATTACTGTGGTGGATCCAGATCAAGACCATCTACCTCCAAGTGGAAAGCATCGTTCCTCGAGTAGCTACCAGCAACGTCAAGATCGAGTCGTCCTCTTTCGCAGTCATCGAAGTCGGCATCGACGATCAGTAGACCACCTTCCTCGACTTCCCACAGCGGTCCCTTCAGCACGTCGCCCTGAGGACCGACGATGCAGGAACCACCACGACAGACATACTCCTCGTCTGCTGCTGAGCTTGGCCCATCTGCAATTGCGATCTCGGAGAGTGACTTGGTGAGAGCTTTATCTCCATTGGTGGTTTGCTCTTCGGCGGTTGGAAGAACGAGCTCATGCTTCTCCTCAGTCACGGTAAGAGTGCTTCGTCTTCGTCCGTGCGACCTGGGTGCTGTAGAGCTGAGTTTGGACAGAGTATTGCTGTCAGTCGTTGAGCCCTTCTTTCCGGTGATCCAGTCCGGCAGATGTTTCCTCTTGTTGCACATGTTAGCACTCAAGACGAACGTTCTGCCTTCGCAGCCGACCGTGCGCATCAAAGACAGCCAAGCATCTCTAGCATCTGCAGTGGGTGCAAGGTACAAGTTGACGTTTTGACTGTAGAGCGAGTATCGCAGCAAGGGCATGTAGTTCTCCCAGCAGATCGCTGCTGCCATGGTCAATTTGACACCCTTGATCGTCGTTGTGACCGCACGAAGGGTTGACGGCGAGCCCTGAGCCCACACAAGTCTTTCTGAGCCGGTAGGCATGACTTTCCTCCGCTTGCCAATGCATCCGAGTCGAGGACAGACGTAGACAACCGAACAGTACAGGCTGCCGCCACTCCTCTCGGTAAGACCGGTGACGATGAATACACCAGTCTCTCTGGCGACTCGCTCGAGATACTCTCTAGTGCCGTCGCCACGGTACTCCTGACCCTTCCCAACCTCGAGCTCTCGGTCGACCCATTCATCTCCGGCGCCTCGGGGCGTGTCGCCTAGATCGACAGCGGATTTGAAATATTGGAAGAATTGCTCCTTGCCTTCATCAGAGCGGGCGCCAACAGCCGCACCAAAGCTGCAAGTCCGTGGGTATCCACCCAGATATGCCTCGGGAAAGAGAATCAAGTCGACACCTTCGCGAGCGGCGGTCTGAGTGGTTGCTTTAAGCGCTTCTAGCGTGGCAGTAAGAGTCGACAAGGTATAAGATTGCGACACGGCAAGCTTGAGAGTTTGCGGCATTGTGGCGGCGCGATGAAGACCACGTGATGTTGGCTTGCAATCAATTACAATACATGGAATGTGATGATGAGGAGAAGGGTACTTTAGATTACGATTGAAGTTGTCTTGTCCCAGGCGAGCTCTTGGCCCCACTTGTGCTTCCTCGGCTTGCCGAAAGGCGCATCTGTCGTTGCACGCAACCGCCTCCGCTTTATCCGCCATAACCTCACTCTCTCTGCGCTGGGGCCATTGACCTCACATAGAGACACGTATAGAAGTTTCTTGGGCTTGCCCTACAGCAGCAGCCGCCTCTAAGCAGTATAATAGCAGGAGGAACATTCAGGTACCAAAGCTTGACCTTAGCCGAAGCGGTACATCTGTCATGAGGCGAAGCGTGGATCAGCATCTGCCGTGCACTAGCAATTAACCGAGACACATGAATGCGGGCAGGCTTGCACTTCTTTGTGTAACTGCATATTAGGAGTTGTACTAGACTCGTGGTGCGTCACACTGTGGCTAACACACGATCCTTGTATCTCCTCATGCGGCTAATCATGGCTTTGCCACATGTGTCGTTGGTATACTGTAAACGATACCAACATGCCATCAGATCAGCTGGTCTGCTATCGCATCTGCGGCTCCATCCACGATGCTCGCGCATGGACACTACCGAGACTGGACACGACTGCACATAGATACCGTGGCTGGCTCCGACAGCCCGTTGCCTCAACAGAGATATCCGTTCTGTTCTCCGCCGTCTGCCTTAAGAAATACGGACGAAGCCATCCCGACGCCTAATTAAGCTCATCCGGGCGGCACTGAACCATTAACCTCAAACTTCGCGTGTGAGCTTAGCCAAAGTGACAAGCCTGCCGCTATTTGCGCAACAGGAAGTATCAGTTGACATTGTGGTAGCTCGAATCTAGAATCTGGTAAGTCTTGTATATAAGCTTGATGCTATGTCGTAGAAAGTCCTACTCCAAGCCCAAGTCTGACACTTCCTGTTCTCAACGATCCTGTGCTTGGTCCTATCTGCTTCATTCAATATGAGGTCAATCTTCATCACTCTAGCTGCAGTAGCAGCAGCTGGTTCCGCGTACGCCCAAAGCTCAGCATACGGCCAATGCGGAGGACAAGGCTGGAATGGCGCGACGACATGCGTTTCTGGTTACACATGCCAGAAGCAGAGTGACTACTACTCTCAGTGCGTGCCCGGTACCGCTACGACTACTCGTGCCTCAACAACCACTTCTCGCACTGGAGGCTCAAGCCCAACTGCCACCGGTGGCTCTGGCTCTGGACGGGTCTCTTATGCTGGTGTTAACGTAAGTATATCGGCAACGTTTTGATTCAATGCATATCTAATAATGATATCGGGATAGATTGCAGGACTTGACTTTGGCTGCACCATCGATGGTACATGCAAGACCAGCGGTGTAGCCGACCCAGGTCAGACTGGCATCAACCAGATGAAGCACTTCGTTACCGATGATGGCCTGAATGCATTCAGAATCCCCGTCGGATGGCAATTCTTGCTCAACAACAACCTTGGTGGTAACCTTGACTCCAACAACTTCGCGACCTATGACAAGCAAGTCCAAGGATGCTTGAACGCCGGTGCCGCCCTTTGTATCGTCGACATTCACAACTACGCTCGCTGGAATGGTGCGATCGTCGGGCAGGGAGGCCCTACCAACGCCCAATTCGCTAGCCTTTGGTCGCAGCTCGCGGCTAAGTACAAAGGGAACACCAAGATTGCTTTCGGTCTGATGAACGAACCTGTAAGTCCAAACTACGCGTTGAGCCAAAGGGCCAATATACTGATAAATATTCCAGCATGACCTCAACATCAACACCTGGGCCACCACAGTCCAGGCTGCTGTCACTGCGATCCGTCAAGCCGGTGCCACTGGCAACAAGATTCTCCTTCCCGGCACAGATTTCACTTCAGCCGGAGCTTTCATCAGCAACGGATCCGGCGGCGCCCTAATCAAGGTTACCAACCTCGACGGCAGCACTACCAACCTTATCTTCGATGTCCACAAGTACCTCGACTCCGATAACTCTGGAACCCACACCTCCTGCACCACCAACAATGCCGACGCATTCACAACTCTTGGTAACTGGCTTCGTCAGAACAAGCGCCAGGCCATCCTGACAGAGACTGGTGGCGGGCCCACCGACTCTAGTTGTCTCACAGCCGTCTGCCAACAGCTTGACGTGCTGAACAACTACTCGGACGTCTACCTTGGATGGACTGGCTGGAGTGCTGGTATGTTCAGCAGCTCTTACGAGTTGTCTGAGGTTCCGACTCAAAACGGCAACAGTTGGACTGACGTCCCGCTTGTCACCCAATGCATTGCTGGCAAATTCAAGAGGTAGATGGGTGTGGATCGACTGAATATAGTGGAGACATGCTGTAGTAGCATCAACATCACATAAGTCTGAAACATCTCCTACATATAAAGCTTAGTGTCACTTTTCAAACGTTGTTCTGACTATTTATGCTACACGGGAAATTGAGATCATGAAGTGTCACCAAGTTGTATTTTCATTTCGCTAAAGATCGCAAACGCCTAAACAAGATTTTCACAAAATGCAGATTGATTGCAATCCATATCGCCAGATTCTTCGAGCCTCTGAAGTAAAGCAAATGCAACACAAACAGTCTGCCTCCAGAGTTTTTGTTCTTTTTCAATCAAGACATGAGCGTTGTTCCAATGAGAGGGAACCTTTGTCTGCGTCTGCCACGTCGTTCTCGCCGACAACTTGCAGAGTAGTCGATAGACTGGCCAGAGCAGCCGAGTGTCTACGTCAGTTTGTAAACAGTAGTCTTCAACTCGTAGATGCGTATGAAATCGCTCGCGTGCCCACGAATGTGGCCTTCCATGAACTGGACCCGAGACGTGTCTCCGCCCTGAGCCTCGGACAGAAGCTCGTGCAGTTGCCTGAACTGCTCCATGAGAGCCACATGCTCCACCGAGCGCATCTTGAGCTGCTCACAAGCTCTGGTGCGGCCCGACTTGGGTGCTACCGACAACGTCTGTGGCTGCTCACGGGGCTTGACGGGGAGTAGGCTGGGATGGCCTGGCAGACCGCCAGCCAGTCCTGGGATCAGACCCGGGAAGGCTTCGCCGCTGTAGGTGGGGCCAGTGTAGACTACACCCAACGGAGGGTAGTAGGGCATCTCGGAGCTGCTGATGTGGTTTTGCGAGGTTGTGCTGATGTTCTGCAAGGCCGTCGAGGCTTGTCTGAGAAGAGGAAGGGTTGTCGAGAGCATTGACAGCGAGATTGATTTAACTGTGTAGATATACAATGCTTTGTGGATAGGTGTTGTATCTGCGAACAAAGGACAAAAGTGAATGGATGCGTTGAGTCGTTTGCCAAACACTGTCTTCCACAAACCGTACCAGTGAAGTGGATGCAGATTATACACAATCGCGATGCCACTTTCACTTTGGTCTTCCTTGATTGCACGATACTTAGGCGAATTCAGTTTTCGCTGAACTCAGCTCATGTGATTCCTGCTGATGGGTCAAACGGCAAATATCGAACAAAGAAACATATCACAAAGTAACAATGAGACGCAGGAGTGCATGAGCTCTATGTGCGCGAATTTGCGAAGGGCTCATGCCCGAATGTATGTTCTGTGAAAGGTACCAAGTCAATAGTAGTATGTCTAAAGTGAAAACTGAGAACTACGAATCAATAATCGGAAAATGAATTTGCCTTGCGAAGTTGGCACATCCCAGTGCTTTCAGGGCAGAACACACAACCCTCAATCCACGACAATGCGTGTTGACTGCTTCTGTCAAACGGCCTTGCGAGTCTCTGTAGGCGAGTGTTGCCCGTGCCAATCTAAATAGCGCGGGTACATACCTATACATTTGCAGCTTGAGGGAAGTTCATGTTGTACACAGCGTCGACGAGGTACTGTGCGGTGATGCGTTGACCACCAAAGAAGCGACCGTTGAGGCCTTTGATGGCGTTCTCGCCACCTTGCACACGATCGAACTTGATGTAGATCTCTCCGTCAGTAGACCCAGGAGCAACACCGATGTGCACAACTTGACCGTAGCTGCTAGTACACTCTTCTTTGACGTCGTCCTCGAGCTCCTTGTCCCAACCTGGAGTTTGCGTATCTTTCTCTGTGTATAGATTCTTGAGCAGGACGCATCGACTGGGTGCGGCCTCGTCGATCGGTGCTTTCTTCTGTTGAGCCTTAGGGGCGGCTTTGGGTTCGCTGTCTTCGGTTCTGGCAAGTTTGCGCATGAGCGCATCGCGTGAGTAGTTGGAGAAGTTGACGCCAGCAACATCTGTGTCGTCGAGGGCGCTAGCGCCGCCCGTCTTCTCAGCATCCTTACCGCCAGCACGATCGAAGTTTGCCGTACCGCCAGCATGGGCGCCGCGGCCTCCCATGCCAGAGAACGACGAGCCTTGGAAATTCTGCTTTTGCTGCTGCTGCTGGTTTTGACCCTGATTCTGTGAACCGAATTTCTGCAGCAGAGACTGAGTTGTCTCGGGCGTAAACTTATCGTTTCCAAGACCAACACGAATGGGACGACCTGCTAGCTCGAAGCCGTTCATCTTCTCAAGGGCGTCCTTTGCTTCGGAGGGCTCGGTGAACCTGGTGAATGATTGTTAGCTTTGTGAGAATGTGGATATCATGTGGGTAAAGACTTACTGGACAAAGCCATAACCCTTACTGCGACCTTGCTCTTCCTTTTGCAATTGGCAGAACTCAAGGTTGCCAAAGGGCTCGAAGATAGTGCGAAGGTCATCCTCTGTGATGGAGAAGTGGATGTTTCCTACATAAAGTCTGTGGAAGGGAATGCCGTTGGACAAAGTGGCTACGCCCTCGGTGTTGCGGGCTTGGCGGTTCTTCTCTGCTTCAGTAAGCTGGGCAATAATTGGAATGCCAAGTAACTTCTGTCCGGTAAGCTGTAGTGCCTTCTCGACTGACTCTTCGCTCTTAAATTCGACGTAGCCAACACCTTTGGAACGGTTACTGACACGATCTTTGACGATCTGTGCCTCCTTTACAGGTCCAACCTGGGCGAAAAAGTCTACCAGCTGATAGGTGCGCAGACGCGCGGCGAGCTGCTGCACAAAAACTGTACGTCTATCACGCTCATCGTCAGTTGGCTCAGGTGGCGTGCGACGGCGTTCACGGGGCTCACGTCGACGGTCATCACGACGCTCAGGACGCTCGTCACGTCTGTCACGCCTATCGCGTCGGTCATCGCGTCTGTCGCCACGGTCTCCTGGGCGGTAATAACGGTCCTCGTCGTCCTGGCCGCCACGGTAGTAATCGCCGCCATTTCCAGAGCGCTCATCGCGGGAGCGATAGCTTTTGTCGCGGCGGTCGCGAGGGCTGCGACTTCTGCGTCTGCTCCGGACACTTCCATTAGCACTGCCTCGGTCACTTCGGTTTCCGTCTTCGCTCATGTCTTTGGATGTGCGGTCTCGGGGATCGTCGCGCCTGCTTCCTCCAGGCGTATACCTGTCTCCACTGCGCTTTCCATCGCGCGGGCCAGACTCTTTCGGGTCGCCGAGAGATACGAAGTCGGCATTGTGGTCGAGTGGAGCGTCTTCGCTCTTAATGGGGGTAGGTTGCTGGTTCTCGCTTTTCTGCTTTCTCTCTGCGGAGTCGAGAAGCTCTTCGATGCTCTGGAGGTCCGCCATGGTGTTGGTGAGAGTGCTTAAATGTCAAAAACGTGAGGGCTCACTTGAGCGTGTCTGCGCGATGCTGAGCAGATATGTAGATGTCCTGCACTCGGGTGAGGCGTTGGTCACTGATGCGCCTACTGGCACGGGGTCGGGTGAGCTGGGAGTCCGTAAGAACGCTGCCAGACGTGTGAAGTGAAGAGGTGGTGTCGAACACTGGTGACAGTCTATATCGACTGGTGTTGCGTGGTATCTGCGGGCGCGCAAGTATGTGTGCGCGTGTAGTGAGTGCCTGAAGGACGGGGTGCGATGGAGGCTGGTGTTTTACTAAGGCGCTCGATCTCTCCGCGAAGGAAGAGCAGAAGGGACTGGTCGGCTTTTCGCTAGCGCGTCATCAGCCGGGCATCCGAGGTGCGCACGTGCGCCGTCGGTCCACTCGTATGCCTGGACCATTGACTTCACATCCACCTTCAATTCACTTTGCTGGCGAATGTGGATACTCATCACGTGGACATGACGCGGAAGCTGTCACTCGAATATGGCCGATGATGGACTACCACCTAGCTTTTGACATTTACATGTACTTAAGCGCAGAGCCACCTCCCCGGCAACGCTCAGCCACTGCATGCGAACCGAAAGCAAGGTTATACAAAGACTCGAATGGACTAATGCCAACAGAAAATTCATGGTAAGACAAAGCTGAGAAGGACTAAAAGTGTCAACAGTGCGATGGTCATAATTCGTTCCTCCTAAATCAAAACAAGTCCGGCCGTGATGGTATATCCGAAAGTTCGTAAATGCACAAATCGCCGCCGTCATTATCCCGCCGCGTCCGGCAGCTACAGGTCAGCTTGCCTGTCGAGATGCCAATTGTCGTCGCTGTGAGCCTCGCGCAGCGCTGTGTTGGTCGCACACTCCTTCTTGAGCCAGCGTTCAAGGTTGACGATGATCTTCGCCGCCTGCTTGTCGGGATATGCGTCCCGGATGCGAACCTCGACATCCCTCCAATGGAAGTGTGAGTTCCGCTTGTTCCGCTTCTCCAGCTGGAGGTGCGTGCGGAAGTGATCACATGCGTTGTCTGAGCGACCAATCGCCTTGTGGCATTTGGGGAGCACGCACGGAAAGTTGCGATGCTTGCTGTGCTTGTTCTGGTGGCGCTTGAGGTGCTCACTACGCGCAAACGCAGTGTTGCACTGTCGTCCATCTTCCTCGGTAAAGATGCATACGAACGACTTCTTCTTCTGAGTCCGGTTGGTAAGAACCAACTGGTCACCCTCGAAACTGATGCCCTCACCTTCCAGTTCTAAATCGATACCAGTGCCACGCAAGTTTTGCCTCTGTTGGAATGGATGAACTTTACGTGATCGCTTCGAAGACCTTCGTCCGCCGGATCTAGATCTTCCAGGCTTCAATTCAGTTGAAGAAATCGGGCTAAGTCCAGCCTCTTCTTTGACAACAACAAACCCATCAACATCTTCGCAACAACCCAGCTCTGGACCAGGAGTGCGAATTTCTTCGAACGAGGATGAGAATCCAGAATTGAAGCTGGTAGACAGATCCTGAGGGCTGGATGATCCTGGACTTGCGAGCATAGAGTAGTGCTCGTCGGTGTACTCGCTGTGCGGGTTAATGAGAGCCGGCTCAACAATGCCAGGCGATCGGTATGGAGACATTGTATCATGGTAGTGATTATGATACACAGGAGGCATGTCAACCACGTGGTTGTCCGTAGCGACATGCTCGTTGTTGTATATCTCCGGTATGGCATGTTGGTTCGCAACCATGGCATGAGTAACGGGGAACAAAGTTGACTGCAGCCCTGATGGGTGGTGCAAGAAGCTATGGTCAGGCACCATGTCCGTGTGCCACATTTCCTCTGGGTGCTCGGAGCTGAAGTGAGCGTTCAAATCGTTCATTCCGTTCGAGATTGCTGGATGAGCTGGCCATGTTGCATCTGGTCCCAGGTCACAGCTTGTTTGACCCTCGAGATCAAGATGCACCCAGTCCTGAGCCAATTGAGAATGACCTGCCGATGCAGACAAGTCAAGACCGAGGTGGCCCTGAGAGAATGATTGCATAGCCGAGTTATGGTGATCGGCCACACCACGGCATGGGGTAGATGGCATCGAGAACACTGTGGTTGTCGATCCCGCGGAGTATGGCATGTCAGATGCGGCAGGGTACACCAGAGAAGGGCGACGGCTTTCGTGTGCTGACTGCGGCGGAGTGAGCCAACCAGCACACTGCATTGCCGTGGTTGACTTGGGTAGTGGTGCCCTTGTATCAATGTATGGCACCGTAACGCCACGCGGGTTGCGATGCGGCGTCGACGAAGCCGACATATCGTTGCAAGAAACTATAACAGCGTTAGTCGACTCCCTTCAACTCGAGACGATTCGGGCTCACGCACAAGACAAATTACCTCCTACAGATAAGTATGTCAGCAGCTGTTCGTTACTGATAGAGAGACCGAGTCAAAGACAATCGGAGTTTGACGTGCGATGGAATGCCGGGAGGGCATGTGGCTTTTCAACTTGAGGCTGCAAATGTCTGACAGGCATTGAAAAGTAGAGAGATCCCCCTCAACTTACCGTTGTGGAACATCTCGACGACCGATGAACTCAGCTAGACCAGATCAGAATGTGTAGGCCGCAGGTCAGGGCCGAATAGGTGGGTGAAGTGCTTCTGGCAGCCACTGGCTATGTCATGTCAACTGAGGCCCACGCAACTATGCCAGGAAGGAAGCGTACCCGAGTTCCTCAACACCAAACCCAGGCCAGCACCACAAGTAGTGGTATTAGCAAACGATTAATCTTCCAATAGTAGTCTGGATTGTGTTCGGCAGCAAGGGGCCGATGGAGGGGAAGTTAGGCTGAGTAGGCGGCGCAGCTACAACGAACTGCAAAGAGAACAAGATGGTGGTGTGCGATGCAGAGGGACCTTGCAGAGGAATAAGTATTTGTGCAGCAACTGCAGGCCACAGCACTCACCTTGCAGCCACAGCACTCGCCGTTCTAGTTTCGCTCCAACGTCCCGCTGCTCTGGAACAACGAAAAGATGGAGGTATGCCTAATAGGTCGACGACCTCATAGCGATGTCAGCCCCAGGGAACGCCTCCAGCGAGGAATGCAACCATCAACTCACCACGCCAAACCAGCACGCGAGCACACCCTCGCCACTAGATGCGAAGACAGCATGGGGAAGTGCCGGAACTTATGGTTTGCGATGCTTACCATGCCATTTTGAACAGGTCGAACTTCCAGACCCCGATGCTGATTGTTATGATTCTTTCCCCGCCCGCAGCGGTTTAGGAATGCTACCTCAACCATACTGCGCATCTGCTTGTGCGCGCGCACAGACTGTGTATCGTTGAGGACTGGGTCAGAAATCGATTGGACGTTGCCTCGAAGGGACACCCAAAGTCTTACTGCGGCGGTCACGGGTCGCGTCCTCCTGCCCTGTCCGACTCCCCGAAGGTAAAGTACGATGAGGCTTGCCGGTATCATGCAGGCAGTAGTGGCAAGATTACACAGAGCCGTTGATCAGGGGTCTTCGCTGCCGTCTGCAGACCTTCTGCGCTCGATCGGGGCTGCGGTATTGGTATTTCACTCATGAGTCGCTATCTTATAGAAAGTCTCTGAGCAGCCTACAGGTCGCTCCAGCCTTCTGGGACCCTCTTCTGCTATGCGGTGCAAGCCTGGCGGCGTGCCATGCAGCCCTTCGGCTACTTGCCGTCGGCTAGGCACATATGCAACGATCCGACGATCGATTGATTAATATCACGTTGTATGAGATAAATTCTATACATCACATTGGGCTTGACAATACCATAGTGGTGAGAACGCTTTCGAGAGGGTTGCTGTTCATTCTAGACCTGGTGCTTGGGGGTGGCCGGAGCTCGAGGAAGGTGACACAACGTCGGCGCGACAGGGAACAGGGCGGTTCACAGCGGAATCTTGGACTTGCAACCCACAACTCGACACGGCCCACACAGCAGCTTGACAGATCGACGCAAGTCGTACGGGTGCCTCGTCTTGATTGCAGGTAGCAAAGTCTTTCTCAACAGCTCGAGAGATGCTTCGCTTCCGACTTTTCACTCACTATCACAGCAGATACTATCGACACTGTAGCACTGAAGTCCACACCCACTCGCACGAAACCGCCGCAGCAGCTGACCCGGTGCCACCTCGCCCACGACGAACTCCTCCGACTTCGCCTCAGGTTGCAGGTTCAGTAGGAGGACACCACAAGCGTTGCAAAACAATGGTTCTGGCCCTGGAAACATCTGCGCGCGTTCCTGATCTTCATGCCGTGCCGGACCCAGCGCATCCCAAGGCTACGCCACCACGCGCCTGTCCAGACGTTTCATCCGCCGCACATCCTTGTCGCCAAACATTATGCATGCCATAACACGCCGGCCGGACAATGCAGGCACCCGAACGTGCATCTGTGGTCTTGTGGGGAAAAATCAAGCCGCGCACTATCCTCATCTGCTTCCCTCGATGCAGCTACAAGCTCAAAGGATGCCGTGTTCCTGTCTTTTTCCACGGGTATCCAGGTAAGAGTATGACCGCCACAGCTAGCTGCGGGCCATAGTCAATGACTTGCATCATGTAACCTCGCTATCGCCAATCGCCCTTGCACAGTCTCCGTCATTGGTTCCTCGAAGCTGGAAAAGCACCCACGGCTAATATCAGCGCTTTTACACCAGATGTCACACAAGGATGATCCGACCACCGTGCTGTCGTATGAGCGAAACGTCCAGACGCAAGATGCACTCCACGGCGGGCCGCTCAGGAACCCAGCCAATTCCATTCCTGCCCGCCTCGTAGGGTTGCATACTCGGCGGAGAATGCGGGACTTGTTGAGGTGGTGGGACTTGTGAGACTTTCTCTCAGCAGTTGCAAGGGTAAGTGCGCGTCTGTTCGACGGACGACTTGTATCAGTTATGGTAGACGGTCCTGAGATCCGGGTTGAGGACCAAAAACTGCAATATCCGTTTGAGGAACTCGTCGGCTGTCGATCCTTGGTGGCGATCACGAGGCCTTGTGCTTGGGAGCTCACAAATGCGCCAGCTCTCATATACACTTGACATGTGAACGGGCTGAGCAGTGTCATTGCCAGCATAGCCTAGATGATATCAAGCCCTCAGACCACAAGCAGAGTCTGGGCGGGAGACACAGATGGCGCTTTGATCATCGTGATCAGCGTGCTTGACAGGTCTTCTCCCACTCTTGTCTCGATCGGAATGCCGTGCATCGCGAACAAAGCCCATGCTTCTGCTGTCTGACTCTTGTCGCACTGAGCTTGTCAGCAAAGCATCATGGTGTGCATGCCATGGCAAAGTGAGTGTGGTCCGTGAGCAGTGCGAGTGGCAGGCAATACCAATGCCATATCCAGGAAGTAAAACGTGCAGTCAACAGACTGATAGCAGTTTCTCGTGACCATCATGTGACAACAGTCTTGATCGACGACAGTATCTTCATGTCTACCTTCATGTCACGTGGTGCATCCTCACGTGTCCTCTGGCGTGCCATAGCATCTTTCGTTATGATAATCACAACAGAATATAGGCGCAGGCCTTTCCTCAGGCGATCGGATGAATCGGATTGCGCAAACGTGCCTGCAGACCGACTACTGCAGGCAATCTCACCGTTTTCTCCACCCTGCCAGGAACAAAGTACCTAGGCAAGCGCCCACATCTTTCTAGAAGAACCATAAGCGTGAAGATCACGTCGCGGTCAGGCGTTCTGTGACGAAGGCCCAAGCACACCCCAAAAACAAAAACAAATCATGCGAGCATCCCCATCGTGTTTTGCAAGGCTTCTCCACGCCCCATCATCTGCTCTCTGGGGAAGGTTTCTGGGCTGCCCCAATGCCACGCTATGCCACGCTACGCCGTTGATATCGCCGAGAGAATGGCCGCTCCACACACGGCTGTCAGGTCTGGCTTCTCTTGCCTCGCGATCGCCGCCGGTATCCGCCATGAGAGGGTCTTGCGCCGTTTTCTCGTAGCCGCCATCTTCCTCTGCGCTACATAAGCAAAGTGTGCCCGTTCACTTCGCCTGATAACAGATGCGCTGCTTGCAGTACTGACCATCTACACGAAGACCCGCAATCGACGTTCTCCAGTTCTCGTCTCGGCAGCCCGGCACCAAGACGGAGAGTGGAGGAAGATCCTCGGGCGCCCATTCCGTCATCCTTCAAGAGGAGGGGATCTCGAACCGCCGGCCTCCGGACCAACTAGACCAACTCGCCCTTCGCAATCACCCTATTCTTACCTATCCTCTTCTCTGGACTTGTAAATATTCACGCCATATCGCCCAAAACACCAGCAATCCTCCCGGACGCACAACCACACAACAATGCCTCTCCGCGCACGCGCCAAGGCCTTCTTCAGGCGCTCTCGCAACTCCGACGACACACTCTCCAAGACAGACTCCACAGACTCTCATGAGCGATGGCCAAGCAATGTCTATAAGCCAGGCGAGCCTATGCCGCGGCCAAAATACAGGCAACCACCCAAGAAAGAACACAAGGAGCATCTGGAGTCCTTCAGCTTCGGCGACGCCTGGCGACGCAAGAGCTTCCAGAGCCAGTATTCGCCTATGGGCACTAGAGCGCCCAGTCGACTTCCCAGCGCAGCGCCCAGTAGGCGCAGTAGCTGGTACAGCCGGAAGAAGAGTCTTAGCTATGGACGCAGCGGCAGTGTCACAAGCGTGGACTCGCAGAAGAGCAGCGGCGCGATGAAGAGGGAATTGTCACAGAAAAGCAAGCGCGAGATTGAGCGGAAACCATCGCAACGAAGCGGCCTCATCATGAGTCGCCAGGGATCGCAGAGGAGTGATAGGAGAGTGCCCAATCACACCACACACGCAGCGATTGCGACAACTCTGAGCACCGAGATGGAGCAGGAAGGAGACGACGACGTTTTCAATGGTGAGTCCATACTGTGAAGTTCTTCCGTAATCAGTGTCACTAACATCATCCAGTCGGCATGTCTCGTGTGCAGTCTCACGAGCGTAACCCGCTATCCCGTCCTCGCTCACCACCCAATGGATACCTCGGTCAACCTCTGCAAGCCAATTCCATCCAAGCGCATGATCACGAACCTTTCACCGAGGAGCAACTTGCCCTCGCTCTAAAGCGCTCCCATCTCACCGTTCCTGCTCAAGCATGAAGCGGTTGAGAGAGTTCACACTCACTATCTTGTGCATACAACGACTGATCTGGTTTTTGGCGCTTTTGTTTTATCGCAGAACGACGGATTGTGCATATGGGCCGTCTTCGCGATTTTCTACTTTTGTTCAAGGTGTTACATGGACTGCCCGTGTAGATGAGACACTCTGGTCCAACACTCGAAAAGGCGCGGAGTTTACAGGGATTTACTGGGTTGGGTCAATCAATCATTTGGAATTTGGGCGGTGTTCTGAATGCATTTTGGAAACAGGTTTCTGTAGCATTACTGCGACTGTTCAACGCACTAGATATCACGAACATACAGGCGTATTCAGTCTTATTAAATAACGTTCCCGCCAGAGTTCTGGAGCAAGTTCGTGCGAGCTGAGGATTTGCTATAACCTTGAGCTTGTTGTGCTAAGCATCTTCATGATCTTAGATCTCCACCTCCACCTCCACCCAAGTCTGCAGAGTCAAGCCAGCATGCAGGCTGCAATATCTCCGTGACAGCTTGCGTGATATAAGGTACCTAGGCCACGCACGATCGTTGTGCACAATGCTAGGCTACATAACTAGACTGATACTGTATCTTTCGACGAAAAGGCTGCATCTCCTCAGCCAAGTCGCAGGACACTGGAGACAAGCATGACAGATCTCGAACTCTACGCATCTCACGTGGGCTATCTGGGCAGTACCATCGGCTGGCAGATCGCGTCATCAACGATCTGGTATAACAAGCATGGCCGTGGGTGGCAGCGTGATCAGCGCTAAGCCGTCGATCTGCCGTCATTGGCGTTCTCTGCCCACTTCATGTATTCTTCTACAGCTCCACCGCCGACCCAGCTGTCTTTGTGTGCGCAAGCGCCCGGCTTGACAGAAGCGCCGTGTGGCTCGGGTGAAGCGAGTTGCATGCTTGCTTGTTCGCGTCGTGCCATGGGAAGCGAGACTTGCAGACCACCATCACGCCAGCTTGTATGGATGATCGCCATGTCATGTCAACCGGCGGTCTAAGTAGGGCATGGTTAGTATTTAGTGAGACAAGCAATACCGTCTCCTTCGCCTCTGAAGAAAGCAAGACAGGAATTCGAGCCCAGAGCCAGCCAGACCACTTTCTTTTGGTGGCGGAGCACCGGTGCACACCACTAACCAACATCACAGAACGCCATGATGCAGACAACCCGCGATCTCGAATTCCTGCTTGCAGAACGCGTGGCGGAACAGCGATATGCGTTGCGCTATACAGTACCGAGGTGCGCTTTCCCGTCTTTTGGGCGGCGCGATCTGCTGAGATCTAGCCTCTTCCAGCCCTTTGGCGGCCTTGCAACGGTCGATCAGACATGAGCTCTTCTACGTCATCACCGAGATGTCCATGTGCCCCGCTGCTGCTCGTTCGTTCGGAGCTGGTTATATTTGTGCTACGTGTTTGGGATCTTGCTTAATCTGTTTAATTTATTTTCTTACTCTAATTGAAACTTGAAGTAATACCTATACAGCAATCATGGAGAAGCTCAAGAAGGTGTTGTGAGTATCGACTGCCATTTGCAGACATTGACTTGTTAGACTGACCATTGTGGTATAGTTCGCCCGGCAACGACAAAGATGATGAGATGAGTGAGTAAAAGATCCTTCTCACGTTGGTCATGTACTTGCTAACATAAATCAGTGTACGGCTCGCCCGCAGCTCGCAAGGCAAACGCAGAATCCGGTGCTGTCGACCAAACAACCACCAGCCCTAGCACAACCGCACCTTATGAGGGAAAAGACCATGGCATTTCGCGGCAAATCCTCAATCCTGACGGCAACAAGTACGAAGAGCAAAAGTTCGGTACAACCACAGGCACTGAGCCCCATATGGATCACGCTCCGAAGGAGCTTGATTCAGCTCTAGAGTCGAGAATGGGAGAGCCCAAGGAGGACCGCAGTGTGCAGAGGAAAGTCCTGTAAGTGGTCGCTTTCCCTACTATGGGGATGACGAGCTAATCTGTTGAAGGGATCCAAGCAGCAGCGGAAAGGACGAGTCTGGATACAGTGCCAGCGGGTTTGCCGCAGCCGAATCCGCAGCCAACCCTATCGGTGTTGCCCATACTTCGTCTACGAGACCAGACTACTCAACACCTGGCAGTGCTCTGAGTATGAAGTCTGGCGTCTTGGGGTCGCCAGATCAGAAGAGGGAAGAGCGTGCACTGCACTCTGATGGTATCACACATGGCGATCAATCTGGTAACTTCAGCCGCAACGCTGCTTTGGCTGGCGCTGGTGCAGCAGCCGGCGCTGGTGGTGCTTACGCTGCCACAAGACCGAGCGACAACGTCACTGAATCCACGCACACTGACCGCTCTTTCCCTCTAAGCGGTGGTGCGGTGGCACCTCAACATGGCACTGACGCAGTGTCTTCCACTCGGGGCACCGAATCCACTGGACTTGCATCAGGTGGATCTGCACCAATCGGACTTGCATCAACATCCGGTAACGCCAGCAACATTAAGGGTCTGAACACAGGCACTGCCGGAGGTGTGGGTGCTAGCTCTGGTGAAGACGCCCGCGCCCAGTTGGGACTGGCTAGGCACAGTGTGCTCGACCACAACGGACACAGCCATTCGTTCCACGGTGATCCTTGCGAGGAATCATCGGCCGAGAAGACCTTAGGACATGTCCCTGGCCCACACGCCACTGTTGCAGCAAACATGCTGGATCCTCATGTTCCTGGAGAATTCCCAACCGACGATGGCCTTGACCCTCATGGCACTCACGGCGCTTCAGGATTTTCAAGTGCTGCTCAGCCGACGGCAACATCCAGTGATCATCACTACGGCCGCGACGCCGCTCTAGTTGGAGGCGCCGGAGCAGCTGGACTTGGTGCTCACGAAGCTTTGAAAGACAAGAGTTCCGTTGCTCAGCAGCCATCTTCTTCACCTTACACTGGTGCTGGTGCTGGCTATCCTGCGCCGCTTGGCAGCCACGAGGCGTTGGCAGACCGCACTCTCCCTACTCAGCAACCAGCATACTCGTCGACTACCCAGCCTGGGGTTACCTCTAGCTCTGGATATCCTACTAGCTCCCAGGCTGAGCCTTCGTCCACTGACCACCACTATGGACGTGACGCTGCTCTTGCTGGAGGTGCTGGCGCAGCAGGTATTGGCGCGTATGCGGCAACCAGAGATCACAAAGAGCCTTCCAACCTGCAGCAGTCCCAGGGCTCTTCCACGGTAGACCCAAGTCTGTCGCAAGCGAGTACTTCGCAGCCTCTCACGCACAGTCAAAGCCCCCAGCACGTACCTGGCAACCCACTGACTGGAGCCAGAGAGCCGCAGAGTGAGCACCACTATGGTCGTGATGCCGCCCTTGTCGGTGGAGCTGGTGCTGCTGGATATGGTGCGAATGAGTACCTGAAAGATCGTACCTCGACTGATCCGGTCTCGACTGGAGCTTCTGGTTCTCACGCCGGTTTTGCAGACAGCCGCACGCAGCCAGCAGTTGCGGGTCACACCTCGACCACATCGACTACTGCTGCTCACAACCCTGCTGTCTTGGACAAGAGCGACCCCAGGAACCAGTCTGATTTCAACCGTGCGCAGCAGGAGCCACTTGCCCAGAACAAGGAGCATCACTATGGTCGTGATGCTGCTCTCGTTGGAGGTGCCGGTGCCGCTGGTGCTGCGGGATACTCTGCCTTGCACAACGAGCGCGAAGACACTGGCCCTGCATCCAAGACGGTCGGGCCACACAAGAGCAACATTGCAAACATCGTCGATCCTCGCGTCCAACCTGAGCCTGAGAAGATGAAGGATCACAACACTGCTGGACCTTGGCAGTCCGACACTCTCAACAAGGTTGATCCTAAGGTGACATCTGACCCAAGCAAGGCTGATGTGAAGGCCCACGGCTATGCTACAGGCGTGGCACCCCAGTCGCTACAGCAGCAACAGCAGCAACCTCTGGCCGGTCAGGAGAAGGAGCACCACTACGGACGTGATGCAGCGATCCTAGGTGGCACTGGTGCAGCCGGCTACGGCGCCTCCCAGGCTTACGACAAGCATGAGCAGGAGAAGCTTGCCAGGGAGCAAGAGAAACAAGGCAAGGAGCACCACTACGGTCGTGATGCAGCAGTCGTAGGTGGTACCGGTGCAGCTGGCTACGGCGCCACTCAGGCATATGACAAGCACGAGAAGCCGCTACAACAGCAACAGCAGCAACCCTTGGCGAGCCAAGAGAAAGAGCATCACTACGGTCGCGATGCTGCGGTCTTAGGTGGCACTGGCGCAGCCGGATACGGCGCCACTCAGGCCTACGACAAGCACGAAACACCGGTCCAGCAGCAACAGCAGCAAGCGCCTGTGGATCAGGAGAAAGAGCATCACTATGGTCGCGACGCTGCAGTTGTAGGCGGCGCTGGTGCAGCCGGTTACGGCGCCTCTCAAGCTTACGACAAGCACGAGCAGGAAAAGCTCCCTAAGGAGCAAGAGAAACAGGCCCAGCACGACGCCAAAGAGCGTGCAAAAGAACAGGAGAAGCAAGCCAAGCACGACGCTAAGGAAGCCGAAAAGGCGCACAAGAAAGAAGAGAAGGAGCACGCCAAGGAGCAGGAGAAGCTCGAGAAACACCAAGCCAAGGAGAACGAGAAGGCTGAAGAGAAGCGTCTGAAGGAGCAGGAGAAGGCCGAGAAGGAGCGCCTCAAGGAGCAAGAAAAGGCCGACAAAGAGCGCCAAAAGGAGCAAGAGAAGCTGGCGAAGGAGAAGGAGAAGGAAGACGCCAAACTCGCCGCGGCCCGCCACGACGAGGCTGAGGCCAAGCACAACAAGTTGCACAAGCCCGCGCCTGAGGAGCGCGAGAAGGGCGGCATCTTCCACCGCATCTTCCACAACAAACACTACGAGCGCGAGGGCTCCGAAGGCGCCAGGGAGAGCGGTAGCTTCGAGGGCGAGAGACCGGGCGAGGGTCGCCATGCAGGCACTGCGGCTACCGCTGGTGGCGTTGCTGGTGCTGGCGCTGGCGCTGGTGCTCTCGGCCATGAGGCTGTTCCTTCGAGCTCGGCGGGCCAGACTGCTCATACTGGAGAGTCGGCGCTTGGAAAGTCGAGCTTCGAGCAACCTGGTATGGGCGGCGAGGGTGATGGGATGGTCACTGAGCCGACTACCGGATTGCCGATGAATGTGGGCAAGTATGGATATGGCACTGGTGGTACTGATGCTAATGAGGCGATTGCTGGACATTATAAGCAGTAGAGAGAGGGTGGCGATCGATTTGGAGATTTTTCTCTTTGGGATGATGTTATCAAACGATCTTGGGATGAAGGCGTAGATGATTACCCGAATATTTTGGTCATGTTGTCGCAAAGAGTATATTTACGACTAGTCATGTTTAACAATGTCAGCTTTGATCTTATTACGATCAATCAAGTTGTGTGTTCTCAGAGTTCATGGTTGGATTGCATTTCATGGCTACATGACTGCTGCCTCTACCGTTTCACTCCGGTCTGACGCTTGCTCCATGAGCTCCTAAGTCGCGTTCGGACGAAATGTCGATGCTGGATGTATGTGCATCGAAGCTTCGAACGGCGTCAATGGAGATCTGCATTCGAAGTCTTTTGACTGCCGAGCGAGGTCGCATCAATGTCCCACGCAAATTGGCGGCATGGCTGAAAAGCGTGAGTCAATCAGATCAGTTCTTTCGATTTTCTCGTGGAGGTAGGATCAGGCCATTTCCAGCAGGGGCTTTTCTTTTCTTTTCTTTCGTGATCGTGAAATAGTCGCTACATTTACTCGTCGTCTTCGGCTTGCACGAAGGGGTTCTCGATCTCTTCGCTGCCGTCGACGGGAGCGATGAGGACGAGCAGGGTGCCACGGGCGACCAGGAGACCGAGAGAGCGGGTTGATGTGTTGCCGTCCTCGTCTGGTGGGATTGTCAGTCCTTGATTCTGACCGCGTGGAAATGATTAGCAAGAAATACCGCGAGTGACCTCTTCGACGTTGTCGAGAACCAGGTTCATCAATTGATCGTAGCCTTTGAGCGTGCCGGTGACTAGAATGTCAAAGTTAGCTTTCACCATAGCCAATATGATTCGACTAAAATAGAACTCACCCTCTCTGCCACCGTTGAACTTGACAGTCATGGCCTTATCCATGTACTTGTTAAGATCAAGGATGTTTTCCTTCTTGCGCTCGCCACCTTCCTTGTTGCCAGCACCGCCAGCACCACCTCCACGACCGCCTCTGTCTCCGCCGCCGCGACCGCGTCCACCACCACGGCCACCGCCTCTGAAGTTGCCGCGTTCTGACATTGCTCGGGTGTTTAGTAGTGTTTGACGGGCGGTATGCCGAGGCCGATGTTGGCTGCTTGCTTGCTGTCGTTGTAAGCTAGGCGAATTTGAGAGACTGCACGTGATGTCAAGCTCACGTGACGAGGCGCTGCGTCGAGGCAACATGACACGGACAGCGACTCCGCCGCGCCTGCAACGACGCACCCACTTGCTGCTCCGAGGCCTCGGGCTTCTCCACCCGCGCGCCCAAGCAGCGGCCTTGACTGTTCCGGCCCTGCATGGCAGCGGCGGCGGCAGCCAATTCCTCGCTGGCCCGGCCGCGTTAGCCAGTCCCCTCTCGTCGCTCCCGCCCACATGCACAGCACCGCGCAGCCCACTCACCTCGCCCAAACTTCGCCTGCCTGCCTGCCTGCCTGGCCTTCTTCTCCGCCCGCTGCCTGCTTGCCTGCCGTGTGGTGCCCCGTGCCCTGCTGTCCGCCAGATCTCGCCGTCCGTCTGTTTCCGCTGCTGCGTCGTCGCCGCCCGCTCGCTCTTGGTTCCCCTCGTGCATGCGTGGGCTGCCGCGCCACCAGCTGGTGGTGTCCTCGCGAAATGCCCTGCCCTGTCAAGCGCTCCGCCCGCAGCCAGCCAGTACCGCCGTAGGTGCCGTCCCCTCTCTCCTCCTCGCCCTCGCCCTCGCCCTCGCGCCCTGCCCACTTCCCTTCCATCGTCGCATCCCACTTCCCTCACCTCACCTCATCTCATCTCTCCTCTGCCTTCCTCCTCCTGCTGTCCAGCCTCCACCCACCCTCCGCCGCTGCCACTGCGCACTCCACCACCGCTGTGTGAGCATCGTCGCATGTGACAGCAGCCCATCATGGACTCGGCCAGCCCCAACCCGACAGCTCCTGTGTCTGCTGCGTCGCCACCGGACCCTGCCAGCGCTCTGAAGCGCAAGAGAAGCCCGAGCATATCCTCCGCGAATGCGACACCCTCAGCTCCGGTCCAGCCTGTTGCGAAACTGCCCAAGACCTCTGTCAACCAGCTTAGCATCAACTACCTTGCCCGCCAGCTGCACGAGGACTTGCCGTTGATCAATAAGGACGACACACTACCCAATCTGTTATCATTACTCGCCTCGTATACCAGCATTCTTGACCGACATGAATCTCTGGCCTCGAATCTCGGCGCGAGACCTCTCGGGCCCATTCTGATTAAGCGCTTCGAGCGTTGCTTTGATGCGCCGCCCAAGATTGTTGCTTCTCACCACAAAGGTGCTGCCAGCAACCCGGACGATACGACCCACACCATAACATGGCTTGAAGTCATTGAATTCGCTCGCTCGCACCCTGCTCAATTTACTTTGAGCACATTTTCCGAAGGTCGACGGGTCTGTCAGTTCTACTATCCGCAAAAGCAATTGCGTGTGCAGATCAGCGAAGAAGACTTCCTCTTCATTAACAGTGGGAGGTGCCAGGAGCTTATTCCGCCATTGCCAATTTGGGAGGATGAAGAGAAAGAGGTCGGCACCTGCGATGTGCTCGAAGCAAAGCTTAGAGAGCTTACGAACGCTGCCGATATGGTTGCTGCGAGGACGAGACAGCTGGGTCATCGGTTGAAAGGAAGACGGACAGCTATCCTTGAAAGGAGAGCGGAAGGTGGAAGCGGCACACCAGCGAAGGCAAATGCGTTGCAAACGACTACTGCTCCTCCTAGTAGTTCCGGCTCTGCATTCACCGCCGTCAATGGCCATAACGGCAGGATGAACGGTGACGCACCCGAAAACAACCTTGGCTCTTCGAATGCTGTCAAGAACGACCTACTGCGCCACTTTGAAGGCTTGCCACAGAACCAGGTTCAGGGCCGAGCGCAACCCCGACCCTCCGTGACCACAACGCAAGATTCAGCGATTGGCTCGTATCGTCCACCAGAGATTGGGAACGTAGCACACCAGGAGCAGCATGATCCGACTGGCTCGACTGCATCCTCTATGTCACCTACAACGAATAATGTCTACTCCAACGATGCAGCTTATTACAACGATCTCCACCGACCTTCCTCGACAGCAGCACCTCCGAGCCAACGACCAACTTCAAGCAACACCGGCAACCCAACGAATCCACCGCCATACAACCCTGTCAAGCACAATTTCTCTAGACCTCTGCCACCAGCTTTAGAGTCTAGTCAGCCCTTTCGGCCCCTTTGTCAAGGGCATATGGACTCTCTTCCACGCGGACAGCGTGTGATGCCACCTTGTGACAGATGCAGGAGGCTGCGAATGGACTGCGTGAAGAACCTCACCAGCTGCGCTGGCTGCACCCGGAAGCACGCCCGTTGTCATTGGCGTGATGTCACGCGAGAGGAGCTTGGAGCTCTCGACATGAGTATGGAAGGCGCGTACAGCCTGGGTGACGATGGTGATGGCTACCCCTACACAAATGGCCAGGATGAAAGCGACGACGATGACGACAGCAATCCACTAGAGGACTTGGAGGCGCTTGAGGAACAAGAAGAAGGGCTACGAAATGCGCGTGAGCTCTCTCGTCTCGGTTGGGAGGAGGGCATCAAATCTACCACTACCAGCGCTGGAGAAGCGCAGGCAGAGCACGAACGTGCGCCGCCGAATGGCGAGGCTGCAGAGAGACAGCAGCACGGAGGAGTATCACCACGCACAACACAGCACACATCTACTATGGCTGCCGAGCAACAAGCCTCAGCAACACCAATCAGCATCCAACGCCCAATCACTGCAAATGCTTCGCCTGGTGCTGCGAAATACACCTCTCCTGTGGCAGCACCTACCGCTGCCCAAGAAGAATACAGGCCGTCTTTTGGTGGTTTCAGAGCCGTCAACGGTAGCACTGTGGGCGGATGGAGGGAGTGATAGGGAGGATTTTACCCACCGCCCATTGCGCTTGCAAAAAACGCAAGAGCAAGCTCATGAACCACGTAACTCCTGTTCGCTTTCTTCGCTTTTGTCGGTGTCTGGCGCACTTACTTTTTCGCCCTGTGGGGCGGTCTTGAGAAAAGACGTTTGTTGATGTTTTAAGATGACGGAGAAAAACTGCATGTCGACGTATATACCCCAGCGCTTTTGTTTGCTTTCGTATGATTCAAGTACACGAGTGTCCGATGCTTTCGAGACCAAATGCAATGACTTCTCTAGACCGATCCGTACGTTGGAATTTCTCGACCTATCACTTGGCAGACTTGAATGGTGATGATCTGGGCAGGGAGCACGGCCGTGAACTTCGCAGCTTATTGACGTCCACGATATTGTGTCTCGACATCCTAGCAACAACAAGCCAGATCTAGATGGCGATGGGGCAAGGTTTTTCAGGCGGCTATTGATGTTGTTCAGCAGAACTGCATAGCAACAGGATCCAATTTCTCATCGGCCTGTTCGGCCTGCTCGCTCTGCCGTTGCACCGCTTCACTTTCAGGCGCCCTCCAGATCATCGCTGCAGCCGGATGGTCTTGTCTCGGCTCGCTCTGTCCTTTGGTCTCCGTCAGGTTCTCACGGTATGTACCACCGGGAACTGCGTAATCGTTCCAGAAGATTCCTCGTCGTTGCAGTTCGGGAATCAAGAGCTCGATCACGTCCGTGAAAGTGCCGGGCATCAGAGCGTAGGCCTGCAATTACGATCAGACTGATGTCAATATCACCTTGCAGCAACGGACTTTTCACTTACGATATTAAACCCATCGACGTCTCCCTCGTTCACCCATCGCTCCATCTCGTCTGCAACCTTCTCTGGCGTGCCCACACAAGTTGCGCCTAGTCCACCGACTGCAAAACGTGGTCAGCAAGCAGCCAAAACAATACCAACTTCCAATCACCAGTACATACCCATGATATGCTGCGCCAGCGTCTTCTTCGTCCACTTCCCTCCATTCAAATCCGGCGCGCACTTAATCAAATTCCGAATATACCCCTGAATGGCGTTACTCTTCACATACTTCAGCTCCTCGTCCTCGCCATAAGGCGCCATATCCACGCCCGTCCAGCCTCCGAACAACGCCAGCGCGCCTTCGTAGTCGCCATACTGTGCCAGGTCAGCGTACTTGGCGTCTGCTTCTTCCTGCGTACGGCCCAAGATTGGACAGAATTTGGCGAGGACTTTGAGACTTGATGGATCGCGGCCTTGGGCTGCCATCTGAGCCCGCACGTCGGTGATGGAACCAATCACGCCGGCTGGCGAGTGGGTTGAGACGAAGATTGCTTCTGCGTGGCGGGCGGCGAAGGCGCGGCCGGCTGTGCTCGTCCCGGCTTGCATTATTACTGGTGTGCGCTGCGGCGATGGTTGGCAGATATGCGGGCCCGGGACAGTGTAGTATTTGCCTTTGTGATTGATTTCACGCACCAGCGATGGGTCGGTGTAGACTCCTGTTTCACGGTTGAGTTGCACGGCATCGGAGCGCCAGGAGGCGTTCCAGAGTTTGTACACGACTTGCATGTATTCTTCGCACATGGCGTAGCGTTCGTCGTGCTCGGCTTGGGAGGCGCCGTTGGTGAGGTTGCGGGCGGCGGAGTTGAGGTAGCCCGTTACCACGTTCCAGCCGACGCTGGATGGGTGTTAGATATTCGACTTGGGTTGTGTTTGGGTTGGTGGCAGTTGCCATTTGTAGAAGTCCTTACCGTCCTCCAGTGAGGTGATCGACCGTGCTCAGTCTGCGAGCAAGGTGATATGGTTGTTCGTAGGTCGTCGAGATCGTGCAGCCGAAACCTATACTTTCTGTGGCAGCTGCCATGGCAGGCACGAGGGACAGTGGCTCGTTGACAGGCCATTGGGCGCCGGATTTGACTGCGTTTGCCAGAGTGTTCTCGTAAACATCGTAACCGCCGAGGACATCTGCAATGAAGATGCCGTGGAATTTGGCTTGTTCCAGTTGCTTAGCAAGATCTATCCAGTGCTTGACTGAATTGAACTCTGTTGACCGATCGTCAGGATGTTTCCAGAGACCTGGGGATTGATGACCAGAGCCTGGAAATCATTTGTTAGAAAATCATATGTTCGGTACTTTCTCTGGTAGTGTCTCGGCAAAGGCATACACATCTCGACGAAGGCATTGAGCACCAGCTTTTTCTTAGGTTGGCCATTGGTGGCGGCAGCTGATTGGTCGGAGCTCGTCATCGTTTCTGCAGATTACAACAGTTCCTGGTAATACGGAAAATAAATTGTGAAGAGCTGTAGCTTCGTGGTGCCGGCTAACGATCTCATGCGCATGCGAGCGAGTGGGGATATGGCGTGCTCAGGATTCTATCGACTTACACGCGATAGCGGGCATCTTATCGGGAGACTCTATGACTTGAGTGATGAATGTTCTTTATCTTTTCAACTAGGTTCGGCATTAAATCTCGTTGACTAAGAAGTATGTCGATTGTAGGTAATCTGATATGGACTACCTACCTTACTACGTGCAGCTTGTGATCCACCCTTGAGAGAACGACATTCTGCAGAGCACGTCTATTGAGAACAAAAATGTATCGGCATTATCCATGAGAGACAGAAGGCCCGAGAAAGACGAAATATAAATGGTCTATTCTATGCTGCCAAGGCAGGTCTTCCACGTTGTCTTTCCAGAGATACATGTATCTCGCGTGGCGTAAACACAGTACACGACAGAATACCATGGTGATTACCCTAACCCTTCTCTCTTTGGGCGCCTTCCAAAAGAGATACATGTATACATGTACGTACATACATACTTACATATAAGGCTAATGAGCGTTGAAGCTTTCAATGTTGTCCATCATCGGTTTGACGACATGGCTTGTGTGTACGAGTACCCTCACAGAGCCCTGAAGCTTGTTTCTGTCGTATACTGGTCATGCGAGCTCAAATACTGCGGCGCGTATGCAATCGTACGGCGTACTACCTCCAGCGACTTCAAGTCTGCCTCCTAGGGTTGACATCCGTCTTTCCGTGCGGCGCAAACGTCCAATGTAACCACGACTGGTACGTTGTACCCAGAACGCGTCATATCAACGAACGACCTCATCGCAAGCACTTTGAGCGGGGTGCAAGCGCTTCTTGCGTTGCAACCGAACACGAGCACGGCGTAGCGTAGCGTAGCGTATACTGCACGGGCGAGGTCACGGGCACATGTATCATTCATTGGGATCGACGTCACTGGCCACTCGCTTGATGGCCATGTAGCCCATCGAAGGATCAAAGCAAGACAAGCTTCCCAAGCTTCACAAGCTTTGCAACCTAACCGAGCCAAATGTAGGTCTCGATTGCAGTGAATGCATCGGATTTGCTACGGAAGAATCGCTTAAATCCTGCTTGCTGCTGAATTCTGGCCCATGATCTACATGACAGCTGACGACGACCAACGCCGCAGAGCAAGCGTCGGCTACATATAACTACCCTTCGCGTAGATATGGCATCTTCTGGGAGAAAGTCCACACGTCTGTAACTTCGGGAAATATGCCCCAGATTATCAGCAAGGCCGTCGACCTCCTCAAAACAGCCAAATCTGGAGAGCCGATCTCAGATCTTCATCGAAGCGTCGAAGCGAAGGAACTATGGCCTGCTGCTCTGCAGAAGGAAGCTGATAAAGCAGCAAGCATTTTGCGGTCATTCTTTATCGATGGACTCATCATTCCGTATAGGACTCTGGGCAAGTGCCCTCAGCAGGTCAGACGGTGGCACAGCACAATGTGTGTGGTTCGTGGCTGACAGATAATAGGTACTGAAGAATTGCCGTGGCATTGCTGTCCTCCACGTACTTCGGGCTGGTCTACACTCTCCCTCTGCTAGCGGGAGCGGTGTGATTGTCGCACGGTCGAATGCTGGGAAATGGTCGGGTGCTTCTGCAATCCTCGTTGATTATGATCTTCCTCAAGACGTTGACGTTGCGGACATCATCGTCGTGCTTAGCAACGAGGCTCAGTTGAGTGCTGTCTCGGACTCGAATGTGATGCTAGGCAACGTTCTTGCAATCGAGCCAGGCCCAATACCACCAAGCGACACGCCTACCGGCCAGCTTCACAACATGCCCCAAAACGCCGATTTTGCTTTCTCCTACGCGAAGAGCAAAGGGAAGTTGCTGGAGCTGGATCTCAAATCCATGATCATCCGTGCAGCTGATGCAGAGAATGAGCGGTTCTATGGGGTAAGTGGAATTGCTGGGAGTGAGATTCTGTCAGGACAGGTCGGCACGCCATCCGGTGTATCGGATCATCTCCAGAACATATTGAACGCCCTCGATCAGCAAAGTCTACATATGAGTGGTCTACCGGAATCCGGGAATTGTCCTGGGGACTGCCGGGTCAAGGCACCGGTGACGGTGGGGATATGATCCAGAGCGAGGAATTTGTGATGCTGAAATTGCACATGCGAGTCGGCAACTTGAGCAAACATGCAATGGGTCATGGACTAGGGTCGCTAATAGAGACCTCATTTTTGTGAGCTCTTTTTGCTCGATCTGTCGGCTTCATCTCTCACCAGTTGAATCGCTGCTCTCATCAGAGTCAAGCCCAGTGAGATGCTCTTGATCTTCTCGACCTGAGTTAAATGCATCTGTAATTCGCTCATCCTTGACGGCGGCCAACAAACGCCAAAATCCAGTAGCCATGAGTCCAGCGATCGAGATCGCAAAACCGCGTACTCAAAAATTCGACCGTGATGTGCTAATTGCCAGTGATGATTTAGCTCGGTTTCCATTCCAGCATAATCTTGTTCGCTTGTTGGCGATCGGAGTAAATGCGTGTGCCCCAGATTTGTCCAATCTGCATGTATGGTAGACTCCTTTCAAAGTTCATTGGTGTCGCGGGTATGCAAACTCCCCTTTGGGCCTGTGAACGAGGTTACATCATAATAGATGCAAGCAGCTCACTGATCGTAGTAAGAGACATCTCGCTCTATAAGTCTTGACAAAATCTGCGCGATCTTTGCGTTACTCTGCATCTAAATTTACCTATACAGTCAAGATGGCTAAAAGAATACTCTTCATTTTTACCAGCAATGATCGATTGGTGAATACATCTACCAAGACGGGATGGTATCTTCCTGAAGCTGCACACCCTTACTACGGCCTCATTGAAAAGGGATTCGCTGTCGATTTCGTCAGTGAGGCCGGGGGAAAACCACCGCTCGACCCGCAGTCTGTTCACATTGCTGAGAATGACACAATCTCAAAAAGAGTAAGAGCATCATTGTGCCTCATATCATGAACTTCAGCTGACATTCACAACCACAAGTTTCTTGATGACAGTGAGGTCCAGCGCAAACTCGATAGCGCACCCGCGATAAGCAGTGTCAAGCTTCCCGCGAGCGAATACGGTGGCATCTTCTTTCCAGGAGGCCAAGGACCTCTCATAGGTCTTCCTGACAATCCGGATTCTCAGAACCTCGTTAAAACATTCTACGAGGACGGCAGAATCGTCTCTGCAATCTGTCATGCTCCCGGCGTCCTGACCAACGTGAGACTCTCCAATGGAAAGTATTTGGTCGCCGGCCGGAAAATCACGAGCATGTCGAACCGCGAAGAGGAAGCTTGGGGTCGTGTACCATACGTGCCTTGGCTCGTCCAAACTCGTTTGATAAAGAGAGGTGCACTGTTCTCGGAGGGTGAACAGCTATGGGCGGACCATGTGGTGATTGACGTGGACGAGCAAGGTCGTAGACTTGTTACGGGCGCGAATCCTGCATCGGGTATTTCTCTTGCTGCCGCAATCGCAGGACTTTGGGGTCAGAGGTAGTCAAAATGTGATCAAATCCATCATCGCAAAGTGATCCAAATCGATCCCTGCAAGTGAGATGTCTGCTTGACAGATGCGCCGTGGCTCACCGACTCTCGGCTTGGCGTCGGAACCTGGCGGAAACGGCGCTGATGGTCTCCGATCTTGGCCATGATGTGTGAGAAATGGTGCGCGTGGTGTTTCCAGACTCTGTGGCCGAATTATTACTTCTGCCGCTCAAGTCTGTCATGATACGGCAATATGGTCAGGCGGCGTCGTCGAGAGCGCAACGATGATCCCGAAGACGACTCCGACGCGGCGCAGAGAAGGCTGGTGCGCTCGACTGCGGCACGGCATTCGTGGACCAACCGCAGACAAGCGGCTCTCGAGCGAGTCCATAGTCGTCAGCGGCAACTGGTAGCACAAGTGCGACCGGACGCTGCATTGGTGTTTAGCGAGCACCACAGCCGAAGTGCAGACGCGCTGCCTTTCGTTCCGGACGGATTTCACGACAGTCACCAGGTCAGCCCGGTGCCATACCAAGCACGCTATGGCGTCCTCATGCATCATCGTGCGTTGTGTGCCTCCGAAGCGCCGCTTTGTACCTCTTCTAACTGCTCTTAGTCGTGACCGTCTTCTCTCCTCTGGGCTGGCAAGCCGCTGGCATCAGTCGTAGCGAGGGCGCAGTGTGGGAACACACGATGGTACAGCTTAATCTTGCGGAGCCTGCTCTCTTCTACGTACGCTTGCTATTTGGAGCGGGCGATTTGATCAAGCACGGTGTCTTGAGTCAGGACATGAAATTCCATCTGACGCAGAGGGCCGTCAAAGAAATGAACGATGCCATCAGTAGCCCTCAGCGATGCACCTCCGAGGCCGTGATACTAGCAGTGAGCTTCATTGCATTGTATGAGGTTTCCTTCGGCGGAGACATGTCTATTGCTCGGCTCCATCGAATGGCACAGGCACGAATGCTTGCTTCCAGGGGCGGCCTTTCTGCCCTTAACCTCCCAGACATCGTCAAGCATATCATTGCCTGGTCTGACGGAGTCGTAGCTCAGACTACTGATATGCCTCGAGTACTTGGAGAGGAGAGCGCTGAAATCGATAGGTGGTCAGATTCACAGAGCAAAGTGATGGCCAAGAATTGGGTACCAGATATGGCTATCTGAATGCCTGGTTTGTTGAAGTAAAAGCAAGAGGTTCACACAACAATTTTGCTACATCATCTGTCTATCATCTAATCAAAATCCGTGCTCGAAGCAAATGCCTTCCACTTCTGGTCCAGATAATGGTCGCTATACTCCTGGATCTTGTTGGTCATGCCTCGCTGCGCGTCACTGCCTACCACAACACGGAGAGGTGGAGCGTCCATCTTCGCGATATCCCAGAAGGCACGAGCGCCCTTGACTGGATCACCAGACTGACGGCCGTTCATTTCCTGCGTCAAACGGGCAACGTCAAGATGGTCATAAGCTGGCTGCTCAATCTCTCCGAAAGCCATACTGTGTCCAGCCCACTCAGTCCGGAATGCACCCGGCTCGACGAGGGTCAGATGGATGTTTCACTCAGGCTTCAATTCCTTGGCCAGACCTTCGGTGAAGCCCTCGATGGCGAATTTGCTAGCATTGTAGAAGCTGAAAGTCGGCATTCCGCGCTGCCCGCCAATGGACGAGACTTGAATGACACGCCCACCGACAGGTTTGTTGATGGCGCGGAAGGTCTTGATGGCAGCTCGGGTGACGTTGACAACGCCGAAGAAGTTGAATTCCATCTGTGTGTGCCCTTGTTCTTCAGAAATGGACTCGAAGACTCCACGCAGACCGTATCCCGCGTTGTTGACAACAACATCAATACGTCCGAAGTGCCGCAGTGCCTCTTCAAATGCAGCATCGACAGACCTACGGGACGGTGTCAGCACAGCTCTGCCTGAGATATGATGGAACAACATACTTCGACTCGGTCACATCGCAGGAAATGGCTCGATAATTGGCCTCGGTGGTACCCTCAAACGCCAATGAAGATGTTTTACGAGCCGTCGCGACCACTTTGTCACCTTCAGCCAGGCATTTCTTGACAAGCTCGCGCCCGAAGCCTGAAGAGGTTCCCGTGATGAAAAAGACTTGAGATGGCATGGTCGGAGATTGGAAAGAAGATGGTGTACCCCAAATAGCTCAACCCCTTATGCTGATATTTATATGGTACGTTAAAGCTCCAGACTGATCAGCGATCCAGTTGTAAATGCCTGCCACCTCTAGGCTTACACCACTCATTAGTATCGTGACGACCATACGTTATCGCAGCCTCTAGTACGAGTTCTAGCCTGCGGATAACACTGCAGTATTGCATTATTGACGTACTATAGGTTCGACGGCGATCAGCTCTGCCGGACCGGACCGGCGTACCAAAGTCAGCCATCGATAAACATGTGATGCACAAGCTAGCGGGTATGCAATACCCTGTTAAAGCCTGTGGACACTCCGGAGGTCCCGAGAGCTGTCAGTCACGCCATGCTTTCTGTAGGGTTCGATAATCCCCGTTGGCTGTTGTGATGACTTTAGCTAGGCTCGTATCAAGTCCATGCACTATTCGTGACCTGGACGGCTTTTCATGGAACGGGTGTATGAGCATGATTACCAAGCCTACTGTATCATTCTTCACTCCGCGGACTGCTACAATCCAAACCTGCAAATTTCTACATCCGCACACAAAAAAGCTCATCGACGATATGCCAGCCCTGAATCCCAGTCAACAAGAAGCACGAAGAGCGCTCGAGGTGGTTCTCGATTTTCTCAAGACCAGCTGCTTGGCAGGTGTTCTGGAGGACGATGAGGTGAAGCTGATCGAATCTTTGCGGATGAAGTTGCAACCACAATTTGTCGATCAATTGAAGCAGCAAAATGTAAGTCTTCTCTAGTCTCGTAATAAGGTCTTTGCATTGATTCAGGCTCAGGTCAAGGTCACAGAGGGCTGCACAGCTTGAATTTGGCGACATCGTTTGGACGGCCACCTCGAAACAAGCAGCTCTCAATATATGGTCTGCAGGATAAGACATCGGAAGCCTTGGTTGATGAATGGCACGAGGAAAACTTGAACAGGGCTCACTACTTGGTTGTTCGTTCGGTTGATAGGCGTAAGATTCGGAGCAACATTCTCTTTCCTTTCCATTCACGAGCTTTATACTCATAACGAGGCAATCTCATCCAGCAGAGTCTTCGCAGCCAACTTGCCCAGATTGTTCGAAGCCAGCGGCGAGTCTCCCGTAAGAACGTATCGATCCTGGTGGACTGCACCAGTGATACCTTCATTCAGAGGCTGCACACCAAGCTTGCGCAAGTTCTCGCCGACCAACCACTTCATCTTGCCTGGGATATAACCGATGTCAATGTTGGCCCCAGTATCAAGCGAGTCCGGGAAGACGTCGATCTTGTAGCCTTCGTAGATGAACTTCTCACCCTCTGGCTTGCCAACATTGGCTGCTAGCATGCAGACAGGTCCGTGGCAAAGAGTGATAAGGTAGCGCTTGTTGCTGTTAGCCCAGCGGAGGATGTTGCCGACTGTTGCGGATTGGGGAATGTCGTTGAGCGCTCCGTGTCCACCAGGGACGAATACTCCAAGGTAAGGGGTCTCTGCAGTAAAGCCTTTGCCCCACACGTCTTCGAGATTAAGTGGGTGACGGATCTTCTGCTTGTACTTTTCGTGTATGTCTTTGACAGCCTGATCTTCCCCAGGGAAGGCCCACATCTCGAACTTGACTGGATTACCGGAGATTGTAGCAATGTCGATGTCAAAGCCAGCAGCATCGAGGTGAACCATCGGGAGAAGCATCTCGACGGGGTGGTTTCCTGTAGAGAAGAAGCTACCATCCGCCATTTCCAAATAGCGTTCCTGGCTGGCGATCAACAGAATCTTCCATTTGCCGCCTTTGTAAGCGTTAGGGTAGTTGGCACCGTCGAAGTCGGTCTTGGAGGAGACATATTGGGTAAGAGAGAAAGGTGACGGGAACCAGGCATCTGCCTCGGCGCTGTCTGCAACTGGGCGGCGATCGGAATCTTTCGACATGTTATCTGCTTTGGCGAAGCTGAGTGAATGAAAGGAGTTAGGAGGATGATGAGGAGTCAATCGATCTTTAATGTCTACACATCTTTATATCATTGCTTTTGAGGCAGAACCCACTAGAAACTTGGTTCATAAGCACAGCTGTTCCACGGCATCCATCGTAGATACTCGAGTTGGACATTGCATACCCGTGATCCCGCACTTAGAACAAACTCAAAAACTCACAAGGCGTTGGATCTGACGTTTTGTGCCCGCACGATCCCCACCTTTGTCACAAACTCTAAAGATCCTTGCAAGCCTGAAAGGGGAAACGCAGATAGAAGTAACCGCGACGAGAAACCCTCGTGAGAGCGGCTGTCGTCAACCGCCAAGTGTGATCGGGGAACCATTCCGTCTCAACTCGTCACCTGTCACTGGCGCCTGGCCACAATAATGATGGCGAACTGTCTCCCTACGATCATCTCTGGTCAAGCGCATGATGTCAGCCAGCTCTATCAGTTGCAGATGATGCACTCCCGGACTTCTGATCACGATAGTGCAATTGTGCTGAGTGCTTGTTGGCGTCCAAGTTTTTATTGTATTGGTAACATCATAACCATGCCCTAAAGTCTGGCTTCCACTTCGCCGCTGGCTCCTTGGTCGACTTGTGATGCCTTCACGTTAGGGCGGACCGCTGTCTCAAACACCTGCATGAATCGGCAGACATCTCCGAAAGTGTTGTACAACGGTGCAGGGGCAACGCGGATGCAGCCAGGCTTTCGCTTGTCGCAAATGATACCAGCACCCTCCAGCGACTTGCTCACGTCCTCCATGAGCTCCTCGCGTAGGAGAACACTCAATTGTGCACCACGGCGCAAAGGATCTAAAGGTGTGATGATCTCGAACGGATAGCTTCCGTCGAATGTGCGCTCCGCGATCTGATTCAGGAGGTGCTCCGCGTATGCTGTGAGAAGAAGAGATTTTGAACGAAGATCCTCCATGGAAGTCTGCTCAAAGACTGAGAGCGAAGCTGAGACGCAAGTCAGGTCCACGATAGATGGGTTCGACAGCTGGAAGCCTTGTGCTCCTGGTGTGGGTCTGAATTCTGTGATTGTGTCAGCGTATTCGGTATCGGGAGAGGATGTGCGGCTTCTAGACTCACTGTTGTCCATCAAGAAGCGGGAAGACTTTTCGTGGCCATACCAACCCTTCAGAGCTTTGTTCTTGACACTGTCACCGTGCTTCTCGTGCACGAATGCGCCGGCGATGGCACCAGCACCAGCATTCATGTATTTGTAAGTGCACCAGCATGCGAAATCGACGTCCCAATCGTGTAGCTTCAACTCCACGTTTCCAGCAGCGTGAGCAAGATCCCAACCGATGACGACACCTCGAGAGTGAGCATGTGCTGTGATTGTAGGGATATCGAGGAGTTGGCCGCTGTAGTATTGGATGCCCGGCAGGAGAATCAAGGCAAGTTCGTCTGCGTGTTCATCAATGAGCGACAAGATGCGCTCTGTTGAGATGAGGTAGCCCTGGTCGGGCTCGACCTTGAGCATTGATTCGGCCGGGTTGAGACCATGCAGCTCGATTTGTGATTCGATTGCATACTGTGCACATCGTCAGCTTTAGCTTTGCCACAGAGAAAAAAAAAAGCCTTTGTACTCACGAAATCGCTAGGGAAAGGTCGCCACTCCAGCATGATCTTGTGCTTCTTCTCGGTTGGTTTGTAAAAAGCGGCCATCATGAGATGCAGGTTGACCGTCAAAGTGTTCATGATCACGACCTCCTCAGGCGCAGCTCCAACAACCTTGGCACATTTCCTCGAGCAGTCCGCAGCCATGTCCTGGTAAGGCACCAAAGGCGAATCCTCGAGTTGTGTGAAGTGGCCTCCCACCGCGATTGAGCCCCATGTCTGCAGATACGCTTGAAGGTATGTGGAGATGGCCTTTGGCTGAAGACCCAAAGAGTTGCCGCAGAAGTAAATGCTAGAGTCGTCCGATGATGACGCTGGTGCCCGTGTCTTCTCATCTTCTATGAGAGTGGTGCGTTTTAGTTGAGCCTTTGTCGGTATCACGAACTGGTCCCGAAATGTGGTTGTAGACTTGTCCAGCGACTCCGCAAAGTCCAGTGAGTGTGCGTTCTGTGGCCATGCCACGGCTCCGCCGTTACGCAGTTGGCCGATAGCTTGCTGTGCGTCCATCTTGATATCTTTATGGTAGAGGTGAGGTTAGTGGTGACAATTGTGTGGAAGGGGAAAAGAAAAGGCCGCAGGCGACGTATAAATGCTAAGCTCTGTCTGCAGCTATCCGACGATAGTGTACCTCATCGATTGCATCCGACAGAACGGTACTAAAGGTTACTATTGGGTAATGCTACATCCGCTGACCACCGACACTGCCAATAGTTAGGAGCACGAGTTGCATAGCCATTGGCCACGCAAGTCTGTGTGAGGGGCGTTTGCAGAAAGCGAAGTGGCACCTTCCTATCTGAGATCCGTCGCCTCCTGGTCTACGTTCCGAAAGTTAGACTTCCGACGGAACACACGTCGGAAGTACATCCGTGAAGACTTCCGTTACACTTGATGTCGACTACGAGGATGATATCGTTACGAGATTGAAAGCAAGGAGTAGGGTGGATCGCTCTGGGCAATATAATATAACTGTGCAAGTCGTAAAGAAAGTTTGGCCAGGTACGTTGTTCACCTACACCGTCATCACACACAGTCTCAATCATTGACCATGAGCCCGCATAAAGTCGATCTACTCCCTTCGCCGTTGGCACTTGCCTCGTATGGTATCTCACAGAATGGTTTCTTGCCAGCAAAGGCACCTTTGCGTCGATTGCCTAACACGTTCTACGAACCATGGGAGATATTGATGGACCAGCTGCCAGCGCTCCTTCAGACCGGCCGTGTTCGAGAATGTGTCGATGCTCTTCCAGTCCTTGATGCATCTCATCTGAATAATGAGTCAGAGTTGCAAAGATCCTATTCGATACTTGCAATGATGGCTCAAGCGTATATCTGGCAGGGTCCGGAGCCATCTGAGGTAAGTCAAGTATGCTAGGGAGCACTTTTGTCATCGGCAAGCTAACGAACGATAGCGTTTACCTCCAGCCATCTCCGTACCTTTCCTACAAACCGCAACGGCATTGGAGGTCCTACCGATCGCAACCTACTCTGCGCTCAACCTTTGGAACTGGACGGAAATATCAGATTCAGAAGACCTTTGCGAGCCCGATAATGTGCAATCGTTACACACACTGACGGGAACCGACGACGAATCATGGTTCTACACCATCTCAAATTCCATGGAAGCAAGAGCAGGACCCATCATCGCTAAGAGCTTGGAAGCAATCGAGGCTGCCTCAAAGAACGATTCAGCGACCGTCATCGACACGCTCAAGTACTGTCGTCAAAGTATAGACGATATCGGTCGACTCCTTGAGCGTATGGATGAGCGCTGCAGACCACAAGTCTTTTACCACGAGATCAGACCTTTCCTTGCCGGTAGCATGAACATGGAGGCAGCCGGTCTCCCAAATGGGGTGTTCTACGACGAAGGCGATGGCAAAGGCGAGTGGCGGAAGTATCGTGGCGGTAGTAATGGCCAGAGCTCACTGTTGCAATTCTTCGACGCCATTCTTGGAGTGAAGCACGATCGGTCTGCAGGCTTCAGCACAGAAATGCGCAAGTATATGCCTGGACCGCACGCCCGATTCCTCTACGATGTTGAAGCCATCGCCAACATTCGCCAATACGTGGACAGCCATCAAAACAATTTGGCCTTGTTGGCTGCATACAATGGCGCGGTCGCAAGTCTCAGCGGTTTTCGTGATAAGCACATTCAGCTAGTCACAAGATATATCATCTTGCCGAGTAGGATGGCCAGACCAGATCCGATGTCTACCCGCATTGACTTAGCCACTTCTTCGACAAAGCTGGCGACCGAAAAAATATCCATTCAGGAGCTGGTCGGTACTGGCGGTACCAAGCTGATGCCATTCCTCAAAACCTCGCGCGATGAGACCCTGGAAGCGACAGTGGTCAGATGAGTGAGAACAAAAGGATATCACATTGAGCTTCATCTCAACGCTGGTCGTATGATTAGGCATTGCTGTAGGCATTGTCCTCATAGGAAGCCGACTACCCAATCTGGTCATACATTGGGAAAAGTGGTATGTCAGCCAACGATCCGTCGATTGTCTGCCGACCAGGTTGTAGGAAGTCCTGAAGGCCTTCGTCGGTTTCGTTCGACCAAGGTAAAGCAAAAAAGTCCGCATCGTAGATGGTCCAGTCAAATGGAGCGTCTGCCGTCTGAGCCTGTTCCTCGGTTGTCATAGAAGGCACGCTGGTCGTTGTCCCTGCTGCGGGTCTCTGTCGAGGTACCGATACCGTTCTGTTGGGCTCGAAGGGCAGAAGACCGAACAATTGGGACGAAGCCTGCTTGCGCTGGGACCGAAGATCGAGTTCGCGCTTTCTTACATGGTCCATAGTAGTCCTTAGAAGCGCTTGCACAATAACAGAGTATTGGCGAGCATGAGGATCAGTGGTAGCGAAGTAGTCGAGACAATCTATTGAGGCTTTGCAGTGTCCCTCGAACGACAATCCAGATCGCCCAAGCACGCCAACAGCCAACACAAGTGAGGTTGTGAAAAGCCAGGAACTAGTTCCATGTCAGTGACGCATTGTCGAGGTAATGTACTGGATTACCCACACTATAAGCGGCATTCGCCGAGGCATGCAGCCTGTCTCAACGACGCCCTGCAAGGTATCAACAAACGCCACGGCAGCATCAAGCGCTGCGTCAGCAAACTTCTCTTTTTCGACGTGATCGACCCCGCTGCTTGATGTCCTCATAGACGTTCCGAGGTACTCGTACAACTCGTAAATCAAGAAAGGGCGAGTCAAGAGCATAATGCCATAATAATACGAACATAGAGTCTGGCATGCTCCGATAACGGTTTCGCGATCGCTGAGCTGCTGATCAGACTCTCTAGTTGTCTCAAGAAGCGGACGCAGCCATTTAGAAGCCCATCCCTTCAGTTGATGGGAGACGTAGTTCGCGATCCGTAACGAGATGCGTTTGCGAGAATAGACTTCCACGACTACACGCTCGATGATCATGAAAATCTGGAGACTTGCGTCCAACAGATGGATGGAAATGTCGATCTGCGGTGTGGTGTACTTTACAGTACAGTCCACATCCGAAGTAGAAGGTGGGCGACCCAGTAGGTTACTGATAAGCTGATCGACCACCCGAAGACTTTTCCAGACACGATCTCTGCGTACAAAGTCAGTCGTCGTACATCAAGCGTCGCATTAAACGCGCAGTGATGCGCAATCCCATTCAATGTATCGGCAGTATTCTAGCAGAACATGAGACTGGTGGTGACGTGACAGTATGCTCAAGTTCGCGTAGATGAATTACTGACCTTGTCTTGTGGGTAGCTGTGCCAAAAGATGCATTCACTTCGGTACGATGTAAGCCGATCGCATACGCTGTACGAGCAGCCAAGGCTTGAAGATAGTTAGAAAGAACTTGAGAACAAAGATCAATTGATGTCCAGAGATACATACAGAAGTACAAATAAGCTCCGTTTGGTTGAAATGCTCTCAGCAAATATACTGCGACCAAAGTAAAGCCTTGAACGGTGGAAAGATGCATGCTCGAAGTGAAATTTGTCATCAACGATTTCTTTGCGTGATTGAACCAGGCTTCGGATTTGGTATCATCTCTTTCTTGACTACCGATTGCCAGAACAAGATAATGGACGGCCGATGCGGCTTCGCTAGGGCGTACTACAAAGCCGGCGGCCCATCTATTGATGTCTTCTTTCAACTGTTCACGCTCGCACAGATCGACAAGACCGCTTGTTGCAGAGAAGTATTCTTCTAGCAAGCCGTCTAGCTCAGCAGGATATACTCGCGGTACACTTCCTGCTAGCTCGCTGGTTGACTCCAGATGCACAGCCTCGATGAATGAGTCTCTTGATGCATGTACCGGGAGCGCATCACCTTCAGTTGCAATGAGATGTCGAACTGTTTGCAGAAAGGATAGAGGAGCACAGTCTCCAATGAAAATGACTTTGCCTTGCGCATCACGTAAGAGTCGTGCTTCCAATGGTACTGCTGTATCGTGTTGATCTGTCCGACTCAGGGTAGGTGAAGCTGAAGACTCCGGGTTGTCAGTGCGGGGGGCAGAGTGCGGGACTGGCTCGGGATCAGTGTATCGCCTTTCTCTAGGTGTTGCGGTAGTATTTGCATTGCCGTTAGCTGGGGTGTTCGCAGAAGATTTTGCCTGTCGGGATCTGGGCCCGGAGAACGTGCAGGAGTCGCTGTGGTTCTTGCGTTTGCAGTAAGAGCAAGGCTGAAGGCCATCACATTTGACCTTACGCGATTTGCAAAGATCGCATGCGGCCGGCGTACGATCAAGGCGTCGTCTTTTCTCCGGTCGTACTGCGCTCATGGTGTGCAACGTCGGATGGTAGAGAGAGAGGCGGCAGGGAAACTTGGAGCGTCGGAAGTCCCAACGTTCGGAAGGTTCGACTGTCGGAAGTTGAGCGGCACGGAGCACTATATACAGTAGGCACTACGTCACCGAGGTTATACCCGATGCCTCCTGTAAACACATGACATGAAGAATGCATCAGTTGCCTTACCTGTATGGAAATACTACATAGGCGTATTAACTACAACTTCATGCAGTTAAACGCGAGGCATTTCGATTGCCAGCATGACCCAAGGCTTTTCCGTGCCTGACTCCAGCAGCGCACCGAGCATATCGAGGAGAATATACTATGTGCCAGATTTCTCTACGACATACATTCGTTTCTATATCTATATTCGCCAGGTAGCACAGAAGTCCACAAAGAGGAGTGAACATCCTTACTGGGCAGGTGCTGCTGAGTATACAATCTCTCGGGCGTCGAAAATATCCATTGCAGCCAGGGTGACTGTGGGACTTCCCATGACAACGTCATGTAGTCCATACCTCAATAGGTATTCGGATATCACGCCTTGCTGCGTACGCCAATGCGCTACGTGGCCTGCTGCTCCAATGTCGTCGCCTTCTTCCAGTTTCCAGCTACGAACTTGTCCATCCTCAATTCCACCTGGACTTGTAGCGTTCACAGCGTGCGAGAAAAGTGTAGGAGTATGTTGCCAAGGTATATCGGTGTCATCTTCAGCATGGATGAGGGTGATTCGATACTTGTTGCGACTTTCTTCGCTCCTGCGGACATAGTTCGCGATGCGCGTCTTGGTCGACCAAGTTTCTCGGATCTGGGAGCTCAAGAAGTTGAATAGTAAAGGGTACTGTGCGACTGGTGAAAGTATTGGTACTGTGCCAGCGATCTTATAGGTCGTGACCAGCGTAGGAACATCTACGAAAGGTGCGATCATTATGTGTCCGGCGAAAATGACAGGATCGTCTCGCAAAGCAAAACGCTCGGCTACGGCCATATTGACTGCCGTACCCAGCGATTGCCCGAAGATGAGGATGCGAGAGGGCGGGATCTTGGCCACATTCAGAGCCCACTCAACGACTGCAACGGCGTCTTCTATGAGACCATTCTCTGTTGGTACGCCAGGAGTCCTTCCAAATCCTCTGTAGTCAAATGTCAAGACGTGCATTTTGTCTGGACAACCAGCTGCCAAAGCTCGATAGTTGGGTATCCGGTAGCCTGATCCCATGTTTCCACCGGCGCCATGGAAGTGTATCGCAAGAAGAGCCTCAGGGTCGTTGCTGAGAAGATCAAAGCCAAGTCCAGTGGTCACATCTGCCACGAGTCCAACAGGCTGTTGCATTAGCGCAGCCATGTGTTTGCGATGCAGACCGATGGGCAAAATGTGCCATGCGTGTAGTGGCGTGCCATCCATAGAATGAATGTTGAATGGTGTCACTTGACCACGGAGGAATCCAAACATCTCAGGCGTGTTCAGATCTTTATTGCCAGTCATCTGAAAGGCATGAAGATAGACCGCATGTGTTTGGACGAACCGTGTCGTCAACGCAGCAAGAAGTCCAGCGTAGAGTCCTCCGACCGCGACCGTTGACACAACCACGAGTTTCAGAAGTAGCAGCAGCATCTTGACGACCCCTTCCCGACCTTGACTGGGTCGTTACGAGGAAGAAGATCATATCATTGTCGAAAGTGCATGTTGTCATTCTCGAGGCGAGGCGGGACGCCCCGCCTCTAGAGGCGCCTGAGCTTTGGCGGTGGAGAATGGGAACGCAACAAGTTTCAGCTATTTCGAAAACACAACTCAACAATACAACTTCAAGCCGGCGCTAAATGATTCGTCTGCTGATGTCTATGAGGAATGTAGCTGGCGTTTGATGCTTGCGTCTGAGTTGTGGCGTGTTTGTAGCTCAGTATAATGAGTGCCTGATGGCAGCCTCCCTCTTCAAAATGTATCCACTACCAAATCTAATCGTACTATGTCGTTCTTAGATCCCGTGAATTCCACGACAGAAGAACCCCAGTTGGTCGGCTGGACCTCAGAGCCGCAGGATCGTGGAACCTGGACGCTGATAGTCTCAAGCTTGAGCACGACTTTTTTGTGTACATGGGTTGTCATACATCCTCGAATCGACAGGAGCTTCCGGCACAGACTTCTACACAAATTCGCTTTACTGATAAAGACCATCATTGCGCCAGAATTCATCGCGGTCGAAGCAGCGCAAGAATGGGCCCAAGCTCGACGAATCGTTCAACAATGCTCAATCGACACGAACGGTGAGTTGAAGCTTGTACATGCCTTTTCTATTGGCATGCTGGGAATCAGATACCGGACCACATCTGGAGAGAAAGGCATGAACCGTGAGTACACGAAAGTGCTTTGGCCAACTCAATTCATCTGGTTGCTCCAGGAAGGGCACATCCGGTGGGACGATCTACAAGATTGGGGCCTTTCAGAGGATCTCATCAACGACAAAAGCAATGCAGATTCGATGGCCAAAGCCATTGCATTAGCCGGTGTTGCTAAGTTCTCGATCGAATGCATCTTACGAGTCTATCACAGCCTCCCAATCTCCGCTCTTGAGTCCATGACACTCGGCTACATACCTCTGTTCGCCCTCTCGTACTTCTTCTGGTGGCTGAAACCGAAGGATATAGACACTCCCTCCATCATCAGTCTTCCATTTCTGGAACAAGAAGACCGGCAGACCTTTGAAAAGCCTTGAGCTGTCAAACGCGTTCGACGATGAAGGCCTTTCGCATCAAGGCTCACTGTCAGAAGCATGGCGTCTCATGCCGCGAGATTTCGAGCAAGAAGCGGTACAACAGGAGATCGCTGATATGCAGAACTCGCGCTACGGACAAGGCCGGCTCATCTCTCATTGGGATCCAGATTTGTACCGCTCGAAGCTCTGGCCGGTCACATGCCTTTTCGGGATATCTTTCGGAGCCCTGCACTTGGTATCTTGGGACATCACCTTTCCTACGGTTCTGGAGCAATGGCTATGGCGTGTGTCGGCGATCATATCGATGGTTGCTATGCTTGTATTTATGCAGTTCCAGAAAGTGATACTGAGGTGGAGGGATCCGGTCACCATCATTTGCATGATATCTGTGATGCTGTATCTACTCAGCCGTGTCGGGGCGATGATTGAAGCTTTCACATCTCTGAGAGCATCAGATCCTGCGATTTATCGCACATGATGCACGTGGCGAGAGATTCGTCGAGTCAATGCTTGCACGAATTATACCAGAGAGGATTGCTGTTGAGGAACAATAGATATGCTACAGATGTTGTACAGATATGTTACATCCAGCGGACACAAGATGTGTAAGTTCGCATATGCGCAGGTGGATATGAAGCCCTCTCGCTTTACAACCCATGGAACGAGCTCTTCGAGACGTTGATCCTCAGATCCTGCTCGCTCATCACACCCTCCCTGTCCAAAATGCCCGTTGAAATCACGAATCGCCAGAACTCGTTCTGTCCAACGAGACCTCTGACACCGACTCTCATCAGACCCCTGGAATTCCTGATGTCGTCCACCAAACCTTGCAGGCGACCCCACTCCGCTCGGTCACTCAATGCTTTAGCCACAAGCTCCAGCACTTGCCAGCCAGGGCGCTTGCCTTCGCGAGACATGCGTTCGAGGAAGTCCATCATAGGCGCAATGCCAACGTGGTCATGGTGACGCGCATATGCTTCTACCATGCGGTCGTAGAAGATGGTATCTAAAGCAGCGCCGTATCTGTTGTTGCTGTTTTGCAGGCGTGCCCACAAAGCCTCAGCGGCAGCAAAGTCAGGCGGGCTGGCATCGAAGTACGAAGTCATCAGGATGGTGTAGATGTGGACCGTCGGCTCGAGACCTCTTGCCGACATGTGCTGGATCAATGCCTGAGCAGCTTCCGGGTCCTCGTGCTCTTTGAGCATGCGATCGATGGCGAGTGCATATCCTTTGGCATCGAGCTTGGCGTTGGGAGCGGAAGATTCGATGGCGGCGATAACTTCAAACAGTTTCACAGATTTCTCTTCTGCGGGAAGTTCGCCAAAGTAGTCGGAGTGGAAAAGAGCCGTAAGAATTACCGTCATCGTCGTACTGTTGGGCTGGATGGCTTGTGACTGCATATGCTTCAGAATGGACATAGCTTGTTCCATCCTGCCGTGGCGCATGGCGACGTTCAGCAGAACATTGTAAGTGGCCAGATCAAGGTCAATGCCGAAGTCACGAGCCCATGCCAGTACCTGAGGGATATGCTCATCAGCCTTCTTAGCTAGAGCAGAGACGACAGTGTTTACGATGGCAAGATTTGGCCGCGGAACACCGCCTACGTCGCTGTTCCACTGCATAACATCGAGCGGAGGCAGATTCGTCGCAGCCTGCTGCTTGCCAGTGGGTGCTGGAAGAGAGGCTTTTTGTTCAGCTCGGACAGCAGCGACCCATTCTTGACCCATCCTACGCAATCCAGCGGAGGCTTTTTGCAGTCTACCGGCCTTTATCAGACAGAAGAGTCGGATACTCCAAGCATGTTGGTCAGGTTGCATATCTTGCTCCCTCATGCGAGCCCAGAAGAGTTCCAGAGTATCTGCATCATTTGCGCGGGAACAGCCGCGCATCATCACGGTCCAGGTTTTGACTGTAGGACGAATGCCTGATTGTGCGACAGCATTCCAAGCTTCAAGAGCAAGAGCAGGCTGGCGTAAAGCTAAGAATGCAAGCATGAAGTGTTCATATAGGAACAAGGGTAACGCAGAGGCACCGTCTTTGGCATTGAATTTGCAAACTTCCTTCCAGCAAGTCTCTGTCATCAGTAGATTGCTGTTGTCCATGGCGCGATCGAGACGTTTTACCCAGCCAATAGCCCGATGGTAAATAGCAGAGTCCATGTCCGAGTCTTCACTGATGCTGAAGCCTGCCTCACGAAGCGAAGCTTTGTCGAGTGACTTTGGTGTAGCTGACGAATCGTTGACCTTCTCAGGCCCTTCAGCTTTATCAGCTTGAGTGTCCAGATTTGGCGATTGGGCTGCAGAACGCTTTGCCAATGGTTTCCCAAGCACATCAAGTTTGGCCGGTCGCCTATCGCCCAGAGCTTTGCTTCGATCTGTCCTGATTGGAGGTATGTCCGCCAAATCAAGCCGCCTGACCATTTCTTCGTAGTAAGCCAAAGTTGGGTCTTGACCCTGTTCCAGTCTTGTCAGGATGGTTGGGGGAACACTGGGCTTTACTACACGTTCTAATATGCCGTCAAAGAACTCCACCAGAGGTCCCCAATAGAGATTGCCCGCCGCAGTCGAACTTGGCACGCTCGAAGTGCCTGCATTGTATTTCAATAAATCAAGTGCAAGGAGCAGCGTACTTTGAAGCTCGACTGTAGGGGCCACGCGATTGACTCCGTCGATGGGAGTGATGTCTGCAATCACATCTTCCAGGCGCTTGGGCACACCTTTACTCTCTTTCGCCACGGAGTGGGCTAATGGTAGAAACGACCATGACAAAGATGACACGTCTGATCGTGGCTTTTGACGTGACGCGCCGCTCTGTGACAACTTCGTTTCCAAGGCGTCATGCCACACAAGAGTTACCTGCTCGAAGGCTCGAGTTCGGTCGCACTCATTCATATCACCATCTGCTCTCAACCTTATGGCGATTCCATTTTCTAGACGCCAAAGCAGCTCGCATAATAACTCTGGCGATAGTACCTTGAGAGCCTTAGCCACTTGTACGAACTGCCAAGGTGTAGGTAGCCCACTGCTGCTTTTGTCAAGCTCTTTGACATAGTCCACAACAACGCGGCGCATCAATTGGTGAAGTTTCTTCACAGCTGTGGTCGGGAAATATATTCTGCTGCGATTATTTGTCTCGGCTCTGTATCGACGCAACGCATTCCATGCCTGCCTGAGCTCCGAGTTCGCGACGTGGTCCTCGAATGCCTCAATATTTGATTTGGATGGTGCTAGCTGTCCTTGGGGTAGATCGTCCGCATCAGACTGTCGGCGTGCAGGCTTGTGATCTCGCGGTGGTCTGCTCTGCGCAGGATGTGTGGTTTCCCCGAGTTCTTGCAACAGCTGCTGCGGTCTCAATGGCTGGCCAGAGTATCGTCCTCCTGTTGACGGCTGACTTCGGCCAAGCCCAACCTGGCTGAGGCCATCCTCGTACACACGCCGACGCCGCAGCTGTTCCCGTTGCTCTCGTAATTGTCCATAGTCCGTCTGGCTATTGCTGGGTGGTCGAGAGAAGTCGCGGCGCTGTGAGCCATGCTCATAAGCGGCAATAGAGCGAGGCCGGAGCGTGAGACGTACGCGACATCCTGTGCAGACGAAAGGCTTGCTCATCACCGGGACCCCGTTCTCAATGCTGGCGATGTACTTCTTGCGACACGCAGACCAACACATGCTCACCAGGGACACGGAAATGTTTCGGCATACCTGCTTTCGCTGCCATCCGTCGGAAAGTGATCAGCCGAGGCTGAAGCTTAAAGTCGCCGCGTGCCTGAATGCGTGCATCCCGCTGGCGCCTATGCAAGCAAGCACACCACACCCGGGCTAGGACTCATCATACCGCCCAGACGTAGCTCATGGATTGCTTTTGAGCAGCAACCATTCCACACACTTTCAAACGCTTCTTGACCTTTCGACTGCAATTGAATTCTTCGTTGCTTAGTATAAAAGATGACCACTCTCATACCACGGCAGCCATACTCCCAGGAGGAACTCGCCACTCTATATCCCTCAGACTTGGAACTTCAACAAGTTCAAGTGATCCTTCGTCATGGCGAAAGGACTCCGGTCAATGCCCGCTTCAAGAATGTTTGTCAATCTGCTCACTCTGTAGCCGAGACGGTTGACTAACGTTCAATAGGCTGGCTTGCCAGCGTACTGGCCGTATTGTTCAGCAGCTCAACAGATGAAGTCAGCTGTGATGTCCGCTGACGGTAGCTGGGATACCCTCCAATGGAAACGACGACTCGAAGTCTTTGAGCGGCAAATGGAATCCTCTGCTTTGGACGACCCGACATTGGCAAAGGGATCCCGTGGAGAGATCGATGCCGTCTGCCAGCCGGGTGAATTGACCGACAGAGGCCGCCAGACCACCACCGCTCTTGGACAGAGGCTGAGAGACTTGTATGTTTCGAAGCTTGGTCTACTTCCTGAAGTTCTCGACGCGTCCACTGTTTCGTCAATCTACCTCAGATCAACGCCAATCCCTCGCGCGCTGGAGAGCACACAACAGGCATACACTGGTTTGTACCCTGCCGTCAAACGATCTGCAGATCTTCCGCCGCCTGTCATGGTTTCCAGATCATTCCAGGACGAGACACTGTTCCCGAACGAAGGAGGCTGTAAGCGATTTGGTGAGCTGGCCAAAGCATTCGCTAACCGCGCTGCTGAGATCTGGAACCCGTCACCTGAGCTTGCATACATCAACAAGAAGATTGGGAAATGGATGCCTGAAGACTCTCCTGTAGTCAAGGTCGACTCTCACCCTAGGCTGACAGGCGTGATGGACACCGTCAACGCCACTCTCGCCCATGGCTCTGCCACTAAACTCCCAAAGGAGTTCTACGACGAAAGGCTGATCTCTCACATGGACCGCATCTGCACAGAGGAGTGGTTTGCGGGCTACACGATGAGCAACGAGTACCGCACGCTCGGTATTGGCGGACTTGTTGGTGATCTTGTGCAGAATATGGTCAAGCGCACACAAAAGGAGAGCTTCAAAATCAGCTTGAACGGCTGCCACGACACCACACTTGCCGCGACCCTCGCTTCTCTCGGCGCTTTCGATGTTGAGAAAGACAGCTGGCCTCCATACACCAGCTCCATCTCCGTCGAGCTGTTCAAGTCTCGATCTGGCACTGGATCATCCACACCCACGAGCCCAAGCGGCACAGTCTGGCCGAGTAAGGAAAAGACATGGTGGTCGTCTCTTTTCTCTTCGGCTTCTGCTAGTGCCCCGCCCGTAACTTCGACCCGCAAACCTCTTGCCGAGATGTCTGCCACCGAGCAAGCCGGTCTCAATAACTACTTCGTCCGCCTGCGCTACAACGACCGACCTGTTACTATCCCCTTTTGCAAGCTTCCGGGTAAGCACCGTGCCGGCGACGAGAGCTTCTGCACATTGGCCGCTTTCAAGGAGGCCGCGGATAGCTTCACCCCGCAAGACTGGAAGAAGGAGTGCATGGCCAATTTGGGCGAGCCAGCGATGCCTGCGGAGGGGATCCAAGCTCCTCCGGGCTTGTAGTGGAGTATATGATGCATTTGCATGGTTCAGATGGCATGGTTTGGTGTTGACACAAAAAGAGGAAGAATATAATAGAGATACGTGAACTGACATGCTGCACGTCTTTCAATTACTGGGAAAGTTAGAGAAAAGCACAATTCATTTGATGGCACATTTTGATGTGAAATTGCTGTTCAGCGACGATTTGCACGAGAGGAAACCACACGTAGGAAATAAGGTCTTCTTTCGACCTCTTTGGTTTCGCTTAAATCAGAAGGCTATGCCTCAACGTTGCTTATGTCTTCCAGCAGCCACTCATCGATTCCTTCTTTCGGTAGATGAACCTCGACTCGTACCAACGGGCCTGCGGTCCTCATATACCGCTCTACCCTTAGCCATGAACGCCGGCGTCCCAGAGCCGATTACCCTACTGGTCTGACGTCTCGTCAAGTTCGATCGAGTAACTCGTCCTCCAACTTTTCCTGCCAGGTTATCAGGGTCTCGATGTCGGTGTCTCGCAACTGTACAGAATCTGACTTCACTTCGATAGTGAAGCGCAGAGTTCTCAAAGAAAGTTCTCTTAGTGCATTCACGCCATACTTTTGACGGAACTCCTTCAAGCGCCACGACAATTTGTCGCTGAGAATCATTTCCACATTCAGGTGTTCAAGTCCTTTGAGCTGACGTACCGCATCGCGCCTCATAAATTCGTTGTCCAGACTGATGAGGCGTAGGCGTTTGATGGCTCTGACTTGAGTTGGGACTGAAGCATTCGTCAGGTAGAGCAAGGCGTTCGAGCCGCCCCAGTAAATGGCAGTGGATTGGAATTCGTTGATCGAGAAAGGTTTCAGGACTGCTTCGTGATACACCGGACGAGAGGTGCGAAGAAATTCCAGATGGAGACACTGGTGGAGAGGCTTGCGGGTCCCAGCATTCCATATGCAATTTTCATGGTCCTTCATACATTGTCTGATGTCAGACAGCAAGCTATAACGCTGACTGTCATTAGATTGATCCAGAAGAACCCGTGGCTGTGTTTTCGCATATATTCCGGGACACTGGCAAACCCAGAGCTCGTAGGACCACGCTAGAGGAGCTTTGTGTGAGTATGCAACATGGATAGTGCCAACCTGTACCACATAATCCCAGATACGGGAGCGTATCTCTGGAGGTAGTGATAGTAGTGGCGAATGACGCGCGTTATCGACGCTCCTGTGGGATGTCAGTGATGCTGTCACAAGTTTCGAGGCTTCGAGGATGGTGCGTACACTCTTCTATTCGAGGCGGAAGCTTTGTTCAGATTCAGAAGCCTGGATGGCCTTTTGCTGGACGAGTCCCTAGCCATAGTGGAATCTGTGCAGTGCTGATGCGAAGTTGCCATGATCGTTGTCAACTGCTACTGTGATGTAGTTGCAGAGCTGATGGTGTTTGCTAACAGTGAGTACGGTACGTTGATGAAAGCAGCTGTGGAAGTTCAGAGATATGAGTCGAGCCCTGCGTTGATCACATGATCAGGTACAATCATGTGAGTGCTCTTCACTGACAGTGAGCCTCATCGCAACTTTCAAATCGCGGGTGGAGATGACGTGACCAAAGCATGTGAGATCAGATCACATCCTGGTAATCGTTCATTCATGGTGGCGTAGATATAATTGATGCGTTTCCATGCTTCTGATGGTATGGGCTGGTGTTGACAGAATGAGAGGAGTTACTTGATAAAGATAGATGCACTAAAGATAGATGCACTGAAATGCCGCAAGTATCCCTACTGCGGGCAAAGTTTACCGAAATCATTTTACAGTCAGTGGTATTCTTGTACGTGGGATTGCTGTCCAACGATGGTTTGCACAAGTGCACGCCAATTGTAAAAAGATCGATTCTTCCCATTTGTTCGTTTGCACTATCTAGTTTGGAAAGGCAATCTGTCGATATCCTAGTGGCTGGAAGGCGAAACCCTGATTTCGTAGCTTACTTCTGTCTCTCAGCATCAGCTCATCGAATCATTCTTCCTGCCAGCGGAAATGAGTTCACGCAGGCGGGTTCACAGACACCCGTGTGCCGCTTGACGTTCAGCCGTGAGCATCGGCGTCCTGGTAAGAACTACTCTACTTGACCGGTGTCGTCATCTTCAGCGTTCATCGTCCCATTCAGTAATTTGTCCTCCAAATCCTTCAGCCAGGTTATGAGAGCCACAGTGTTGACATCTGTCGAATGCATTCTATCTGCCTTCACTCGAAAGCCGATATTAATTGATTTCAGCGGAAGATGGCTTAATGATAACACGCCGGGGTCTGCGATGAAGCGATCCAGAATGAACTGGAGCCTAGGGTGGTGGGGCGCAATCTGAATGCTCAGACGTTCAAGTCCCTTGAGCTGTTTTACCACGACAGGACTCAGGAATGGACCCTTGACACTGACTGTATGTAGGCGTCTGATGGCTCTTGCTTGCATAGGAACCATCGTGTCGATCATGCGGTGTAAAAAGGATTTGCTATTGGGGCCAATTCGATATGTATTGTATTGGAACCCATTGACTGAGAAAGGCTTGAGCACTGCCTCGTGGTAGATTAGACGGCATGTCCGCAGAAGACTCAAGTGGTGAAGTCGGTCAAATGGTTCACGAGTTCCGGTCCCTAGGCAGAGTTCGTGGTCTTTCACGTATGATGGTGGAGAAGTGTAATCCGAGCTGGCGTCACGGTCTTCTAGAAGGACGTGGGGCGGAGTCTCCGCGTACACCTCAGGGCGACGGCATATTGAAAGCCCGTAGGCATGTCCACTAGCCGGCGGGGAGGTGACATGAATGACGCCGACATCGAAAACGTAGTCCCAGATACGAGAGCGTATCTCTGGAGGTAGTGATAGCAGTGGCGAGTTTTGCGCGTTGCTGGCGGTACTATGGAGCATTAGCAATGCGATGAGTGATGAGAGAGTCGATGAAATTATCGGAATGGCTCCTACATTCGTCTGTTCGCGGCTGATGCTTTGTTGAGGTTTAGAAGCCTTGATGGCCTTTTGCTGGAAGGAATTTCAACCATAGTGGGTTGTTGTTCTTTGCGGGCTGTAGGGCACAGTGACACAACTGGCAGTGGTAGATGCAGGTTCAGAGTGTGGCAGCTGGCTGGCATAAGACTTGTAGAACAAGCTTTGCGCGAATCACATGACGTGCACTAGTGAAAGTAGATCGCAAGTCAAGTGAAGATCGCGTTCAAATCATGTGAGCCGCGTTTTGACCTTTAAATTCGAGCAAACACCCTCGTTTCATCTCACTTCGAATCACTTCCGAGCGCTTCCAAGCGTTGTTTGCATACGAGAAGTCAGATTACAAACTTGGGCCACCTTGGGTACGCGCGTGAGTTGCTTGGAATGACGGAAATGATGCCTGCCTCATACTCTATGTGAATGTAACCAAGGAAACATGCAAGGTAGATAAATGGAGAAATAGAGCTACTAGTGTCAGTGTCGGATAATCGTTCACTTGTTAGTGGGGTGCATGTGATTTCCACGCCAACCCCAGTACCCCACAATCAATCTACCGACAGCACGGCCTCGCGTGGCAGCACGCGCCTCGTGCGCTCGACGCCGGGACCATTAAACACCGTCATTGTTGACATTGTAGGTCATCCTTATCGCAACTGCGATTGGCAGTCGCAAAAGTATTTCTCACTACTGCCACGTAAACCTGCCTCTCACGACACAATGGCGACCCATGCGCCCTCGGCAGAACATCTCCGCAAACGTCAATACCAACCATCAATCACTTCCTTCTTCCAGCAACGCAATGGCAGCGACAACGCCGATGTTGGCACTTCTTCCTACCAGACGTCGCCGATGTCTCCTCCACTTCCTGCAGAGACGCAGTCTTCGCTGCTCAGCGTTGGCATGCGAGTGAGAAAGAGTGTTCCCGAAGGATACAAAACGCACAAGACCATGCCTCAAGAAGAATTTCCCTTCCCTAGCACCGCGCCTGCGCATGCTCCACCCGTGCGACCAGCTTACACTACCACCAACTCTCGCGAGCTCGCACCTTTCTGTGGGCTTCACAAGATCGGAGGACTTTCAACACAAGATTCGTACACAGCGCCTCCCTCGTCAGCACCAGCAGCCTTCGCGACTGGCGAGGGCATGCCGAGCTTGAGCACATCGCAAAGCACGATTCGATCGACTCGAGGCAGTGCGATGTCAGATGTGGAAACCAAAGCCTCCAAAAAACGTTCGTACGACGATGAAGCCGAGGAAGATATGGACGCGTATTTCGATGAGCTGCGAGCCGAAGACCAGATGGCACCAGTGGAGGGACGACGGATTGCAAGACTCAAAGGCTCTCCGCAGAAGCAGGCTATTGGTGACATTGGCGTGTACAATTCTACAGGAGGCGTCGAGGGAGACTTCGAGGAGGCAACGTTCCTGGCGCCCATGGATCCGGATGCATGAGGCAGAAGCGATTGCTCAGGTTTGCACATTTTGTTTTCTTCTCGTCGGCGTTAGATTATCATGGTTCCATCGCGCTTGAGCTTTTTGGCTTCGTTTTGCTTGCGAGCGCATTATCATCCAAAGATTGCGCACCAAGGCGAGTAACGGTGTAAGATGATAAGACCAGGCAATGTACAGGCGTGAAGGCGAAATGTAGCATCTGCTGATTGCACCAAATCTTACTTCCCAGACGATGCAGCATCTTGTGTCTTCCAAGATCGATTACTCTCGATCTTTTGATCGCCGAGCTTCTGCTGAATGGGCATGATATCTGCGTTTCGATTGTGTGAAGTCTGATCTTCGGCATACCACACCCGGCGCAGATGCCTGTACGATTCAATGACCTTGGTGACATTCTTGGCGTAAGCTGTCAGCATACCGCAACACCAACGTCGGCAACTGCAAACTAGACTCACATATAGCCACTTTTCTAGCAAGCGAGGCGCGTGCCAGATGCAGAGGCCAATGATGACGAACCATACCAAAGACACTATGTCTTGGTAGTATTTCATGCTCGACGAGCTTGTCGTGTCCTCACATGCTTCTGCTTCTTCGGATACAGAAAGAACACTTTGGCTGTCCCAACCCAGACGCTGCAGCGAACTCATACCGAGGCTCAGAGAATGAACAATCCTGAATCGGCAGGGCAAAATAAGATTTCCCTAGAAGCCGCAAGGAAAGTTACGGTCAGAGTTCTGCCCCTGGTGGGCCGACGGTGAAGGCAGGACGCAGGTGTCGGCTTGTGAGGATATCGTCTTTTCGAAGTGTCTTCGGATTGCCGCATTGGGATAGAATATCTTGCGGCGGCCGCGAGATGCTTTCGCGAAAGACAACGAAGAATTCTGTAGAAATGGAAACTTTTGAGCGACTATCAGTGTGCAGAAAGCTTGGCCTTGATGCGACTTTCGACTGTGTAGGCGCTCCGGCACTGCGATACCTCCACGGTGCTTGTCATCTTGTACGTAGGGCGCATGGAGGCATGCCATCACAGAACATTTCGGGCCAGAGTACGGATATATGACCACGTGCCAATGCGTATATTTATCACGGGCCTCCCACACAGGGCCCGAGTCGGACTGTTCTCCAGTTTTCAAGCGTAGTCGCGTGCGGATCTGAATGGCCCGATGAGCCGGACCCCATATCCAATGTGAGCGCATAACACCGACACTTCCGCATTATTCTGATGTAAGCCTGACCGTGTGTGCATCATGCGATATGTTGCTTCTGCGGCGCAGGCGGGGGACGGCCCTGGGAGAAAGCGAAGAGCAAGCAGAGAAGCTAGCAGACGCCGGCCACAGATGCTCATGCTCGTCGCAAGGACCCTGCCTTAGAAGTGGATGTGGATGGAAGAGGGCAAAGCTTCTGGCTAGTGCGGAGTCGTCTCTGTCCAAGTCGTTCGGGCCTCCACTCTCGACCAGACCATCCGGGCCAGACACGCCATCACACGAACCCGCTACGAAACTCTGCCTGACCCGCTCGCGCTCTAGTCATTAATTGTTGTCATAGCCACGAATCTTCTTCAGAGCTGAGAGTCTGCAAAGTCTTCGCCGCTTGCTCGCCTTCACACCACGCGCATCGAAGCTCTCGTCCCGCCGAATACACCGCCAGCCCGCAAGCCACACCCTGATGTGGAAGGGCAGTCGTAACGCCGCGCAGTCCACGAGCCAGCGCGCCTGGTGCGATCAATTGCGCTTGAAGTAGCAGCAAGCATGAACATCGTTCAGATGAATGGCGCTCAATCGAATGACAACGAGAGTGGACAGAACAACAACAAGAAGAAGCCGGAGAAGCCGCTGCGCTTCGTCACAAATTATGGCGCGCCTCATCCGAAACGGCGGCGCATTGGAGCGGCTTGCTTGACGTGTAGGAAGCGAAAGACTGCGTGCAGTGGTAAGGCTGGATATTATATCGACGTCTTCAGAGCGGTGCTGATGTATCTGCGTGTTAGGCGAGCGACCATTCTGCGACACTTGCAAGCAGAACAAGCTCGACTGTGCGGGATACTCCAATGAGGCAGCCGCCGCCAGCAGTGGCAAGCGGACAGAAACCGAGAACGCACCGCGAGCATCGAACGAGCCCAAGCGACCGACCACAAAGACAACCGAGCGAAATGCACAGGACGAGAACGCAGATTCAGCGAATGCTAACCCTCAGCATGTTTCCTCAACATCCACTTCCTCGAACAATATTGGAGAGCTTTCGCCAGGGACCAAGCGTCCACTTGATAATCCCACCGCACCTGCAACGATCAACGACATGCCGGAACAACCATTGTTTTCCGGCCCGCGCAATAGAATGCCTTATTTCCGTTGGCTAGGACCGACTGCAATCATGCCTGGATTCAAACAAATGGTCGTGAAGGTCAAGCGTCAAGAACGTGAGCTGACTAGGTCATCCACGGATGGCGGTGGAGCTGCTGGCATGAAGTCTCCATCGGCTAACAACAGCGGGACTTCCACTGATCGACGAGTTCCGTCGAGATACAATACGACACCAGCTACTGTCGAAAGCGAGACGCGCCCACCTATAATATTGCCTTTCTACGACAACAGCGCGATGCCGCCAAGCGAACTCATTACCCATCTTGGAAATACGTTCTTCGTGCATCTGGGTTGCAACTACCCATTCCTGCAACGGGAGCGCTTCTTGCGTGATCTCGAGGAAAAACAAGTTGACGCCATTCTGGTTGATGCTGTGTGCGCGCTGGCAGCACGCTTCTCCACTCATGAACTACTTACCCAGCAGCGCAACAGCGACGGAACCAAATATGCACCTGCGGATTACGGCTCAGCATTTGGCATGCGTGCAAAGACGGCGCTTATCAACACTTTCTCGGTTCCAAGTGTGGCTGCAGTGCAAGCAGCACTGTTACTGGCCTACAATGAGTTTGGCGAGTCTCGCGATAGCGGGCTCTGGATGTACCTAGGCATTGCCATTCGGCTTGCTCAGGATCTTGGATTGCAAAATGTGCAGGGTCTGAAATACAGAGGGATGGAAGGTCCGACTCCTCGACAGGTGAAGCGCCACTCAATGTGTGAGAGTGACTATGACAAGCCACGGGATCCTGTCAAGCCAACTGAGAGTTCCGTCGACCCAAATCTGGACAATGCGGGAGGCAATATCGACTTGGAAGAACATAAGGCGGTAGAGCAGGAGCGTGTGGACACCTTCTGGGCCATCTTCCTACTGGACCGTGTTGTAGCCTCAGGAACCGGAAGACGCAGCACACTCAGAGACAAGGACATCGAGGTTTCCTTCCCTCCGCTCAGTGGGACCCTTCACAAGTCCGACTGGCCGCAACCATTTCCTGCCCTGATCCGCATAGTGCATCTGTACGGAAGAGTGGCAGATCTGCTGAACAGTATCAAATCACCTGCAGATGTCAACGCGGAGACCTCGAAAAGACTGGCTTCTATGGAAAGCCAGGTCACGAACTTTTACCAAGGACTTCCCACGAGATTGCATTTCGACGCAATGAACTTCCAATACTACATGAAAGCTGGAGAAGGCACGAATTTCGTTCTGCTACACTTCTGGTTTCATATGTTGATCGTCCTCCTGCACCAGCCCACTTTGCTCAAAACTTTCGAAGGAAGAATGCTTCAGCTGTTTCCGAATAGTCAACAGCTTAGCATGAGTTCAGCCAAAACTATAGCAGATATCTTGAGCTATTCGCAGCTGATGGACGCGAAGGCGAGCCTTGGCAACCCGTTCACAACTCAGCCGATCTACATTGCAGCTTGTGCTTTTCTGAAAGAGACCGCCGAGCAGACGGCATCGTCCAACGCACATAGCCGTGCGAGCAGCCCAACGAGATCATCAGGTGGAAGTCGTTCTAATGGCACAGGTTCAGGCAACAGCACACCGAGGGTGAACAAGAAGTACTCGGTCTCCAGCGGCTCCATTGCAACGCCTTCAGGACCACGAACCCCTGCTACAGGCACTATCGCTGATAGAAGGTCCCTTGCCAAACACACTCTCTTGGCTACAGCTGCCAGCCAACACTACCAGCTTTGCTATAAAGCGTTACAGTCCCTGGAGACCTACTGGGGAGGCACGAAATACATTCTTACCGTCCTCAGCCAGAAGTTCGAAGGTGTCGGCGATCCCGTGCTATACACTGCCGAAGAAGGCGAAAGCTCAATGGAGGCACCTAAACCCGACCCTTCGTTCACCACTCCCGGTTGGAGACGCAGGCTTAGCTGGGAAACACAATCTGCCACCGCTTTCGGCAGAGACTTCTTGCAGGGTGCAGAAGGCGAGCCAGGTGATCATGGCAAGGCCATCGGCTGGACTCTTACCGGCATCATGAATTCGCCTTCTACCAACCTTGCATGGCACTACCCTCGTGATCCAGTCGACAACCAGAACAACACGACTCAGCCACGTCCTAGCGTCAGCGACCGAAATCTTGGTCATTTCCCAGCTCCGAGTCAATTCAAACACGTGCGAAGCGCGTCAGGGCCCGCTCCGGTGGCGCCTGGTTTGAAGGCTGGCTTACATTCTTATCCTGATTCTGGGAGCGCCGTCTCGGACGCTTCGCTATTACTTGGCCTCAATAATCCCTACGCCACCAACATGCATTCTCCAAGCATGTTACAACAATATCATTCCAGCAACTCCACACCAAGTGTGCATGACCGAGCGCCTTTGCAGCAGAACAATTCATATCCTCTGCCTGCACAAAACTCAGACATGGGACCATATCCGGAAATGCAGCCTTTCGGCGACATGATGATCGAGGCGCAGGACGTCGACATGAGCATGCTAGGTCTGGACATGATGCCTTGGTTTGATGCACCCTATGGCAGTAGCTCTGACATGATGGGGCTCTTCGACACAAATCTGAATGGCGACGCAAATGTGGGCGCGCAGCAGCAGCAGCAACAACAACTTCAGAGCGGCGGAGGGCAGTCGGGCAATTGAACAATGCCACAGTCCTGGATCTCGTACCTAGTCAACGGTAATGCAAAACATGCAAGATGGCCAATTTATGATTGATGACGAGGGACTTTGTCCGAGATTAGCGAGGCGCCCAAAAAGAGCACGGGACTTTATCATAACAGGCGTGCATGGCTGTGGGTAATGTACAATTATATCTAACATATCTAATTCTGTCACACGATCCTCCATGGCTTCTTATCTCTCTATGCAGGATGACGTGACAACTCTAATCTTATCTGCAGGTAGGGCCAAAGCCGACCTCGGCACTCCTCTCAACTATGGTACCGGCGTGTAACTTCAAGAAAGAGAGTCAACCATAACATCAATCGTTTGGGAGCAGGTCCAGATATCATTTCTAGCGACAATGGCAACAAGGCAATCGTCCTCATCTCGGCCTAAGCCGCAACCAGCCTACCAAGCGCAGCCCGGCTCGATTCTCCACCCAAACAAGCAACTGTACGATCGCATCGCCAAAGCCCAACGCAAACCTGCAACTACAACTTTCACCCTTCCGCCTCGTTCTGGCAAAGCTTGGCTCGCTCCCGCAAGGTCTATCATCCGCATCTCAACTCCCGAAGGCCCACAAGTCGGCGACCTCAACATCTGGAACGCCGCCAACCCACGAGAACGCTTCTGGGCTGCACGTACGCGACAGTTGCACGCGAGCCATGTCTCGACGCACGATCGGCTATGGTCTTGCTTGCCGTTCCTGAGACCGATGGTGACGATCGTGGCAGACAGTCTGCAAAGCTATGGCGTCGACGAGTTCGGCGGCCGCTGCCACGATTTGCTCGGCACTAGGTGTGATCCGTACGTCAATGCGATGTTGACGGGCGATCAGTACGATTACCAGTGTCATAGTAACCTCACTCGCGCGGTGATCGAGTATGGGTTGACGGAGTTTGATGTGCACGATGTTATTAACATTTTCCAAGTCACGGGTCTGGATGAGGATGGGAAGTATTTCATGGAAGCGAGTCCTGCGGGGAAAGACGATTTCATTGAGTTCTTTGCGGAAATCGATGTGCTCATGGCGTTGAGTACTTGTCCTGGTGGCGATCTGAGTGCTTGGGGTTGGGGTGAGGGTGGGAAGGAGGGAGGTGAGGGCGCTGGTGGGATGAAGGAATGCTGTCGGCCGCTGAAGGTTGAGGTGTTTGAGTTGGAGGATGTGAGTGCTCTTGAGGGCTGGGAGACGCCGAAGGGACCTGAGTACAAGGGAAGGCATGGAATGGGAGTGCCTATTGGTGAGGAGCAGTGAAAGGATCCCGGTGCCATGTGCTCTCGACTAGCGCAGTACATGTGAAAGACAATTTCACTGCGATGAACCTCACCTTCGTTGAGCTTACATCATTTCACATGATCACGAATCGCGTCACGTGCACTGTGGATTTCCGAGCGATTGGCTCGAAACTGCGAGGTCTCACCCACAACTTTGTAAATACCAATCAAGGGGACATCTTACAGCACCGTCAAGTGGAAAGCAAAATCGTCACCACGGAAAGATGGCACCTATCGGCGCTCATACATACCCAGATCGACCTGCTAGGCTGCTGAACCTCAACAAGTCCCCCGCGCTCCAAAAGAAAATGTAACATCGTTTTTCCTGAATTGGAAAAGAGACATGCATGATGCTGATATGCCACAGAGCCACCATCAACGCGACTTCTTCGCCACTCCTGCGACTCCCTGCTGAGATTCGATCTCACATCTTGGACCTGATTTTCAAAGACAACATCATTCGCGTTCATCCAAACGTGGTGTACATCGACAGCAGACAACATGCGTACTACAAACTCTCGAATTGCCAATGTCCGACAAAGTACGAGCGATATTCGTCGCGGGTCTGGGTACGAGAGGCTGGATGGGAAGACAAACCAAAGTTCATGTACGGCTGTGAAGAATGCCAAAGCAATTATGGCAGCAGCCCGGCCGCCCAAGTGAAGCTGTCATTGCAGGTCCTGCAAGTCTGCCGACAAATTTATCACGAAGCAGCGCTGAAGCCATTCTCGAACTCTGTCTTCATCTACGAATGCGACAATGGAGCGAAAGGCCGAGGTCTGCAGGCTTTCGTAAACGCTCTGGTCCCAGCGCAAGCGAGAGCAATCTCTCAATTACAGCTTACTGGTTCTCTCGAAGAAGTGCTGACTTCCGCGATCTTACCGAAAATGAAAGGTCTGAGACATTTGGACCTATACTACGACCTCTGGTTCCATCATCTGAATGTAACTCTCGAAAGACTCAAAGCAGTTGAGCGCGAATGGAGTGATAAAGCAGTCGCCAAGCTAGGTCTCCAGTCGCTTCGTGTTGAGATCGGGCTCTGGATCGATACGGAGAGGATCTGGACAGATCCTGCGGAACTCACACTGAGAGACGCCCAGGAAATCGAGACTTGCCTGGAGTGTATGGAGCTTGAGCTGCTCGAACGCCTCGGGTAATTGCTTGTGCGATCATCTTTCGCTTTTGCGATCTGTGTTCCGAAGGAATTGATGTGTGAGCTATGAGAGAATGATGATGGCATGCATGCTCCATCTTTGGATACCGCTGCATTTTTTAGGGGTCGAGGCGAACATGCGAGGCATTAATGGTACGCTTCATTCAAACGGACACCATTTGCGTTCCGAAAAATTGCATATTGGAATAGTTCACTTGGGCTCGACAATGCCCCGAGATAGCGAAAAACGATGTGCCCAGTATTACAGATGTCCATGGATTCTATTCGATGGTTGCCTGCTACATTCGTCTTTCCTCCCTGTCTAGCACTAGTTCTCTGCCCATTTGCGATTAGACTACCGTTGCTGACGCTAAAAGTGCGTTGTTCTTCAGCGTGACTTTCTCGATCGGGGAGGCTCTATAGATATCCTCTCAAGCATATCACCGAGATGAGTAAATTCGACCCAACAAAAGGCATAATTGTAGTACGAGCAGTCGCTCGCGTCATAAGAATCCGGATCCAGACGTGAAGTCGCGCAGCATGTGGTTTTGCGCGGCGCTTGCACTCGGGCTTGCAGATGCTGCGAATGGCAGGGTGGCTTCAACATGTTGGTTGCAGCCATGAAGCCATGCAACCAAGACGAACCCTCGTCAGTTCGGAGCTTAAGATACCTTGAATCGCTTCATCGATCTATGAGCGTGGATGTGGATACGATGCTCTTTGAGAACATGATCACACCACCACTCTATGGACATTCATCGGAAGCCCGGAAGGCGGTGTAGTGGACTGAAATAGTCGAATGCCACTAGTAACGGCCCCTGCCACCTCTGTAGCCGCCTCCTCCACCGTGAGCACTAGGCCTCTCACCACGTCGCCAATCGCCAGGAGGAGGAGCAGCGCCCATAGGTCCACGACCTCCCCCGCCATAGCCGCCTCTTGGGCCTCCAAAGCCACCACCGTTCCTGCCGTATCCACCGCCATATCCGTTTTCCCTGGGAGGTCCTCTTGGAGCAGCATATGGGTCCCTGGGTCCTCTGCCCGCAGGCACTGGTGCCACTCTGCCGTCAGGTCCGGGAGGGTAAATAGAACAAGCAACAAAGTCGCCAATCACAAATCTAGCATCTGCCAGAGTCTTGTTCGCGTCGCCTTCCAGTAAGTCGTTCTCTTCCAATTCAGCATCTCTCCCTCCGACAACGACCGAGCCAAGCGGCTTGTCAATCCACTTTCCTCGCCCACCTTCGCCCATCTGTGCTCTTGTGTCCGGGAAGATCAACTTGAAGTTAAGCCTTGATCCAACGTCTACGCCAGCATCGGCTGGTAATTCGCTCATCATTGTTGATGTGAGTTGGCCCAGCGTGCAGTCTGACCATTGGTAGAGCTCCAGACTGGATTGTTGGATGTTGGCAGGCAAAATTTCGAAGTACTCCATACTTGCTGTGGCATCTGGCGGAGGAGCGACTGAGAACTCATGTGGATCAAGGGTACGGTTAGAGCGCCAGAAGACACGGAGAAGGAAAGGTGGTGTGGATTCGCGGTCGACCTTGTCAGCGGCGGAGGGTTGGAGCGCCATTGCTGGGCTGGCCGATGGATTTGGGGCTGGTCAGGCTGGTCAGTCGATAGTATGTTTGAGTCTCTGTCGTATTTTGCGGGTGTGATTGGGCCAGATGAGGGAAGTGAAGTGAGGTTATTGCAATGGTAGTCTTGTGACTTTGTAGAACCAGCAAGCGCGTTGGAGCTTTCATGTTCTTTGCGCTCCAATGACATCGTCGCTTGGCGCAGTGACCTCACCCTTCCCCATCACTCTTCAGACAACAATACGACATAATCTTGAACAGAACACTATCTCGCACTGGTCTCTACATACTCATATTCGCCATGGATTTCGCCTCTTTGATGAAGTCGCAAATCGCGGCTTCAAAGACTCCAGCCGGCGGAGACGGCAAAAAATATCTCAAGCGTTCAGAAATTGAGGCGCAGAGGCAGGCAGAATACCAAAAGGAGCAGGAAGAAGCTGAGAGGGCGCGTATTGAGAGGCTTGAGAAGAAGCGTAAACGCGACGAGGACGAAGCTGCGCGTAATGCTGAGCGGGAAGAGAAGAAGGCGAGGCTCGCCATAGAAAGCAAGAGGATCAGAGAAGAGGAGGAAGAGGCTGAAGATAAGGCTAGGAGAAAGCGTCTTGGGCTGCCTGAACTCGTGAAGGAGAAGAGTGAGAGTGCAGAACCCGGTCTTAAAGAAGGACAAGAAGATGTACCCGACGACGAATTACAGGCTAGGCTCAAGGAGATGGGCGAGCCGCGGATCTTGTTTGGTGAAAGCCACATACAGAGATTACGACGATGGAGGAAGTTGAACGAGAAAGCGCTGGCGCCAAAACTCAGTGACGGACCCATACCCACATCTCTTGAGCTGCTCGAGGAGAAAGACATGAAGATTCCTACAGCCGTACCTTCAGATCCGACAGAGCGGAAATTCCTGCACCGCCAACTTGCCAGCTACTTCGATCTCGTGCTACGAGAATGGCAGAATGCACTAGCCCGTCGCCCACGCGAAGTGAAAGAATCTTTCGCTGGCAGACAAGCCGCAAACAACTTCATATCAGCACGCGATAACCTCCGGCCTCTATTCAAGAAACTGGAGAGTCCAAAAGACCTGCATGACGATATCCTCAAAGCCGTCATGGAGATCGTGCATCTGGCGCAGCTAAAGAAATACGTGAACGCAAACGACGCGTATCTGAGGCTGAGTATCGGCAAAGCAGCGTGGCCGATCGGTGTTACCATGGTTGGTATTCACGAGCGAAGTGCGCGTGAAAAGCTCGGCGAGAACGAGAATGCAGCACACATCATGTCTGACGAGATTACGAGAAAAATGCTTCAGGGAATTAAGCGATGCTTGAGCTTTGCGCAGACCAGGTGGCCACCGGAGGATTTGGGCCAGCTTATGGGTTGATTGGCGCCCAAATGCGACATTGCATCTATAGAATTACGACAATAAAACGCTAAGATGCACACTCCATTGAGTGCTCTGACATCTCACCTGCGGTCACAAACCTTGATCAGATTTCACAAGTGATGGCTTTGCACCTAAGTGGTTGATATACATCATCATACGTAATACACAGCAAGCAGCTACCTCGTAGCCGAGAACTCAGGGGTATACGCCAAAGCACGACCCTTGGTCAACTCTCTCAGCGCCATAGTGGCATACTGGCTGCTTCCCAATTGCATGTTGAGCACAAGAGCAAGCTTGTCTCCCTTTGCCTCAGTTTTGCTGGAACCCTCCTCTTTCGCCTCGCCATTCTGTTTCAAAAGCTTCTCGGCGTCGGTCTCGACGAGCTGCTCGAGTTCATCGCTGCAGCTCTTGACCTCAACTGTGAGACCGCCAGGCTTCGACATCATCTTCCTGTACGAGCCCGATAGCGAGGCGTCCTTCCAGTTGCGGCGCATCTTGTATGGGTCAAGTCCACCACCGAGCTCAGAAGCCATCAGCTCCTCGTAGTATTTGCCGATGCTGTTCTTGGGGTACTCGACATCCCATCCAGGCAAAGGTAGCACAATATCGAAGATGTTGAACTTGCCGCTCTCAGCCTCCTCCTTGGTGAGCGGGCGTGCGCGCGTGTACGGATCTTCAGGCGCTGAAGAGTCGTCGCCTGAAGGACGGATTACAGGCTCACCGTCTTGGTCAAGCTCGACCTCTCCACTGGCTGCTTTAGGTTCGTCCTTTTCGCCGACAATGACCAGATCGCCCTCCACAGCATTATCACCATAAACTTCCTTGCGTTTACCAGCAACAATGTTCCAGATCATACTTTGGTAGGCGTGCACGTACATGAGTCTCAAGTTGCGCTGAATGCTGGCGAGAGCACCTTGCCAGTCTTTGTTCTGCACGAGCTCCTTGTTCTTGCCTCTTTTGCCGAGGTATTGAATCATGGAGGTCTCGGCTTGGAATCTGCGTGGGAGGATGTCCATGGCTTTTCTGCTGTTGCCAGTCTCGTTCCAGATTCGAATTGCTTCGGCACGGTCGATGTCATCTTGAGGGACCTTGGATTCAACTGAGGGATCCTGGTTGGCAGGCAGTAATGAGTCCGAGTATGAAAGAACGCCGTTCACTGCGCCTTCGAGGTTACCTTGTAGGATCTTCATGCCGGTAGTGTGTGTGCCGGTGCTGAATGTTCCGAAGCGTTGCAGGCCGTAGTAGTTGATGAAGCCCTTTTCACCAAAATTCCTTGCAGCCTCGTTGACGGCTTTTTGCAAAGCTTCGAAGCGCTGCTCGTGGTTCAGACCCTCTTCATTCGGAGCGTGGCAATCGCGAAGAGTAAGCAAGAACTCATTGCCGTTAAGCTCACCGAGCTCCAGACCATGCTTCTTGTACTCGAAGCCTCCAACTCTCCAGCCTCTTGCGGTCTTGGTCAAGCCAATGATCTGTTCCTTCTTGACCCTGCAGATTGAAATTTTCTGCACTGTGACACCTCGCCTGTCTTTCGTGCCAGCGAACTGGAAATTTGAGACCTTAGTCTTGAGCTGCGTAGCCATGAAGAAAAGCACTTCCATGGTATCCTTATTCTCTTTGTACAAAGTGAAGTGCAGGTACTCGCCTCCAAGATCATCCCACTGGATCTTGCCCTTCTGCTTCGCGCCATCTCCGTTCTCTTGACCATCTGTGCGTCGACCGTTGCTCTCGTTGCCCTTCGGCGCAGCGCGGATGTTGATGGTACCGGGCTTGTCCTGCATAGTAAGAGTCTCGAGCTTCGAGTTGAGGATCTTGCGTACGGCGACGTGAGCTTGGGTTCGCTTCGATTTATCGGAGATGATCTCGGATTGAACAGCATCATGGTCGCGAGGCTTTCGGTGAGGCAGCGCAATCACGTCGCCATACAGCTTGATGATGCTCTGTGTGGTCGGCTCGCCGAAGATTGAGATAAGAGTATTGCGGTCCTCCTCGCTCACAGACTCGACAGCCGCCTTCTTAGCAGCAGCCACGTCTGCAGGAGAGGGTGCAACCTCTGGCTCGACCTTTTGTCTCTTACTAGCGCCTCCATCCGTAGCCTGTTCCTCCTCTGCATCCTCAGCCTGTCTCTTGCGCTCGTTTCCACCGTTCGCTTCAGCGGCTGCTGCGGCGTTTGCGCGCTTTTGCTCTCGAGTCTGCTTCTTCGCAGGTTCGGCGATCTCTGTCAAGTGAAGGACCTGGCCATTGGTTGAGATCTCGTTGACCAGGAAGTCGGTATATCGCTGCTTGACAATGCAAGAGAATCCAGGTGCCTCAGGCGAGACGTATGCAGTGATTCCTACGGCGCGCTCCTGCTCTCGCTGGGCGATTTCGGCAGCATTGGTTATCGATACAAGGTCGTGGGCCGGTGCGGGTGTGGCTGTGTTCACGTTCTCGGGCGCAATCTTGCTCTCGTTCGCCGGAACTACCGCAGAGGCGGTACCTGTGGTCGGGTCGGACATTGTTCAATGCAGAAATGGTATATCCTAGACACCTGGTCGAAGGTCTGAGCTGGCGCAAATCGTAGAGGGCTTGGAGAAATAATTCGAGTTGCCGAATCTAGTCTAGCGGCATGCTCATCGAGCATGGCCGATGGTTCAAATGCCGACGACACTCTGCATGTACTGTTGAGATATAAGGTATCAATATGTTGGTGTTTGCCAATACCTCGCAGAATGAAGAGTGTTCAGTCATGTTGCATGACACAGAAGCGTCCTCACAATGCTGTTCGCCGTGTGGCGAGGATTTCCTATTGGGGATACAACCAAAACGAGCTCGGCCCTGAATATGAGGGCATTTCTAATGGACGACGGTCTGAGGAAGAACAAACGGAGCTCTAGATCTGATCAATACAACCAGGAAAATGCCCTACTCAGTCGATGTGAGAATGTGAAGTGGCTCTCGGGGTGAGGACATGGAAGAAATTTGCGAGCCAGCAATGATGTGCTCCGCCGCCTAAATATACATGTAATCTCACGGGAGTTATGACACTGAAGCGATGCCGGAGAAGCTGGTAGTATCTCGCAAGATTGGGAGAATAGTCGCTGGGATCTTGTGAAAGCGAGGGCATCTCGATGACACAGGACAGCTTCGCGGCTTACGGCGTCTTTGGTAGCACCGCCCATATCGCACTCGCCACTGAGATGAACATGGATCTAAATTCCAGACTTTCAAGGCACTCTCGATGGCAGTGGTATCGCTTCACGTAGAGGTGGGCTTGGTAGGAGCTCGAATGCGCATCATGTCAGCATTTGGTGCATTTGCGTACCAGCGCTGGGCGACCATCTCAAAGGTACACCGTCAGCTTTCAAAGGCAGGCAACATTGGTATCACCACAAAACACTTGCGGAATGCTATGAAATACTGCTTACAATGCTTACCAGAGAGTTTTATTTCCATCATGCTGTGGTAGATAGGCTGGTGGTGTTGTCCTCATGAAAATTTGCATGTCCTCTTTACAACCTTGTTTCGTTTCGAAAGATATATCAGAAAGCCGTCCCTTCCCCCAAGCATGTGTGATCTTTACAAAACATCAGACAGCTCCATCGGTCGTTCCATCAACCACACAGAGACACTGTTAGCTATGGCTCCCCTAGCTCTTCCTGGCAAGGGCAAATCCAAAGCCGCTGATATCACCACCATCACCACCACCACCTCGGCTTCCGTCGAGGCCTCCAACTCCAACAGGCTCAACAACATCGACAGTACTGTAGATAGCGGCTACGATCCTCTGTTTGATGATGAGATGCCCAACTACTCCAGCGATTACGTCTCTGGGGAGTGCGGCGCTACCAACACGGCTAGCGACATCCACGATTTCATGTTACCTGGAGGCACCTATGAGCTCCTCACGGGTAACATGTGGTCAATCGCCGCCAGATCCGATAGCACCTCAGACCAATCCACCGACATAACGGGATCAGGACATCCATCTTGCATGCATACCGAACAAGATCCTGCCACGGCTGCCAACGATAACACCCCTGCGCCTACCAGCAGCGCACCTATCGAGTTGGCGCTTCCCGCCACGGCGCCTGTCGTTGACACGCCTGCTGCCAGCGTTCCCGTTAAGCGCCCTCGCGGCCGTCCTCCAGGAAAGGCTCCTCCCAAGAAGAAGGTGACTTACCGTTGCCGTTACGGGTGCGAGAGACACCACGAGGGTGGAGTTTCCCTTCGCAAACACATGATGAGAGTCCACGGCATTTTCTCGTCTGCGCATACTGTGAGGAAATGCTCAATCTGCGAGCGAACCTATGATCCAAACATAAAGGATCTCATCTGCAACAAGCCCAGGTTTTGTCCGAAGCTAAGCGATGAGGAAAGAAGCATGATGAACGTCCAGTACCCTCGCGATGATCAAGAAACGGCAGACACGTTCGCGTACGACGGTTCCGACCCTTCTGCGTTGGTCATCGTCGAACCTGGCGATGATGAGACAGAGCTCCTTCAAGCTTGCGCTGATGCGATCGAGAACTGGCCTGATGCTGTCTACAGTCGCCCACAAGCTAGGGACAGCCTGGTGGCCCCGGAGATCAACGTCCCGGCACCGAGCCCTCCAGCCTACGAAGGCAAGGGTAAGAAACGCGCGGTCGATGCACCGTCGCAAGAAGAGCCTGCACCTAAGCGTGCAGAGCGCGTTGTCCCCGTCTCGGTGCCGCAGTCCAGTCACAATGCTTTCTATGCGGTGTCTGGTGTCGAGAACGCCGGCTTTGTCGGAGAGAGCAACATGTCCCAGGGCCTGACCTCCGACAATGGGATGCCGTATAGCATCACCGGAGAGAATGCCCACATTCCAAGTCTGGCCGCCAATTTGGTGAATCAGTACGATCAAGTTGGCACCAGTCCTGTCGGAGAGAGCAACGGGTTTGAGGGCCTGACTTTCGACAATGAGATGCCGTCCCGCAATTCCGAAGAGAATATCGACATTTCAGATCTGGCAACTGATCTGTTGAACGAGTACAATCAGATGTTCTCTGACAACGCGTCCGCCGAAGAGAATGTCAGCATCCCAACTTTGGCCACAGATCCGTTGAACGAGTACAATCAGATGTTCTCTGAAGACGTTTCCAACAGTAACACCGAAGACAACGTCAACGTTTCAGATCTGGCCGCTGATCTGTTGAACGATTACAACCAGATGTTCTCTGACGAGGCGCTCAACGACATTACTGGGTTCGATTGAAGATTGGCAGGGTTACATTTGCTTGGCTTTTGTTTTTGGTTCCGTGCTTTCGTGCTTTCGTTTTGATACCCTCTAGAATGATACTGTATGCGAATCAAGGTTTTCCTAGATATCTCCACTTCAGTGCTTCGTCGTTCTTTCCTAGTCCTTTCACTTTGATGATCTGCTCGTCTCCTGGTACCACGTCTATCGCACTGTCATCCACCAGTATGCCTTGTCGCTCCTCAAACACAAGGCCTTTGGTTGGACGAGCCGCTTTGACTCTGATCTCGTTGCCCTGAGGGGTCACTTCGACACCACGGTCGGAGAAGTCGAGATACTTAAGTGGTTGTGGCCAATCTGTGTCTCGCGACACGATTTCACTATCGACCCAGATTCGCGCAGCTAGTACGTGCGCTTCCTCCTTCGTGTTGTCGATTGTGCCCTTGAAGATTTCTGTTGTTCCGTTCGCAACAATCTTGACATCCTTCTTTACCACAGATGGCTTGATCTCTTTGCCAGTAGCGATGGACACGTACCTCAATTCCACAGTCGCAACGATGTCTTCTGGTTTGGCGCTTGCAACCCACAGCTCGTAATCGCTCGTCTTGGCTGGTCGAGCGTGCACAACGCTCCAATCATGATGCGCACGCTTCACAGCCACGGCGATAGGTGCCAGTACCCGTCGCATAGCATAGTAAGCCGGCTTCTTGCGTTGGAAGTAGTCCACGATGGACCACGAGGTCACAGGCCAGCAGTCATTTAATTGCCATACCAGCGCGCCGCCGCAGAATCGTTTCTGGCCCCATTGTTGTCGCCAGCCGCGGTAGCCGAACATCAGTGCCTCAGCCTGACTCAACTGCGTCAGATGGATGAACTTCTCCAGGTCTGTCTCAGTACGGAAGTTTTCGACCAGATATGTGGCAATCCTGCGCTCGTGTCCGTCGGCTTTGTTGTGGAAATCGATCATGTGGCTTTGAGGGTATAGCTGCGAGGCATCCGTGACGTAGTGCTTGATAGTATCGATGTGAGGGAAGGCCTCCATGCCAAATTCGCTGTTGAATCGACCTCCGAGTGTGTCGAAGATCTGATACTTCTCCTGTGTGCCGTGCCATACGTTCCATTGATGCATATCACCGACCGTCGGATTGGACGAGACGAGGCCGTCTCCCCAAGGCGATCCTGGATGGTATGGGATGTGAGGAGAGTTTGCAGCAACTACATCAGGAAGCAGCTTTTCGTAGATATAGCGTGCTGGGAAGTCAGTCTTCAGCCAGTTCGACGGGTCTTTGTCCTCATAGTCGTAGGTTAGCTTGTATTGTTCTTGCACTTGGTAGTCTTCGTTGTTTCCAGCATAGATTGACATCGAAGGATGGTGGCGAAGTCGTTTCGTTTGACAGGCGCACTCAGCCTCGATCGACTTCAAGATTTCAGGATACGCTGGGTAGTTTCCGCATCCGAACATGAAGTCCTGCCAGACCATGACGCCCAGCTCATCGCAGATGTCATAAAATACATCGTCTTCCCAAATTCCACCTCCCCAGATGCGGATCATGACTTGATAGCCGTCTACCATCATCTGTAGCCATTTGCGGTAGCGATCCTCTGAGATCCTTGGTGTCTGTGTGATTACGAAGTTCAGATTAGCAGGCTGTCGGACGTCAAAAAGTGCCGTACATTGAGACTTACGAAACTGTCGGCTGGAATCCAGTCAGAACCACCACAAAACACATCAACTCCATTGACGCGGAAGTAGAAGGTCTTGCCAACAGCGTCCGGCGTTTGCACAAGCTCAGTCTTTCGGAACCCGGTACGTTTGGAGACGGAATGCAACTCGTGGTCATCCTGGACAAGAGCAGCGCTGACTGTGTATAGCGGTTGCTTGCCATATCCGTGAGGATACCACAGCTTTGGATTGCTCACGTGGAACTCGACTTCTGCTTCTCCCTTGTCGTCTAACTTTGCGGATCCATCGAATGCTTTCTCTCCGTCAAGGCTCGCACTGAATTCGACCCGAGTACCAGCATTGCCTTCGATGACGGCGGTAATCTTTCCCGTGACTTTGTTCAGAGCCGAGCTGACTGCATAGTCGATACGTAAGTCCTCTATGCGTGCCTTGTAGCTTTCAAGGCGAACTTCCTTCCAAGGCCCACAAGTTGTCAAGATGGGACCCCAGTCCCAGCCACTGGTCGCATTAGCCATGATAGATGTACATCTAGAAAGTACTTACAAGTGGTATTGCGCTTTGCGCACTGCCAGTCTGGCCATGTCACCATTGAAGCCGACCCATTTGTGCTCGGGATGAGAGTCTTTGATCTTCTGCGCCTCGGCCAGCGCAGGCTTGAAATCAATCTCCAGCACGCTTCCTCCACTGGTCTTGAGCTTCTTGGTGACGTCCACGCGATGATATATGAACATATTGTCGCTTTCCAGGATTGTCTCGCCGTCCAACTTCACCGTGGCAAACGTATCTAGGCCATCGAAAGCAAGGACATGTCTGACACCATCGCCTGACTCGACCGAAGGCAGGTCAACCTTGTAAGTCCACGATCTCTCGCCAACCCATTCACATTCGAGTTCGTTGAAGCCCAAGAACGGATCATTGATTCTACGTACAACGTCAGCGCAAGTCAATGATCTATTTGGGTCGTTGTGAGTACTTTTCGTGGTGCAACAAGTCCAAGTGAACATCAGTCGGTACGCGTTGTACAGACAGCCAATCCTTACTGTTCGTCTGCTTGAACGACCAGCCAGAGGTGAGCTGCTTGGTTTCGAAAGCAGGCGCCATGATTGCTCTGGTCTTGGTCATCGTGTCAGATCTGACCGGGCGCACCGAGCATATGTACTATTGAGGACACCTGTACGGAGAAACCAGGCATTTCTTCCGTGATGTTTGCGGCACTGACAGAAGATGATAGGTGGGTCAAGACGACCGCGCGGGGGAGCATAACCCCGCGAAGGTTCAGGTACCGTGAGGATGCGAGGTTGTTGACAACAATTGACAGCCGGCTCGATCCTCGAGTGTGCATATTCATGGCAAAATTCTTCAAGACTTCTCCTACCAAAAGATGGCCCATATTGAGTGTCCACCATCGTGTACTGAAGTTCATGCACAGTATGGAAGTGACCAGCACGTGCAGCGAGAAACAAAAGTTGAGTTTCATTGCTCGATCGAGCATTGGAGCGCAGCTGACGCAATCATGGCCCAACCCAACACACGTAGATAACAAAGATTGAAGATGAGATCCTAATGTTCAAGGAGCCACTAGCAATATGATATAATCACATGCATGCTGTGTCCATGTCTGCTAAACCTCGAAAATCGTATTCACGAAAATGTTGTAGGGTTCGGGTTGGGGTCACCGGCCACTGTCGTTACATGTACATGCAGTGTACAATCGTTACATGTACTGCGCACAGCATCTCAGCGGCATCTATTCTTCAAAGTAGAGAAGAGCTTATAGGAGCACTATATCAGTACTAAACAGCTCTCGAAGTTTCCTCTATAATATCTTTAGGGGAACAGATTAAGATTGAATCTTACTATCTCTGCTGATGCCGGCATGATACGATACCGAGATGCGCACAGACTTATGACCCCAGAACTGCACTATGTATAATCACTGTTTCTTCTTCCAATGCTTCTTAGGTATGTGTCCATTGCACGTCTTACAACGCTGGATGGACATTTCATGGTCGAACAATCATTATCGTGTGCAATGCTGTGCGGTTGCCATGATGGGTGACATGGGTCATGAACGGATAACCACAATGCATGTATCTGTGCGAAATCGCCTCCTTTCCTAAGCACAACAACCGGAGCACCGTGAGGCACAACATTTCTGTGAGTTATGGTACCTGCGTGAAGTGCGTATCATCTACGCATCTTTCGAGGGACGCCAGCGACAGAATGATGAGCGTTTCCTCAGCCACGTGCTGTAGCACCACCGTCGTCATCAATAGCGAGCATGTGTTGATTGATGCTCTATAACTCTGCCCTACAAGTGTCCCACCCAACATAGCAAAAGCTTAGGATCTGTACCGCACTGAATCTCAAACCCATTCGGCAGTGCAAATTAAGATCTGCCAGCCTAGTCTGCTCTGCAACCCGGAAGCAGCTGTCAAAACTGCCATGACCAAAGCCGTGGAAGCCCGCATGGACGTTTAGGGAGGCGAGTACGAAACATGCTACTCCTGCCCGCGCGAGGTGCCGACTGCTTCGTGCTCAAGAGCGTGATTCGAAACGCTTCGATCATCAAGGGATCGTTTTTGCCACCAGCCTTGTCACCGCGGACGGATCACTCGCGCTTCAGTGAGAGCCAGCACCGCCCCTTTTGTCATTTCCCAGTTCGAAGCAGAATACATGTCATGAAACGAGCTAGATCTTGTCCTCACGCTAAAGCGGCTCAATCGACCTCTGTAGGGAGAAAGTCTACGCACGAGCGCCCGGGAATGCTGATCCGGCCACTCCCGCTAGCTGTGAATCCTCACGTCAACCGCTCTCGCGGGCTATTTTTGACCTCCTCACGTTCCACTTTGCCAGCATCAATACCTGCCTATATCGATGTATTGTGCATTATGGCAAGCAAAAACTAATCTCGCTACCTATGGTGATGGGAGCCATGTCTAACGGCGTCTCGAACACTCCACTTCCCAGCGAATCAAAGCACGGCATCGAGGTCGAGATCTGCCTCGAGTCATGACTTGCGATGCCTCCAACAATAGCCGTCTCATATCACAACGTCTGCTGGTCTACTGTGCACCACCACTATCAGGCACTACCCAGTACGACCTGTTGCGTGGCGCATGGGATCAGCGTCGCAGAGCATTCTAGGCGTCGTTCGATCACCTTGATGTGCTCGTTTATAAGGTGAGTAGCATTTCCACGAACCACTGACTATTCCTCCATCTCATCATCTCGTTCAATCTCTTTACATCTCGTACAGTCAACAATCACGACATCGTCACTTTCGCTTTTTTGCATTTTCCTCACTCGCTATCGACAAAAAATCACTCTCGCTACTATCTAATCAAACAACAACTTAATCCAAACAACAACGACAGAACAACAAGAAGTCAGGAACTCAACAACTCAACATGGTTAAGTACGCCTACACTCTCGCTGCTCTTGCAGCCATCGCCACTGCTGCCCCGACCTACCGTGCTGCTGGCAGCAATGGTCTTGAGCGTCGCACTTTCAGCCTAGGCTTCGGCGGATCTGGCTCCGCTGAGGGTTCAGGCAGCCTTGGAGCTGGTGTTGGAGCCGGCGCTGGAGCTGGTGCCAATGGAGGTGCCGGAGCTGGTGCTGGAGCAGGTGTTGGAGGCAGTGCCGATGGCAGTGCGTCTGGAAGCGTTGGAGCTGGCCTGAGCGGCGGAGCTGATGCCGGCGCTCAGGGCGGTGCCAATGGCATTGGAGGCATTCTTGCTGGCCTCGGACTCTCTGGCAGCGCTGGTGGAAAGGCCGGTGTTGGTGCTGATGTCGGTGCTGGTGCGGGTGCTGGCGCTGGCGGCGACGTTGGCGCGAAGGCCGGAGCCGCTGGCGATCTGATTGCCGACCTTTACGCAAAGCTTTCTGGTGCTGGCAAGGCCAAGTTGGAGGGCGCTCTCTCTGGTGGTGCCAACGCTGGACTCGCAGGTGAGCTTCAGGGTGGCGCTGTCGGCAGCCTGATCGCTGGCCTCAAGGGAAGCCTGAGCGGCTCCGACAAGGGTGCCCTTGATGGCGTTGTGGATGCTCACGGCGCTGCGAACGGAGAAGTTGACGCAGGTGCCGGCGTTGGTGCAGGTGCAGGTGCCGGTGCCGGTGCAGGTGCTGGCGCAGGTGTTGGTGCTGGTGGTGATGTCGGTGCTGGTGTTGGCGGCTCTGTCGGTGCTGGACTCGACTTTGCTGCTGGACTCAGTGCAGACCTTGCTGCAAAGCTACAGGGAGAACTCTCCGCCAAGGGCCAGGCCAAGCTCTCTGCTGCCCGCTCTGGCGCTGCCGATGGTAAACTATCTGGTGATGCCCTCGCTGGCCTTTACGGCAATCTCAGCGGCAAGGATCAGGCTAAGCTCTCTGCACTTATTGGTGGTGGTGCTGACGTCGGTGCTGGCGTTGGAGCTGGTCTCGACTTCTCTGCCGGTCTTAGTGCCGACCTTGCTGCCCAGCTCAAGGGAGAGCTTTCTGGCGCCGGTCAGGCCAAGCTTTCTGCTGCCCTCTCTGGAGCCGCTGATGGAAAGCTGTCTGCCGATGCTCTCGCTAGCCTCTACGGTGGCTTGAGTGGTGAGGACCAGGCCAAGCTTTCTGCTCTCATCGGTGGAGGCGCTGACGTCGGTGCTGGTGCTGGTGTCGGTGCCGGTGGCGATGCTGGTGCTGGTGCAGGTGTCGGTGCTGGCGTTGGTGCCGGTGCTGGCCTTGACTTCTCTGCAGGTCTCAGCGCAGACCTTGCTGCCCAGCTTAAGGGTGAGCTATCCGGCAAGGGTCAAGCCAAGCTGTCAGCCGCTCTTGCGGGTGCCGCCAACGGCGAGCTCTCAGCCGACGCTCTTGCAAGCCTGTATGGTAGCCTCAGTGGAAAGGACCAAGGCAAGCTCTCCGCTCTCCTCGGCGGCGGTGCTGATGCCGGTGCTGGTGCCAGTGGTTCCGCTGGTGGTTCTGCCGGACTCGACGGATCTGCCAACGGCGGCATTGACTTCAGTGCTGGTCTTAGCGCTGACCTTGCTGCCCAGCTCAAGGGCCAGCTGTCCGGCGAGGGCCAGGCCAAGTTGCAAGGTGCACTTGACGCCTCTGGCAACGGCCAGCTTTCTGGTGACGCTCTTGCCAGCCTGTACGGCAACCTGACTGGCCAGGACAAGACTACCCTTGGCGGATTCCTTTCTGCTAACGGAGGAGCGGGTGCATCTGGTTCTGTTGGAGCTGGTGGAGATGCTGGTGCGTCTGGCTCAGGATCGGCTGGCGGTGATGCTCGTGCATCTGGTTCTGCTGGAGCTGGTGGTGACGCCGGAGCTTCTGGCTCTGGATCGGCTGGCGGTGACGCTGGTGCGTCCGGCTCCGGATCTGTTGGTGGCGATGCTGGCGCATCGGGATCCGGTTCAGCTGGCGGTGATGCTGGTGCATCTGGTTCTGCTGGAGCTGGTGGTGACGCCGGAGCTTCTGGCTCTGGATCGGCTGGCGGTGACGCTGGTGCGTCTGGCTCAGGATCAGTTGGTGGTGATGCTGGCGCATCAGGATCCGGTTCAGCTGGTGGCGACGCTGGTGCATCGGGCTCCGGTTCAGTTGGTGGAGATGCCGGCGCATCAGGATCCGGTTCAGCTGGCGGTGACGCCGGTGCCTCGGGCTCCGGCTCTGTCGGCGGTGATGCTGGTGCATCCGGCTCAGGATCTGTCGGCGGTGGCGCTGGACTCAACCTTGGTGGCGATGCAAAGATCGGAGCTGATGTCGCTGGTGACTTGAAGGGCAAGCTTTCTGGCGAAGGACAGGCAGCTCTTGACGCCGCCCTGCAGGCATCTGGCAACGGCGAGGTGTCCGGTCAGGCCCTGATTGATCTCGTCCCCAAGCTCTCCGACGCTGACAAGGGTGTGCTCTACGATGCTATCAAGGGCGGTGCCAGTGGCAGCGCAAGCGGCTCTGCCGGTGGCTCTGCTGGTGGCGATGCAAGCGGCTCTGTCGGTGGTTCTGCTGGTGGCGATGCCAGCGGCTCTACCGGCGCTGAAGGAAGCTCTTCTGGATCTGGCTCATCTCCCAGCGGATCTGACAGCGGCTCATCTGACTGCTCTGGATCTGACTGCGGCTCCAGCGAGAGCTCCGGCTCCGCTCCTCCCACTCCCTACTCCAGCAGCGGCAGCGCCAAGGACACTCCTACCGGCACCGAGTCCTCCCCTGACTCTACCACTTCTTCCGCCGACTCCAGCTCTCAGAAGGCTGGCGGCGACGACTGCGAGGAGGGCGAGACTGAGTCCGATGCCGCATCCGGCAACCCTCCCGCCACCACTTCCACCGATGCTCCCACCGCTTACTAAGCTAAGACATCTGTGAATAGCCCACAGTAAACGCAGTGGGCTCGATTTGACTTGCTGGTGGGTCGATGAGACTGGCAAGGAACGAAGAGAAGATTTGAGGCCTGGGCCTGTGGCTCAGGAATCGCATAACGGCATACTTTCATTAAATATTCAGCCACACGAACGGAACGCGTCTCTGGCAGGCGCGGATATAGAGCTATGTACATAAGTCATGTACAACCAGTGCACAAAAAGACCTTTCGAAGTACTATAGTTTTTCCAAATGACGAGGCGTGTGAGGGGGCCAATTTATAGGATCAGGTGACCCTGTCAGCTGTTCGGGCGGATGGACACTTAGTGCGAGTGATAAGAATTTCTTGGAAAATGGTAAAAGTGTTCGCTTGTCAGTACATATATGTGAGATGTACAATCTATATCCAACGATCTCCTCCAACGTTGCCCAGGTGCATTGTTCTTCTAGACGGTCAATCCACTTTCATTGCGTGCTCTCCTCCCATCCCTTCCGAATGACTGCTAACATCTCCTCTCCCTTGACTGCAGTCGTGAGATTCTCATAGCCTTTCTCGGTGATGAGAATGTCATCCTCAATGCGAACTCCTCCCACAGGCATATAACGCTTCAGCACTTTCAAGTTAATGTATTTAAGATGCTCGGGATTATTGAGGTATACGTTGTCGAGGATGAATTTGTTGAAATAGATACCAGGCTCGATTGTAACGACGTTGCCAGGCTCCAGAGGAGGAGTATTTGCCGTGCAAGGCGCGAGCAGACTTGGCTGGCTCAGAGAGAAGTGCTCTGCGCTTTCATAGCCAGGGAGAGCTTGACGATGCGGTGCGATTGAATGCGTAAAGGTCGCGTATGTAGTGGCAACGTCGTCTCCGCTAGGCTCGCTGTACTCGTGCTCACGCCTTGTCGGTGTGATGTCGTGCACCTCCAGGCCAATGTGGTGACCGAGGCCGTGAGGGAAAAATGCGCTGACCGTTCCCGCGTGAAAGATTTCCATGTGGTCGCCCTCAAGCAGGCCAAGTTTCAAAAGCGCTTCGATCGTCAGGTGAATGGCATGCCAGTTAACGTCGATGAACCGCCTTCCAGGCTTGAGCATGCTAATGCATTCCTCTTGGACCTTTTCGACAGCCTTGTAGATAGCCTCTGCTTCCGCACTCGGCCAAAAGCCCGGCTGCTTTTGGTTAAGAGGCATTGTGCGTGTGACGTCTGCTGCATACAACTGCCACTCGCAGCTTGCATCGATGAGCAAGACTTGTCGGTCATCGAACGCCTCATCGTTCGCCTGGTAATGCAGGATGCCAGCATTGGGCCCAGAACCCATGATCGGACCGTAAGCCTGCTCTTTTGCACCTGCACGTATACAAGTGTTGAGAAACAGTCCCTCGACTTCGGCTTCCTTGCTTAGCTGTGAAAGCTGCTTGAGGACCTGAAGGTGAGCATCTGCGGAGATACGATTTGCTTCCCGTATCAGCTCAATCTCATCGCTGTCTTTGACTGCACGGCAAGCGTCCATTGCAGCTCTTAGAACGTCGGAAGATGAAGACAAGATTGTTGTAGGATTACTGATCCTGCATGCTTGTGAAATCGCATCAAGGAAACAATTTGGGGTCTGTCTAATGTATTTTGCATCATCGATATCGTACTTCTCCATGGCTTCCTCGGGTGTACTGCCACGGCCATCGTAAAACACGCGAGACGGGTTCGCCTGGGGCAGCCATAGTGTCAGGAAGTCTTTAGAGACATCGTAAGTCACGTAGCAGTCCGGCTCGTTGCAGCCCGTGATGTAGTAGAAATAGCGGTCCTGTCGAAAGTGGCGCGGTTGGTCAGACCCTGAGTAGTTTGCCTGCTTTTCGCCTTGCAGCACTATGAGCGCTGAAGGCGAGCCGACGGCCTGTGCGATACGTCGCGCGTGTGCTTTGGCATTGTACTTGTGAATAGCATGGCCACGCACTGAGATGTTCAGCGCGTGGGCGTCATTCTGTGCATCAGTACGCATCGCGACGAACAGAACACAGGGTCACGGGGTCAGATACGCCAACACGTGCAGGCAGATGTATGTGAATGATACGCTCGTGTCTATTGTAAGCGATGCTCAGCCCACGCGAGCAGGGGTGGAGAGGGCCAGCTTGGAATGGATGGAGAAGTGACGTCTGCGGCGCTTCGACACCGACAGCACGAGTTTCATGCTCGCTGCAACCGCCGCTGGTTACTGGCAGCAATCGAGCGCGCGCCTGCTACACTGCGATTCAGGCACGCCGGCTTATCGCCCCTGCCTTGCTCTATACCATGTCGCTCGAATGAGACTGCATGTCATCGCGCTTAGGCGATGCGGCCCAGCCGTCATGTCTGCCACTACAATGTAAGGCCGCTCATCTAATTCACGGTACTGCTGTTATTGTTCCGTCCCTGTCGCTATACTACAATAATACCCTACGCCGTGACTTGCAGCTGGTCTGCAATCATTGCACATTCGACCGCCCTCCTTCTGGTCTCATCAATACACCATGGCGCCTATACGAAAGATGTTTTCATCGCTAGTCCTCACATCGATGCTATTCACCTTGGTCTACTGCGAACACGACAGTAATTGGAAAGTGGAGAAGCGACAAGGTGGAAGCACCGGCATTCCCCTGATCGTAACGAATCGATGTCGTGAGACCATACATCCCGGCATCTACACGCAGGCAGGTACAGGTCCTTCGGTTAGCGGGTGAGTGCAGCCTTAGCCCATGAGGATGATTGACTTTGTTCTCATCTTAACAGCTTCAAACTTGCGCCTGGAGCCAACTACACACTTCACGTATCCCAAGACTGGGAAGGTCGAATCTGGGGCCGGACCAATTGTACCTTTGACGATGCTGGACAGCCAACAGGAAACGGCCGCCAATGCACTACTGGCGACTGTGGACCTCTTCTTGAATGTAAAGGCACCGGCGAGAACCCTCAAACACTCGCAGAATTCACCTTGAGTGGCGCACACGACCTTTCCTACTACGACATAAGCCTAGTCGACGGCTACAACTTGCCCATGGCCATCGTCCTCCTCGCAAATGGTAAAATCGATGTTAACGACATCCCGCCCAACCAAACCAACCCTTCCTGCGTAGCTAGCACCGGTAACATCGGTCCTCCGAGCAACAACCTCTACACCAACTCGCAAACCTTCCTGGGAACAAACGCCACCTACCCCCTCCCCTTCAACTCCGCCTCCTACTCCCAAATCTCCCAATGGTGTCCCTGGGACCTGCAAGTCTCGCCACCGCAAGGCCCCGGCAACGGCGTCTACCCTTACCCAGACAGCAACGTGCAGCGCCCGTCTTTCAACCCTTGCTTCTCGGCTTGCGCCAAGTACAACGAGCCCGCGTACTGCTGCACGGGCAAGTACGACGGACCTAGCAAGTGCTCGTCGAACTACTACGCCAAAGCCGCCAAGTCGGTGTGTCCGGATGCCTACTCCTTCGCCTACGACGACCAGGACTCGACGTTTAGTGTGCCCGAAGGAGCAGGCTTCGAGGTCGTGCTGTGTCCGGGTGGAGCGAGCACGAACATCCTCGCTTTGTCGAAGTAAGTAAAAGCACCTCAATATCCAACAGCTAGTTTCCAGCATCGCTAACGGTATGGTTATAGGGGAGGTAGCGGCGTTCAGCACACAAACCATGCCGCAGTCGCCAAGCTTAATGTGTTCCAGCGTATCACGGTATTGACTGACGGCATGGCGCTGAAAGCCGTCATGCTCGGCTCGCTCGCACTCGCACTCTTGGCTTAGAGGTTCAAAGTGCAGATGTGGCGTTGTCTTGCCGTGCCGAAGACTGGTGAGTTGAAGGCGTGTTGCAAAGAGATGGCAGGAAGGATTTTGACGCGCCTGGCTGAGAAGATACCCTATTGTTTTGTTTTTGGTTCGATTTTGCAGCGTATTGTCATAGCGCAGTAGCATAGGCTCGCGTTGCGTAAAGAAGACTTTTCATCCTATTGTTTACTTGCTCCAACACTGCTGTACCGTTCCCGTTGTCCGAGTCTCTGGTGATGCACATGACAGATCGACCGGAGTGCCGAAGTCGCGGTGTTGTCGTCAAGGAGTATAGGGCGCGAGGACAGCCGTGAAAGAAACATTGAAGGTTTTCAAGTGGGAGCGGGAGGAGAAGGACATGAAAGTTTTGTGGTTTCTTTCATCGCCAGGCAAGACGAAGCCCAGCCCGATACGTGTAAAGTAATGCACGCTGTATAGATGCAATGTTTTGTTCTTTTTCTCGTGAATTCTCTCGTATCCATTTTCCTAGCAACCAATGATTTTTCCTCAAAGAAAGCCGGGCATCTTCGTCCCGCGGGTATCGCTGTAGGACCTTCTAGAATTGATCTGCAGCAAGATAGTCAGTCGCCACGCGCAGAATCGTGGTAAAATTGCTTCAAGACACGTACCCAAAGTCATGCTCATAGACACGTCGGTGTTCTCCACCATCTTTGTGAATTCCTCGAAGCTGATCTTGCCGTCGTGGTCCTGGTCTGCCTCCATGATCGTCTTGTCCACAATCTGATCGCACGAAAAATTAGCAAGATGCTCCTTCTTCAATTGAATACGCCGAGTTCTGTCTCCTCTTCTCCACGTATTCCACATTTCCCCAGCATAACTCACCTGCTGCAACTGCTGGTCCTTCAAGTTGCTTCCCACCATCATCTTCAGCACAATGAACAGCTCGCCGTTGCTAATGTACCCGTCGCGATCAATATCGTAAACCTTGAACGCAAAGCGCAGCTTCTCTTCCTTGTTGCCCTTGCTGCTGAAAGCGCTGAGACCGGACACGAATTCCTGGAAATCGACGTCTCCGCCGCCGTCCTCGTCGAAGATGGCGATCATGCGTGTGGCCAGAGGGTTGGAGGAAACTTGTGGGAGTTGCAGGAACTCTTCGCGCTCGATTGTGCCTGAGCCATCCTGTTGGTGAGGGCGTTAGTTACTTGGTGGGATTCGTGTGGAAGCGTTCGCGGGTGTTCGCGAGGGCGGTATGTGGGAAGATGGTATGCGCACTTTGTCCAACTTCATGAAACGCTTTCGTAGTCTGTCGACTTCTTCGCGGTCGACTGTAAGAAGACAAAGATTGGTCAGCTTGCGATTCTGTTTAATCGGTGTGTTACCTTTGCGTAAGGCTGAACGAATGTTTCTTCGGCAAGGGCAGACTCACAGTTACTCCCCTGAACAATGTTCTCCAGCATTTGCGAGTTGGCGTTTCCCATCTTGACGGTGTGTATGTGAGTTGTCGGGGAGTTCGCAAAGTCGCATGTGCTCGTTCGTGGTTATCCCACTTTCGAGGTCCCCTCACTAGCGCTGGAGGCTGATGACGGCGGCCTAAGGGTCTAGCGCGTGCTCCTGCTGCTGTTCGAGACCGTTGCCCAGCATCATCACATAGCATCGCATCGTCACATCTGAGCAACCACACATTCACCGTCGCGTCTTACAGGATCAACACACGCATACCAATAATCACTGCCCTATCTACGCAATCACAATGTCAGGCATTCAAGATGCCGGCATCCAAGCCGCCGAAACTCTCCAGACCGCACATATCATTCACTCGCCCAGCATCGAGCACGATATGAACCCTTCAACAGCAGCATCGGAGAAAGAGCCCGTCCGCATGGAGCGATCGCCATCAGAAGATATGCTGTCCGACATCGACGAAGACGAGGTGCCCTTATCAATCCTCCGCCCAGCTCCCCGGAAGCCTCAGATGCCGCCGCTCCCAGACTTGCGCTTCGAGCAGAGCTATCTTGCGAGCATTAAGGACGCGAATGACTGGAAGATGGTGACGTATATTACGATGAGGGATCAGGTTTGCTTTCTCCTTCGCTATTGATTATTGAGGAGAGTGGAATCTAACACGGGATACAGATCTTTATGCCACTAGTGCAGGGTATGGCGTGGACGCTCATTGTTTCGGGGTGGAGGCACATGAACCGTTCATCTACATTGAAGGGACAGTCGGTTGGTGCGAAGATTAGAAGGTGGTGGTGGGAGGTGAATAACTGGAAGATCCCTGAGACGGCAAAGTCGCACACGGCGTGAGGCACTGGAGCACAAGCCGTGATCTGATTCTTGCACGCGCGAGCACGTGCGATAGAGTGGCGGACGGAGGCCTAGGGTCATGATCACGAGTGTGAATATGCCGAATGGCACTCGGAGCAATGATATGGGCGCGCTCGCCCAGTGCCGAAGCGAAGCCCATAAGCGAAGCAAAATATTGCCATCCGCCTCTGCCGCCATACCGCTCGCTCATTCCACGAGTACATTGGTACAGATCTGGAGCCTTTTGGTTTTGGGTGGCGCTGTTCCGGTCACGCTGCCAAAATCTCAAAGGCGGCCGCACATTGGATGGGCGTGAAGGCGCGGACAGGAGCGGTGCACAGGTGCTCACAAATCCGAGGACAATATGGTCTCCTGACAATATCTCATTGCTTTGCCTGGAACCGAGGATGGCTGTCTGCGTATGCGTTCAAGGAAAGGTAGCAGATTGGTGCAGCAGCTTGCAGCCACATTGATGAGGATTGCTTATTGCTGATCCGAGGATGGTCGAGGTCTGGAAATGGCATCCATGAGGTGAGGATCTTCGACGCACGTAGGGCTATAGCGTGATTGCGTGCTTGCGAACTTCTACCCCATGGAATAAACGGACGAACCCCATCTCTAGATGCTTATCTCGACCTCTTGTCGCATGTCACACCCCGCGCCACGTTGCGCTATGCTGACCATGCCACGCGCGAGGTGATCTTGTGTTGCAGATGGTGCATATACCCTCCCTGATCCCGTGACGTCGACGACCAGTTTCTCGAGGCACAGCACCTGGTACAGCAGTGTTCGCGCTCGGCACAAGCCTCGGTCGGAGGCAGATCCGTGGACGCCGTTAACGGTACCCCAGAACAGGCTTGAGAACATCACGATTGCATCAAGGCATGCGAACAAAGCAGCGGCGTCGGTCGCTAACCTCACTTAGCACTCAGCGACGTTTAATTCGCGACGGCAGTCCACAGGCGCCGCAAGGCAGAGCAAGCTTGAATCTAATGCGAGGGCAGCCGCGCCTCGCCGCGATCGAGCGGGCCCACTCGCGATCCACTATTCGTCAATTCACCCGTTGAGTGACTTTCGCATTTGTCGTCTGTCCAAGCAGGGTGCAGCATGTGTGAGGCCCTGCCCCGGCTGCATCCACCACTGCCTCCACCTCGGTCGCGACCTCCTCCCACCCACGCAAGCAAGCCCTCCCACGCGCCACGCCTAGCAACTCACTTGCAGAGCCCAGCTCCTAGCAGAACCGGCCGGACCGTCTTAACGTGGAGATCTCGTCCTCGTCTTATGGAGGTACTCCCCGTTGGAACATATACCCGAGCTTCATAAAGTGCCCTTGCAGAGCCTGCTTCGGCCTCACTAGTTACCACTGCTCTCACCACCCGCGTCACCCCTCACCATTATTGAAGTTTATTTCTTCACAACCACTGTTGGAACCTCACCAGCATCACATTCACAACACTACCTGCGCATTCACACGAAGGCCGGCAAATCTTGAAATATCAGTACTGCCTTCACGCCGCCTGCCACTGTCATCAACACCATCAACATGTCGACGAAGCCCATCTTCGTCGCCACGCACCCGCGGGCATGCTCAACAGCCTTTGAACGGGTATGCAATCATCAGAAATGCCTTCCATTCATCGAATATCGATGAAATTCACGATGCGCGATTACCATGCGCCCACCAAATGACTGACCCATTACTCAGGTCTTCATGACCCGCCGCAACAGCCTCACATGCATTCACGAGCCGTTCGGCGATGCCTTTTACTTCGGCCCTGAACGTCTCGGTACTCGTTATGAGAACGACGAGAAGGCGAGGGAAGAGTCCGGCTTTGCCGAGTCGACTTACCAGACCATCCTCGATCGCATTGATCGTGAGAGCGAAGAGGTACGTTTACCATTGAGATTCCCGTTAATATCGCAGTTGGTATAGTGCTCGTGTGGTGTGCTTCGAACGATACAGCGTCTTGACGACGCTTATTCTTGCGCCCGTCACGGAATTTTCTCCGTTAAAACGGCGCGAGGGAGAACGCATCAGTAGAACGCATATCACACGAACGCAAACCAAGGGCAGCACGAGTTTCGCGAGATCATTCATGATCTCTCACAATCCGTGAAACATGCCGCGAAATCCGGCAAAGCAAGCGTCAGAAAACTCTGCATGATCAGCAAAAACTGACCTTTGCGAGCAGGGCAAGCGTATTTTCATCAAAGACATCACACATTACCTCCTGCCACCAAACAAGCAGGAGTCTCGCGTTGCACCTTCGCTGCGCATCCCTAAGCGCGGTGTCGGCACCAATGGCGAGTCGAACGGTACCAATGGCGGTGTGAAAGACACCACCGATGCAGACTCTGGCGTTTCTGTGTCCAGTGCCACCAACCCACCTTTCCCATATGATACCCCGTCGGAGTCCGGCAACCCTTCGGTCATGCCCAAGGAGTTGCTCGAGAAGTTCCACTTCACCTTCCTTATTCGCCACCCTCGTAACTCCATTCCTAGCTATTACCGATGCTGTGTACCTCCTCTCGTCGAGAAGACAGGCTTCAACGAGTTCATGCCTGAAGAGGCTGGATACGATGAGCTGCGCCGCTTCTTCGATTACTGCAAGGACACTGGCATGGTCGGTCCCAAGGTTTGCGGCCAGCAAGACAACGGTGCCGTGACCGCTCCCAACAGCGTCGAAATCTGCGTCTTGGACGCCGATGACCTGCTTGACGACCCTGAGGGCATGCTCAGGCACTACTGTGCCTCCGTCGGCATCCCCTTCGAGAAGGAGATGCTGAACTGGGACTCCGAGGAGGAGCACCAGCACGCCAAGGACGCGTTCGAGAAGTGGAACGGTTTCCACGAGGATGCCATCTATTCCAAGGATTTGAAGCCCAGAGCCACTGTAAGTGCTGCACAGTGCGGCATCCTAATTTCCGTCAGCAGCTGATTGACCTCGCAGAAGAAAATCCCCAAGTCCGACGAGCAACTGTACGCCGAATGGACGGAGACATACGGCGAGAAAGCCGCCAATGTCATCCGCGACACTGTCGCCGCCAACGTGCCGGATTACGAGTACTTGAAGAGCTTCGCGATCAATGCGACTCGCGAGTGAAGTGCAGCTCGTCCTGGGCCTAACGGAAAGAGTGCTTGTTTTTTGCGAAATGATTTTCTCGATTGAAATGCGCGCCTTTTTTCAGTTTCTAGCAATTGAATCAAAAGGATGAAAATTGATGAAGGAGAGTGGGTGTTGTAGTCAAAGTAACTCATTATTGGAAACGAATAACATATTGGTCCCGTCATGAATATTGCGTGATCGCACCTCACCGCCTCTGGCGCGTCAGTGCGGATAGCACGCCATGTGCGACGTTCGATGGCGTGCTTGAGCTGTGCCGCTACTTCTCGCACGTGATCTTCGTGCTCGTCGTATTGCGAATTGTTGTCGGGCGAGTGACATGTATTCAAAGGTTCGTGAGGTTGAATACATAAGGTACCGTTGGGTTCTTGCTGATAGCCTTGAATTTCCAAGGTACAGGTGCGGTCTATGACCAAGGGACTCGGTACTCAGGTTGCTCAAAGTGAGCTGTGGTCTTGCTCGACTAGTTTTCGCGGGCCTGGCAGGAAGGACTCTGGCCGTCATTGTCGTTCAAGCAATTCCATGTCCATAGCTGGTTGTTGGTTTGGGAAACAGTATCTGATTTATAGTGTAAAGACCGATAATCCGACGGACTGATGTGCCATTAGGCCTTTTTACCATGGCTATGACCATTGAAATGCAACGATCTCTCGTTTACTGGAATCCTCGTTCCCTATCTCAGTTCATCAGACGTGTAGTTGGTTTCCAATCCTTGTGATCATACTCATTCAAAAAGTAATATCAACGTACATGAGTAGTGCGGACTTGGAATATTTGCACGTATTAACTGCGGTTGTCAAGCATACACGAAAGCCTTATTGATCACCATGAAGGTCCCTCATGCTCAATACCTTCCTCCAAAAGTGTCAACCCTACCCTCTGCCACGCCTGCCACAGCCTGCTCAATCGCTGTCTTCCCACCAACGACGTCAAACGCCAATCCAACAGTCTTAGGCTGTTTCAAGACCTCAATAACCACCTTCGCAACATCCTCCCTCGGAATGCTATTAGCCAAGTGCACTTTGCCCGCTTCAACATTGCCAGTACTCGCCTCCTCACTCAAGCGACCCGGCCTCACAATCGTATAATCAAGCCCTCGACGTCCATTCTCCGTAACCAAAGACCGGTCTGCCGCAAGCTTAGCCTCCATGTAAGCGCCAATGGCACTCCACATGCCATCGCTCCGCTCGCGATCGCCATCATCATACCACTCCGGCTCCGGCTTGCCCTCACGGTCACGCACATCAACCGCAGAAACGAGGACAAACCTCTTCACGCCCGCCTGCGCAGCAGCGTCCATGCAGCGGATCGCACCGTCTCGATCAACGGCACGGGTCCGTTCAGGGCTGCCACCGCCGGCTCCAGCACTCCAGATGACGGCGTTGGCTTTGGTGGATTTGATGGTGGCGGCCATGTCGTCGACGGAAGAGTCTTCGATGCTTTGGACGATCGGTTTGCCGCCTAGCTCGGAGATGGAAGCGCTTTGCTCGGGTTTGCGGATGATGCTGTGGACTGTGTGGGTGCCGGATTGGGCTAGGAGGCGAGTGATGTGGCGGGCGACTTTGCCGCTGCCACCGAAGATGAGAGTGTTGGAAGCCATTGTGGTACTCTTAGTGTTGGTGGAGTATGTGTGGTTTCGAGACCGTGGATAAGTCTGCCTCAAGTGAGATCAATGGTGGTGGAGATGGGTCTCCTGTAGGCTGTATGTGGTTCGTCCAGTGTTCTGTATACTGGATGCACCTTGATGGCTCTGAGGTAAGTAATTGAATGGACTGGAATTGATGGATACCGCTTGTCAATGTTGCAACTATTAAGCTCCACTGCTATATGTGCATGTACGGGTGTTTTACTAATCGCACGTCATACCCCTCAGGCCCTCAGGGCTAAACTACATGTACGAAGCTTCGAGCTCGAATTAATTGGTCAGCTCGATAGCAACATGAAGGCTTTACAAATCAAGAAAGCTCAATCAACACGGATGATAAGCTTCTGACAGAGATCTGATTCCAATCTCGTTTACAGGATCACTTTTCGTGTGAGGGTGGAGCAACATTCATGCTGCAAATTTCAATGTTGATCTATACCATAACTGCTTATGATGTCATATTCATTTAGGAGGTACGACTGTACGGAGGACCCTCATGGATGGATGGTAGGAGGGAAATTAGGGCGTGGAGAATAGGTGAATACATGAGAGAGAAACATCAAGCGTGATCATTACAATATGTAACTAGGACGAAACAACTCGACAAGTCTTGTACACAGAAGGCGCTCGTGAAGACTTTGAGCAAGATATCCACCCATCAAGGAAAAATCGAACAAGAAGAGACGAAAAAACAAAGCAAGGCTTGAACCGCCATTCGCTAAACGCAGCAAAAAGAATCCTCATAATTGCCGACAAGACGAAACCCAGACTTGCATGCACCCAACATACAAATGGGTATCCTTAAAAGGAAATAAGAAATCGAACAACAGCAGACTTGCTGCTGAAAAAGAAGGTCATTAGTAGCGTAGCTTGCCAACCAAGCCGAAAGTGTAGGCCGTGTCGCGTTCCTATGGCAGGGAGTTAGCACGCGTTCCTGCATTGCAATGATCACAGTTGGACTTACCGATTTCATCTGAACCATGTAGACCTTCTGTCTCGCACCATTCACGCCGCCCACGGCTCCGACTTGTCCCAACTCGCCGTTGGGACCGACTTGCTCCTCCCACACCGAGACTGCGATACCTGTTCTTGCTACGCGCTCAAACGCAGTCTCACCAAGCGTAGCATCAACTAGAGTCTCGCCCTTCGTCTTGCCAGAAATGATAATGCGCTTTTCTTGCCCGATGGTTCTCGGATCGGCAGGTGCTTCAGGATCGGGGCGAGGTGGCAACACAACGGTCATGCGAGCAGAGCCCATGTCGCGCCACTTCGATGCTGACTCGCGGAGATATAAGCGAATCTTCATGTCAGTCAGTCCGAGTGGCGTTCCGAGTCTGGGATCGATGCCCATGGGCGTGACAGCGCCGGATGATAGAGAGTCGGAGTATGTGCTTCGTGATCCGGGACTCTCTTTCGAAGTGATTGTGCTCTTAGCAATGTTGAAGAGGCGATTGCCGCTGCCACTCATTCGGCGCAGCGCAGAGAAGGCGGTGTTCATCGTTCCGATCGAGGACTCGGTGCCGGGCGCCGAGATTCTTCTGCTACCCTTCGAACGATAAGTGCTTCCCTTTTTGGAACCCAGGTTCCACCAGCTAGGACTGGTGCGAGCCTGGTTGCGACGATCCATGGCCTCTCCCCAATTGCTTTGCTGCATCGGCCCGCGTGCATTCTGCAGAGCAATGTAGGTCGGGTTGTTAATGCGGGCACGGTTGATCATGAAGTAAAGTTCTTCACACTCCTCGCCATTACGCGAGCGGAACATGATATTGGCGCCTGGCTTATAAAGTGAATTGGCTGTGGGTGGCGAACGAATTGAAATATCAAGAGCCGTGCCGCGGCGCAAGGGCACGAGAGGCGTTAGCTCTAATGCGATCAGAGGTTTCACGCCGCGTGTGGAAGGACTCTTGTACTCGTCGCCTGGAGCAGCTTGAGCCTGTGCCAGATCGAAGGCCTCTATAAGACCGGGCGAGACGACGACAAAGCATTCCTCAGGATGCAGACTGTCCCACAATCCCGCATCAACCCACGCGAATATGGATGCAATAGTGCTGGAAGCCTTATCATCGTATGTAGGAACAGTCCGATATGGCGCTTGAGATGCTGATTGTGATGGTGCCAAAGAAGGGTCAGATGGCGAGTATTGAGTGTCTGGCGGGGATGCCTGGGCCATAGGCTTGTATCCACCCAAATTGGGGAAAGTCTTAAGTTCTCCAACGGTCGATACTTGCTCATCGCCTGCAGAGGATTCTGAAGTGATCGATTCATCGTCCTCTTCGTAGTCGGTGTAATCACTTTCAGTGAATGATTCGCTTTCTGACGAAGGTGCGTATTCATGTTTCAAAGGTGAAGACGAACGTCGATTCTTTTTCAAGAAATTTGGTGTGAGAGCTGGGATAAGGCCAGACTTCAGCCCCAGAGATGTGGGACGACTGTTGTCAACAGATTTGCGTGATCTGTCGTGGTCTTTCGGAGGCGTAGTGCGCTTCTCATACACCTTCGCAGGTGCAGATGCAGGCTCCCTAGTCGACCCATGAGTGGCCATAGGTGTGGACTCTGCGCGACGATGCGATGAGCGCTTTCTGGGAGTTTCATAAGATCTTGAGTCTCGATGAGATTCTGCTTCACGAGTCTTGTTGATGGTAGGCAGGTCCAATGAGGGCACGGAAGAAGTCTGTCGATGTAATGCAGGTCGTCGTGATCGCGGTTCATAATCTTCATCCGAGCCACTCTCTTCAGAGGAGTTGCCTTGTGATGACGGCAACCACACAGAGTAGTCTTTCTTGCTGTAAGTATATCCGGAGCTCTCTGTATAGTCAGTCGTAGACCGCGAGAGAATGCTTGGAGTGTAGTCAGTTGTAGAGCGTGTGTAACTGGTCTTTGGACGCTCATCGATTGTCGAGCTGTACACAGAAGCAGGTCTTGAGCGGTCGCTCGGTCGTTCATATGCATACATCTCGTCTTCCTCGCGTGGTGCATCGCGCACCAGAGAGGGCACGGGCGACGTACGGTGTCGGTGCGCCATGCTTCGCCGTAATTTTGTGTTGACCGGCTCATCGTCTCCAATCATGCTGTTTACATCACTACCGTCCCAAATACGAGCCGACGATTTCGCGCGTTCGCCTATGGGTATGTCGACATCTTTCGCAACAGAGTTAGGAGACGGTGGCGAAGTCGGCAGTGCTCCAGACATGGTCGCGCCCTTGAGCATATCGAAGCTCGATTTCTTCATGAGACTTGGAGGCGCAGGAGAGTCGGGAAGCATGTCTAGCCATTCGTCCAGAGCATCATCATCATCCGTACGAAGTGACATGAGTTCCCGCCACTCTTTGCCTTGCGCTTGGAAACCACGCACCATAAGCACCAATTCGCCGACTTGTCTGCTGGGACGCACTGAAACCATGCTGGTGAGGACTGGTGGGAACAGTAACCATCGTCCGGTGGACGTAACTTCACAGAAGAGTAGATCAGTCGAGTTGCCACGCTTTGGTGCATCATCGCGAATGATAATCTCAATTCGGCAAGTCAACTGTTGCCCACTCGTGTGTCTGAGATCCATGTCAAAGTAGTCGCGAGCACGTACACATCTTGTCGGATCTATGCGCACTCCGGACAAGGGCGCCAGGCTGCGCAAGTCACGCGAGCGTGATGGATCAATTGCTGCCGCAGCTTCGTCCTCCAAGCGTGCTCGCTCATCGTTGGAGCGATCTCGGGCTTCTTGCACAAGTTTTTGGTACCTTACCGCCATCTCATCAGCTGATGGCGAAGGACTGAGCTGACTGATGGATTTGAATCCACGGGCGAGGTACTTGAGGCGCACAAGAGGCCTTTTCAGCAAGTAAGCGACCTCGACACGTTCGCCATCCCCTGCGGCGAGGGGCTCAATAGGACCGTCTTGCTTTGCCGCGATGGACGGCTGGCGATCTTTCTCTGTTCCCTCGACAGGCGCGAGAGTAACGACCAGGTCTTCAAATCCAAGGCGCCAGGCTCGCAGGTAATCGTCGTAGATCTTGGCAGTCTGTTGGGCCCAACGCACAAGATCTTGTGGGTTGTGCATCGGTATGCGCTTATGTGAGGTCTTCAATCTTTCAAGCGCCACTCCCATGTTGATGATTGGCTGTGTCACTGTGGGTTCATCCTTCGCCAGACCAGTTGAGGTTGTTATTTTGCCCGAAGCATCCTTGTGGGAGAGAACACTCTGTAGCAAGACTGGTATGACGCCGTCCACCAGCGTCCTGAGCTCACGCTGATACTTGAGCTCGTCGGTAGTGATTTCGTTCATGACATCCTCTACCTTGGCCGTCCCCGGTTTGACTCGTTGGGTCCGTATACTGCGAGCGGATGTAATACCTTTGTTTTCAGCTCTTGGCATCGAAAGTACAGAAATGAGGTCTGAATGCTTGGTGAGGCCTCGCTTCTCGGATTGCTTCCGCCGTGGCAGGTGTCCGTCACCTGAACGCCGGGGTCCGGCCTGCGTAAGAGTGTCTATAGACCCATTCTCTGATAGAGGCTGTCCAGACCTCAATGTTGAAACATCTTCTGACGTCACAGTCGCGTTGTCTAATGGGGAGGACGCGTGCCGACCCCGGTCTTTGACTGGGGAGTGCGTGTCCCTACGCGCACCCCTTCGTTTAAGAGTTGGAGTCGATGCGCCAGATACTTCTGAATCATCGCCTATCGATCGTGGGCTAGCACTTCGAGTATAAGCAGTACTTGTGTCGATGTTATCCAGACTTGGTTGTGACCGCTTCCTGTGAGCACTGGCCTTGGGTCGTTTGTCATCAACAGAGCCATCCTTGTTGTCAGATGACTTCGCCGGCGCTTTCCGAGGTGCCAATGGCTCTGGTGCCAAGGTAGGCTCACTGAAGGGATCAGAAGTGGTCGCAAGCCATCCTTCGATCCGTCCGCCGAAAACTTTCGGCACAATTGGAGAGACAGCTGGCGGAGGTTTGACTTGTGGTTTAGGTGACGCCCGTTGTCGTTCGTCCGGCGTTTTGGCCCTCTTTTCTTCCAATCGCTTTTCTTCCAGACGCCTGGCAATTTCGTGGTACGTAAGTGATCTGGTCGCGATTCGTTCTCGAGGTGCTGTTGAAGGTCGTTTCTTCTCGTCGTTTGCTGATGGAGTACTTGGGGTAGTGATATCTGTGGACGAACTTTTGTGGTCGCCGGATACGAGACTGCTGCCCTCGGAATTTGCTTTCTTCGGATCCTCAACGGAAGTTTTTGATCTTGGCCGTCTCTTGATGTAAACCCTCATACCACTATCTTCATAGTCGGGAGTATCTTCTCGATCTTCTCGCGATCTCTGCCTCGAGTGTCCTTGTGAACTTATAGGTCTCCTTCGCCCAGGCTCGGCTTCCGGCTCCTCGTAAAAGTCTTGTACGGATGGAGGCACTTTCAGTCCAACATTCACTACGCTCCGTCGGATCGTGATTGGTTTCGGTGGCGTGACATCCTCAGGCGCAGGCATATCACTTTGTGGCTTTGACTTTGATCGATCCCTTCTCCAATGTCCATCACTCACAACGCGCTTCTTAGGCGTGGTCGCTGCTTTGATGTCTGCATCGACTTCTTCTTGAGGAATCGTCTCAATCTGCGGCTTGCTCTTCCTTCGTACCCAGGCTTTCCGTTCTCGATCGATGTCCTTCGAAGTTCGGCGGGTTTGCGCTGCTTTGGCGGCAGCGAGAGGCGATTTAGTAGGCGAAGGGACCTGAGGTTTGTCGCTCTCTGGTTTGTTTTCAGCAACATCCGGGGTGTCATCCTCTTCGATGACCACAACTTCGTCCGCTGGATTCGGTTTCACGATCTCCACTGGCGTCTCCTTCTGCCCTGGCGCAATGCCTCCTCCCGCCTGATTCCATTCCAGGATCTTGCTCTTGAATTCTTGGCTCTTCGACCGCGCGAGCTTCTGCGCTAGGTCGCCGCTCTTTTGCGCCTTCTTTCCGGCCATGGGAGTATCGACAGCATTGGGCGATGGCATTGGCAGCTGTGAAGTTGGCCGTTGGCCCCAGTCAGCAACCTTGGACAAAGCATCCTGTGCGCCCAGCGACGTAACATCAAACATAGCCACAACGGGCTCAGGGCGGGTTTCACATGTGATGATCGCATTGTCGCAGTTGACATTGGGATGGCTGGCAGAGACCCTCTTTTCTCTATTACATTTGCGCTAGGGAAGCTTGTACGTACCTTGCCGATAGCTGGGAGAGCAAGCTATGAAGAAGGCTGTTCTACCACCGCCGGAGTCGAGGCCGTGGGGTGTTTCTGCTATGTACTATGCAATAGTTCGCGGAATCAGAGGAAGCTGGGTGTGCCCAAACGGCAGGCATCGCTATCGCTGCACACAAGCACGGTCGTTGTCGCAGGGTGTCGGGCGATCCGGAGGGGAGCCCGGGGCGGTTGCTATGCAATGCGGCGCACGATTTGCAGTGTTGTTTGCGGCACGCACGGGGCGGGAGTGGCCAACGGTGGCCGAGGCGAGGGTCCCGTGTACGTCACGGGCGCGAGTGAGGTGGATAACGACAGACAAAGCGATTGTGTCGCGGGAAGCGGTCGGGCACGCGGTGTCGGTGTCTCGGAGGCCAGCTCGTCAGCTGCATCGAACTTCGAAGCATAAACAATTCCAGCACCGGCCTTTGGCTGCTACGCAACCCGTCGAAGCGGGCGCCAGCGGGATCTGCGGACGCTAATCTCAACTGCCGATCTCTAACGTTGAGCCTGCAATGGAACAATGGAAAACCACGTTCATGCAGAACACGTGCTGTGTTGTTAGAATAAGCATACATGTAGTGTTACGAGTTCCTCGGTGAGAACATGTCAGCGGCATGTGTATCCCATGCTCTTCACAGATGATGGTAGAAAGGATGTGCTTCTAGGTTCCAAGTTCTAGAGCTGTGAATGCTTGCACTAAGCATGAGGCTTGAACGACTAGTGTAACCGCTTAAATGCATGCATCAACATCTTGCATGTTCGTTATCGGTGCTGAGCTTCTGTGCCCTGTTTTTGCGCTTGGAGGCCTGACCACAACCTAGCTGTTGCTATGAATTGGCTCTGCAGAGTAGGACTGCCTCCGCATGGTGGTCTTGTCATGTATCAAGGATCGCGAGGCCATTGCTCTCTTGCAGACCCTAAATGTGCATATCGGGTCGTCCAAGACGCAGGCTGAGGGGCAGAATTCTAGGTACGTGACCAATGCAAGACCAAAAGTTGACCACTCCGAAATAGGTGATCTGGAAACCCTACAGCTCTTCACGACCATTCACAGTGGTGTTTTTGCATGCCACCCGTGACATCCGCCGACGGCACAGCGATGCTGCAGCATTGAGCGAGATGACCTGTAGCTGTGTGACGGTCGGAGCTGATATCAAGTCATGAAGCCAGACCTTGGTCACGTTTTCCTAGTCGCGAAGTTGAACTTGGCATATACAGGCACATGATCGCTGGTGCCACGATCTGCTGGTGTGGCCAACATCTCAGCTTCCACGCAATTTCCCTCTAGAGAGCGTGAGCATAGAATCATGTCTACTCGATCACAGCTCTCGCCGAATGTTCCTCGCCGTGGATAGTAGGAGTAGCCTTTCTCATTGGGGTGAAGCGATCGGAACGTGTCCATCATATTGAGGCCTTCGTCGACAACTTCATGGTTTGCATCGCCAGTGTGGACTTGGCTTGAGTCGCCATTCTCGTGGCCGCCAAGAAAGCGGTCGATGAAGTCTTGACGATTCACAACGTGCTGATGTGGAAACACGCGCAGATTGGGGTGACCGTCAATCTTGGCCACAGCAATATTGATGTCGCCAGCAATGATGACCTGGTATCCATCACGTTCCAGCTTGCGAGTCTCAGCCTGCAACAGGCGATGGACGGCCAATTTACGCGTGTGGCGGGTATCAGCGATGGCACCAGTCGCCGGATCTTTGTAAGGATTATCCGTGCCGTTCACCATGTAGACATTGAAGATTGCCAATTTTGGTGCGTCGAGATTTGCTTTCGTCTCAACGACCGAAAATCTCCCTTCAGCGTCCCAGTCCACCGTTCGCATACACTCAACATACTGATCGGCAAAGTCTTTGCGCACAATACTACAGACACCGTACACTTTGCGGCCAAAGCCTGTGGCGTTGTACTTGTCCGCTGGCAAGCAGAAGTGTACTACGTAGTCCGGGTTGGTGTTGGGCTCAGAGCTGTCACGTTTGACTGCGCGTGACACTGCGTTCTGAGTAGCAGAGTCAGACGGGTTGATCTTGATCTCTTGGAGAAAGAACAAGGCTGGGAATCTATGCCTCCTCAGGACCGCACGAAGAGACGCTTCTGGTTGATTTCGACTAGCTTGATCGGAAGTAAAGAAGGAAGTTATAGGTTTCTGTACGAATGGAGCTATGCCGTTGATGTTCCAGCTGAAGATGCTAAGAGAGGTTGAGCTGGACGGGTGGTCTTTCTTCGGAATCTCGTCCTCGAGAGTGCGTGTCACACGTTGACGCTTCAAAGGTGGTGGCGATATCTCTCGGTCCATCTTGGCTACGCCGCCGTTTGTCACAGCCCGTGATGTGGCGTTAGAAGATTACGTGTGCTGGTAGCTGACGACTGTAAATTCCACAAGAGGGATGATCTGTCCTCCTTCTTGGCTATAAGCTGTATCGCACAGTTGTCATTAGAGCTCGTTGCAAGCGTCAGAGATTTGGGTTGATGCACTACTGAAAGGCATGCAATCGTGTCGTAACAATGCCAAGCCTTGCACCGGCTGGCCGGTCTTGATCATGCGGATGCGGATACATGTGTCGAAACCACAACCTAAAACTTATTACTGCTGTTTCTCGGCATGAGCCTCATGCTATTCTTGGCCGTACCATCTGTTTCACCTCAGGCGTCGATGTAATGTGCCTGTACATTAGCCTTGTGCCCCAAAGGCCGACTGCCTTACTGCTTTCTGGCTATAGATGCACATCGCAGTAAATGCTACCAGCTTCATCTACGCAGGACCCAGCTTGGCGCAATGCGACACAGTGTTAATGTAGCCTAGTCCGAGACCGAGACGTTGTCCTCAAAGACGGCCAAATAGAATCGAACGCCATGAGAAGCGAGCCGCCAAACTGCCGTCCCGTGCTTCCCATCTCCGCCAATATACTCCTGCAGACATCTACAGCTCTATGACCTGATCGAGTGTATTTGGAATACAAACACCTATCAGTCGAATGGTGCAGATGCCACCGTGGCTGATCAACGCACTGTCCTCTAACAGTTACATTGCTCGCCGAGCCGTGATGCCCGCCACCCCATCCATGAGATCTTGTCTGTGCGACTGAATGACTCGACTTTCCATATTGCCGATGCAGCCACATGAGCTACATGACTGGGATGATATCTTCATCTGACCTGAAAATCGACAAGCCGATAATCTATAGAAAGGTAAAAATCCGGCTAGGACGATGTGGAAACTGTGTAACAGCGAATCACGGTCTCGGCATTGGAACATGCTCGGTCGGCGAACTCAGCCTGCCGAATTTCAGCTACAAACGGGGCCGTTGAAAAGATCGGTTCTGAACTCCGGAACACCAAGATCTGGGCTCAAACTCCCGCGGTACCACAAGATCGACAGGGACTTTAGGACCAATCCCCGCAGTCCCATTGCTGGAATACCACGTCTGCGGGCTGAACACCGTCGATCTTGACATGGCGCTCGTGGCCAAGCCTCGTTGTGTATCAGTGCCGGATGGTCGGGACTCGTGGCCTGGGAGCCAGATCAGTTTAGTGTGTCTTCAGGTCTTTTACGAGACCCGCGCTTAGTCAAAAGATAGATAAGGTCAATTGACCCGCTCAAGGGGCCTTTCTACGCTGCTTCAACCTTTCCTGCAACACTACCACATTGGATAAAATGGGCTCATTAGGGGATATCATTGTCAATAGTCACGGGAACCACGCCAGTAACAACCACGTCAATGGCAAATCATCGGAGTCTGCCGTATTGCATCGTTCACTTCATCATGAGCCACTTCACGCCGTGTCTGCCAAAGGGAACTACCTCTATCTAAGCAATGGACAGAAAATCTTCGACGCAACTGGGGGTGCAGCAGTAGCATGTTTGGGTAGTGGCAATCAACGGTATGAAATTATATCTCAAGACAAGCACATCACTAATCGTTTGCAGTGTCGCCGCAGCTTTAATGGACCAGTTGACCAACGGAGTGACATATTGTCATTCCTTGTTCTACGCCACCAAAGCCGCAGAAGAGCTGGCGTCTCTGCTGATCGATTCGACTGATGGCGAGATGGAAAAAGCATTCTTCATCTCTAGTGGCAGTGAGGCAATGGAAGCAGCGCTGAAAATGGCCAGGCAATATCACCTCGAAAAATCTCCACCGGAGCCACAACGAGTCCATTTCATCGGCAGAGAGCAGAGCTATCACGGTACGACTCTTGGCGCTCTCGCCGCTGGCGGACACCGTGCTCGTCGCGCCATCTACGAGCCTATGCTCAGCAAGAACCATTCTTTCGTCAGTCCTTGCTTCGCGTATCGCGGCAAATTCCTGGACGAAACAGATGAAGCGTATGTCCAACGTCTCGAAGAAGAGCTTGATGCCGAATTCCGTCGAGCTGGACCTGATAGAGTGGCTGCTTTTGTCGCAGAGCCCGTGGTTGGTGCTGCCCTTGGCTGTGTCCCGTCCGTCTCAGGTTACTTTCGAGCTGCACGCCGCGTCTGCGATCGGTATGGCGCACTGCTGATCATGGACGAGATCATGTGTGGCTCTGGGCGAGTTGGTCCGCAAGCCTCTGCCAGGTATCCCAACCCGTTGCATGCATGGCAGGACCCGTCCGTGGGGGTGGTGCCAGACATGATGACTCTGGGAAAAGGACTTGGAGGTGGGTTCCAGCCAATCGCCGCAATGCTCGCAAATCATAAAGTGATTGGTGCGCTGGCGAAAGGAACGGGTGCATTCAGCCATGGACAAACGTATCAGGCTCACCCGCTAGCGTGTCGAGCGGCGCTCGAGGTACAGCGGATCATCCGCGACGACGATCTTGTCAGCAACGTCAGGGCTCAGGGAAAACTACTTGGCCAGCTCCTGCGTGACAAGCTATCCTCACATCGACATGTCGGCAATATCCGTGGCCAAGGTTTGTTTTGGGGCATCGAATTCGTGGAAGACAGAGCAACACAGCGACCTTTCGATCCCACCCGCGCGGTGGCTATGGGTGTGCATGAGCTTGGTGGGTGCCATCCCATTTGACGAATCGTCTCCGTACAACGACATTACTGACGCAATCACAGGCATGCAAGCTCCATACAACATCAGCTTGTACCCTGGTAGCGGTACTGTGGATGGTATCAAGGGAGATCACATCCTGATTGCCCCTGCGTATAATGTAACATCTGCGGATGTGCACATGATTGTCGATACGACTGCATCAGTGATTAGGGCATTTTTCGAGGGATTCGTTGGTACTAATGGCGCCTAGGTAGAATCAGCTTGGTGGTATGCGCAGATCATTCTGAATATGCACACTGCTCTTGAAATATCACTGATCGACTGGAAGATTCAGGATGATCATGCCGTGTGCCTCCCTCCCCTATCGTTGGAAATGATCGTTTCAAGTCCAGGCTCCCGGGACATCTTCAGCCAAAGTCTGGCTACTTTTCTCTGCTTCATCGCTGATACGGCACAGTCGATGCCGCGTCGATGTCGCTGGTTCTCTCATCGGCTGGTAAATCCAACATAACAACCGGCCGTCCTGGCGCCTCTTCTCGGTCGCCTATTGGAGCAGTTCTGTACTTAACAGATGCCGACCCGTGCAGCTGTCACGCACTCGAAATGAGCTAAGGCAACCGCGTCGAGCACACATCCTTGCTAGTGTTTGTGACGAGCTTTTGGCACTTGGTAAGCAGATTGCAAGGTGTAGTAGCTGCCGTGATGTTAGGTAGAACGTGCATGGTGGCGTTTGCCTCCCGTGCCGTGTCCACGTCGCCGGGATTTCATGATCAAACGGAAACGCCGAGTCGATCAAAGATCTGCAAAATGCAGTCTTCATGAGTTAGGCTAAGCATTACTATTCCAAGTCGTCGTTTCTGAAAGCAGACCCTGGGCCCTGCAGGACTTCCCTTTGTGGCAGTGATCTTAACGCATTGGTCGACTTCCACCAATGATTGCTTCTTCCGTGGGCAAGGTAGAGTGGAAAGGATTCGCTGCTGCAGTGTAACACTCTTCAGGATCCTTCGCCTTGTGATCGACACGTGTGTGTTCAGGTCTCCAGCTTGCAGCTCTGCAACACCCGTCCCATCTCCTCCTCTCGGCGAGGCAGCAGGTACTGTCACGTGGTTTCTATGCTTTTGCTACGGATCTGGTCCCTCTTGCTGCGTGGCTGCTCGATCAGTTACACCGCATCTACATGATTTGGAAATGTTTGTTTCGATAGTCTGCGTAATTCTGGTGGCATGAGGCTCATACTTGAGTGACACCGCTAGCCACCGTTTGTCCTCGTGGCAGATAAGGCTGATCAGATCCGCGTTAGTCTAGAACTCTGTAGATTCAGCCTTGTGCGAGGTCTGCACCTGCTGTCTTCTCATCCGTCAACCATTCATCAAGTGTTTTGCGCTTGTACGCAATCATTCCCTCATCCACGCCTAGGCGCAAGATGATGCTGTGTTACAGAATGATTTCGACCTGACTGTACATGCCCTTCCACATATTGTACCACAGCACCACCCTGCTCGAAAACATGGCTAATCGAGCCGACACGAAGGCAAATGCCGAAATGATCTTCATGAGCTAACTTCCAAGGCTCTTGGAGCGCAATACACGATCCTTGCAAGTTTGGATATCGGCATGCCGATGACTCGGACCGACCGAGGAAGACGCGCAATGCCGAAAATCATTGTAGATCTAATAAGCACGACACCGCCGAGGATTGCAAGAGAGTGTTCGGAAGTCCGAAAGCTGATCACTGGTGATCCGAAGGTCTAGAAGTGCCTGTGGTCGTTTCAAGGCCGTCGAACAAAGACTCATCAGCAGGGGTAGCGGAGCGTCTTCCGTCGAAAACGCCTCAATGAGGAGGCGGACATCAGCGCCGCTTCCTTGACGGCTCCAGTTGACAACAAATGCCGTCTCATTCTGTTGCGCGCGCTTGAAGAGGAACCATTGGAGGTGATATTTGGTTCTTTCATAGCCCGAGCAGCGTTGACCACATGATCCCAGTCAGCTTGTCGACCAGGCAATCAGACTTCGCATCCATCCCAATACCAAGCACATACTTTGATACTCGAAGCGAGTTCAAGACACCAGAACAACAGTCGAGCGTTACTCTTCCGCCTTGTAAGATCAGCACCTAGTCTTTACTGTGCTTTCCCCCACCTTTGAGCAAAAACATATGTTATATCCCCACACTTAGCACAAAGCATGCATTCCTAATCGGCGTTGTTGTCGTCAGCAAAATGGTATCAGTGAGATCAATAAGCGTAGAGCAGTTTCACAGTAAGGTTGGTGCGTCCAGGAAAAATCGCTCAAATTCATTCATTCTTTCTTTCATTACCTCACTTCCTCCTGCCACCCCTGGCAGCCTTAAGCTCCGCAGCCGAAGGCATCTGCGGCGGTAGGTTAGCACCACGGCCACCTCCCATACCAGGCATGCCGCCCATGCCCGGGATGCTGGGCATCCCGCCGCTCCCTTGCAGCTCCTTCATCATGTCTGCCATCATGTTGTCGCTCACACCGCCACCCGAAAGGGCAGGCGAGTGCAAAGGCAGGATGCTGCCCATTTTGAAACCTCGAGGTACGGCAGGTGCGGGTACTTTGTTGTCTTTGGGCATGGGGAGGCCGGGGACGCGGAGTTTGAGAGGCGATTGTTCCGTCGTGGGGTGCGATTTGAGGTAGGAGGTGATCATTTTGTAGAGGTGGTGTTCTGGTCGTACTGTTAGCTCTCGTCCAGTACACAATGTGCTCATTCTTTCGAAGATCGTTGGAAACCAATCGACTTACTGTTCGCAATCTTCGCCGTCACAGGCTCTCCATCCTTCTTAACCAACACCCTCACCCTGCCCGGATTCGCCCAATCCTTAGGATGGCACTTGCTCGGCTCAAACACAATCTGCAGCGCAACATTGACCTGGCCAGCAATATACTGCAGCGCATCCACAATTTTCCTAGCAAGCGGGTTGCGCACGGCGTCCTCCTTCTTAACCCTCCTGCCCTCCTCACGCGACCTTGAAGCGTCAAAGTAGATGGGGTAGATGCACTGGTAGGATTTGCTCTTTTCTTGCTGCTCGCGCTCGAGACGCATGCGCTCTTTCTGGTCCATTTGCGGCATGCCGCCGGCGCCGCCTTGGCCGCTCATCATGGCTTGCATTTGCGCCATCATGTCTGCGTTAGGTTGTTGTTGGCGCTGCTGCTGTCGCTGTTGGGAAACCTGAGCTTGTTGTAGAGTCGTTTGGCCGGGGCGTGCGAAGTCGAAGGCATCAAGATCCATCTCTTCGGGGTCGGAGACATCGTCGACCTCTTCAATGCGTGGGTTTGCCATGGTGGTGGGTGTAGTGTGAGTGTCGCTCTGCAGCGTAGGTCTTATTGTCTTGAGCCCAGCAGGTGATTCTGATCGGGAAGCTATAGCTTGTGAGCGTGGAGCGCCTCAATACTGTTGCTCGTCGCGGTATGGCCGTGGATATAATTAATTATTGGTATATGCGCCTGAGAGTGCGCAACAGCCAACGTGGTGGAAAGACAATCCACCACCGACCCCGGACCCCACTTTCAAAGGCTGGCTCGTCGAAGCCAGCCAGACGGCCAGAACTGCCAAGCACATTTACAAATAGCATGGTATTCGACGCAAGGAATGAAAAATATCTGCAATAGAGTATCGATATATTTGATGTATCATAGCTTTCGAAGACTGAAACGCCACCCTTTCGTCCTCATACGACGTCCAAGAGCACCAAAGCCCTACATCACGTCGTAGCAATGACGACCAAGTCGGCGAGCTCCACCGCAATAGACTTTTGACAAAAGTCACTTTGAAGCCGAAACCAAAACTTGCGTGCCGATGAGAGCAGAAGTCTTTTAGTAGAGCGCGCCTCGGTACATCCTGAACCGTCAGTGTGTAACTGTACGTGTACGTAACTCATGCCAGACTGGAACCCATGGATATGGCAGTGGGGGAAAACAACAAAAGAGAAAATGACCCAAAGAAAAAAACACCCATCGCTATGCTATGCAGTCCAGATAACTCCTGTTTAAGCCAATCACATAATCATGCCTTGTACCGGATTTGAATCGTGTTGCGCCCTGACTTGCTCGTACTCTCGTCGAGTGTCTCGATGAGAGGTGTATATGATGCGCGCGCCTGATGGTTGGAGCGTTTGGTAGTGCGTTTCGAGCAGAGTCGTTTTCAACGTAATATGCTCTCGGCCTTAGTGGTTCATATCCTAAGATGAAAAGCCGAAGGAAGGGCAGGGGAACGCCAATCTTGTGTCTCGAGTAAATTTTCCAGCTGCATTGTGCAACGGTTCCAGTATTCCCTCATCATCGCTTGTGCTCGATTCTCTCCCTCTCGCCATCCCGCTCACTTTGCGCGCGAATCCTCTCCCGCTCGACGCGGATTCTGCCAGCTTCTGTGCCATCGTCTTCGACCAGCTCACTGAACCAAGGGTGCTTCAGTGCCTCTCTCGCGGTAATTCGCTTCTTTGGGTCGTAGACAAAGATTTTCCTGAGCAAATCCAAGAACAGTTTGTTGAATTGCGTGGTCGGCGGGATAATCTCGTCTAAGCGCCTCATGGCTTTGACGAACTTCTTCGACTGCCGTGGCGTGTCGCTGAAAGGATATGCGAGGTGTTGGTTCTTGAAGAACCGTGCAGCACTGTTGCGGTCGTTGCGCTTACTCTGCCTCATTACTTCACGGATGAGGGATTTGTCGATGAAATTGCCAGTGACGGCCTGAGAGAGTGTTAGCGAGTGCGAGATGAGCAAGATATATAGTATGCACGAACCTCCATCATGGCGAGATGCTCTGCACAGTCGTGAGTCTGGAACAGAGCATCTCCTGTCCAGCATTCGACCAAGATGCAGCCAAGAGACCAGAGGTCGATTGGGTGATTCCAGCCTGAAAACACAATTAGCACATTTTCACGCAAGATTGTACTGGACTGGATAACTAACCAATGCCGAGGATAATTTCTGGTGCCCTGTAGTGGCGTGTGCTCACCACAGAGCTGTGATATTCGTCGTCGAAAGTCGCTGAACCAAAGTCGATCAGGTTAATCTGAGGAGCTAACAACACCCTCCTGAACTTAGCACTTCGGTTGGTCAGCTGTGATGATGAAGGGATGTTCCTGTTGTATGTGAAAGTCTGATAGGTGTGGTTGATCAAAAGGATGTTCTCGGGCTTGAGGTCGGTGTGCACGAGATTGAGGTCGTGAAGGAAGGCAATTGAGCCTAGGAGCTGTCGGGCAAATGCCTGGATGTGTGAGCCAGGGAAAGGCACGAAGCCACCTGACTTGAGGAAGTCGAAGACGCTGAGGCCGAGGAGTGGTGTGACGATACATATGTGACCTCGCCAGTCGAAGGCGTCGATCAGTTGAATGCACCGATTGCGGTTCTCGCTGTCGGCTTGTCGTAATGTCTGGAGCACACGAAGCTCAATGCGTGATGCATCACGGTACTGTTGATATGGTTAGAGGGCTCCAAGTGACCATTGATATATCTTGTGTAGTACCTTGGGTACCGCGCGGATGATTTTGACAGCAAATTCCTTGTTCTTGCTGTCGCGGGCTCGTACGACTTTGCCAAATGTGCCTTGGCCTAGCAGGTTGACCAAGTTGTAACGATTGGCGATGCTGCTGCCCTCTTGTACAATGTAGTGGCCATCTTCATCGTCAATCTTGTCGTTGTTCTTATAACGCTGTTGATCGTTAGTGCTCGTCCGTGGAAAGCTATCATCCATGACTGCTGGCACTTACATCATGAAGCACAGGCACAGCTAGCTCGCGGAGCTTCTTGTGCTGCTTTGGTGGCGGTTGATATTCACCATATTCAGCAAGGTAGCCTCGCGGACCAAGCCGCTCGGTCTCTTGCTTCTTGCGCTCGATCTCGGTACCGCGTGTAGTTCGTTTTCTCTTCTCGCCGACTTTGGAAGCTTCCAACCTGCTGCTCGTACTTGAGCCTAGGCTGGTGGGTGCTGTTGTGTTCTGAAGACTTTCTGTGGATGTGCCGTTGGAGTAAGAATACGGCGTCCTTGAATCGCCGTAAGCAGGCACGTCATTGGCGGCACCATTAACGCGCCTTCGCTTGTCGACATGCTGAGCAGGTGGCGCATATGTGCCATTGGTCGCTGGTGCTGTAGGCTGCGCTACCTTTTGCGTTGTTGCAGGCGGTGCAGGGCTGTCGTCGTCGTGGATTGTGATGATCTCTGCCGGTGGCTTACCACCAAAGTACTGAACCCAGTCAACCTCACCCTTCGACCTACGTCGACGATGCTCAGAACTCTCGCCTCTGGCTTCGTCATAGTGCGATGCTGAAGGCATCTGGGCTCCAGCAGTCGTCTGTGCTTGACGTGATGAACCTGCGGGTGCGGGCTCTGGATATGGGCGTTGATGCTGGCTGGCACGACTGCCTCGTCGCCTTAGCTCGTCATGCGCTGGCTGCTGTGCAAGGCCGTGGGTGTACGAGTATTCGGCTCCGCCTCTTGACTGGTTGTGTGCCTGAGCTGAGTAGCCGTTGCTCATATCGCTCGGCGGGCGAGTCGGAGGCGCAAATTGCTGCGAAGCGGAAATGTTGCTTGGAGGTCTTGCTGGAAGATTGTGATAGTGGCCGTTGCTCAGGTTGCTGGAGGGTCTGGGAGGAGGCAGATAGCGCTGGTTGCTGGGACTGATGAGGTGACGCTGGCGGTAGTCCAGGCTGTGGTGTGGTGCCGGCGCCTGGGTGAGAGTCTGCGGCGTGGACATGGCAATGTCTCAAAGCATCTGATCAGCAGCACTCACTGGCTGGCTGCAGGCAGTCGAATGGGTGAACGTGACGGCGTGTCAAAGGTCAAGAAGGGTTTGCCGCGACGTCTCTCGCGACCGGGCGAGGTCACTGGCGATCGGACTCGTCGGAGAGGTGCTGGCGCAAGCGGAGAGGTCTCGCAGGGCTTGACGAGGCGATATTGCGTCGACACGGCCAGGCGAACGGTGGGCGGGCGGGAATTGGGCGATTGACGGTCTTGCAGGTGGTGTATCAACGGGCAGGCTGGTCAGTGAGGTGTCTGCAGCGTCGAGCGGAGGGCTGGCGGTCGGTCTCTCGTGACGAGAGTACCTCACAATTCATGGCTCGGCGGGACTCGGCTGTGCGAGCTGGTTACAGGCACGGGGCGGCGAGCGAGGACAGCGACACCAGGGCAAGACACTACACACGTGCAGAAGGATGCTGTCACTGCTGGCAGTGGCTAATTCTACTGTGGCCACTGCATCATGGATCGATTAATGCCGTGTTGCGGGCAAGGCGCTGCAGCAGCACAGATTTGCCTCTTTCACTTGCAGGTTGAGTTCGAGGTGCTTGCCCGGCGAGAGCAACTCCGCATCGCGACCACCACGCTAACTATTCTGCCCTGCTTCCAAGGCGAGCTTGATTAACAATCCGTCAATAATTTACCGGCACCATTAGCGAGAGTCTGAATCAAATGGTGATGTTGAGTTATTTAAACACCCTCGCTACATGCGTAGCAACTGCAACACGCACCGCCTCATCCATCGCAAACGCGTGACGGGCCCGTTTTCAGACAAACGACCCGTGCTTGTCGTCCGCCGGCGGTGACGCTTCCACCCTTCGTCAAAGCGACGATCAAATCACGAGTCGCGCTTCTTGCACTTGCACCTCCGCACGCCGCGCCCGTCGCTGTCAACGCCCGTGTTCGCAGGCATCTTGCTTGCATACATCGTTTGTTGCCAAAACAAACAACTTCACTCTTCTAGGAAGAGTCTTTTACCTTCTCTCTGCATCTGCATGCTAGACGATGTTGCGGTAGTTTCATAGTCCATCGGCCTTTTATTTCCCTTGTGAAACCTCCTGAAGCAGCATTCAAGGCAGCATGTCTCATGATCGAGCATTGCTTACACACGCCCATGCAGAGCGACACACACTTGCTCAGATTTTCAATTTTGACCGCAACCAATCGTAATGCTCATTTGTCACATGTTGAGATTTTGCACAGTGCAGAAGATCAGTTGCCAACTTTGTTGAAAAGCCTGCGAGCATGCGACAAGGGTGATTTGCTGTCATTTGATTGAAATATGAAGGAATCATCTTGCTTAACAGTCACGGTAGATTGGCGATGCCCGAGAAGCTCCATAGCTGAGTATATAGCCATCTTATCTGCTTGATCGACTGACTCCAAGTTGTATCGACTGACTCTCGTTCTAGAACCGAGCTATATACTGTGTGGTATGTGCACACTCACACAGGTTCTGCGTTCATTGCAGAGTATGCAGCTCGAAGCTTCCCGCCCGCGAGTGGCTCGACATGTGAATTTGATGGGTTTTAGACCGTCTGTCTTGCTTCAGCGTTGATGTCTCCGGCGGCAATTGCGATCTCAAGCATTGACATTACTCTGAACGGAACGCTGCTGATTCAACTTTAATGCTCGTAGCACATCTTATAGACGTGCTGCAGCAGACTTGGAGCTCTTTTATTGTGGAAGCGCGTAACCCTGTGAAAGATGCTCATCTTCGAGTTGGAACCTTCATTGTCGAAGATCCACGTGCACATCACTGCTTTTTGGACCTCGCAACGCTCCGAGGTACCATGTTAAGTGCGGACATGGAGCTGATAATGCTATCCAAGTCACTGTTTGCAGGCATGACAGGCGCACCATAAGGTACACTCTGGATAGATCCAGCCCTCTTCTTGCCTTTCCAGGGTGGACTTGCTGGGGTTGTTCGAGAGGTGTTCGTGTTTTCTGTTTGTCGTGTTGTTGGAACCGGTTTGGTCGATACGGCAGGAGGCGGACTGACAGACGTGGCTTGCGTTGACTGCGTTGACACTGTCGCATCGGTCTCATTACTCCCTCTCCGCTCACGACTGCTCGCGCGATGCCCTTGAGCATCGACTCCCGCCCTCAACATGCTACGCTTGCCGTCGACGCCTGTATTGACCAGCAGAAAATCGTAGTTTCTGGGAAAACCATGCTTGTCGACCAAATGGCTACGTCGCTTTTTCCAATCGCTGCATACTTTCTCGCAGCCTTCGACGAAGCAGGCGAAAGTATTCTCACCACGTTCTCGTTGAGTGGCAACGATTGGATCGTGGTTCTCGGCGATGTGCAGCTCGAGGAAGTGAGCCGTGGGAAAGTTGGCTTTGCAGTCAGAGCAGCGATTACTGTGCATCTGATTGTAGTGAGTCTCATATTCTGGATAGGACGAGAAGGTCATCGGCCTGTGCGGAGGTAGTAGACATCGCATGCTGGTTGTCTGATCTTCGTTGTCTATCTGGGAATATTTCACAGCGCGCTCAGCCTGCTCAGTATCAGTTGATCGAAGCGGCGTTGTTGAGCATGTAGTATCGTCATGAGAAGAGACAGATGCTTCCCTCGAGCGCTTCGCCATATTGATACAGTAGCGCCAGTTGGGTATGCGGTGTGCTGTACAGGACCCGCATGCGCTAGAGGATGGCGTTGCAGAAGCGAGACCCGGCTGAGGCGAAGAGCGCGGGCGGAAGGCTGAGGACAGACTCAGTCATCATTAACTGCGGCCCAAGCGCAGGTCAGCGAAAGTGTAGTGTCTCGTGACATACAGAATGTTGATTTCGACGGCCTGCTGGCATTGCCCATGAATTATTATTTTTGCTATTGCGCAAGGGTCCGTGTTTCAAGATCGGATCTCGTTTGACGTTGACGATCTCCCGACGCGCTCGCTCGTGGCGCTGCCCTGTCTCCGGGTCCCGAGAAAGAGCGAGGAAAGTTAGCGCACCTACTGCTGGCTACTCATCACTCATCCGCCCACCACCCTCTTCACTAACACCGCCGCCGCGCCTCGCGCTACCACCACCTCTTATCCGCCCGCCGGTCTACCGCCGACCAGGATTAACTGCTCCTGCTTCACACGACTTGCGACAACCTCCGCCGCTTTGTCGCTCTCAATTTCCCGCCCCACCTACATCGCGAGACACCCAAATGGCTCGCACCCTGATCACGATTCACCCGACCAAATACACATTCACCTAACCGCCGACGCTCACTGGAGTCGGCAAACTCCATCCAGCACGACCACAGGGCCAAGGCGCCTATGTTGTGCGCCACCTTACCTTGAGCCTTCCATCATCAGCATGGATGATCTCCTCGCCTATGAGCGAGCCACCGAGGACAACGTAAAAGACCTTTTGAAGCGCACCGATGAGCCGATTAAGAACCTGATCGCCGCTTTCGATGCATACAGGAGCGCGTGTCAGGCTGTAGTCTTCGCCGACTTCACCCTGGCAGCGAAGGAAGAGACCCGCTTGTGGAACGCACATGTCGAGGGCAAGAAGTATTTCTCAACCCAGCTTAGGCGTCTGCGCAAGCAGGTGGGTAGCAGTGCACCGCATGTTTCGACTCGTGCTCTGATCGACTTGTACCTGAAATGGATACGCGGAAGCGTCAAGTTCTATCGCAGCCACGTCTACAAGCTTAGCACAGCATTTGGGATCCCAGAACTGCAGGATGTCGCCCAACAGATCAAGCCGGACGCGCAGAATGACATTGCTGCTGCAAATGTTCTTACACCTGAACTTCACGACCGAGTCTTGAATTCTTGTCATCAGACTCTGATTTATTTGGGAGATCTATCGCGCTGGCGTGCTTCGGAAAAGCTGGACAAGAATCCTGATTTTGGTCCCGCGACTGGGTATTATGGATTAGCATGCACCATCCGCCCTGAGTCTGGTATGGGCCAGCACCAGTTGGCTGTTGTTGCGCTCGAGCAGCGCTACCACTTGCAAGCTATTTACCATCTCTACCGCTCGATATGCGTCGCCGAACCACACCCAAACGCCGTCAAGAACTTGATGGTGCAATTCGAAAAGACAAACGCCGCTTGGGACAAGGGCGAACTTATCCAGAAGGGCTCACCTAATGACCCCGAGGCACCAAAGCGCGCCTTGATTGGCTGGTTCGTTCGTTTGCACAGTATGTGCTTCAAAGGCGAAAAATTCCGCGGTTTTGACGAGCTTGAGCGCGAGGTCATGGGCCAGTTGTCCACCGAGCTGAAGGTGCGCTCTCTGGGCTCGACATTGTCTCGCATGGTCCTTGTCAATATTGCTTCGCAGCACATGTCTATTGAGAACTACAAAGGTCAGTATCGCGAGTGAATCCATCCTGTGCTACGACTAACATTACGCAGAAAAACAAACACCTGAAAACGAAAATGCTTTCTATTCTTTCTTGCGTATAAATTTGCGTACCTACACTACCCTTCTCGAGATACTCCAGGACGATCTCGTCAAGGTCACTCGCGCAACCGCGGATATGGGCGAAGTCGAGCTCACCAATAAGATTCTTGTTGCTTCGGGACGCGTCCTTCCGGCTCTGCGCGTGTACAGCTGCTGGCTTTATCAGAACTATCAACTCCTCTTTGGTCTCAAAAGTGATCCCTCTTTGGCTGGCTCGATTGAGAGTTTCTGGAAATCTTACGGTCGCACCTTGGACCTGGTTGCATCGAACTTCTCGATCTGGGAACTCGAAACATACTCTCCAGTCCCATACATGCTCGAGGAGGATGTCGGCACACTTGGTTTTGAGCCATTGATCGACCGATCCGGCGGAAAGGCTAACAAGGTATGGAAGCACTTGCCTAGCGGCATTGTCAAACCGCGCTTCAGTGACCGGGACGTGGTTCGATTTTCTCCAGCAGAGGAGATGCTCTGCCGTGTGTATGGTTTCTTGGAAGATGGACTATACTTCGCTCATGATCTCGATGAGTCTCCTATCAAGATTAAAGGCGACCGTGTCTTCTATGGAAACGGTGACGAAATTGAGCAGCTCCTTATGCCAGCAACTATGAAAAAGCCAGCAACCAAGGACGTCGCCAAACCAAAGCCAGCGCCCGTGAACAAACCGCTCAGCTACGCAAAAGCTGCCGCTAACGGCAAAGCACAGGCGTCGAAGCCAGTTGCGCCGCCGAGCCGTGCTCCTGCTTTCACGCAGTCGCAGTCCCAGGGAACGCAGGACGCGCAGCTGAGTCGCATGGTTGATGATCTTGTGGACGATGATGAGGCTAAGGACCCCGTCACTCCCCCGCAACAATTTTCGACCAACCCAGCTGTTGTGCAAGCAAACGGCGAACCCGCGGTTGCGACCACGCCTGACTTTTCCAAAAGCAACGGTGCTGGCTATCAGCAGCAGTCTCGCTCGAGCAGCAAGTACCCATCCGTCTCTAGCCTGTGGCCTACTTCTCCTATCGTGCCAGCCACCGTCAGCCCTAGAGCTCCAACTGGCTTCCCTGTCGGCTCACTTGCGTCGCCACCCCATGACCACAGACACTCTCGCGGTGGCTCTGTCAATAGTGTTCGCAGCCATACTTCGCAGAATGTGGGTGACTCATGGAGCTCTCTCGAAGGACTCCCGCAAGGCACTGGTATGGCACAGCCTCAACCTACTAATGTTGCACAGCTGCCTGGTCTCGGTGGCGCGTACGGCGATGGCCAACTCCTTTTTGGTGCTGGCGGCGGTATGTGGAGTTCCGGAATGGGTGGAAGGAAGAGCTTCGGCGGTGTCAGCCAAGATGGCGGATATGGCGGTTGAGTGCCTAAGCATCTCGTGCAACGCAAATTTGCACACTTGCTTTCAAGTCAACCCTGGTTCAACACGGTGATTCTCTGCCTATTAGGACCCCATCTCTGGTCTCGCAACACACACGCCTTGGCACACCTGGCCGACAAATTTGCGCTCAGCGGGCATACTAGATATTTCTGCCTGGATGTTCGTTACCTGATCGAAAGATCATCAATCATCCCAGTCGAGCCGTGAAAGAGATCTCGACATGGACACCCGACGGTGACTACAGAAACGAAGGTTGCAACGCGCCCAACTCGTGTTGTGCGCTAATCTGCAGTCGCTTACCCGCTCGGAAGTGTATCGACCTTTTAGAACACTCGTTGACATGGCACCAAGTTGTCATGAGTGGTCCGCTTTTCGGTGGATCCTCATCGCGACGTTTGGAGGTTTGTTTTCATTCACAAAGATTGGTATTCGAAGAAGTACGTAGTGTTAGGCTGTTTCAATCTGAATTTATGGATTCAGCGAAAAGTTTCCACCTCAAAGGCTCTCAGACGTGTGACACCCGACCCCAGAGGCGCCCTGCAGCGATAGAGATTCTTTCCTACACAACACTGGCTATGTCGCCGTCATTCCGTATTGTCATTGACACACAATTGAAATCATTCTTTCAGGGTTTCGAAGACGAGCACGATATTGAGGCCAATTTGAGATCTTGGTAAAGTGAAAATAGGTATTCATATTCTATCATAACGCCAACTACAAGAAACCGCTGACAACAATCTAGTTATACCATCACACCCGAAAGCTCCCTAGTTTCCGTTGAGCACAGCCTTCGTCAGCTTCGCGGACTTCACAGCAGCGTGAATCTCTTCCTCGGCGCCGTCGGGCAAAGGCAGCAACGGTGATCGCACAGTAGCGTGGGAAAGGATACCCCTGGCGACCAGTGCGTGCTTCAGCGCAACGGTGCCCTCCATGTGCGAGCCGCGGTGGTAGATGCTTTTGGTGACTGGGAGAAGCTTGTCGTGAACAGCGCGAGCACGCTTATAGTCCTTGGCCTTGCCGGCATCGATCATCTCGAGCAGAAGCTCGGGAGCAACGTTGCCGTATCCGACAAGCATGCCATCGACGTGGAAAGCGGTGTGCAGCAGATACTCGTCGTGGCAGGTGAGAATCTGAAGGTCTGGACGCTGCTCGCGGATGACGGGGATCTCAGTGTCCCACCTGCGCATGTTCCTGACGCCGTTCTTCATCGCGAAGACACCGGGCTGCGCGGAAATGTCGAGCATCGTCTGCAAGTTGTAGGTTGCGTGGGTGTTGTCGGGGTACTGGAAGAGAATCAAAGGCAAGCCGCTGACCTCGTAGACGACCTTGTACCTGTCCTGCGGCGCACCAGGCTGGTAGCCGAAACGCAACCAGCCGTGTGAAGGGTAGAGCAGACCGGCTTTGGCGCCTGCGGCTACGGCGCGCTTGGCTTCCTCGGCGGCGACCATGGTGCCTTCGCCTGTGATGCCGGCGATGATGGGAATCTTATCGTCGACGGATTTGACGAAGGCGCGGATAACGTCTTCTTGCTCGGCTTGGGTGAGGAAGGTGCCCTCGCCGGCGTGTCCGAGGACTACGAGGCCTTTGACGCCTTCGATGCTGCCGAGCCAGGATCCGAGGCGGTGGATGGCCTCGAAGTCGATGCTGCCGTCTTCGGTGAAAGGAGTAACGGGTGCTGGGACGAGACCGCTGACGTCGAAGCCTTTGAGGGCTGCTGTGCCGTTGCCATTGGCGTGGCCGTTGGAGTGTCCGTTCGTTTGAGTAACCATTTTGATGTTCTGTGAGGTTTATTTGGATGTGCGTTCACTGCGTTCAGATTTGAATCGATCGATCAATTGATCAGTGGTGTTAATGTTGTGAAGTGATCTTGGTGATTTGATCTGAAGTGTTTGTGTGATGGTGATGATGATGGGATTGTCCCCAAGACCACGGCGTGGTTCGTCCCTTATATGTAACTTCTTCTGCGGCAGCAGACAAGGCTTTCGGGCTTTCGCATTAACATCTCTCCGGCAAGATCTTGGTGTATCACCACCTTCGGTAGAGTATCTGTCTGTCTTCAGAGGGGATTGTTCCATATCCGGTCCGCTTTGGGCGAATCCGGGACCTGCACGCCCGCGTGGTCAATATCCGGATTCCGAAGATGCCTTTTTGGGACGTTCCGAAAGGAAACTTCTGTTCTGTGACCATCAATACTCACTGCTATCCACAATCCCCTCTTCAGCCCCGGACATTGTACCCCAATGCCCCATACATCATACCCCAGAGTCTAAAGTATCCACTGGCCTGGTGCCGACCATCCGGGTCCGGAGAAGTGTCGCCACGTGCGGATTGCCACTATTCTAGGACTTCTATGTGGCATTATGCTGTCTACATAATGGCCCTCATGTACGATCGACATTGACCTTGGATCTCGCTTCGAATCCATCGAGTCTGTCTCTTCTCTTGCGAGACGCTCACATCGACTATGTCACCAAGATCAAACTCAAACGATGTCGGTCACTCGTCAGACCACGACTTGGAGTTGGACAAGGCCACTGTCGTTCGGCTGGAACAAGTTCGCAACGGCAATATGACTGAAGAAGAAGCTGGATTCCTCGCTTCGTTCTCGGACGACCAGAAGAAGGTTGTTCTTCGCAAGATCGACGTTCGACTCGTTCCTATGCTCCTTGTTCTATATCTTATCAGTTTCATCGACAGAGCCAACATTGGTATGCTCCTCCTAACGTCTTTGAAGTGTTCTACGTCCGAGGGCCTGAACTGACACCCTTAGGCAACGCGAAGATCGAAGGCCTTCTACCGGATCTTAACATGACTGGAACACAGTACAACATAGCCCTGGCGATCTTCTGGTGAGTACTCTACCTTCGCTTGATAATAAGCTGTGTGCTGACAGTTATGTAGTATGTGACACCTGCTCTACCACAACCACCATGATATGACGAAGGCTATCTCGCGATGAGCGCTTTCAAGTTGTTGACTGAGAGTATTGTGTATCCTGGACGATCTTTGGCTGACTTTTGACTTGTAGTCATACCTTACACTTTAGCTGGTATGTGTCTCAATGGTCTCCGTCCCCGAATTCAACAGCCACTGACTAGATGTGCAGAGGTTCCTAGCAATGCAATCCTGAACATGTTCGATCGACCGTCACTATTCATGGGCGCCATAGTGACAGCATGGGGTCTGGTGATGATGTGCCATGGATTCGTACACAACTTCGCAGAGCTCTGTGGCGTAAGAGTTCTTCTAGGGTTGTTTGAGTGAGTAGGAGAGCTTCTCATGGTGTGTGCACTCCACTGACTCCATTGCAGAGCAGGCTTCTTTCCAGGAGCAATTCTTCTGATTTCAAAGTGGTACATGCCGCACGAAAGTCAGACTCGAATCGCCATCTTCTTCACAGCTAGCGCTATTGCTGGTGCATTTTCTGGGTTGCTGGCATTCGCAATCGCGAAGATGGACGGTACAGCCGGATATGAGGGCTGGCGATGGGTAAGCCTCAAGATGTGATGCCAGACGACATAAAGCTGACAGCGCCAGATATTCATACTCGAAGGAATTGCCTCCGTCGTTGCTGGAATCGCGTGCTTTTGGCTTCTGGTAGACACGCCTAAACACTCGGGCAAGTGGCTCTCGCCTGATGAGATTCGTTATCTCGAGTTGCGTCAAGTCGCCGCTGGACGTGTCAGACCTCAGGGCCAAAAGAAAGAGAAGGCATTTGACTGGCGTATCTTCCGCTCCGTGCTCGCCGATTGGAAGATCTACCTCCTGATCATCATGTTCTGGAGCAACGTGACTCCCAACTATGGTTTGAAGTTCACAATGCCGCAAATCATCAAGAATATGGGATACACCTCAGCCAACGCTCAACTGTTGACAATCCCTTGCTACACGGTCGGCGCAATCGCAGCATATGGGTTCTCGGTGATCTCGGATCGCTTCAAGTGGAGGATGCCGACCATTGTGGTTCCACAGCTATGCGTAGTCATCGCATACAGCATACTTTGCGCGAAAGCTGCCGACATCAAGGACAATATTCCGGCTTGTTACTTCGCCATCTGTCTGGCTTGTTTTGGGTACGTAGTATCGGCCATGTGTTATTTATTTGCGTATTTGCTGACTTTGACAGACTATATCCCATTGGGCCAGGTGTTCAAGCGTGGAACATGAACAACCTTGCCGGACCAGCGAAGCGCGCCATGGGCATCGGTTGGATGACCGGCGTCGGCAACATGGGAGGTATCACCGGCAGCTTCATCTTCATCGAAAAGGAAGCTCCAAAGTATCCCAGCGGATTCGGTGCATCGCTGGGATTTGCTGCAGCTGGTGTGGCTGCCGCTTTGCTACTCGAATTCTTGCTGTGGTCGATCAACAAGAAGAATGAGAAGTTGACGGAGGCCGACGTACACGATCAGTTTTCCGACGAAGAGCTGGATCAGATGGGTGATAAGAGTCCCTTGTTCAAGTATACTTTGTAGTATTAGCAATATTGATAAACAGTTGAAACAGCAATGTCGGTAGCCGATACAGAGTGTTAGCCGCCATTGCTGGTCGATGATAGATACAGCTTAACCGTACTTATGGATGATGAATGAACGACCTTTTCATGTCACCATCAACTCTTTCAAAAAGCCCCATGCATGGACGTGCAACTGACAGTCTTGCCAGTCTCGTGTGCTGCTCGAAGTCATTGATGTGCCATCAATCGAGCTCCACTCCTGATCGGTACGCAGAGATGCGAGTTCACCTATGTGTTACACATGATCGTTCAACAACGGCACTTACCACGTGGGAAGTACCGTAAGGTTGAGAGTCGCGGATTCAAACGCTCTTCTCTCCAAAGTCACGCCTCCACACCACTCCACTTCCCCTCTTCGGACATTCATTCACCCGGAAGAATGTGGGTCATTGCCCGGATTCCCAAACCAGCAATTGAACATTAACACGCACTGCCAGCCCTGCCACTTCATCGATGTCCAAACCATGAATGCTTAGGCGATCTGCGTTGGGGCAATGTTCAGCACATGGAGTGCCACAGACAGTGCATCAGTCGTAACGTCAAGCGACTCGCCAGCCGCGAAGCGACGTCGCACATCTGAAACTCATCATGGACGACGCACGTCAAAGGCCACACGGGCCTGCGATATTTGCAAGGTCTTATCGTCCTTGCTCGTAGTTCTGATACCTTACCCTGCTAATGCAATGAACACAGGCAAAGAAAGCTCGCTGCTCTGGGTTGAAGCCATGTGCTACATGTATCAACAAAGGCATGAATTGCACTTATGAAACGCAGTACCTTCGCGGCCGTCCTCCAACACCACCATTGTCTACACCTGAGACTAATCCTGGGGAACGACAAAGTAGCGACGCTGTCGTGTACCAGCATGCAGCATCTGGAATGGAAGGGAGCGAATTGACGCACAGCGTTTCGCGAAGCTCGCCTGAACTCGATACTGCTGAGATCAACGGAGAGTACGTCGATCGCACATCTGGCCTATCGTTTCTCCAAAGAGCACGATCGCGTCTCAAGAGTCGGAGTGCGCCATCGGCAGACCAAGTGGAAAGATCCAGGCAGCCGCTGACTGCGGCAGGCGACAAGCCGCTGCTTGGTGTCACGTCAGATGGTCTTACGACTAATCCTGTCATCCTACCAGCTATTCCTGATAGCAATCAGGCGCTCGAGCTGCTCGATCTATACTTCGATGTGTGCGTCGCAACTTACAAACCATTGCACAGACCAACCATCGATGCGTGGTACCGCGTAATTGCATCGAACGTTGCCCAAGGGTTACCGATGACTAAGACACTAGGCAATGCTAGAGTGTCAACTGTCCTTAGCATCTTCGCGGTCACAACATTCCATCGTCAGAAATCACGAGGCTTCTCTGACGATATATCGTCGCTCTCAGACAGCGATGCATTCTTCAGATGCTCCATGGCATTGACAGAATCAGAGACGGGTGGGCCGCATCTTGAATCCGCTCAAGCAAGATTGGTACAAGTCTTCTATCTGCTCATGACTTGCAGGATGAATCAGGCGTGGTATATCTTCGGAAGTCTTCTGCAAATCATATCAGCTCTTGGTATGCATCGACAGGACAGGAGAAAGATGCACAGTGGTATCGCGAAGCCTGATTACGCCCATTCGCAATGCAGGAAGCGGACCTTCTGGGCTGCTTATATTCTCGATAAATACATGGGCGTCGTGATGGGCCGGCCGCGTCATTTCCACGACAAAGATATCGACCAAGAGTATCCTGATCGTGTCAATGATGAGTACGTCTCTCCACTCGGACCGATACCAAGCGGAAGCGATACTACCGACGATTGTCAGCTAGACGGTTTCATTTGGAACGCAAAGCTTGCCTCTATCGTGGGTGAGATTTCCGATGAACTCTACCCAATCAAGCCACTATCAGAGTCTCGGCGTGTCGAAGCAGCTCAAAATCTTGTGGTCAAGCTTGATGAGTGGTATGCAACCCTACCTGCACTGCTGAAAGTTGCGCCATCTAGCTTGTCCAGGAGCTTTCGTCGGCAATGCGTCGCGCTGCGATTGGCTTATAAGCATGCTGTAGTCCATCTTCACAGGCCATTCCTCCTGATACGGCCAGGTGCAGCAACCTCGCCAGCCGCTGAAACTGCACAAGACTTTCGGAATGCTAGCATCAGACTCTGCATCGGTGCAGCCAGAGATGCTTTACGCACGATTGATGCTCTCGCCCAAGAAGGACCACTCTTCCACGCTTTTTGGTGGACCCACTATATCACGTTTTGTGCTTTGACAGTTACATATGTGTGGAGCATGCAATGCAACAACGACATCGACGGCATTGACAGGGCAGACCTCATAGCATTGGCAGGACGGTGCCAGGTTCACCTCGCCCATGCAACAGCTACCAACTCACCAAGTCGGCGGTATAGCATCATTCTGGAAGAGCTGAAAGGTGAAGCTACGATTCAACGCCCGTCGAATTATCGAGCACCAGCAAACGACAGCCAAGAATACTCCAGAGGTCTCGCCAAGGATACAGGTATCGGTGGAGCTGCTGAGTCCGTAGCTGGTACTTTCGACACCACCCAAATGGTAGCAGATGGGTTGGCCGATGCCATGTCTGGGAACGGCTACAACCCATTCATGGACTGGCAGACTTCTGACTGGCTTGAGTTAGATGCATCCGTAAGTGCACGCCGGCTCATTTCCTTGTTCATTGATGCATCTCAAGCAGCTCACTCATTCTCACAGGCATATGGGGTGATTCCAGGACTCAGTCCCGATTTCCAATGGTTTGCAAGCGCATGAACACGATCAAAGTCGGAGAGAAAGCCTTTGTCTCAAACACATGATGTAAGTGAGGTGGGTTGGTAGGGTTAGTGTAGGACAAGACATCATCGACATTAGAAGTCGCGACCATTCCCTCGAAGCACATCGATAGCCTATGATGATAGTGTACATCTGTAAGATATCGAGTAGTTTATGTCTGCAACCTGGAAGCATTCAATTGCCTTTTCCGTGCTCGTGGAGCCATTCTCTGTCACGAACTTTCTCCTACGACCATTTGGCTTTAGCCGAGATGTAAATCCTATAATCTTGATGCATGTCGTGGTTGTCATGAGACTGTACAATTGTTCAACCCCAGCTAGTCTGGTTAAAGTTCTTATGTCTTCGCACTCTCAATATGTGAAGGCAACTCCAACTTGCTCGATACATCGAAATTCGTGGGTCCCATCTTGCGTTCCCAAAGCTTGTCAAGAACAGTCTTGAAATCGTCGAGAAATATCGTATCCGTCAAGCATTTGAAGACGAACGCAAACTTCCAGAACGGATTGATGCCTCCCATGTCAAGAACAGGAGTCACTGACAGCACATCCAGTATGATGAAAGCGATGCTGAGAGACATGCTTAACAGCAAAACGCCAAATCGCGGTGAAGCCCGGATCAAGTCGACCAGCGAAAACCCGTAATGGCACTTGATGTTCCATAGAAGATTGACAGTTGTGAAAAGCCACCAGGGATCTCTGCAGGCAAGAATCAGTACAGCCAAACACTTTGCGTACTTGACTCGCTGGGAAATTTGGTCTTGCTTACCGACACAGAGCTTCATATGGTCTCGTTCTGGGGAACAGATATGCATGGATACCATTGAAGTATGCAAAATTCGCGTAGATCTCAAGCACCCAGTAGCCCTGTGCTATGATGATGGTTCCAATATATACTCGGCTGACCGTAGTGGTCAAGAACGGCTTGTTCTTCAACCAAGCGACGACATTGTGTAAGGTCCATGAGATGATGATGCCAGTTGCCGTCGAAGAGAGATACCAGCCATATCGTGGAGGTTCGAAGAAGATGAAGAAGCCATTCGGGACGGCGATTATCAGCTGTCATCGAATCATGTGTCAACGAGACGAGAGCGGAGTGATATCGCAGGAGAGCTTTTAACCTCAATGAGAATGAGCTTATGCAAAAGCACTCGCCGTCGCATGTTTGCGATCGTAAGCATAATCATGAAGACCAACGTCCCCACCATCATTCCTTGTGACCATGCTTCGAGCGTCAAGTGCGCTGGATCCGACGGTTTGGAAGGCCGGGGTTTCTCCATAGCGGTAGAGGCGCGAGTAGTCCAATTGCAGTAATTGACGTCGACTCCAGCCCTGCACATACAAGGTCTATGTGATCTTTACAACGGCAGCAACAAGAGTGGACTCTGAAGATCTGCAGGCCGGGGAGGTGATTGCACTAAGTGCCAGACGGTGTCTTTAGCCCTAATGGAGATGCACGCCACAAGCCTGGGGACCAGTCACGCCAGTCAATAGTCAATTGCCCAGGCTGGGTCATGCCGCAACTGTAACGCGTATTGCTCTGCGAAGTCGGAGCTGATCAAGCTGTCCAATATCAAAATCAGATTTTCAAAGTAAGGTAACCCAGAAATACATATTTGAGTATCACGCATCAACGACATAACGTGGTTCGTCGGGTGACTGGCTCACAAGCCAGTTAGCGATTGCGGAGCCATCTGGAGATGGTGGATTGAAGATGAGGGGAAGTGGCTGAAGAGGCGTCAGCGATCCAACATCCCTTCTAGCGCACGGAAGCAAGTGGTGTTCTAGCGTGCACGTGTGGAATCCTCCGAGGGACTTCTTTCTGGTGCGCAATGGAATTGTTTAACGAGATTGGTCTGCAGCGTCAACGAGGGCAAGCAAAAGCAAAAAGAAGTTCGATTACTAGATATTCCAGGGTATCCCATAGTTACGCCGTCGAAATGCAGATTGCCGCTAAGTCTACAATTCCAAAAGAAAGCTCGCTCAGATGTATGCGTTGTTGTAGCAAATGCATCAGAATGCTTATGCCAATGCTGAATGCTCGCTCAAAGCGCAATCAGATCCACATTGCTAAAGTCAGGAGGACTGCGCTCGAAAGTGACCTTACCCTTCCCATTCAGCGATGTTCCTTGGTTGCTAAGCGCCAAAAACGGACTGGCAGCTTTTCCTCGTCGGATCTCGTCGTCACTCACTCCCAGAACGTCTTCTGGGAACCACACCACTGGCCTTCGTGCTCTGAGTGCCGAGTGTTGGAAGGCGTAGCGGACCAGCAAGTTTCTCTCGTCGGGTGAGAGGTCTTCCAGTTCGTCTGCGATGCCAGCGAAAAGTACATCTCCCACCGTTTTTTGGCCCTCTTCGTCACCTTCCGGATTTTGTGCACCGTTGGCTCTGGCCAGGCTGCGGTCCAGCTTTGCGTTCGCTGATGCGACCGTGCGTTCGACCCTTTTCTCAGCGCGAGACGTAAGATCTATCACACCTTTCACGGGCTGCGCGGCCTTGCGCCAGCCATGTGAAGCAGCCTCCTCACGCTTCGCCCATGATCCCGAAGGCGTGCTGGTCTTACTGAGTCTACGACCGGTGGGTTCATCACCGCCAGCTGTTGGTTGCGTGTGCTTCTCATCAGCCTGTTCGTCTCGTTCCTTGTTTTTGAGCTTCTGTTCAAAGTTGGCGTCTTTTTCGGCCTGTTCGGCCTGTTGATCGGCACTCTCGCCTGGATTCTCCCATTGTGCAGCTTGAGCGCGTGCGAATTCTTCATCGCGGATCACAGCGTCATCTTCAAGTGTGATCGGTAGATATCGCAACAGGGGCGCGAAATTGTTTAGAAGAATGCGATGATAGATGATCGTGAGAACCAGGATGACGATCATGATGATGGCCTGGGGCAAGCAAGCAGTATTCTTTTGTGCAAAGAAGAATGCGGCCAGGCACACTTCCATCACGTAAATTCCAGTGAACAGCTGATAGACAGCAGTGGGGAAGAGGAGACCGCCGGTATCGTTCTTGAACTGGTAAACGTAAAGAACGTTGTAGCGGTACACCACCCAGAAGAGGGAATAGATGATGACCATGAAGACCAGCATCAATGGCGCAATGCAGCAATACACAATTCCAATGACCGCAAAGTTCGAGAAAGGGGCGAAGAATGAACCCCACTTCACTTGCTGAAGGTTGGTCTGACGCTTCCACTTTTGCCGTGGAGTGCTATCGAACAAGGGTCCAAGGAGGAACCACATGATTAGAGTTCCAACTTGTAGCAATTCTCCTGCTGCGCTGGCGAAAGACCTCAGCATCAAATATTTGAAGAAATAGTATGACGCATTTGGCAGCCTCTTAGCAAGCGTTGTGACGGTACCGACAACGTCAACGGCAGCATCAGTAAAGAATTGCACAAGACCACTACTGATTGTGACAACAAGGAAGACCTATGCTTGCGGTTAATAACTGAGTACCTGATGCAGTTGTCAAGATGCAGGTGATGACGTACCTGTATGAACAGGAAGACAAAATACCATACTTGAACTCCCATTTCCCTGTCATTGCCAGTAGGAACGCCCTGGAACTTAACCAGAGCTCGGTAGATGATGGGCACCAGAATGAGGATCAGTTGCAAAAGCGCAGGAGGTAGGACACCCTGGATGATCGATTTGGCGATCTCAGGGAAATCGTTGAGCCAAGCCAACCACGTGATCTGCTGTGCGAGGGTCGATATGTCAGACAGCAGCGAAGTGAATGTCACCGGGACGGCATATAAGATGATAAGACCAGTGCTGATGCCAACCACAAAAGCAGTACGAGTGTAGCGCTCCCACCATTTGATAGACATGTTATCCCACAGAACATCATCAGGACTGATCTCAACAATGCGAGGCGTCATGGTATGTGGGGTGTGATGGCTGACTGACTGACATGCCATGTGTGCGGCGACCTGGTGATTAAATTGAATGAACGCACTGCTCATGTAAGGAAAATTCTCGGCATTAGCCTGATCAGCTTCGATTTCGGCATTGAGTCTCGCAAGCTCCTTGCGACAGTAATAGATGCGATCAACTTTCTCGCCAATCCAAGGAAGTGCTGGGAACCAGTCTTGTTTTACAACGGGTAGGCGTATGGTTTCTCGATCTTTGGGATCGATGTACTTGCGCCATGCTGCGTTTTCATCTTTGTCGTCGTCATAGTCTGCGCTCATCACAGTAGGGTATCCACCTTCTGGGATGATCGGCTGCGAGTTCCAGAACATGAGCTTCTCGTACCATTTACTACCAGATACGACTTGGCCGGGAGTTTCTTTGGGCTCATGTTTTGCATTGGCGGCAGCGACTTCCACTGCCGTTTCTTGACTACCACGAAGAAGCTGTTCATCTGAATCTTTGGTCTGCGGGCGCGCCTGGTTGCTGGATAGAGTTTCTGGGGGGCCAGGTATCCTTCCACCAGATTCGGCATAATTGGAAGGAATTCTTGGTGGATCAGGTCGGACGGTGAGACCTCCTGCAGCTCGTTCCTCCTTTTCGTGCATTTCGGGCTGTGTAGCACCGTCCATGTATGACAATTCTTGTCCAATGTTGGCACCGGTGTCGCCGCCTTTCTTATTTTGCTTTGCCAGCTGCTTCAACTTTTTCTCGTGCTTCTTGCGGCACAGTCTGATCAGGTTCGTTTCGGCTTCCTCGAGCGAAGAAACCATGTCGTCACGCTTAGAGACTTTGTCGGCAATAGCGTCGTAGTTGCGGTTTATCCAGATGTTGCGAATGCCGCCAGGAAAAACATCGTAAAGGCCGTCAAGGGCTTCAATCGTGAGCCACTTGGCCGGAATACCGGTGACAAGAACAGTCGTAGCCGATGCACGGATGCGGTGCTGAGGGCTTGTAAGGTATGCTTGTCTGACTCTGATGTAGCTGCGCAGCTCGTAGTAAATGTTGTAAAGGATCCAGACAATCGATAGTACAGAGAGAATTAGGTGAGCCCACAATCGGTGACCAACGAGGCTGGAGTCCACGTTACCGATGGTGAGTTTACCAAGACCTTCGCTAGGGTTTCCGCGAGACGACTTCTGGTTGATAGGCAGCAAAATGGGCGCAATTATCACCAGCATAGGCGCAAAGATTTTAAGGAGCATCCGGAGGTAGCGAATGAAAAAGTATGCGTCCAAACCACATTTTTGAATGAGTTGCAGGCTCGGGGTCGAGAACACAGGTTTTATCCAGCCAATTATGCCATGTGGGGGTATTGCAATACGTTCTCTTTCGGGCACGAGGTATGTCCTTGGACGATATATGCGTGTTAAGCGCCATCGGAGAAGGACGAAGACCAGCATTTGGATTCCAGCGGTGGCCAAGGCAAAGGACATGGCTGCCCACAGCGCATTCCAGCCTCCATTTTCGTCGATGGCGGCACCGGCATTTCCATTAAGTAGAGAGCCAAAGGAAGTGGCGTTGACGGTGCTGGGATCTGGCGCTGGGACCGACATTTTCGCTGCTGTCGAATCAGTGTGTGGTGAGATATCTCCCTGACCAGCAGTGGAGAGTGGTTAACATAGGAGAAAGATGTAGCGCGCAGGCAAACAGTCAAGCAGGCGGACAGGAGAGCAGGCGCGGTTGTTGTCAAGCGAGCCGCGTCTTGGCTCGATTCGGAATTGCTCTTGCTGTACCAATGACGTCGGTCTCGCGTGGCACAAGCCTCTGCTGCAAGCCACGGCGCTTGCTGGCGTATGCGCTTCAACGAGGCCTGGTCGCAGGGAAAAGGCGTGTGCTTCTGCTTCGTATCGAACGCGTGGAGGGATCTCCTCGCCCACGCGCATGCTGGTACATGGCGCATTTATCTCATGGCGGCGTGCAATCGGAAAGCGCGCCTGCTCTTGCGAGAACCCATTCCCTGATGACCCTTCGCATTGTATAGCACGGCTAATCAATTTTCGTGCCCTGGTCAGTAGTAGAGCATCGTGCGCAAACCTGTCACGCATCTGCGCTCTTAGCTGTCCTGGTGCAGGGGTCAGCTTCGCTAAACTGCCCTGAATGCGCGCAGTAGTGATAACAACGTAGCACTTCAATATATAAAACAGGTTTTGGGTGTTGTGAGCAAGACTGTGAAGCGCACCAGAGTGTAACGCTACTGTGCAGATGGGTGGGAAGTCCTGAAGGATCGAAAGGAACACTTGCCACGTGAGCCACGTCGTCCTGTCACAGTCCATCAAATCATGGTGGGGGTTACTACTAGATTGTCTCCTTCATTACTTGCCGTCATTTCATACAGCATGATTATGGTTACGATCTTTCATGGGCGATATTCAGGTGCAATAGTCAATGTGGTAAATTTCCAAGGCATCATCACATAAGAAACAAGGCTGGTGAATCCGGCTGGCAACATTTGCACGGCTGACCCTAGCACCCTCGCCCCGGGATGGCACAAACACCCTCCTCGTCACCGCGCGAACGCCTGAGCAGTCCTCACTCACCAGTAACACTGCGTTGTGCCTCATGATCTGCATGCGAATGACTATCTTGCTGTTGCGAGTCCATCATAGCAGTCTGCTCGCTGACTGTCTCGGACTGTCGTTGGACATAAGGCCGAAGCTCATCTTTGGTCTTCTGTTCAGACTCACCGTCGCCTAGCCTGATGCGAGCATTTGCCAGATACTTAGGCAGAGGGTCAGCACCATCACGATCATCCGACGCGACCAGGTCTTCCATTTCCTGCCCTCTAGTCGTCCTGATGATGGTCGAAAATTTGTTGCTATAAGAGGCGCCGTTGTGGTGGATGGACACGCAGCCTGCGACTACAGCGAGAAAAGCGAAGCCGAGCGCCAATCCATACGACAGGAACAGGTTTTTGCTACTGTACACGTATACGTTTCGAGTGTGCTCGTATCGTATAGTGATATTTTCCGTAGTAGATCCCAGGAAGGAGTGGTCGCTGAAGAGCGAGAGCGTCATATTGCGGAAAAGCTCTTCGATCGCCCGTCCAAGTGATTGATTGAATGTCGAAGCTTGAAATGCCTCACTGGGATACGCAATTGTGTAGTTACCAGAGGTATCGTTGATATTCGCAACAATGGTCCACTGGGTATCATTTGGCTTTAGTGCATCGTAGTCACCCAAACTGTTCGTAAAACCCAAGAACGGTAAAAGCTCGGTGGTGAAAGGGAGAAGTGTTTGCGTCAAGCCTTCGTTTTGCGTAGCAAGCTTTTTCTCCTCGTAGTAAATTGTGTTTCCCATTCTCGAATATGGGCTGCCAAATGTGGTACCAACGAGGAGCCTGTTCATACATTCCATCAAAGCTGTGTAGGCGAGAGCGGCCGAATCCTCCACAGAAGGCTGAGTCCATAGATCGCGAGACGAGGTAGACTGGGCAAACTGCATGCTATTGAGCTCACGAGTCTTTACATCCGAAAACACGCCTTGGCTGTCTCCATTCGACCTCACCTTAGCCGAGTAGGAGGCGTTGTGCATTGAGCAATTCAAGACGTCCCAGTTGTTCAAAGCAAATGGCTGACGTTGACTCCTAGTCGCAACCAAGACAGAGGCTGGCCCGTCGCGATGTCCGCCGATGTAACGTGGATCGTAGAAGGTTGACACCATAGGTTGAAGGGGCAAAGAACCATGTATTGCTCCGTTTTTCTCGAAAGGGACCAGGGCGGTTGCATTCGGGACCCACGCGATATACGCGATAAACGGGTCACACTCTGCCTTGGGCAGTGTGTCAGGTTTTGGTGCGACCAGGCTACAGTTCGTAACACTGTCAAAGCCTTCCAGCAAATCTTGAGAGATTGGCTGACATTGCATGGCCGGCGCCACGAAGTCAAGGGTATACGTTGAATTTGAATGTACCGTCCCAAACATCGGCACAGTACCCCTGAATGCGGTCGACGTGACTAATCTGGACAGTGGCCTGGAAGGTCGGTTGTAGTATGTGTGCATATCACCCGGGGCCGCTTCCTCTTTCGAGCCGTCCGGAAGTACCACTATCCCAGGAGCATTCATCTGCTCGTACGTGGAAGCCATTGTAGTATGGAGAAAACGAGGACTAGGACCAGGCGTGGTTGCGAATTCCTCTGTTGTGTTGAGCTGCACTGATAGCGTAGCTGGTGGTAAGATAGAAGCAAGGGGGATCAACCATGCCAGTGAGGCCAACAGCATTAACGCTGGACGGCTGAACAGGACTCTAAAATTGAGCATGTCGAGTACAGAGCCCAAGAGACCCGCCAACACGTCGACTTGAGACATGGCGAAGGGACTGCGGAGGATCGTTCCCCAGAAAACTTGCCAATATGACATTCCAACCGCAACCACTAAACAGGCGCGGACAAGAAAGGCGAGTGCTTGACCAGCCGCCAAGTTGGTCTGTTGGTTGAACAGATGATGGTCGACCGGCTGCCCATCCAGACTTTGGTAGAGCACATGGTGGCCCAAAGCGAAAGCAAGACCGGCAGTGAATGTTAGTATGATCGTAGTCGGCGCTTGCCAATGGACCTTAAGAGCAGTACGTTGCGGGAACATCGATATGAACTCAGTTGCGATCTTAGATAAATTTCTACAGCCGTTTGGAAGTTAACAGACATCGAGACGCGGAGGAGAAGGTATATGTTGAAAAGGCAGCCTTGTTGGTCGCAGCTGAAAGCCACAGCCTGGTGTCACAGTGCGGGCTAGATCCCTGTGTAATTGCATATGCAGCCACAGCACACCTCGGCCGCACGCCACCACTTGCACCAGAGAAATAACACCATTGCGAAGTACCTGGTACAAGATCAGGCTGAGCTGCGGCTGCGCTAGCTCATGTACCGCCAGACTAGGCAAAGTACACTGTCGTCTTGGGAACGTACGTCTAAGTCTTATTAGCATACTAGTATCTTGATTCCTACCGTCTCGAAGAGCTCGAAAAGAAGATCGTGTATGACGAAGAAGAAGACCAGCTGGTTTAGTGTGGCTACATGTACCGTGGTGCATGCAGTGTTCCGCCGCGGACGCAACCAGGAGAAAGAATCGCACATGTGCTGCCTCCGTCTGGAAATAGCATCAAGTATACGTTGGAGTCGCTTTTCCTTGGGAAGGCTTGAAGTGCCTCATGTCGATGGCCAGGTCTACCTCCCAGCAGCACGTGCAACGGCGAGCCCGACTGTCATTTCTGAGTACCTTATGCTGTTGTATTCAATGACAGGATTTAATGTCGCTTCGAGTTTGTCGCGCGGAGGAGTTGGCACTGCTCGTATGTTCATGGAAGAAACCCATGTTGTCGTTCCCAGCCAAGCAAATGTCACCCGACGTCCGGGCAGCTGTTCGCTGACCTCACATCGGGCATCTACCAAGCAAGCATCAATGCGGCGCGTCCGCCCACCGCCCTCCACTGGCGCTGCGCCTTATGTCACGCCTATTTCTAATTGACTCCTCTCAATTCGAGTGTCATATCTGATTACCTCGACACCAAATCGCGTTCGTCAAAATATGGCCAATCACCGACCTCCAGCCACCGCACCTACGGATCCCTACAGCTGGCGCGAGTCCGTCCTTTCGACTCGCACTCTCTCATACATTAGCCAGGCCGACGCGCTAGGCTCACCAGTACATCCTTCGAACTCGCACTTCCCTACACATTCACGGAACAACAGTACAGCTCACACCCGCACGCCAACTCGGCAAAGCACGATGGACGAGGGATCGGAGTATGGCCTAGAAATGGCTCGGACAAGACGCTTAGAGGATATTAGCGAGCTTCCGGACAGTGTCGCAAGGAGCAGGCTCTTCTCGCTCCCTCGAGAAATTAGAGATCGCATATACTTGTTCTCCCTTACCGCACGGGCGGGCGAATGCGTAGAGTGGCCAAGCGGTCCAGAGGCCAGGTCTTTGCACATGGCGCCCCAGCTCCTGCGAACCTGCAAGTTGATATATGCGGAAGCCACCAACGTGCTTTACACCTCCAACAGACTTTCCTTTGCGCATCCCAGCGATGCGAACATGTTTGTGCGCGCAATCTCATCGCCGATTGGAACCGTCACTTTCCTGAACTTGCATGTGAAATCCACAGATACTCGCCTGTGGATGCCTTATCTAACTTCCACGGATCCCAACCGAAGCCTGAAAGCCGATTTCCCTAGCCTTAAGGAACTCGTGATACGATACAAGAGCAACAAGTGGCAGCACGCTCTTCCCGTAGACGCCAACCTTCGCCACTGGGATGATGATTCCCGCTTGACCGAGATCACCAACGGCCTTGGCCACGTCTTTTACCCTGTCGAGACTACAGAACTCCCGGCGTCAACTCCTGCAACCCAAGAAGACTTCCAACGATATCTTGAAGCCAATTCGGACGCATTCCCGACTGGAGAGTCTAGCTTCAAAGAACGTTTGCTACAATTGCACCGCGCCCAACAGGCCTTTGCTTCAACACGCCAGCCACCGTCACCACCAGCTATTAGGATCATCTGTGCTTGCCGCATTCACCCCACCCACTTTGACGCCCTCACATCCGGCAATCCCGTACCTCAGCAACCTGCACACGCGCATCCGGCACCTGGCAACGGGGTGCAAGGCACAGTTGGACTGCCCACAACTGGTGCAGGTTTGATACCTGGCATGGCCACACTGCAGGGCATCTTTGCAGCCAGCCCTCCTCCAGTACAACAACCGGTTCAGTCAGGCGACGTATTCCGCGGCTTTTCGCCCATTGATCTGAGAGGGAAGGTCAAGATCGTAGCCGACTCGTCAATCGAGGGCTGGGGCGCTGTTGCGAAGGTGGCAAGGACCGTTTTTGCGAAAAAAGGCAAGATTGGACTCGCGTTGGAAGTCTTCAGTGTAGAGACGACGGGGAGGTAAATCGCCTCAAGAAAATGAAAAAGTGACGAGATACGATGTTACGAATAACTATAGCCGATAACGCCTTGGAGATGTTCACGACTCGCTTGTACAACCAACAAGCTTCTAGGTAAAATGAAACACGAACCTATAATCACCATCCAGACTTTACTTTGTCTCTGGCCAACCTGGTCCACCGTTGGCTTTCAGCTCCTCCTCCGTCCATTGCCACAGCTCATCTCTCTTCTTCTCATCCTGTGCCCACTTACTACCCGCCTTCTCCACACCAACAGGCTCATAGTACTTCCCGTTCTTGACTTCTGTCGCCACGCCACACCAAAGCTGCGTCTTCGCACCTTCTTCGACGGAAAGTCCAACAAACCCAACAATGTTTCGCACGAACATACTCAGCCATTTGGCGCCACCAGCTTTGCCGGTGTTGATCTCCGTGTTGACGAAGCCTGGATGCAGAGACACAGAAGTCACGGAGGGGTACAGTTGGGCCAGCTTTTGCGTGAACAGAATATTGGCCAGCTTGCTGTGGCCGTAGCGCGTCATTGTGTGATACGAAGTCATGTCTGTCTTTGCATCCTCCAGCGCAAGACCGTTGGCTGGCGTGCGGCCGTGAGCTGCGGAGGAGACATTCACGATTCGCACTGACTTCGGCGGAGCAGTGGCTGCCGTTTGCAGCAGGAGTGGCATCAACAGCTGAGTGAACATGGCATGTCCAACGTGGTTGATGCCGAACTGCGTCTCGTATCCCTCTTTAGTAAGGGATGGCGCTGTCATCGCGATGCCAGCATTGTTGAATAGAATGTCAAGACGAGTCGCTTGAGATGTAATGGCGTTTGCGGCAGCTTTCGTGCTTTCAAGCGAGGAGAGATCCAGTTGGATGGGGATGATGTTGACTTTAGCGTCTGGATAGGCAGATTTGATGTCCGCAACCAATGGGTCGGCACTTGCTGGGTTGCGTGCGCAAAGGTATATTGCTGATGGAGAGTGGGCTGCGAGACGGCGGACGGTCTCTGCACCAAGACCAGCGTTACCTGAGAAGGTGATCAGTGGTCAATCCTTCGCATTGATATCGCCACGTTGAAACATGAAGCAGTTTGATGCATGACTGGGTAAGCTATCGCGCCAATGACAACCCAAAGTACCTCCTGGCATCTCGTGCTCGCGATACTCCACAACACTCCACTCCACGTGGGACGGACGTACCACCTGTGACTACTATCACTTTGCCGCTAAGATCGGGCATATCAGAATCTGGATTAAACGATTTAGGCATTGTGACGGATTTCGTGAGCTCGAGAAGAAGCGAGAACTGCGTTGACAGTCAAGTCAGGAATATGGTTTGATAATGGGTGTTTCAATGAACGGGCACAGAGCGTTTACATAGGGAGGAAGACAGCGCTTGGCGGGTGCCTCGGCTTGGTAAGCTGCTATTTCTCGGTGTGAAGAGAGACCCCTCTAGGCAACAAGATAGGCTTTACCATCCTCGCCTATGTCCTGATCATGGGTTGATTTGTGTCAATCATGGTGACATTTTGAAAGTCTTCGATGAGTAATCACGCCGAGACAGGATATGAGGTATACACATATGTGCATGCAATTGGCTATACCATGGCGTTGCGTCATTCTTATCTTTATGTTCGTCCGGACCTGCATCAAGTACATGTATTAGATGCATGTGTGATGAACAACATGCAACAGCTCGCAATACGCGTCTCTGATCTTCAAAAATTGGTAGATATCTAGCAAAAGGGCTTATAGGGTCGAGAAGTGCATTGTATCAGAAATTGACCTTTACAAGCGCAAAATTACATGTCTGCAATTATGCAGTCTCGAATTGTGAAGATATGCGATGGGAAATGGCATTATGAGTCTGCTGGATAATGTTGTGCTCAGATAATAATGCCTCCGTTAAACGCCACGATTAGTGATCATGGCGAAATTGTTGTTGCTTCAGACAGCATCCAGCTTCAGGGGCCGCTAGCCTTGTCGTCACGCATGAAGACAGGCACCAGTATTTGTCGGATGCCTTAACGAGCTGTTGCCTGACCCTACGCCGTTTACATTACCGCCTGTGCGAAGGACTCGAGCTCAGCTCTCGCGATTGATATATTGTTGAAGCTGCCAGCCTAGACCAAATGGCTCGGCAGCGAAACGAGACACCGTTACGCGAGCCTGCAACCAAGTGAGAGTATCGTCCAGGTTATTAGAGACGGACGGTCTTCGCGATGTTCAAAAGATCACACAGGTGTCTGGTATGATATCCTTGCATGCTGCGGATGTTTTGCGATGCCAATATCGCAAGAATGTTTTGCTGTCCTCCGCTGCTAGAAGGTCTGATATCCTCAATAGGTAGAACGTAGTAGATTCGAAGACTCTTGGACAACCGCGTCGCCAATAGACTGCATGCATTTTACCTTGAGGCAAGCGGCCATTATTCTGGTTCACCACATGGGACATGCGAGAACCTATTTGTGGCTATATTCCACGTGCCCCCGTAACCTACACAACGACCGGATTCTTCCGCCTTGGTGTTTCCCCGCCTTCCATCGTCCGTCCTGCAACCGCCTTCACGAGCTCGACGTCTATCAACTACTCACGCGAACGCTTGTCACCCACCTTTGGTACACCATGATACCCACAACAGATCCCCTCGTGGCTTCTGGCCGGCCCGCTGTATATGATCAGGCACACCCGCCTGCCGCATGTTCAAGGAGCAATTACTTCTCCAATCCTCCAGCTCGTATTCATGCCATCTGCCGTTTTCAGCCCACCAATCTAGTCGCCCGCTGTGGCTTCTATTGTCTATAGCGCATGCCTCTTTGGGACTCTGCGGGACGGAGATGAGGGTCTGCGGGACCCTGTGACCTAGAATTCACTTTCTGGTATTCGCTTGTCCAAAATGGCTATAGGCTAACATTCGCGTAGCTTTAGGAGAAATTACTGCTCGGTCCTCGAAACAGACACGAGGGCAGAAGGTGGGTCTACGGTGTAGTTCATCGAATCACGGCCAGATTTGTTTCTTCAGCTCTGAACTTACTTCTATAAAGGGCTCTGTGGCGCCTCTAGAAGCCGATTATCCGGACACGCTTGTTCGAAACAAGCTTTCTTCGACATATACTCCTCTATATGGCTTGCATTGACAGGATTTTCGATAAGTCAACGCGATGTTGCATGAGAGGGTCTCATGACTAAACACGATATGCGATGTTATAGGACTTGGCCGACGATACTTGTATAAATCGTACCGCTGGTAGGAGGTAGGTGAAGAGCATCGTCCTGCAACCGTTTACTCGTTCAACCACAGCCCTGCCATTGCACTCTCGCCCGGCATGTCGTTCATTCGCGGTCTTGGTGCAGCCACCCTTCTGGCGACAGCTGCTATTACTAAAGTTGCGCATGCTGCCGTTGGTGGCAGCAGTGTCAATAGCACGATACTAATTTTCGCTCCGCAGGGTGGTTCGTCCTACTCGGCAACATCAGGCTTCGATGCTTATGGGATACCTTATCAGCTTGTGTCTGTACCACAAGGAGGCGTGTCGCTGCCAACCCTCAACTCAACTGCGAAGGCAGGCAACTACGGCGGTATCCTGATCTTGAGCGATGTGTCTTACGACTACAATGGAGACTACCACAGCGCTCTTACACAAGATCAATACAATGCTCTTTACGCTTATCAGGTTGCCTTTGGTGTCAGAATGGTCCGTCTGGACACTTACCCTGACGCTACCTCTGGAACAGCTGCAGTTGCGGCATCTGATGGCTCCGAAGGATGTTGCGCTGACAACGTCGAACAATTGATGAGCTTCACAAACACCACAGGATTCCCAACCGCCAACCTCAAGTCAGGAGCGACTGTAAGCACTGCGAACCTATACCACTACCCGGCCAAGATTACAGACGCAAAGACGACATGGAAGATTGCCCAATTCGCGGCCTCTGGAAACTTCAAGTCTAGCAGTGTTGCTGGAGTCATCAACAATTTCGCCGGTCGCGAGCAGATGGCACTATTCATTGGCTTCGCAACTGAGTGGTCATCTACTTCCAACTACCTTCAACATGCGTACATCCACTGGATCACACGTGGTTTGTTCGTTGGCGCGAGGAAGACATATCTAGGCACACAGATTGACGACATGCACCTCGTCACTGGTATTTACTACCCTCAAGGCAAGACTTACCGAGTTGTTCCAGCCGATGTTTCTGCTCACGTTAGCTGGATGAAGAGCGTCAACAGCCGTCTCCCATCGGGCTCAAACTACTTTGTTGAGATCGGACACAATGGTAATGGCGACATCATCAACTCTACCAACACTGGCTACAACCTCGACAGCGACCCATGCGTGCCAGTTGACGCAATCTACTACGATTCACCCATTGAAAGCCCTGACCTTGAGTACATGAAGCCAATTGGCAGCGGTATCGATATGTGGCCTCAAACACCAACGCAATACTCGTGGAGTCTAGCATGCTGTAAGCTGGACAAGCTGGCGACTTGGTTCATGACCCCAGCGAACCGTGATGCTTTCGCGCACTTGTCTCACACATTCACCCACTTGAACCTCGATAACGCCACTTATAACGACGCCAGCAAAGAGATTTTCTTCAACCAAGCATGGCTCAAGCAAGTCGGCATCGATGCCGGAAAATTCTCTGCTGCAGGCCTCATTCCCCCAGCCATCACTGGTCTTCACAACGGCGATGTAATCAAGGCCTGGCTCGACAATGGCATCACCCACGTGGTCGGCGACAACAGCCGTCCAGTGTTAATGAACCAAGACAACGTTCATCATCTGTTGCACTCTACTGTTGCAGCGAACGGATACGCCGGCCTGAACATTATGCCCCGCTGGCCGACTACGATCTACTACGATTGTGACACCCAGGCCTGCACTACTCAGGAATGGACTGACACCCAACAAGGTACCGGCAAATTCGCCGATCTTCTGGCATTCGAGAAGGATACTACCTCTCGCTACCTCTTTGGTCTCCGCCACGACCCATACATGTTCCACCAAGCCAACATGCGCGCTACAGGTGTTACCGCATACAAAGTTGGCTCGCAGAGTGTCAACTCTCTGCTACAGATCTGGGTCGAGACCGTGATCCAGGAGCTTGTGCGTTTGACCAACTGGCCCGTCACGACACTGAAGCACGACGATCTCGCACAGTCTTTCCTCGACCGCGAGGCCCGTGATGCATGCAGCCCTAACCTGGTATACTCCTACTCCGCCGACGGAAAGACAATCTCGGGCGCAACTGTATACACTAGCAACGGCAACACTTGCAGTGTTTCGGTTCCCGTCACATTCCCCGGGACTGCAACTGTAAGCAGTGGTGGAAGTGCAAGCAGCGATCAAGTCGGCAGCGAGCCTTTGATCATGTGGGCGAGTATGAAAGGCCAACCGGTAACATTCAGCTTGGGCTCGGCAGTCAACATTTTGTAGATTTTATATGAGACCAGTTAAAAAATGGTCTAAATATTCACTACTTCGAGTCTGCTGAATCGTGACAAAGTCTTTACTGGCTCTGTAAATCACACATCTAGAGAGTGACAAACCCTGGAAGTGTTCTGCCTTCCTTGAACCAAACATCAACAGCACTAGCGAACAGCTCAGGTGCCTGCAAACTCCATGGATGCCGCATACCATACTGCACAACGGCTAGAGTCTCTGTGTTTCCTTTTCGTCCAATTTCTGCGAGCTTGGTAGCCGTGTCGGCATTGTCGTCTGTCGGAAGTAGTCCTCGCTTACCGGCGGCAACAATCAGTGTCCTAGCTGGCCACGGCGATGGCCATTTACTGTCCACTGGGGCAAAGATCTGCCTGTTGAGCTCCAGCGAGCAATTACCCAAAGGCTGACGTGGGAAGTCCGCGCCGTCCATAAGAGAGCGGATCACAGGTCGAGGCACTATCCATTCTATGCGCTGAGATAGCCAGGCAGCGTGCGGCAAGTATTGCGAAGCGGCTGTTTTCTCCATTTGAGGTACTGGAGTGCTTGCGCCTGAGATGAAGACCGCTCCGTCCACGACTTCCGGGAAGTCTGATGCAATGCGTAGTGCTACGTCGGCTCCTAGGCTGAGCCCGACGAGTTTCGCGACACCGTTGTGAGCTTGACGTCTGATGAGTTCGCTTACCAGGTGTGCAGCAGTACTGATAGAAAATGGCTTGATGTGGCTCGCGATGCCGTGGCTAGGAAGATCAGGGAGCAGAACGTGGTAGCCTGAATCTCGCGGGAGGTGTGGAGTGACCAAGTCCCATGAGAATGAGTTGATAAATGCGCCATGAATGAAGACAATCGTGGAAGCTCCGTCTTTCATCTGCTCTCGATGGGGCAGCTTACAGTACTCGTCAACATCGCGCTTGGGGGTGGTTGCGATCGTGTTTGAGCGCTCGTTGGTGGCTGGACTCGTGTTGTCGATGTGGTTAATCATAGTGAACAGGCGCTTTGGAAGGGCGTTCTTCGCTCAGCATCTATCACTGTGTCTTCTCCCTACCATCTGTCTGCACGAAGAAATGATGATGAAAGAGCTCCGTCGTGCTTACGCACAGGATAATAGATGGATATGCGAAGGATGCAAAGAGTTCAGACTATTGATCCACAAGAATCCTGCGCATCCCGATTCAGCTGCTCACCTCAGCTTGCCCATTTTTCTACACATACGATTTACACAGATCGTCAACAATACATACAACAGACAAAGTAACAGAGAAGATGTGATTGCACAGATGTACCAGATGCTTTGCTGCATCCACAGATCGTGGCAATTTCCAAGCCCGCTCACAGCCGGGAGGGCCAAATATGTCTTTGTTACGATCAAACATAATTATATAACAACACAAACAAGTCGCCAGCGTCGAATTCTGTTACATCTGTATACGTTCGACACTTGGGTGCGAGTCCAAAATGCTTGCTTAGAGGACGACCAATTTCTCAGGCCTTCCAGCAGCTTCTTGAGACACAAGCGCTCACCAGCCCTCATCTAGTTTCTGGTAGTCCCAGCATTCTACACAAAATCAGTTCGCATTCCCATCATCATTAAAAGGAAAGAAAAGGGCCGAGACTCACGTTGAAATGCCAAATCTTCGCCGAAATAAACCTTCATGGCTTCTTCCGAGCATTTTGCGCCTCCATCGGGATCGTACACGACAGCCTTTTTGCCAACCGCAAGTCCGATCATTGGAGGATACTTGGGCCACTCCTTGATATCTGTGGGGATGCTGTACTGCTCTTTCAAGATCTGCTGGAAGATGTTGTCGGCCGCACGCGTCCCCATTGCTATGGCTGCACCGCAACGCTTGATTCCGACCCAAGCTACCAGGTCACCAATGGCGAGGTGATGGGCGTTATACGGGTGGGATGGAAGGAAGTTCAAGCTGTTATGCTGTTAGCAGAGTTCAACTCCAGCGAATGACGTGGTCCACTTACTGGCTGTCAATCTTGACGAGACCTGTTGAGTCGAGTGCGGACTTGGGTAAGTACGAGGTTGTTGGGACGCTTTGTGATATTGCACTAATCACCTGGCTAGCGACCAAGTGTGATCCGTCTTGCAATGTGAGCGTCTGCATGGATCGACCATCTGGTCCAATGCTCGCCGTAGTGCTGGTAACACGTTCTGACAGCAACACTTCAACGCCGGCATCCCGCAAAGCTTCCAAAGCCAGGTCCTTGACTTCGTCAGGTAATGGTTCCGATGAGAGCAGTTTGCTCCTTGAGTGGACGAGTGTCACACTTGTATGGGGATGACAAAGTTTGGCTTCGGCAGCCATTTCTACGCCAACGGCGCCTCCTCCAATGACCACAGTGCCATGGCTGGCAGTTGTCACGCATTCGATGTGATCTGCCGTCTCAGCTAAGTATTTCTCTTTTGTAAGGCTTTGTGGGACTACAGGCCATACTCGTCGTAGACCGGTAGCTGCAATGAAGAAATCGTAATGATCTTCGTGTGTTTCTTTGCTTCCACTGCGTCTTATACTTGCTACTCGGTTATCAGGATCAATCTTGACGAGGCTGCCTTGCGTTATTCGGACGTTGGGATGTTGCAATGCAGCAATATCGTCGAACTTTCGCCATGCTTTTGTTGCGTAGTCGGGAGATGAGAGAGCCAAAGGTGAGCCAATGGTGTGATCTATTGACGTCAGTCTTTCGCTGTGCGCTGTGTGTGATTCGATAAATCCTTACAATAACCATCGCGTTCATCAACGATGTGGATTTGGATGGGAACGCCGTCGCAGGCCTCTGCAACAGGGGCTTTGTCAGGGTCAAGCCGCGCGGATTTTCCCAGCGACAAGTCGAGGAGATTTACGGCAGCTGAGACACCGCCATAAGCACCACCTGCAATCAGAACGCGGTAGGGTTGTTGTACTGGAAGGGAACCCATGTTCGGTGGAATATAGAGCCGGTTATCAGATCAAAAAGATCAGATCAGATTAGAATCGGATCTCGCGTCGCTTTTAACGCGCTCCAGATCCGACTTCGGCAAGCGTCAAACACCGAGCTCGGAAATTTGTCCAAGAGTTCAAGCGACAACACACACACGCCCTGACACCTTAGCCACTTGGCGAGCATGCTCTCGTAACTATCTCGACGAGGAAGCTTTTCCTGTGACTAAGAGTACGTCACGTGATACGCATGAGAGAAAGAGCAAGTTCGCTCTGAACAATCACCCTCACCTGCATGAATCAGTCGGTTTTTCGTGATGACGCTCAAGAAATCGCTCTAGGATACCACGACCAGGGGAAAGCTGTGTCTTTGCGTCGACATTCCAGCTGGCAGAATTTACAGCGTTGTCTCGAAGCCTTTCGAGGGCACCTCGCAGAATCCAGTCCTTGACCTAACAGGCCGTCATCCCGAAGCACCTGAAAGCCCCATAAGATGACGCTCTGGCGGCGCGGTCCTCCATGACTTGTCCTCGCTGCACAATATGACCACCGTCAACTCAGGAATCCGATTAACACTTGAAGATAGATCGATCTGCTGCAGCAAAGATTTGTCAGCCACGTTATGAAGATCTTAAGCCATGTGCAACATATTCTGATGACAGAATTAATTTGTTAATGATAGACATGTCATGGGCTAACGCACTGGAAATCAATCCCCCAGAAGATGGTCAGTTCGTCTTAAGAATCATCATCCGTGTTCAAAACTTCCTGCCAAAGACTTTTCCCAGCTTATTAGTAGGGAAGATTGACGCTTGCTTTGGGTATGTTGAGTAGATGAGTCGCACCGCAATTCTGCTACCTCCGCCATACACCAGAATGTAAGTGATTAGTGTCCCAGGTTGCAATCGCTGAGATCAGTCGTTGGAAGTCCTTGCTACAACCAACAAAAGGCTGGATGCTGTAGAGTGGTACTCGCTCGCGCTTTTAAAGCTGTGCTCATCGGGTAATCGATTATGTCGGCATTGAGACTGTCCTACGAAACCGAGCCTGTATTCGACGCCAATTTGTTAGCCGTCTGACATGGCTAAAGTACAGTAGACTTGTACAAAGCATCTCACTGAATACAAATTAGACCGAAAAGCTCACCTTTTGTGTTTATCGCCCTTGTGGATTTGACCCAGGAGCGCTCCATTCAAAGGATTGGCCACGATTGTCATACGAATTTGATCGCTTGCGACCAAATTGGTAAGGCTCTCTTGATTTGACTAGTCAGTGGTTGGATTCTGATTGATGGGAATACGGTTGATCCTCACCTTTCTGCATCCTGTGTTCTTGTATGATACTCTATTGTATCGTCGGTAAATGATGTGCCAGCACGGATTCCCGCTGCCAAATCTCGGACGGAAGCACCGAGACGAAGTTTGGCCAACAACGTGGTGGCAATATCGTCAGTGTTGTCGCGCATGTCTCTCACGAGTGTGTTGATGTCTTCGGTATGCGTGTCCGCATCTACGAGCTTTTGCCTCAGGTCCTCAGCTCTAGTCATGCCAAAGCTGATCTCCCAGGAGCACTCGAGACCACGATCCCTGCAGAATTCGCATCTTGGTCGCTCGCCTGAACATCTGGTCTTTCTTCTCTGACACTGGTTACAGGCACTTCTGACTGGCTTTGATTTCTTTCGTGATGAAGTTGCTGCTTCGGGGCTGGTCGCGGTTTCGGCTCTATCCTGTGACTCGGAACGGTGGCCTTCGCTCTCTGTTGGCGATTCGTGATATCGTGGCTCATGTAGGTCCTCCACTGCCGGGTTTGTGATGTGAGACGTCCTTTGTGTCCGCGAGGAATTTGCAGCCGGATAGGCGTTGTCCGAGTTGGACTGTTTGCCCTTTCTATGCATATCGGCAAGCTGATGGTAAGCGCTGAACAGGCCGAGCGCTCGGATCCGGACGCTATCCGATGATACCACGGATTCTTTTTGACAACCCCAGGAAACAGACGGTGGGATCCACAGCTTTGTTTTCAAGCCGTGAGACGGTGCATTGACTGACGGAAGCAAGATGAAAGTATAGCTGCTATATGACAGATAGGTTTGAGACTACTAGAATAAAGGTTGATTGTTTGCACGGGCGCAGTACTTGACAACAACAGAAAGGTCGTGACTGGGGCCATATGATCTCATAGGCAAGCAGCTTTCAGCTGCATCGTGGCAGGCGCAAACGCAATCCACAGATTCTGTCACGACGTCAACGTGCCTCTGCATACCTCAGCGGATCGCCTGTCATGCACAAGATCTTGCACCATGCGCTTTCTTACAGGGTTCGCTCCAGGATGCCTTCCGGACCCTCCTCCGCTCGGTCTGGGCCCTTTTCTAGAATAGTGAAACAGTCGAAATGGACAAATAGAATACGAGACGCATGCACAGAACCGAGGCGATAAGTTTATTTGGCTCATAGGTAAACTTAGCCGATATCGAAGTCTTGCAGGACTGTCCTCCGTTCTTCAGCGACAGCACTGACGTAGCTCTTCCAGTGGGACGACACCCCAAAGTTCTATCCGATAGGGCAAATGGCGCTAGAAACGGTGTTCATGTGCTACGGAGGTATCAATTCAGCTTTTCTCGGGCTCTTACGCTATTGAATCGGCCAGCGTTGCTCTCGCTTTGCACCTCTTGGATGTGATATGATGGTGGTATCGATCGCTCCTGGACACTGGAATGGTGGCAAAGAATCCTACCATTGCTCTACAGCTCTTTGTACCACAACTTTCAACATTCAACAACGAACAACATGTCGTCAAAGTCCGCATTGCGAAAGAAGTCACACTTGACCAGAAGCACTAGCGTCGGAACACAGCACCGAGGGCCTGGGGTGAGGAGCCAGGTCCGCTCGACCTTGCGTCAGTGGCTGCGCACGGTGATTGATGGGCATCAGTTAATTCCTGCATCTGCATGACAGCCTGGCCCAACACCATCGAACAATTGCGAATGCTCGTGTCCTGCAGCCGCAAGTGCACTTGCTCGAAGGAATCGCGCTGGCGGCACCGGGGCACGCGCTATCGCAGATGACGTAGGAATCTTGCTGGCAATGCGAACAACAGCTGCAACTGGAAAGTACACCTTGATTGCGTGTGTCGCATCACGATCAAATCGAAAGACCACATCGTTCATCTGTTGGCCATACGTCACTGGCCATGCTGTGCTTACTGTGCCTTTGATTCTCCTTCGAATGCCTCGGCTGCGGAAGTCAAACTATGCAAGGGGAAGATGAGGGACTTTGAGCATATAGCGGTGTCGACAGGGCTATCAGATGCTCTGACAATGGCGCATCGCTGACGTCGGGGGACCTGTAGCATTTCAATCACGAGTATCAGCTACTCAGCACTTAGCGATTGAAGTTCACCATCAACGCGAGAGGTTGAATCATGTCACGCTACAAGACTGTCTAGTGAGGCGGATAGTGCAGGCTTGCAGCTTTTCCGGCAACCCAATTTCCGGCTGCGAATCGGGGTGTCGCGCTTGCTAGCACCTGCATGTGCATTATCCGTATCATGAACATCTCGTGGTGCAGTATCCGGCAGTTTTCGCCTATCAAGGCCAGTGACCCTGGCCAGTTTCGGGGTCTTGGTAAGAACGATTGAGCGACGCTGATTGTGACCAAGGGACGCTAGGCACGAGTCTACGTCCGAGGAGGATTGATTGCACAGCACATCTGCGCATAATTAGATTGGGATGGCGTCTAGGGCATCAAAGCGCATCCGGGAATATGTCGTTTGGTCAACTTTCGAGAGACACGGGAATTAAATCTAAGGTGCAGCTGACAACGAATCCTGGTCGAGCATTTTGGGGCCAAGGTACGAGAAATATTTCCGAGGATAGAGGCGTGACAATGCAGTGGCCTCAGCGCCTGTGAACCTCTAGTCTATCATATGTACAACATCGAGGCTGCTGAGTTGTCCATCTTGACCAGCTTCTCAGATCTTGCCAACACCAGCACTGCTCTTAATGGTCTCTCCAGAAGCAGCCACAGCAGAAGCAATCTCCTGGCCAGCGAAGTTCGCCATGAAGCTAGTGTCGCTCGTGCCGGCGAAGTCACCAGAGCTGCTGAGGGTGTTGACCTCGCAAGCGCGACCAAGATACTGCTCGCAACTTGCAGCTGCTGTGGAATCCAGTACGGCAAACAAGCTGCCTCCGGCAGCAGCATCCTCGATCGGTGCCGCGACGCTGGAGAATGCATTGCCCTCAGCAAGGATCTGTGCACCGGAAGAGATCTCGAATGCATGGCCGCTGTTGTCCTCCCAGTAGTTGTTGACGGCGTGTAGTACCGTGTTACCAGCGACCTTGGGAGCACGACCCGATGTGCCGTGGATGTAGTTACCCTTGAAGGTGATGGAGTCTTGAGAGCCGGTAAAGTAGAGAGCCCAGTAGTGGTGGTTGTCGCAGGTGGCAGACCAGTCGCTGGTGCCGTCAATTTCGCTGTTGGAGATTGTCACACGGCCGGAAGCAGTCTCGCCCAGAACGATGTGTTGGCGGCCGATCATTGATGTCTTTCGAGGCGACGTCAGTCTCGGTACAATCTGGAAACATTGAAGCACCTTACCTTGACATGATCAATCCATACCATGTCACTACCATCAAGGGTAATGGCATCGCCGCCCCACACATACTGAGGGTTTAACTCAGTAATTGCGATGTTCTGAATGATGATATTGCTTCCGCCTGCGATGCGCAGACCCCGACCTTTCAGGACACCTGCGGAGCCGGAACCAATCAAAGTCTTGTCCGAGGCAACGATGATAGGATCAAGGCCGGCTTCATCGTAGGTAACGGAAGTGGTAGGAGCATCGGCCTGGTAGTTGCCGCACCAGTCGTCCTTGTTGATTGCTGTTGAGGTCAGAGAAGGCTCAAGCACGAACACCAGCTGGAGACATACCTGTCTGACATCCAGCACCGGTGCCCCAGGGAGCACAGCCAGTTCCAGAGACCGTCGATCCAGTGAAGTCAAAAGTCTGGCTCAACAAGATGACACGCGGGCTGGAATCGCCGAGGTAGGAGACCAGCTCTTCGTTTGTGGTTGGCGTAACGGCCGCCGCAGACTACTCATAATTCAGCTTGTGTGAGAAGAGCCTATGTAAGGTACTTACACCGCCGCCAGTCACACCAGCTGCGAAGCCTTCAGCGGTGCCAGAAACGGTCTGCGCGACTGCATTGGCAGCAAAAGCTGCGACTGCAGCAGAGGAGGAGGAGGAAAACTTCATTCTGTTGAAAACGAACTAATATGCTGGAGCGAAGACAACGATGAAGATACAAGAAGCGACATCAAGCAGCGGTTCTCGCAGTATAAGTGTCTGATACCGACACACCTATGTTGGCACACCGCATCGCTACTGGCTGGACTATTTCATTACCAGAGAATGTCAGATAAACAACGCGAGCTGGGTGGCGAAACAGCGAAGACTTGTCAGACGCCAGGACAGCCAGGAAGCAGTGGAGCTTTGATAGGCTTGAGTGTTCGATGCCTGGCAAGACTGGACAAGCCAAGAGGTACAGATGACCTCCGTGTCACTTGGCTAGCTTGGCCACCATGGGAAGAACACAAGCAGCCAGACGCTGGTAAGTGCAACGGAGATCCAGTCATGGGCAGTAGCAAGTAGAGTGTTGCTCCGCGCGAACTTGCATGTGTGAAACTCGCTTAGAGAGCATGGTTGTGAAACTGCCGTTGAAGTGCAAGCAGATCGTCGTGTAGTATGCATGCGCTCAAATGCCGGCATGGATCTTCTGCAGAAATGTTCAGAACGCGTAGGCGCATGGTAGAGTGCCTCAGATGATAGGAATAATGTCTTCCAAAGATAAGGTGAGCTCTGGTGGCAGGGACCTCCAAAGTTCAGCGAGGTGACGCCACCAAACTCCTTTTGAATTTGAAGGTTGGCGGCGCAGATCCGACTCCATCCGATGAGGCCACAAGCATTTCTACACTTCTTCTTTCACACCATCATGCCGCTTGGGCACGCATCGTCGAACACGACAAAGGAGAGATGTCTCCTTTTGCTGCGCCTATTGGAACAACCTTACCTTATACAGCGTGACGACTGTCCAGAGAGCGTGGCAGGGGTTGTCATCGAACAGCCACAGATTCACATGGACCGAATTGTTGAGTCAATTGAATGGTATTCCCAGGTATTGTACTGTTTACCGAGTCTACCTAGACCTGGTCCTTGAGTGATCGTCATTATTGTCCTACTTTTCTCCATTACAGGCACCTTCCCGTCCGCCAATCCGAGAGTATCGAAAACACGATAGATGAAATAGATATACGAAATTTTGGTCTTGCCCTCGCAAGCGCAAAGCTCATTGCAACGACTGCAATAGCTTACAAGGCAAGAGCGGCGACAAGCAGACCGACAACGCCACCGGAGACGCCGAGAGCCTCTTTGCTCAGAGTGAGAGCGGCAGCAGCGCCAGTGGACTCTGCGGCAGCGCTCGAGGCAGCGGAAGAAGCGGCAGATGCTTTAGGCTTTCGTCAGCAAAAAGTCTCGAAGGAGGCGAACACTTGACTTGGTACTTACAAGCAGCCTGGGACCTGGTGGAAGAGGCACTGCTCTCAGAGCTGTCCGATGAGCCAGTCTCCGACGACGACGAGCCAGTGGTAGCAGCCGAGCTTCCAGATCCAGTGGTGCTGGAGGCGTCGGTGTTGGCAGGTGCCGAAGCAGTAGAGCCAGTGCTGCCAGTGTAAACGCCAGTAGGAGTGCTGCCGCTAACGTAGTAATAGTTGCTGGCGCAGGAAGCAAGGCACTCGCCATACTTCTTGGTGTCCTCGGGACCAGAGTCACCCTGGGTGCACTCGTTCCTTGAGCACTCGTTGGTCGCCTCAATCATAGATGCGTTAGGGGCGGGAACGTTGACGCAGACTGCCTGGCAGTTGACATCGCCGGCGGCGCACTTTGCAATGCATTCTGTGGTAGGGTTGGGAGCGGCGCTGGAGCTGGTGCCGGTGGCAGTGGTGTCGCTCTGAGCGGCAGCAAGGCCCAGAAGGGCAACGATGGGGAAGAAGGCGTGCATGTTGATTATGTGCGTGAATTCGTAACGAATGTGGTCGACGGTATTATTATTCAGCGATTGTAGAAAGGAACAAGAAGGAAGGGGAATCGATGCAGAGCAGGCACAATTAACCAAGAAAAGAGGCACGCGCCGTTACGAACAGGCGACCTGCGCATGTCCTTAAAATATCGCATCTCCAGATCTAGCCAAACCCCAAACACGGCGATGCCTTTCCCCACAACGCCACCAAATGAGCTGCAGAGTCACGTGTGGCCTTGAAACGGTATAGATCCACTCTAGCGACCCCGTACCTGCAGATGAGAGGATTGCTGATTCGCCTGAAGCCGTTGAATTGACTTGCATGCCGAGCGCCTCGGATCGTCAGAGCATGACAAGGGCTCGCGCCGGGCCAGGGAAAAGCAAGCCATTAAGTAATTGCGATGCATTCCAGCTTAGGGTGCAGGCTACACGTCGTATTGAAAACTGCGATGCCGAGCAAGCCGTTGCGGCATGGGTCATATACGGTATTTCTCCAAGACGTTGATCGAACGGTCCATCAGACTTCCTGTGTGGGCGGTAGTTCATTCTTTGTCAAAGACCGTTGTTTCGAGCGCGGGTTAGTCTTGTCATCCGGACGTCTCACTAGCTGTTGATTTGTTTTGTCGATCAAATAGGCGAGTGTAACACCTCAATTCCAGCGACCAATGAGATACGCTTGGCTCTGCCAAATCGTTGATCGCTACTAAGTCGAGTCTACAGACCGTATGAGCCAAGATGGGCGATGCAGGTGGGAGGAGTCATGCGTGTGAGGTCGGGCCTTGTGTAGCAAGAAATACGCCTCCACGCGTGCTGGTCAGGAGTGCGGTTGCACTGCAGCTACGTCCAACAAATACCACGTCTTCTCCGCACGGAGACAAGGATAATCACCCAGCGATCTGCTGTCAGTCACGCGACACTTCTGTGTACATGTGCTTTTCGCGGACAAATGACACGAGTGTAACACTAAACTCTTACCCTTGCGATATCATGTCCCATCCATTTTCTTGAGGTTGAAAATGCGAATTGTCATAGTACAGTCCCTGATCATAAGTTTTCGGACAAATGACAGATAACCCTCAGACACTAACCCTCGTCATAATCTAATTGTCATTTTGAAATAGAAATAGCCTCTATACGCAATAGTTTTAGACTACTAGAATAGACTGAAACCAATCAAGTATGTATAGCACTATCATTCAATTCAATAAATGTACTCATCGTCGAGAAATGCTTTTCTAAAGATTGTGATTATATCTGAGCTGGATGCCAAGGAATTCGTGTCCGAAAACTTATGATCAAGAACTGTACCTGACGTAAAGAAAAGCAGATACGAGACTCCAAGTCTATACGAAGCATCGTGATGTCCGCCTTGCGTACATCCATAACAGGAGGAGTTCGGCATCGTGGGACGGGTAAAGCAACAGCGTCCGATGATTTGTACCAATCACCATAAAGCAAAGCAATGCTCCTTGCACTTCGCGTGTCTCAACGGACGCTTGTTCTCATGTTCTCGTAGAGTAGTGACATTCATTTCTTGCGCTAATAACATCAGATATAGTTTATAACTGTACATCGATCATGTCGGTCCCTGTCCTCAGATCATGTCGAAATCGCACCAAGCGATGCAACGCCGGCAATGCTTTTTTCCAGGCAGTATAGCCAATCTCCCTCAGCCTCAAAACTGTATAAGTACACATTATACACACGTCTCCTCTTATCGTACACGTAGCCATGTGACTACCCTCCTTTTGTAGAGTTACACCGGCCTTGCCACGACCTTGATCGTTCGCCTGGCCTTCTCATCCCAAATATTGCGACAAATGCAGACACAATCAATGTGATGCAATCTATGAGTTCTTGACAACGCCGACCTTGGGCGCCCTGAGCACGCGACCGTTCAGCTTGAAGCCCTTGGTCTGGGTGAAGAAGACGGTGCCGTCCTCCTTGCCGGGCTGAGGAGCCATGAAAGTAGCCTCGTGTTCGTTGGGGTTGAACTTCTCGCTCTCGACGGCTGGGTCGAATCTCTCCATGCCGTGCCTCTTGAGTGTTTGCATGAGGACGGTCTCGGTCATTGTGAGACCGTCGTGCAGGTTGTCGAGGTCCTGGTTGCCAGCCTTGAGCTTTTCGGCGGGGACGTTGGCAAGAGCGCGGTCGAGGTTGTCAACGCTGTCCATGAGGTCCTTAGCGAAACGCTGGATGGCGAAGTCCTTTGCTGCTTGCACCTCGCGCTTGGTCTGATTTTGAAGGTTGCGGAAGTCGGCGATGCTGTGCTTGAGTTTGTCCTGGATCGCATGTTAGCATTGACAAATGGCTTTATCGCAACATTTTCTAGACATACGGTGACTTCGAGGAGCTCCTTCTTCTTGGTCTCGAGCTCTGCCTTGACAGGGTCCACCTCAGTCTTGGTCTCCTTCTCTGCGCTGCCCTCCTCAGCCTTCTTTGCCTCAGATGCGGGCGCATCAGAGTACATCCTCATGCCTGATATCCGTTGCGACACGGCGGGGGTGAATTGCTGGGAGACGAAGGCGGAGCGCTGGATTCTGGCGGGTGCGACAGAGGACTGCTTGGCCGCAGTCTGGAGGCTCTGAGCGAATCTTCTGGGGAACATTGTGGCGATACGATGTTGCGTTTGAGGTGTAGATGGGAGGAGTTGATAGAATGGTTAAGATGATGCGACACGCGACAGTGATGAAGCTCTGGTAGTAGTAGTCGATGTCCTCCTTGCCACGAGCCGACAACTTTTTGGCGTTCGGCGAACCTCGGAGACAGAGGCCGTTCTGCGGCGCGTGGGCATAAGTCTGTGTATCCCAAGCACCTCGACGCCACCACATGAATACCGCTGTCAGCATCGTGGTAGCTATCAGTCAAATAGAATCAAGCTCACAGCATTGCCAACAATTTCTTGTGACTCTGTCAGTACTGTTCCATCTCTGATCATTTGCGCTCACACTTTTGTGAGAGCAATATCTGAACATATGCATCGTTGGATTGGGCTTAGCGCGACTGCGGCGAAGTGAGCTCTCGCGAGCACAGAGCAGCAACTCGCCAGCCAAGTTCACCTACATCATCACCTTTTGAGCCTTTCCTCGTTTCATCCACCGCCACCACCACCGCCCTTCACCGCAACACCACCACCAGCAACACCACCGTACATTGAGCCGAGAGCCTACATTCTCACCTCCACCGCGCATTCGCGCACGTCACTCCTTCACGCATCCTCGACCAGACATTGGCAGCGACCGGCAGCGGTAACAGCTCCCCGCCACCATGTCTGACGAGCTTAATGATCTCTTCACGCGCATGAAGGCGCAGCATGCCCAAGACCAGGGCCAGCAGCAGCCTCCAATGTCATTCTGGACTCAACCGCCGCCGCAACCGCCGCACGGCTATCAGCCGCCCAGCGTGTCGTCGCCGCTCTTCAGTCCGCCGGCCGAAATGCCGCACCCTCACCACCCCTCCAACGTGATCAGCCCAGCGAGCAGAGCCTCGCCGTTCGCAGCTCCTGGTGCTCACGCGCAATCTCAAGATCAGAATCGTACAAACAGCTTGCTCAACCTGCTGAGGTCCAATGGCTCACAGCCACCGACCGAGGGCGGCTTGATGTCAAGCTTGCAGAACGTGCAGAAGCCGGACACCACGCAGCGCACTAGCAGCGCGCAACACAACAACATGCTTTCGGCATCCGACTTCGTTGCGTCACTTCAGCGCCGACCTTCTGCGCAGTCTACTACATCTGCAGCTGTCCCAGAGGTCTCAAAGCCTTTCGAATCGACTGCCAACCAAGCAAACACTCAGGACTTCCTTCTGAATCTGCTCACTAAGCCTTCGAAGCTGGCATCGCCAACAGCGAGTCAAGGCGGTGCAGCTCCGCCGGATGGAAACAAGAAGTCGAGCGAGGCCCCATCGGTCAACAAACTCGCCAAGAGCCTGGCTGAAGCCTCGATCGCATCTACAGGTTCTCCTCAGCCGGAGTTCATCGCTTCGCTCCCCCTCTCCAGCCCATCTGGTTCGATCCAACTTGAGGCGCCGCAGCCCACTAAGAGTGGCATGTTCAACTACGTCAATCCATTTGATCAGCTGCATCAGTCTTCTCCATTGAACCGTACACCCCAGCCCCAGGCGCAAGAGAAGAAGATAGAAATTCTGAAGCACGATCGTGCCGCATCTGACAACCTTAACGGGGAGTCGGGCGCGCCTGCTGCGAAGACGAGGAAACTCTCTTCGTCCAACAAAAAGTTCGTGCCCCAGACTGCGGAATCGATCAGAAGCCCCCAGAGTGTGTCTAAGAAGCTTGAGGAAGTTTCCGGACAGGTCGAGGATCAAGTCGCGCAAGCTCTCGCGGACGCCACCAAGCAGCAAGCACCAGTTGCGGCGAAAGCCAAAGAAGTCGTAGTCCCGGTTGTCGAAAAGCAAGCCGGTGACGAGACTGTCGACACGGACTGGTCGACTGCGGAAGACGAAGACGCCAAGCAAGAGGAAGATGCGAAGGTCGAGGTCTTCAACTTCCCTATGAAGCCATTCGTCACGCTCCAGCTTCTCAGTGGTCGTAACGCGAGACTTTTCAGACCGAGCACCTGGGAGAGCGCCACCCCCATTGCGCGTCTCAAGAAAGAATTCTCTCACGACGATCGCGCCTTGGCCACAGCCTCGCAAAGCCACATCATCTACGCTGTTGTTCCAAGTGAGAAGAAGCCAGATGCTGGTCTGAAGATCATCCGCCAAGAGGATGGCAAGAACAAACACGTGTGGGCGAAGTCTGGCGAGCGTCTTTGCAATGTTCAAGTCTCCTCCGTCACCCAAGGCGACGTAGAGTCTGTCCTTGCTACTGGCGTCAATGGTACTATTTTCTACACAACTCTCGCCAAGTCTCGTGGCGATCTGTTTGACGATGACAACGTGGAATCGCAAGGCTTCGTCATGTCACCGCCGCCAAACTCTGATGAGCCAAGCTCTTCCTCTACATTCGGTACCAGCTCTGCAATCAAGACTCGCGCAAAGCTGAGCAACAGGCACTCGGATCAATACTTTGCAGTAGCTAGAGGCCGTCAGATCCACCTCATTGCACCGGAGATTGTCAAAGATCGCGCATATACCGATCAAAAGACCCACACTGTTCACACTGAGAAGTACCTGGCTGAACACAGCCTGAGCATTAACACTGCAAAGGCAGGCAAGGACTTCTGTTTCTCGGAGGATGACACGACACTTATCAGTCTTGACAAGGTCGGCAAGGTCAAATTCTGGGATATTCGCACTTTAACCTCGGCCATCGATTCGGTCAACCAAGGCTCCACCGACAAGTCCTCTCGCAATGAGCTCAAGGAACCGATCCACAGCTTCGCCGCCGGCGCATCGCCTCTGCACCCTGACGATAAGATGTCACCCAGCTCGGTAATGCTTCTGGACAAGGACAGGCCGTGCGCTAAGGGCGTCGCGCTTCGTTACTTGCTCGTTGGATTCCAGCAGAACCACATCCTCCAGCTTTGGGACCTTGGACTCGGCAAGTGTGTACAGGAGTTGCGCTTCCCTGAGTCGCCAGGCTCCACCAATGCCATGTGCACTGTCAATTACCACCCGAAGTCGGGCATTCTCTGTGTCAGCCACCCAGGACGCAACAGCATCTACTTCATCCATCTTTCTGCGCCGCGATACAACCTTCCGCCTTTGTCGCAAGCTGCATACATTGGCCTGCTGGCCCGTCAGGATCAGAGTTTGCCCCGCCCTGAGAGCACTGCTATTATGAGTGGCATGCGCGAGTACTCGCTCGGCAAGGTCGGAGAACTCAGATCGGTTGATATGCTCAAGACTCCATTCCCCACTGGAAATGTTCCCGACGACGCTGCTTTCGAGACCCTGTTCGAGCTCTACATCGAGCACAGCAAGGGTGTTGTCGGTATGCTTATCAAACGTGATGACCTGGGCTGGGATGCCAAGGGCAAGATGGTGAAGCCCAAGGACGCGATCGAGGCCGGTTTGGTCAAGGTCGGCGACCTTAATCCTCCCCGCCCAGCAGAGTCCGCCAACAACTCGCAACCTGAGATTCTGCAAAGACAGCCGAACAAGTCTAAGAAAGACCGCGAAGCAGCCAAGCCTGAGTCCAAGGTTGAGCATAAGGTGCAAGCCAAGGAGAACTCTCAGCCGTCACCTGCTCCTCCTGCCAGCGACAACGTTCCTGTTCCTACCCAGTCCAAGCAGGTACCGGAGGCACCTTCTGTCACCAACCCGCCTATCATGACTCCTGATGATTACACCTTGGCTGCTCAGAAGCCAAAGGCATCTTCCAAGGAGCGCGAAGTGGAGGTGGAGAAGCCCGCAGTCGTGCAAGAAACTGTCGCTAAGCCGCAGCCATCGCCAAAGAAGGCGAACGCTAAAGTGGCCACTTCCGCTACTGCCGACAACAACGTCCAAGACGTGCTTGCCAAAGAGTTCGCCGCTCTGTACCAGAAGCTTGACCAGGACAAGCGCGTTGCCGATGCATCTGGTGCTGCTAAGCAAGATGCGATTCTTCGTCTTGTCTCTAGCACTCTCACGGATAACGTTGAAAGCACTCTGCACAAGATCGTCAGCACCAGTATCGAGAGCAAGGTCATTCCTGCCCTCACGAGCAACACAGCGAAGATTATCGAGCGCAAGCTCGCCGAATCGCTCAGTACGCAGGTTAACGACTCGATCGCTAAGGAGCTCAAGGCTGCTGTACCTGGTGCCGTCTCTGCTGCTCTGCGCGATACTCAAGTGACCCGTGCACTGTCGTCGCACATCGTTGACGAAGTCACCAAGCAAGTCAAGATGGACATGGGCGGCCTTGTCCAGCGCTCGATGCAGACCGTTCAGACGAACATGGCTTCCCAGATGACGCAGTCCGCTCAGTCTACACAGAAGGCTATCCTTGATGTTGAGTCTAAGCTTGGCGCCAGCCTTCGCCAGGTGTCGGAGCAGCAAGTGCAACAGAACGCAATGCTTGCGCAGCTCAGCGCCAGTGTGCGCGATCTATCGTCCCTTGTGCAGAACATGAAGGAGGAACAGGGTCGTGTTACGAGCCAGAATTACCAGCAACCAGCCAACCAAGCTCCTGCTGCTCCTGCTGCGCGAGAAGTTGAGCCAACAACAGAGCCTACCGAGGTTGAGACGCTCACCCAGTTGCTCAGGAACGGCCAGTACGAGCAGGCCACTATTGGATGGCTGCAGTCGCCCAATCAAGCCGAGCTCTTCGACAACCTTTTCAGACTCTTGAACCCGCTGTACCTACAGCAGGTCTCCTCTCTGGTCGCGCTCTCGGTCTCAGCTGCGATAACATCAAGCTTCGAGACTAATGTTGAGCTGCGTCTCGAGTGGCTTGCTACAATCGTGGCGAACATGGACACTACCGTAAGTTTGACCCTGTCTCGTTATACTGTTGAACTCACATGCTGACTTTGCCGTCAGGAACCTGACATCCGCGACGTTGCACCCAAGATCATGGACGTGCTTTATTCGCGCTTGCAAGGCGCTTACATGCAACTTGCTGAGTCAGAGCCTCGCGATGAGAACGCGCTGCGCAAGATGGTTGCCCTGACCAGGCAGATCAACGAGGTGAGGAGAAAGCTCTAGGAGAGTGATCCCTCTCGCGCATGAGCAATCGTTCGTAGCAAGACCACGGGTGCTGCAATGTTTGGTATGACAGGATAGGGCTTGGAAGACGCCCAGCGGAAGGCGGTAGTAGTAATGGACACAGGAGCCGTGTTGGCATGCATTACGGGTAGATTAATGGACAAAAGCATTTGACATCACTTTTTATTCAGTAGTCGGAGGCAGCATTCGTTTTGAAAATTGCGACGAATATGCAGACTATCTGACCCGAGTGGCGAAATCTGTTACGATTCATCGGCGACGGGTGTATTATAGGGAGAAGGAGGTGAAATGAGGATGAGACCTGGCGGGTTGCGCGGTATTAATATGCCGCTGTGTTATCGTTCGCGCGGAGCTGCTAAGGCGAAGCAGTTCCAATGTGACCGGGTGGTTGCCCGTATGCAAGTGATCAAACCGTGCTTCTAGACATGCAGCATGTATTGATGATACTGTGAGTTCGAGGCAATTTCAATTTGTGCATATATCAGCTGCCTGAGCATTTATGTAACCACAAACAGTTACAGCGTGGTGTTTGTGTTTTGAGTTAACGTTTTGTCCCTGATCGCTCCTTACGTGGCCCGTGCAGTGGTTGTTTCACCATCAAAGGGATTCGGATTCGGGGGAAGCTGGCGCCAGCACTGCTCAAGCCCATTATTGATTGAAACTTGGCCTGACCACTTCGATACATTCAACCACACACCTCGACCTCGCTCTAGCAGTCGCCTCTGCCCTCACAAGACATATACGCCTCACAATAATACCACACGGCCACCTTGCTTTGCGACAAGCCAAAACACCTCTCTGTTGGGATTCCTCGCCGGCGCGCGCATAAGCTGTCAAGATGAATATCTTCCGGATGCTGGGTACGGATCTTCTCTTCTTTGGGCGCCCTGCGGAATGCATAGCAAGAGCGATGCACTGACTAAATGCGTCTGAACAGGAGATCTTTGCCATCTGGCCTCGTTGTTCATACTTATTGCGAAGATGCGAAGCTCGAGTGTATGTTTGGCCTATAAGACCCGAGGACTGCCTAGTCGATTCGACCACGGAAGATGGAGACCAGCAGCTGACGATCACGCCAACAGAGCGCTTCCGGTATCTCGTTCAAGAGCCAGTTTCTTTACATGATTGTATACGCTACACGATACGTTGGTACGTTCGACTGCCCAGCAATCAACAGCGGCGCAACGTCGTCCCCAGCATACTTCCAGCAGGAGCTTAGCAGCTGACCTTCCGCGATCCTCAGATCTCCTCTGGACAAACCCCACTCACTCCCTCTGGAACACCACCTTCAAGATCATCTTCATCGGCGCCCAGGCCTACATCATCTGGATGATGCTCAACGAGTACAAGCCCACCCACGATCCCAACCAAGACACCTTCAAAGTCCAATACCTCCTCGGAGGCGCCGCCGTCATTGCGATCATCTTCCCTCCCAAGTACATTCCGTCTGAGATGCTCTGGTCCTTCAGCATCTGGCTCGAGAGCGTTGCGATCCTGCCCCAACTGTTCATGCTGCAGCGCACAGGCAGCGCCGAGACCATCACCACACACTACATCTTCGCCCTCGGCGCTTACAGAGCGCTTTACATTCCCAACTGGATCTGGAGGTGCGTATTATTGTTTCAAAGCACCAGGCCACGTTGCCAGCGTGACATAAACAAATGCTAACTTGAATCCCCACAGATACGCCAGCGAAGGCTTCTTCGACCCCACCTCCGTCATCGCCGGCCTCGTGCAAACCGTCCTCTACACCGACTTCTTCTACATCTACTGGACCAAGATCATGCAGGGCAAGCAGTTCAACTTGCCCGTTTAAAGTAGTTGGTGGGTTGGATGGCAGACTTGCAGCATAGAGAGAGGGAGAGAGCAAATACTGCGCGCAATCAGCTTGAGAGCAAAAGCAAGCCCGAGTGCACTGAGAGTGTGATTCTCGAGCGCTTTGCTGAGGACGACGAAAAGAAAAGCCTTGATGTTGGTACAATTGCATAGCGCGGCGTTTCATCGCCGGAAAGCGGAAGGCGTTCATCGGCGCACACATTTACGGGCGGTTGTCATCAAGGAGATTTTTGTCAAGGGCTTTGAGCGACAGCTGGCAGATACGATGGGAGGGAGAGGCTTGGAGGGACGGGTTTTATGTAAGATCACCTTCACGCTTGCTTGTGGCGGGCAGCTATTTCGAGGGCTGAAATGGCACAATCAATTTATTTTGCAAGGCTTACGAGGCGACAGGCTCTGTGCAGAGTGATGTGTGATTTCTTTTCAATCAGGTGAACTAACAAGTGCCCAGCGAGGCTATCAGGTGGCAACAAGGGACGGCAATTGAGCATTGATGAAATTCTTTTTCGTCCTACTCACGACTGATGCCGATTGATCGTGAGTGAAAGACTTCCGCGCGTCGTCCATGCAAGCGTCCTGGCCACACTTCATCTTGCAGGACTGCGCCCAACGCTCGCGAAGTTGCCTCTAGTAGGGCTCAGCAGCGCAGGGCCAGGGCTCGACCGAGGCGCAGGCGAGAGGGCAAAATTGCCCACAGGAGGGAGCTTTCGCGTTGACGAGGAGGCCACGACAGGATCGCCCTCAGCCACATCCATCGCATCGCCAAGGTCCTCTTCGTCATCAGTAGCAGACCTCTTGCGTTGCCATTCTTCCGTGTCCTCAACCAACGTAGCCAAGACCTTATCTTTTTGCTCCATGAGCATGTCGCTAATGTGGTCGCCATCCGTCCTCATCACACGCCCAAACTTCTTCTTAGGTTTCTGGACGAAGTCTGAAGCCCAGAAGCTGTGCTCCTTGGCCAACCAGATCATGGAGGTGCGGTAGTACCATGGCGAGAGCATGTCGTTGGTCTGTGAGCGACATGCTTGCAGAGGGACGTCTTCGATGAAGTGGATGGTGCGATCGACACGATCCATGGCGGCGTCTTCGTGAGAGCGGATCCAGTTCGTTATCGCGATGTGTCCGACATTCGTGCCTAGAAGGAAGACATGTGTGGAGTCGGCGAGCTCGATGTAATTGTCCCAGAGGTAGTTCAGGAGTTCTGTTGCTTCGGCGGAGCGTTTAGCCAGGAGGTCGTTATCTTCATGGTCTTGCTCGTCCTGCGGTTCGTTAGCACGAGGTGACGTGTGAACGGACCACTGATTCTTACCTCGTCTTCGGTTATGTGTTTGGGCAAATTTACGTCGATAACCGCGAAGCCGTTTTTGATGGCTTCGGAAATGTACGACTTTACCGAATCAGTCTTGGAACAGTCAGCGTTGCTGTGCAGGATACACAGTAGTAGGATTCCTTACCAGCCAAGTGTTGTGCAACTCGACCTTTCCAGTACGTGGATCAGGAGAGGCTAGAACCTCAGGAGGGTCATGCAAGATGACGAGCAGTGGCCGGTCATCCATGTAATTTGGTCTGTGTTTGAGGTCAGCTTACACGTCAAATAGACTCGAAGGGATACTATAGCATACGTTGCCAACACCTGATTCTCGAACGATTTCGATAGAGACTCTCTGTGTACGAAGAGTGGTGACATTTGGTAATCGTCCCAAAGTGTGGTCGCTTGCCAGCGACGGACGACGTCGTGCATCCTCTCGCCCTGTAAAGGTCCAGCCAATCTTGCGGACATGTCCTTGGGATACAAGCTCGACCAGAACCTGCTCTGCTGTCGTAGCACCTCTTTGACATCACTGACACCAGTCACCGACGGATTTGTGTTCTCAAGCCTATCTGGAGGCTGGCCCATCAAAGTCCTGCTAACAGCGGTCGCAGACCTTGCGATAGAATCGAGATTGTAGCCACCCTCAAGACAGACAGCCAGCTTGCCTCCCGCAAGCGACATAAGCATATGCGTCATGTGAGCATAACCAGCCGGTGTGACTTTGCAACCACCAAGCATATCACCCTCAGCGGCGTCGAAGCCTGCTGCGATGATCACCAGGTCAGGGTTGAACTCGGTGGCGATCGGCATAACCACTTGCTGGAAGGCGTATATGTAGTCGGCATCACCCATGCCCTTCTTGCTCCAGGGAATATTGACATTTTTGCCCAGTCCAGCACCTTCGCCACAATGCAATGTGTCACCATAGGGTCCTCGTTGGTCACGATACGAACGCTCAGGATAGAATTGACCGCGCTCGTGTACGTGTAAGGAGATATAAAGAACGTTTGGATCGTCGTAGTTGGCCTGTTGAATTCCATTTCCATGGTGCACGTCCCAATCAAGAATCAAGACCTTCCGACATGCTGGTCCAAACTCCCTCTGGCAGACCTTTGTCGCAATGCTCACATTGTCGTAGAAGCAGAAGCCTTTAGCGTCTTCACGTTCCGCATGATGGCCAGGTGGACGAATGATTGCGAAAACATTCTTTACTTTGCCAAGTAGTGTTGCACGACATGCTTCAATAGCACCACCAGCCGAGAGTGCAGCACAGTAAGGTGTGCTTGGTGAAAGGTAGACGGAGTCCATCCGTGTTTGACTGAGCGGATGTTGCAGGTAATCCACCAGATCATCTGCAGTCTTGGTCGACAGAGTTTGCACCCAATCCCAATGCGCTTTGGTGTGCACTAGTAAGACTTCTTCTTCAGTGACCATACGAGCATCAATTCGGCCCATATAGTAATCTGTCAGAGGGCCAGAGGTTGCCTCTCTCCAAGCCAATCCAGCTTTGACGAATGCCTCAAAGATGGCGTGAATCCTGCGAGGGTCTTCTGGATGCACGTCATCTTCAGTCGGGATTGCTTCTACATGGAATCGCATGCGAACATCGTATATCAGTCCGGTCTGTGCTGAAGCATAAGGCAACGCCTTGAACTTTGCAGGCCTCGGTGCGTCTTTGAGTTGAGTAAGATCATGGTCGAAGACGTCGCCGTTTCGTTTCAGGCCATCGCCTTTCAGGGGAGTCGAGTCAGTTGCTTTGGAGAAGGAAATCATGCCATTGGTCGCTGGCAGACCTGTCACTGATCCGAATGATGAGGGTCCAGCAGTGGTTTGCGTGAACTCCGTAGTAGTCACGATCTCACCGTCGCCGTCATGCATAAGTGTATCAGAGTTGAGGTCCATCGCCGCCGAAGCAGCAGTTTTGAAGATGCTCTGTGATCATGCACGTTTGGTGGAGAGTTCTAATGGTGACTATTAGATGTTGGAAGCTGGAAAATCATTAGTAAAATGTTCCGAGACCAGTAGTGACCCTGCTGTAGCTCAGAACTATACACTAAATTGGATCCAGATGGTGCCACATCGGATTCCGTATTGTGCTATAGTGTAAAGATTTACAGACACGTATTAGGCTTACCTCTAAGCGAGACTGATACGGTATCTGGCGTCTTTAATAGTCCAAGAATCAATGGCGTCTTGTTTGTTTGAGTGAATGAATGGATGAGAGGGAAGCGCGCAGTAGAACGCGAGGTCTTAATCTTGCTTCTTAGCGACGAAAAAGGCCGCAAGAAATCGGACAACCAGAAGAAAATCGCGGGAATAGAGCAAGAGGCTCTGACAGCCTGTGAGTATTGTTTCGGCGCGGATAAGATAAAAGTGTAGTGGTTAATGTTAAGCAAACGGTAAGGTAAGTCTACAGGGTACGCTTGGAGCAAAGCGCGCTAGTGCCCAATAGGTACTAGCGCGGTTGGTGGCATGTGATCTAGGCATCATTGCCTGCCATCACTTTCTTAGCTCACCTGATAAATAGAAAGATTAACGATATCTTCGAGCTACTTACCTCAAATGAGCGTTTTGTTCATGACTGATAGTCCACTGAGTTCATTCACCAGACTCGACAGACTAATGGAGATCTTTCCGTTTCGCAAATTAGCAGATCGTGGTTAAGATCTGTATCAGCAATCTATTTCTCATCGCGAGGAAACCAAAAGCACGTGAAAGAAGATGTGGAGCATACCAGGAGTCTGCAAATGTCTGGAAAAGCATTCCCTTATCGGCAATCTGCTGTCATTACTACGCTAATACAAAGACGACCATTAAACCGAGCGCAATCGAGATCCCCATGTTCCTCTCAACCATCCCGGCATCGTTGTGATAATACACAGCACCAAGGTAGCTGCACTTGACTTGATCAGGATCAGGATCGTCTCGAGAACCGTAGCTCCTTTCAAGCCCTCTACCCTTCGCCGGACAACCAAAGCCCATAGCCGCCGGACATTTCTGTACCAAGCTGTAGCACAGATCCTCGCAAGGGAGAACTTCTTTGTAAGGCCCGGGCATGATGTCCAGATCTATGATCTCGTGGTTGCGGGAGCGATTTGTCGCGAAAGTCGAGTTCATTGTCTGAGACCAAGCTGGAGATCCGTCCAGTGTTGGTGCACCCATCATGGGGTAGTAAGTGGCGTTCAGAATCTCATCACTCAGGTATGTGCCGTTTGAGTATCTTTGAGCCACGTTGCGTGGTTGCAGCCAGGGGTACCCTGCGCTGTAGTCTTCGCATCGTGGAATGGTCACAGCACAAAGCCATTCCTTGTAAGCATCGGCGCAGTCCTCGCAACCTTTCGCCGGACTGTATCGTGAGTCCGATGATGCGTTGCATGCGATCTGCTCCATGGAGTAGGTGAAATTCTTGTAGAGAGACGCGGCATAGGAATCGTACCGTGCGGCAAGGTCACTGCGTTCAGGATAGATAGCAGAGTTTGCAGGGACAGCATACGCAACTTCGGAACAAAATTCTAGGTCAAACATGAGAGCGCAGTTGCCGTCAGCTTTGGTGGTCCAGTTTATTGACCTCCAGACGGTCCCGCCTCCTCCAACGACGCCCTTGCCGGACGCTGTGGAATTGCCATCCATTGCTACAGTACCATGGTATTCACTTGAGGCGTTCAATGCGGACACGTAGAATTGCTGTTTTGGTTTGTTGCCCAGTCCTCGATCGGTCATGTCCATTATTATGTGAGTAATGGTTCCATTAGGGTCAGTCGATCTCGATTGGAGTTGCGCATTGTTTTTGAGTCCACAGAAAGACTTGGCCAAGCCTAAAGTTTTGGTATAGTTGGAGTTGCTGGCGTAGATCATGAAAGGGTTATTGGCATTCATCCAATCTTTGTATTCGTCACTGCCCGCGTCAGCCTGAGTGAGGTTGTCGGTCACCACTAACGCAGATTGGGTGTCAGTGTCCACCTGAAATAAGAACTGGTTGCTGTCTTGTGCTCGGTGGTAATAATCGTCAATCGAAATGGCGAGCTCATAGTTCCAGACGCCCGTGAAACCCGTTGGCAGGTCCGGCGCATGAATGGCCATGTTGAACCCCGTAGTAGCAGTAAGATTGATGTGCGCAAAGCCCTCATCGAGCGGTACAATACTCTGTTCTCCGCCACTCGATGGTCCAGGGTTTTTATTGTTTCCAGATGTTGCAACGTACAGTGTCAACTGCGGCGGTGCATTCGTTTGAGAGTCTGTCCCGTTGTATAAAGGTTGCAGGCAGGTATTAATCGAGATATACACCTTCCTGGATTCGGAGCTCGTTTGTCTCTCCTCGATCACGCCCCGTTTCTTCAATTCGCTATGCGCCTCTTCTTCCACCACATCCTCGGGAAACAACGGTGTAGGCAGCCCAGCACCCTTCTCTCCATATGGTCCATGCAAAAGCTCCTCAGAGTACGTCCATCGTGCCGTTTGCCCAGCCTCGATATTGAGCTGATTCGGCTCGTTGTTGCCTGAAATAGCGACCTCTTCCTGCTCCTTACTGCTCTGTCGCGCCACCACCACATCGTCTGCGTTCCCCTCTCCAATTCCGTCTGCGAGTAACCTCTCCTCCTCTATCCGGTGCCAGTTATGGTCCTCGCCAGGTCTTGAATTGCCAGCTCCATCATTCTGAAGCTCCGAAGCGTATGCGAAATGAGGATTAGAAAGCGACCAGAACACAATCGCGACCAAGACGAGTGCTAGGAAAGAGGCTGCGAATCGCGATTGCAAAGGCGTGAGGTGTGGGCATTTGCAGAACATTGTCGCAAGTGGAAGCCGGCTCCAGGGCAGGCGGCAATGCGCGCGGATGCGCTGTGAGTTTAGGCGGAAGCGCCTGCTCGTGGGTATTCGTGATATAAATTATCGCAGTCCGCGCTGTATTGGTTATCTCGCTGAATACTGTGGCGGGTCTCAAGGGCCAGCCGAGATTGGTGTTGTGTCAATGGACGGGAGAGGTGACCGCCAATCCAAGCATCTGAGCTAGGCAGCCCAGCTTGGAGACTTGGAGGCAGGGTTCAGGCGTCTCAGACCAGGTACCCATTGTACAGTCCGTCCGTCCGCCAGATGAACATGCATATACGTTTAATTGGTTAAAGACTTATTCTATGATGCCAGTTCACAGCTTGCAAATATGTGCATCGAAGCGTTCTTCTAATAATATTCTTTTCGTCCTATCTCTGCTCTCCATCCGACGCTACATATATTCTGGCGATCTATAGATCCCGTTGCCACATGCGTTGTCTTTACATACGACTTTGGCGTCTCTCTCCCTCTAGATCTAGTCTCGTGTACATGCGCATATATGCGTCTATCTCTTCGCTAATAATATGGGCTACAATGCGCTTCTACAACTTGGCCTTGGTACTCTGACCAGCTTCGACTTCAGCGTACATCTCGTCAATCACACTCCTGTACATCTTGGCGGTTTGAGGGCGTTTGAGCTTGAGTCTGTGATAAATGTCAGTCTACGTCATTTCCAGTCAGTTCCAAAGGTTTGAGCGAGACTTACGTTGGTGTCAACAGTTCATTCTCAATAGAGAAAGGCTCGACCATCAGGCGAAGAGCCTTGACGTTCTCGTAGCTGTTGAACTTCGATTTCTTTCCAACCTTGGCCAGCTCTTTCAAAACAGCGTTCTTCACCTTCGGATCTTGTCCTGCGGCCTTCAGTGCCTCAATATCTGTAGCAGCGACCGGCTTACCGAGCACTCTGCCAAGGAAAGAGGCAAACAAGTCAGGCTGAATACCAAAGATAGCGACCAAGTTGGCCTTGGACGAGTCACCGTGAACGTATGCCTGGCCGAGGTAAGGGCAGTTGCCAAGGTACACGTTCTCGATGCGTTCAGGCGAAATGTATTCTCCCTGTGCAAGCTTAAGGACGTTCTTCTTGCGGTCGATAATTCTGAAGCGGCCCATCTCATCGATAGAGCAGATATCACCGGTGCGGAACCATCCATCTTCAGTGAAAGCCTTCTTCGTTTCTTCCTCGTTCTTGTAGTAGCCAGTCATTACGGTAGGGCCTCGGATGAGCAGCTCACCACGAGGGTAAGGCTTGTCCGTGCTGTAGTACTCCATGTCGGGAACATCGATAAGACAGAGCTCTGAAGTGGGCATGGGACCGCCACATGTGCCTACAGTGAAGTCACCCTCGGATTGTACAAGCGAGGTGCCGTATGTTTCGGTCAGGCCGTAGCCTTGTGCCAGGTTGTTACCGAGCACCACGCGTAGGAACTGGTGGAGATCCGGGTCAAGCGGGGCAGAGCCTGATACCATGTTTCCTGCCCGATCCAATCCTAGGGCAGCCGCGACTTTGCGACCCCAGATGCGATCGTAGAACATGTGGCGGTTAGTTGCCTTCGCTGGGTCAGGGTTCTTGAGGTTGGCCATCTTTGTGCTGACGGCGCGTCGCGAGAGGGCACCCTTCAGACCGGTCGCTTCGACCGTTTGGCTCTTGATGACACCGCCAAAGCGGTTGAACAGTCGAGGAACAGATGTGAATGTGGTCGGACGCAACAATTTCAAGTCGTCGACAAGCTCAAGAATGTTGCCATGGAAGTAGCCGATTGCAGTGCCAGACCAGAGGATGCCGTGCTCAACGAGACGTTGGAAGATATGTGCTAAGGGAAGGTAGGAGCAGATCACTGCGTCTCCTTTCTGCGCGACTGGTGTGATGGCGAGGACGACTGATGCTGCCGCTACTGCAGCGGAGTGTGTGAGCACAACGCCCTTGGGGTTTCCGGTGGTACCAGAGGTGTAGTTGATCGTTACGGTGTCGTTGGGCCTAGGAGGATTTGCCGGTCGCGGTGAGGCCTCGCCGAGCGCCTCAATATCGCCGATGTAGTGGATCTGGATGCCCTTCTCAACTACGAGGGCGTTCAGAAGTTCCTTCTTGGAAGTGCCAGGGAGCTCCGAGCCGCTGCTGAGAGGATCCATAGAGATGATCAACTTCAGCGTGGGACAGCGGTCGGCAAGCTTCAGCAGAGCCGGGATATGGCTGACGGAAGTGGCGACTGCGGGCAGCTCGGCGTGGTTTATGATGTATTCCGTAGTGTCGGGTCCAAGAGTATCGTAGATAGATACGCTGAACAGAGACTGGGAAGCGCATGCCAGATCTGTGATCTGCCATTCCGGGCGGTTCTGACACCACAAACCAATACCATGCTGTCTTCCGTGCACGCCTACACTCTCAAGCAGCCCAACAAGACCTGCACCCAAGTTTGTCTTCCGGCGCTGAATCTCCGCGTACGTCTCCCAAACATACGGACCAAAAGTCTTCGTAGCAGGGTCATAAGGTCTATGTCCCAAGCACTTGTTGTTCGGCACTTGCTTCGCAGCCTGCTCGAACATGTCGTGCGTTGAAGACACAGACGGATCGAGCGTGTACATCAAGCCATCTTTAAATCTCCAGTTTCTGTGTACCGCACTTCTACCCTCTTGCTCGCTGCCGGGTACAATAGCGCTGTAAGGCGAACCGACTGGAGGCGGCGGGTAGTACTTTGCGGCTTCTTCGAGCACGGCAACACCCATGTTTGCTGAGGCTCCCTAATCGGCTGTGGAAAGGCTTAGATCGAGTGGTACCGCGGAGATTGGATCGGCTGCGATGTTGTACAAGATGCGGTTGACGGCAGACAAATATCTAGGGATATTGAGGGATGTCCGGATAGCTACAGTGAAGGCATGGTTAGCTGGCTGCTCTTTGTTCACGTTTTCGTCGCATGTGGGTTCACAACACACTCACGGGTATTGTTCTCAGCTACCTTGTTCGTTGAACTCTCCAGCTTGTCAGTTGGACAAAGCGTTGTCTTCAGCAAGCTCGGAGACGCTGATCGGGGCCGTAAAGGAGTCGTGAAGATGCGAGTGTTCTGATGCAGAGGCGCGCCGGAGAGCAGAACAGAGAGCAGAACAAGGGATATGTGAGGTTATGGGCGACGGATGTGCAAGGCTGTCCTGCTGCTATTCTGCCGGTCGCTGCATGCCATGCCGACCAACCCCGAGTGCACGAGAGGCTCTGCGGTGGATTGCATCACCCGACAAGGGTTCCAGGCCGCAGACCGAGGTGCCTCGGCGGCGCCATGACCATAAAGAGTGCCATGCCCGAGTTTGCGCTGTGGGGAAGTGAATGTGGTGGTCAAGGCGGAGATCATGGGTGAATAATATGTCTATACAGTAGCTCAGACGGAAGGGCTTATCCGACGTCGATGGACAGTCTTATTCAATAATTCTGCTTCGTGAGCCTGTTCACCAGCAGGCTACATGTGACAGCGATCGTCAGACATGTGCATGCTTCCGGCGAGCCAAGGGCGGGCCACAAGTCAAACCCCAGGATCTAGAACTCTAACGACACTTACCGAGGCCGAAGTTAAACGTGCATGAGCGAGATAGGGATATGGCATCGAAACGTGCACAAAGCATATTTGCATTAATTCGTAGACATCACGTGGTATGTATCCCAGTACTTTACACCACCGGCTTGGTCGGCGCATCAGCATTGCCCTCCGTCTTCGCAGCCTCAGCATTTCCCTGCTGCTGCGGCTTTGTCGCAGAAGCCTTGAAAGACTGCTCGAAATCGGCGATAATGTCGTCGATGTGCTCGGTGCCGACTGAGATGCGGATGAGGTCCTGATGGAATCTGTCAGTTTGTTTCTCAGTAAAGCGAGCTTGTCATCCTCATAACTTACATTGGTCACGCCGCTGCTCGCCTTCTCCTCGTCGGTAAGCTGCTCGTGTGTGGTCGACCAGGGGTGGATGGCGAGCGTCTTCGAGTCGCCGACGTTGGCCAAGTTGGAGATCAACTTGAAGTTGTCCACGACCTGGGAGCCAGCCGTCTCGCCGCCCTTCACGCCAAAGCTGAGCACGCCGCCAAATCCTCTGGGAAGGTACTTCTTTGCGAGCTCGTGGCTGTGGTGCGAAGTAAGACCCGGGTACGACACCCAAGCCACGTTCTCGTTCTTCTCCAGCCATTGTGCCAGCTTCTGAGCATTCTCGGCGTGGCGCTCACAGCGCAGCGAGAGAGTCTCGATACCTAGCAACAGCTGCTGCGCGGCGAACGGATTCAGGGCGGCTCCCAAATCGCGCAGAATCTCCACTCGCAAGCGGATGATAAAGGTGATGGCGCCAAACGTGTCCCAGAACTTCAAGCCATGGTATCCGTCTGACGGCTCCGACATCTGAGGGAACCTCTTCCTTGCTTCCGGGGTGCCCCAGTCGAACTTGCCAGCATCCACAACGATGCCTCCCACCGTCGTGCCGTGGCCGCCAATCCACTTTGTCGCACTGTGTACGACAATGTCGGCACCGTGGTCGATGGGCCTGCAGTAGAAACCGCCAGCTCCGAATGTGTTGTCCACCATGAGGGGTACGCCTGCGTCGTGTGCCACCTTGGCGATCGCGGCAAGGTCAGGCACGTTGTATCTCGGGTTTCCAATGGTCTCAAGGTACACGGCCTTTGTGTTCTCGTCGATCGCTTTCTTGAACTCCTCCGGGTCGTCTCCCTTGATGAACTTAGTCTTGATGCCCAAGCGAGGCAACAAGACCTTGAGCTGATTGTAAGTTCCACCGTAGAGGTTGCTGGTGCTGACAATGTTGTCGCCCGCGTGTGCGAGTGCTGAGATGGCCATGAACTGAGCGGCTTGGCCAGACGCAGCAGCCAGAGCGGCAACACCTCCTTCCAAAGCTGCAATGCGCTTCTCAAAGACATCGACAGTTGGGTTCATGATACGGCTGTAAATGTTGCCAAACTCTTTGAGGCCAAAGAGGCGGGCTCCGTGAGCTGAATCATCGAATGTGTATGAAGTCGTAGCATAAATGGGAACAGCGCGAGACTTGGTCGCTGGATCGGGCGAATGTCCTGGTTGAATGATGTGTTAGACCGAGATGCTCGCCATTGCCACCAGTGTTGTTTCCAAGGCTTTAGAGCATCCAAAGAACTCACCGGCATGCAATTGCAGCGTCTCAAAGCGCTGTGCGACTTCTTCTTCGCCACCCATGTTGTCAAGATGTTCTTCGAGCTGTTGTAGTCTAGCTTCTGCTCTGGACATGTACCTCTTCTAAACGATTGCAAAGACCGCGCGTAGAGCAACTCGTGAGCAAATGGAAAGAAGTTCAACAGCAGGATCACCCAGCTATTTAGCCTACGCACTTTTTGGTCAGACGCCGTCCCAATGGGTACAAGGGACAATGGTGTGATCTTCAATAGCGAATGTGCTGCTTGGATGATCAGGCGGGGTACGTGGGGTTGTGGACAAGTTCCTGGCGTTGGCCCGAACCAAGGACCCTCTAATCAACAAAGAAGAGGCCGGTGCCGGCGCCATTCGATGGCGTGCTTGACTTGAGATTCGCATCACAGTTCTGTGAAGGCAACGGAACTGGCGTGTGACACCAAATGTGAACGATTGTAGGTCATAAGGGATTCACACATCGTTCTTACAATACTAGCTCATGAGTCTGCGCATGTCTCAGTATCATGTTGTGCCCGTATCAGCACAGTCAGATATAGACCTCGAGATCACCTCTCGTCGATATTGTAGAGAATACCCAGGAAAAAAATACAGACTGATAAAATCCTATCCTTTATCGTCGTCTGTCTAATACTGACACTCACTGCTGGGGTGCTATGTGCAGACTCTTGAGTATCATTTTTACGTAGGTTTTGATTGAAGGGCGCCGGAGAAGCTTTCGTTGCTCTCATTCATGCTTCGAAAGTATTTAGTCTTCAAGTTAACAAATCCTAAATGGAGCTTATCACACTCCCGTCTCCATCCCTTCCACGATCCTGATGCGTGACCGTTGTGATCCCTTGACAACCCTGACAACCACGCCGGCACTCTCGCAAAAGGCCTCGCAGCTTACGTTGGGCTGACTCTTGCTGACCACATTCCCAGTTTCATCTTTGGTACTCTGCACATCGAGCTGCGGCAACGGGTGCGAACCAAGCCGCAAAGGCACCAACACTGTCGGGAATGTAAGTACCTGATCACTGCTGTCGTCCGCCGCCGGAGGAAGGGAGAAATGCTTTTTCCTCGACCCAGCGACCACCCACGTCTCAGGATCAGCATGCACTTCAAGGAAGAAGTCACTGCTGCCTTTCTCTTGCTGGCCTTCCCCGCTTTGTGGGCTTCCGAGAATGGTCTGCGCGCTCCATCCTCTGGCGTAGCTGACTCTAAGCTCTGCTGTTATGGGCTCGCCGAGTTTGACCACTGTTTCCACGCCTGCTTCGCCACCGAGGCCAGGTTCGAGCGAGGTGACGCTGACGCTGAATGCGATGTCGACGTTAGGGACTTCTACGGCCAGCGAGACGCATTTGTCTTCGTCCGTGTGTTGCGTCGGCAGGTCGATGTCGATGCGAGAGTGTTCGATATGCCACTTCATCAACCAGTCACTCAGCGCTCTCTGCAGAGTCGCAGACAATGTATCAACGATTTCGAACCATCCAAGATCGGCAAAGCTGGGGACTTTGGCTTCTCCAAGCAGGGCTGCTCTGTCCATGTCGCCTGGCAGGAGACGCTGGCGAGCGCGTTCGTGAAGTACGGGCAGAAGTAATCTGCTAAGATGCTTGAATTCGCTCTTCTCGAGGTCGGCAGCAAAGGTGCTCGACATCGAGGCCAATACTAATTCTTCGACAGATCTGTAATGCACAGCTAGCGAGAGCGGAGCGTCTTTCTTTGTGAGCTTGCTCGTTTCCTGTGCTTGTTGTTTTCGCGTAATCTTGTAGAGTAGGCTGAGAGGTGATTTCTCCAGTACCACGGTCGGCCAAACGTTGACCGGCGGTGCTTCTACAGCGTACACTTTGCTGTCACTTAGCACAGCATCCGTCACGACGAGCGGGCAATGGTCTGTGGTGCGCACAGTGAACGTGGAGAGCAACGCGTCGTGGCGGAACAAGTCGATCACATTGACATCCAGTGGCATTGTAGCTGGGAGCTTGATTGATGCGTAGAAGCAAAAGCTTCCCGTAGCAGTCGTATAATGGGCTTCGAGTCTCACGACAATCTTGCTGATTGCGTGGTCCATGGTGTATGGTATCTGGACAGTCGCCTCCTCGTCTGGGCTCATACTGCCCAATGCCAGAACGCCGGCCTTTGAGTCGCCATCTTCCTTGCGATCAACACCTGATGTATCCGCATCACTGAGATACAGTCTTAGTCCGGCACTTGCAGGCTTGAGCTTCAGATCGATCCCTTGGATGTCATTGAAGCCACTGCTGAGCTTGATTTCCAAGTGTTTCGTCTTTTCCATATGGGTGCTCTTTGCAAGCCTTGTAGTCGCCTCAAATGCTCTGTTGTGCGGGTAGAGCAAGACAAAGGGTCGTTCCCTCTGGTTCCGTTCCTCGTCACCCGAGGGTGCGTACACTATGCCCAAAGCCGATGTTTCTGGTATCGTCGGAGGTCGCAGATCATGGCTGAATCGGAGTTTGTTCGCTTTCAGGATGACCTTGTCGATGTAGAATGCTCCGAAAGTGGTGGAGCTGCTTTCGAGCTCGACTCGTACCACTCCAGTCTCGACGTCAAGCGGAGTCGTCCTTGTGACCACGATCTCTGTTTGCGGATCGTCTACCCGCACAAGTCTTACAGAGACTTCGTCAAGTGTAATCTCGTCGTCTAAAACGTGGCGGAAGCTGAAACGGTACGAAAACCCGTCCTTGTTCTCGAGAAGCTGTATCTCTCGGCCAAGTTCAATGTCGTCAAAGAAGTCGTCCATTTTGGCGTCTAGCTCGGTGGGCAATTCTGCGGATGCGGTAACAAGCTCCTGAAGGTATTTCGCTGCGCTTACTTCAGCATCACCGCTCCCCTTCTTGCCTCCAATGCGTCTTCCGGCGGCCTTCTTTAGAGTTCCCAAGATGACTTGAGCACGGTCGCCTTTCCTGTTCAATTGCTTGAGACACTCGGCGAGATCTCTCACCACTCTTGCTTCTTGCATGCTCCATGAGTCGTTAGCATACAGTGGTAGAACATATTCGAAGTACCTAGCTGCGGCTGTGAAGTCGCGCTGCTGGTATTTGAGCATAGCGATGTCGCCCATGATCGTTTCAGCCGATTTTGTGTGCGTGGCTGTTGTGTACAACCGTACTGCTATGGCAGATAAATCTTCGAACGTTGAAAGGAACGAATTCACGTCGGCGAGTGACGCGGCGAGCCTCGGTGTGAGAGGTATTGACGGTCGTGACGATTTGGCTGATTCTTGTTGGTCTTCAGAGCCAGATGCATCTTCACCATTTTCGTCATCGAGGTCAACTTCTTTCATGTCAACAGACGAGGGATCTGCGGCATTCCAACCAGCAACCCATCCTCGTTTCTCGGCCAAATGCTCAAGTGTCCTACGTTTGATCATCACGAGCTCCGCGCGATAAGCTGCGAGCTCAGGAAGTCCAGGCTTGTCGGCAATTTTGGTGACGTCGGGCCCAAAGCCCTGCGGACCAGTTCGAGTTGGCCCAGTCAGGCTGGTAGTACGTGAAGGGTACATGTTCGCTCCCGTCGCAGATCCAAAGTCAGATCGTTTGAGTTTCGGAGCGCCATTGGCAGTGATAGTAGTGTCTCCGCCATCGAGGTTGAGCAGCGCAGTGTCAGCCTCAGCGAGGACTTGGTCGGCTAGAGCATAAGTCCAGGATGAAACGAATGATTCCAATTCTTGGGGAGATGGTTTACTAGTTTTTGACCTATAAAGAAGCTATCAACACACTGTTGTTTTCCATGGTTTAGAGAAGATGCATACCCGTTAACTTGATCCTGCCGCAGAGCACGCGCGCTGCTTTGCAAAAAACTGAGCGCTCGCCAGCACACCTCTGCAAGCAGGACAAGATCTTCGCCACCTTCTTTGAAATTGTTGCCGAACTCCGATCTTGCCAGCTGTGCGCCCGCCAGTCGCAGAATCAGAGCCTTTTGTCTTGAGAACATATAGCAGCAGAAGTCAAAGACCGAGATCTCACTTCTGACAATTTCTGATCGATAGTCCTTGTCAAAAAGCGATGATGCTTGCGCTGCATTCTCGGGTTCTGCAGCTTTCGCTACGCTTTTGGATGATCCGGTAATTCGTTCTTTAATATCGACTGTCGTTGAAGCGAAGCTCGTTGCAGTTCCCTCCGCGTTACCAGACGCAATGTCTCGTACAACTGTCTCCAACCCAACCGTTAACTCATCGTAGATCGCCAATGCATCTTCGACCAGTCCAATGCTCTCGAGCGCTTTTGCAAGACCCTCCTTGTGAATGAAGAATGTGCAGAAGTTCCAACCAGGAAGCGATCTTCTGGCCTCTTGCGCCGCAATATCTTCCTCGTATTGTTGGACTCTCGCGTCGAAAGGAAGTAGAATAAGACTCTTGAACTTCGCGACCAGGTCGGCCCAGGCATTTTCCCGTTCCTGCGAGCTCTCTTCGAGTGTCTGCGCGATCGCTGGGGTGGGCAAAAGATCCGCTGGGACATCCTTCTTCAACAATCGAATCTGTGCGATGCGATCTGGGCTGCTTTTGCTCGTCTCATTGAGATCTGCCCGCAGTTTGTCGAACACAGTCCTCGTGCTTTTGCCTGGCCAGTTCGTAACACTCTTTGTCCTTTCCTTGAGCTCGTCCGGATCTCTTGAGCTCTCCCGCCATCTCGGCTCGCTGGCAGCAATGGTATCGGGCACCACCACATGTATTACCATCCATTCACATGCATCGTGCTTCTCTCGCTTCCCTTCTGGTTGAGCAGTATCCCTGATCCATTCTCGAACTCGCTGTCGTTCGCTCGCCTTGTAGGTATCTTTATCGTCGCATCGTAAAATGTATATTCTCAAATATGGGCTCGTCTTGAGACCAGGTATTTGGTGTCGTCGCTCCTTCTCGGCGGTCTGCTTTTTGCGATCTGTGCCAACAATATCGAAACTGTTTGGTCCTTCAGCATCTGTCCGCGTGGCAGGAGGTTGAAGAGAAGATTGTGTATGCTTGTCAGGCACAAAGTCCACGTGCAGCGACTTGATCTGTCGCAAAGGTCGAGCATGCGACTGCCAGCTTAGGTTCTTGAGAGGTAGGCGGGCAGCAAGGTCGCGAGAGATGAGTGGGAAGACGCCAGACGGGTCATGGTACTCCACTACATTATAATCAGATCACAAGCTGTTCAAACAATTGCTTCAGCCAATCTCATACCAGTGACTTTGGAGCTGCTGGAGGTTTCCATGACTTCAATCCCTATAATGGCAGTGTATTGAACCACAGTGTCTGCCACTTGTTTGCAGCATTGCGCTCATGTATGCCAGTAGTTCAACCTTCCATGACGCTCTTCAACGTAGTCCAGTAGCAAGGAAATCGTTAGTGGTTGTGTTATTGAAACCAACAGAGCAACCTGCACAGCAAGACAGCCTAGACCACCTGCCCCAAGGCACGCGGCGCATGTGCATCGCCAGCTCGAAACGTCTCCCTGCAGCCAGCCAGCCAGGCATGAGACTCTCTCAGAACGCGTGAGAAAGTGGCTTCAGCAGAAGGGCAACCATTGAGCCACTCCCGATTGGCCGCTTCCACCAGCCCGGCTTCGTCCATCTCGAAAGACCTCATCGCCAGCACCAGCACCCTCTACCCGCCGCAGACACACAGCACCGCCCTCACATTATCGCCACCATGCAGCCCACACTCGCCCAGCAGGTGCGTCGCCCGCGGATCCCGCCCACTGGCACTGGAGCAATGCGCTGACACCAGAACACAGGCCCTGTACGGTCTCAAATCCGAAGGCCACCACGGCGTCCAGCAGTGGCGCGGCCACTTCCCCTACAAGACCTACAAGAGCCAGTACGGTCCTAAGTACGCCTCCCTGAAACCACCGACAAACCGGTCGCAAACCGCTTGCAGGCGCAGAAAAAGGCTAACCCGAGCGTGATCTACAGCTACACCATCCCCAAGGCCAAGCTGGGCCGCTACACTCCCTCCGCTCTCCTCAGGATGTACGTCGCGAAAACCCGCCCAAAATATCTCCAAATACGGGAAGGAATCACATATCTAACACAGCAAAACAGGGGTCCCATCGGCGCCGCCTTCGGTGCCTCCGCCGGCATCTTCGCCATCTTCTTCTTCGACGGCATTCCTCGCGTCCAGACCGACATCCTGCAGAAGGTTCCTTTCCTCGGCAGCTTCTACCACAACGAGATCGCGCCCGAGGACAACCCTTTCTAAGCGCGTCGCTTCGAGGGTTGGGGTCTCTTTTGTTGTACATATCCAGGGATGGGGGAGAGATGGGGTTGTAGAAGCGCAGATGTTATGATAGAAGTGTGTTCAATGGCATAATGCTTGTACTTTAAAAAGAAAACAGCGCCGCGCGAAACTTTTGTACAAGTTTTTGTTGAGTGATCAACGGCGATGGCGAGTGCTGACTGGTCGTGCCGTGCAGTACAACACTATGTCAGGTCTTACGAGGTGTATGTTAAAGACAAACTTGGGTCTGAACAGTGCTGACTTCTGTGTTCTGATTTACTATCATACATGTATAATGCCCAATGAGGCATGTATGTAGATACACGCAGGCGAACACGGCCTATTACCCATGCGATCCGAGCGGGTATGCATGTTAGAGTACAATACCGGATTGTATCCATGCCAAACCTCCCTTCTTTCGCTGACTCCATGCCCACCGAACGCCAATGCAAGGGCAGTAACCACAATGAACTGAAACTTATGCCAAACCTGTTAACGTGCCCTGCTACCATACGGTCGTAATTCATGCTTCGCCAGCCTACCAGAGTATCCGATGCGTGCTACACATGGACCCTCGCAAAGCTGCTAACGTAGGTATTAGCGTTAGTCATGTTGTCGGAGGAACCATCATGGTTGGCAGTTGGGGACTTCTCTGCCACTGAACGACCACCTTTCTTCTTCTTCCTGTGCCTGGAACTGATGGCACTGTGGCTCTGAGCGGTCGAAGCGGCATCAGCAAGCGAGTCGGACTCCTTCGGCGCGTCATCTTCTTTTGGGAACGAGGAGTGAGTGGGCTTGCCATTCGCATCGACGGGAGTATACTCCCAGCACATGAATTGCCAGTTGAGTTCTTTGCGCCAGCAGAGTCCATATCCAAGGCCAACGGGTCCAGTGTCGTTGCTAGTAACCTCGGCCGTCAAGCCACCTGTCTTGGGCATGCGGTTCTTGAAGATGACGCGGCCAACACGAGAGTGGACAAGCGCCATAGAGCACATGACGCATGGCTCGTGAGTGAGGAAGATCTCCAGCTTCAAGCAGAGGTAGCCGTCAGGCTTCAGGTTGTCGCGCTTGAAGTACTGTTGTTCGAAGTCGTTGAGGGGAAGATCGAGGAAGAAGGCGTCGCGAGACGTCTCGTCGAGACCAAGGCCGGCGATAGCGAGGGCTTTTTCGCCCTTGTTGGCTTGACGGTTGGCGGGCTGGGATGCACAGCGCAGGCGCTTTCGGCCGACCATGCCAATAGCACGCATGACAGCGTGGCACATGGGGTTGCCCTTGCATGGATGATCGCCTGTAGCCTCGCCAGCGACATCAGCCGCATTGGGCATAGGCTTGAAACGCGCGTCCCCAGCAGCAGCAATAACTTGTGTCTTGTCGTTAACTCGTTCCACTATCACGCAGCCGGTCGCAGTCTGAGAGAATCCCTGGTTGTAAGTCTCCTCGCCGGCGCGCTCGGCCAGGTCGAGAGCATCGGGGACGCTAAGGTTGCCAATGAGCGGATGCTTAAGGTCGCTCTCGGCCTTGGCGATGGTGCCTGGGTGAGCACCGAATGGATTGGTCTTGCGGTAGAAGGTGGGCCAGTACTTCTTGGTCCACTCCTCGGCCTGTTCCGGCTTTGTCGGAGGTTGGCGAGGGACCGTAGCCTTCTTGATCTCAAGCGGAAAGGCCCAGGACTCGGCGTCGGAGCAGAAGGGCGAGTACTTGATCATGAGGTCGTAGAGGTCCGGGAGTGAGATGAGATGAGAGGGGCAGACGAGCAGATAGAGGGTGAAGGCCTTCTTGTCGACGGCGCTCTTCTTGGCTGGGTTCGCCCACTCCCAACTGTTAGTCTCGGGGTTTTGGAACGCAGTAAGAGGAGTGGCGTCATCCCAGGTGCGTTGAACGGCATGCATCTCTTTGACGAGATCACGCTGGCCAACGACGTGCTCTGGGATGTAGCGCGGACGGGCGAAGCGGCGAAGGTGCTGCAGATCGATGGCATCGTGGCCGGGTATGTTGTCTTTGATCACTCTGTGGCAATAGTTAGCATGGTTCGATGATGCGAGTGAGGTCGAGGGCAGCAGATACGGACTTCAGGATACTCTCGGCGTGCTTGCTAGGCAACTCGATACTCCACACGTCAACCGTCTCGTTTCCGAGGCGGCACTCTTCTTTGGTTTTGATGTGGACCATCTGGCGACGCTGGACGTCACCGACGGGGTCGATAGCCTTAGAACCCTTAGCCCGAGGCATGATCGCGGATGGTGTGGTGGATGTTGCATGTGGTGAGCGCAGGAAAGTCGCGAGCACGGCGGGAAGCCGTATGAAGGCGAGCACATCGTGCGTCACCCGCGCCAGGAAGGCGCCCACCAGTGCAAACATCGCGCCTTCCTCGTTTGATGTCTGCGTTTGTAGTTTGCGAGTTGGAACTTTCCAATTGATGCAGGCGGGGCAGGCGCTAGTCGCGGGCCGCGTTCGGCGCTGCAGCGTTCCTGCATTAGCGCAAAGTTAGAGCGAGCTTACATCAAACGCGCGCGCGAGCACCCCGCGTTACTGTCGACGACAACGATGCGCCTGGAGATGCTGCCGGACGAGCTGCTGCTCATGCTCGAGCCGCTGAAGGAGCAGTGGCCATGTAGGGAGCCGCAGCTGCGTCAGCTCGACGCTGTGCTCTCCGTGAGTACGTCTCCAATGAAGACGAGAATGTTTCGTGACTGACTTCCAAACCACAGCCACGTCTCCCAAGCCCGCCGACCCTGGTCGCATATGGCACCCAAGCTACGGGGAAGAGCAGCATCGTCAATTCATACTTGGAAGTAAGCGGACAGCGACACGTGATTGTGCGATGCAATGAGTGCATTACGGGTAGACACTTGCTGGAGCGCATGGCTGCTGCAGTGCATCAGAGCTTGCAGACAGATGCTGTCAATGGAGATGTGGAGACATACACAGGACGATGCGAGAACATCAGCGCACTCGTCTCGCATTTGCAGAACATGCTACGGAGCCGCGGAAAGTTTGTGCTGGTGCTTGATGGCATAGACCAGCAGCGAGAAGCTCCACCAACACTCTTGCCCGCGCTGGCTCGCTTGGGCGAATTTGTAAGGAAACACTGCCCTTTCCGACACGTGCTGCAAAATAGCTAACTCTCGTCCCAGATACCTAATTTGACGATTCTCTTTATTGTACGACATGCTCCACCTCGTTTCCTCCATCATCCTGGAGCTCCTCACATACACTTCCCTTCCTATACCCGGAATCAGAGCATTCGCATTCTCTCGAAAGCGCCTCTGGACATTTTCGAGGACGAGTTCCCTGAAGACATGGATTACGACGATGAGACTCACACAGAAGACAAAGATTGGCTCTGGCCACGATTTTGTGCAGCAGTCTGGGATTCTCTCGCTCAAAGTTGTGCCCGGGATCTCTGCAGCTTCAAAGACGTATGTCACAAACTGTGGCGACCTTTCGTTGCTCCCATAACTAATGGCGACTTTGGAACTCGCGATTTCAGTCGACTGCTTGTTGCCCAACGCAAGCTCTTCCAGGATGAATCTGTCTTGTCGGATTCCATTATCACGATCACGGCTTCACAAGCCCCATCAACCAAATCAAAGTCCAACGACCTACCATATTACGCCAAGTACATTCTCCTCGCAGCATATCTGGCAGCTTCAAATCCTGCACGCCTGGACCAAATATACTTCATGAAATCCAGCGAGAAGAAGCGAAGGAAGAAAGGCGGTGGCACTGCTCGCTCAGGCGGAGGGAAAGCGAGCCAGAATCGCAAGCTGCCGCGTCATCTTCTTGCGCCGACGCCATTTGCTCTGGATCGGCTGTTGTCAATATTGTACGCCATACTGCCGCACGATTTTCGCAGTACCATCGACGTGTATGCCCAGATTGCCACGCTTGCTAGTTTGAGGCTTTTGGTGAGAGCTGGCGGCATAGGAGGAAGTGATGCGCTCGAACCCGGTGGCAAATGGAAAGTTGGTCCCGCTGTCAGCTGGGAGTATGTGCAGAACTTGGCGAGGACGATGGACTTTGCCCTGCTTGACTACATAGCAGAGTAGTAAAACTTGGTCTATCAGACCACTGATTTACAAGAACCCAAACTTACAGTTGATGCTTGCACTGATATCTCAGTTGTGTATGACCCAGATTGTAGTCAACAGCTACTCGTACAAGCATCGAGATACTCTGAAGTAACGAGCGCACTGCTGCATGAGGAATATCACTTGAGTCCACAGTCGACCATTGCCAAGGGCGCACGGAGCATAAGTAGAGGTTTTCGAGAGAGACTTGAAACGAACAGGAAAATACCGTTGCATATGGTAAGATACAGCTTCGCGGCTTCTCCGACGACAAGTCATTATGTGCCAGGACCAATGCCGTCGAAATAAGCCATCGATCCGATCATGAAGGCTCAGGAGATAGTTTTCATCTGCCTCCCCAAGTCCATTCAGTCCCAATACCTGCCAGTGAAGATGCCTCCGAGATATCACATCGATCCCGATCGTGAAATTATGAGAAATAGGAGGCGATCGCCTCATTGAACCCATCCGATCTCGAGAGAAGCATCGTTATGCTGGCTTCTCAGTGAAACACAGTCTTTCGGCGGCATCGAAGACTCAACGTGCCGAAACCTGTCCTGTGTCCGTATCAATGTCGCCGAGACAAGCAAATAATTCCAGTCAAGAATTCCCATCGAAAACCTTGTGTATTCGTCTTGTCGAATCTGTCCGGTCAATCTCAAGATTACTGTTCGCGTCGTCGTTTCTCTGCTTCCAAGTTTTGCTCAGCCGTGTCTCGACACATGTTTCTCAAAATTTTGACCGAAAGCTCCACCTCCAAACAAGAGAGAAATGAAAGCACTCAGATCCATGCTCAATCGAAATTTTCATTGAAGCGCAGCTTCAAGAATTTTTTAACGTCGTCATCAATAGGGTACATCACTGTAGTCGGTCCCAGATTTTTGACCTTAAGTCCACACAGTGTCTTGACCCGCGACAGGGCGACGTATGCCATGCCCGACGAGAAAACTTTCATGTTCACCACAGCCTTCTCCAGAGTCATGCCTTGCGCTTTGTGGATGGTGAGCGCCCAGCCCGCGAGTAACGGAATCTGAGTCCGCATGAGCAACGAGTGAGGTTCCTTGAAACCTAGCGGCTTGACACTGCAGTCCGGCCAGACGGTCACCAATTCAGGAATGTTGTTGAACCGGACTACTGGGAGCTTGGTGCTGCGACCCTTTTCGCGCTGTTTGGCCATGAAGTCTCTGATGTGGTTGAAGCGGATTTGTGAGATCTTGCCATCCTCGCGAGAGGATTCATATCGCTGGCGTGCTTCGTCATAGTCGACGAAATCAACGATGATGCCCTGCGAACCGTTTACAAGACCTTTGCTCACGTCGATGTTTCGCTGGAGAATGACGGGCTGGCCTTTCTTGAGGTAGACGGTGCATTCGTAAGCATGTCCCAACAACGCACCACTTGGGTCTCTCTTGAAATCTGCCAGATCTGGGTGCAGTTCTTTGTGCCAGATCATGTCATCTTGACACCGGTACTCCAGTTTCTTGCCCGGCAACTCCTCCAAGCGATCCTCGTTCAACCTGAAAGCTTCATTCTTCCACGCCGTCACCATCACCGCATCTGTAACATCGCACTCATGATCTGTAAGAAGACCAATTTCGTCTGACGTGAATGGTTTCCCGTGTCGAACATTGGTCAGAATATTCAGGAAATTCGGATCCTCCTGGCGATGGGCCTGGCGGAGTGCGACGTACTCGAAATTCATATCATCCCAATGAGCTGACTTGAATGCCCACATCTTATCGCCATCCTGGATGTCGCCATGATCAGGATTGCCAGGGCACTCCCAGACCTTCTGAGTTCGTCTGCTTCGTCCTCCTGTCGCGCGCCAGGCAGCTGTGCGTTCCTGGCCACATTGAAAGCAGTACTGGTGTGGCAGTACTGGAGGTAGCTGGCAGAAGTCGCCAAAAACGATAAGTTGAATGCCGCCAAACGGCAGGTCGGGCTCGTCCCTGGCGACTTTTGCCATTTGGTTCATACGGTCAAACATCAGGTACGATACCATGGAAACCTCATCGATGATCAAAGTTTGGGTGTTCACAAGCCTTTCCTTCACTGCAGGTTTTCATGTTGCTCAAGAAATCTTCGATGCCCATGTTCTCATCCGCAGCCCAACCGAAAAAGCTGTGAATTGTTTGAGCACCAATGTTAACAGCGGCCGTTCCGGTTGGAGCAATGACGGCAAAGGGAGCTCGGATCAAGCGCAACTCATGGACAATAATCTCGCAACACCCTGATTTTCCACTGCCGGCTCCTCCGCTGCAGAATATGCTCTTGCGTTTCTTTGTTGCCAGGTCGACCACGCGCTTCTGGTCATCGTCGAGCTGATCAAATCGCAGCTTGGGGCGTTTGTTGTATGGTTCAAAAGATGCCATTGGGTCATGCTCAGCTTCGAGCTGTGACAGGTCAATCACCGGGCTCCCAGGTTGACTTTGTCTGGCCCTGGATCTTATTGGTGCGTTGTCGGAATACTCATGGCGTGCACGCTTGAGAATGCTGTCCCCAAGGTTAATAGCTCGCCTTGGAGAAGATGCATTTTCGTCGGAGCGGCCACGCTTCAGATTCGTTTGTGGACGTGCGGAATCGTTTGAGTGAGGTGTTGGTAACGGTGAGCTCCTTGGCTCACTCTTCATTGACGGAGTCCTTGGTGGCTCTGCCATGTTCGCAAAGAAGGGAAGCGTGTCAGCGTGGATCTGGAGTCAGTGGTATCGGAGGGCGGAAGTTGTTAGAAGTATGTGTGGTTGTGGATTGTTGTGGAAAGGAAGTGAGATGAACGTTTGAAGGGATATGGTGAGCGAACCGGTGAAAGCTATCACCTCATTTGGTCGCGTGAACACCCTAATGATGGTGGCCTTCAGAGCATGTGAACATTGCCCCAGTGATGGTGGCCTTCAAGGCATGTGAACACTACTACAGTGATGGTAAGCAGTGCGAGATTCCTGTATGGAGTAGTCATAAGTCTGCGCGTCTCGATTGTCAGTGTGGCCATTCTTGATTCTTGAACAGTCAATGGGAACGTGGCGAATACTGGAAGATTAGTTGCATCTCGGTGGTCAGTATAGTCGATCTTCATCCCCGATCAGGTCGATAGTGGCATAGCAGTATGTAGGAGATCAGTTGCATCTCGGTGATCACTATGGTTTTATCCATTCCTGTAGGGTTCTATCGGGGCATGAGCTTTCCGGTATCTCAACGGTCGATATAGCCAACCTTATCCGTGTGCGAAACTAGAATAATATATCGTTCACTGGAAGAGTTTGAGTTCAAGTATCTCAGTGCTCGCTATAGTCGCTGTTAACTTCGTGTGGATCAGTGGGGGCATAGCCGTCAGAGGGAGATGAGCATACTGCCTCCAGTACTTCCAGATTACAAGAACTAGGCTCACATCTAAACTTGTCCACGCGAGCACCAGATGCTGTGGGGACGCGCATGTCTTCTCTGTGGCCTCCATGGTCAATCACGCATCTACGCCCAAAGATGAAAGCATATACATGTAGTTTAGGGAGAGGTCAGTATATTTTTAGCAGAATTTCAGTGGCTGACAAGCCAAGATTGCAAGCCACATCTGCTGACACGAGCATCAAAATACTTGAGATCAACTATGCGAAGACTTCTGCGGTGGAGCTGTAGATCTGAAGTCAGATTGTACTGCGGATCCGCAACATTGACAGCCTTGCCTTGAAGAGATGCGCGCCGAGACCACTGCACTGGGCTCAAAATCGCGCATAACAGCCGCAAAGTGATGCGTGAGCTCACATGGACAGTCCAAGATGGTTGTATAACAGGACGTATAGCGTGTGTCAGGCGGACAAAGGTGCAAGATAAGGAGGGTGGGCCGGCAGATGACGCCTGGACTGGAGTCGCCAAGCCGCTGCGCCTCGGTATCCTTGAATGTTTTCACCTGTTGAGTTTGTGACTCTGCCAACCTGGATCTGTAAGGAGAAAGCAGCTTGTTCTACGACGACCGAGAAGAAAAACCTCCAGTGAATCTGACCGCTTCGGAACGACTTTGCTCGGATCCCATCGCGTCAAGGATCCGCGCACACCACTACTCAGCAAAAGCCTACGACGACGACACCACGGCAGGCCTTGTTCAACCAGATACCTCATCTAGCCTCCATGATTCAATAACACGCGCTTGCTACCTGATGCCCAGGACAACTTCAATTGTTCAACTCACAAACAATCGTACATCTAAAAGGGTTCGATAACCCACATCTTCAAGGCTTGTCACAGCCAAGCTTCCTTCAATTTTCTCGGCAGGCAACAGGCTTTGGAGCCAAGTACGGGACGAAAGACCATGCCTACGCTTTCGGTGGTCAACTTCAATATCGTCTGCGCGACTGCAGGTGGTTTCGTGACTCTCTTCGGCCTAGTCTCGTATCTGCTCAAGGAGAAGTTCTACCTCTCTGAGGCCTTAATCTCTTCCATCTTCGGTGTGATCTTTGGTCCACATGTAGCCAATTTCATCCGACCTCTGGACTACGCTTATGGCGACGCCATCGATCTTGAGACGATCACGCTGTACTTCACGCGCTTGGTTCTAGGTGTGCAGCTCGTTCTGGCAGGCGTACAATTGCCCAGCAAGTACCTGCAGAAAGAATGGAGAAGTCTCAGCATCATGCTCGGTCCCGGCATGTGTATCATGTGGATGTCGACTTCTCTTCTCATTTGGGCCCTCGTACCGAATGTTCCATTCCTTTTTGCACTAGCTGTTGGATCTTGTGTCACGCCGACAGACCCGATTTTGTCGAACAGTATTGTCAAAGGCAAATTTGCGGATAAGAACATTCCGCCTAGTTTGCAGAAAATTATCATTGCTGAGTCGGGCGCCAACGACGGCTTGGGATATCCTTTCCTATTTTTGGCACTGTATCTGATCAAGTATACTGGCCACCAGGGCCTCGGATCTGGAGGCGGTGGTGCCAGCAAAGCGATGGGCCTATGGTTCGGAGAGACATGGGGATATGTCATCATTTTATCCGTCATCTATGGTGCAGTCGTCGGATGGATCGCCAAAGAATTGCTTCACTGGGCTGAGGACAGACACTACGTTGATCGAGAGTCTTTCTTGGTTTTTGCTATTACGCTCGCAGTAAGTCTGACATTCCCTTATCAATTCCACCATACTTACATCACAAAAGCTCTTCATCGTCGGTACGGTCGGTATGATCGGATCTGATGACGTCCTCGCGTGCTTCATCGCCGGAAACGTCTTCACATGGGACGATTGGTTCCGACTCGAGACGAAAGACGACTCCTTACAGCCTACGATTGACATGCTGCTCAACGTCGGCGTTTTCATGTGGTTTGGAGCCGTCTGTCCATGGCACTCCTTCGTTGACAACAACGTCATTCCCATCTACAGGCTCATCCCACTCGGGATCCTGGTCTTGCTCCTCCGAAGGCTGCCGATGATCCTGGCTTTTCAGAAATGGATTCACCAGGTGGAAGATATCCGCCGGGCTCTTTTCCTTGGATACTTTGGCCCGATCGGCGTCTCTGCTATATTCTACCTATACGTCTCCAAGGAATTCCTGCGCGACATCGAAGTCGACGGGCACGAACGCGAAGATGCTGCGCACCTGTCCGAGATGCTGGACGTTGTCGTCTGGTTCCTCGTCGCTTGCTCCATCATCGGACACGGTCTCAGCATACCTCTCGGTAAACTAGGCTTCTATCTGCCACGCACAATCTCCACAGCTCTTTCCTCCGATCGCCTGTCCTTCGCGCAGAGCACAGCTCGTGAGACTGACGCAACGGACGGCGAGCAAAGCAACGCAACCGACCTCGCCAGCGTCTTCCGCCGACGCAGGCCCGCTGAAGACGATACTGTTCCCAACACGCCCGGTATCAACGACGGCTCGCCCAGCAACAGCAACGGAACGCTGGCCGGCATCCAGGGCGAGCACCCGCGACCTAAGATCTCGGGCCCCATGAATCCTCGCTCGATCGGTCGTCCGATAAACCCGGCTCCTAGAGTGGATGAGCAGTTGTCAACCGATCACCCTGCAAACTCTGCGGAGAGATTCCAGAGGAGCATTCGGTTCGGAGACGAGTGAAACGATACAAAGTAGTGATAGCGGGACATTTGGTCTGGAGATGAGAAGTCCGTTGCATAGCTTGAGGACGAGTAGATTGTTGCATAGACGGTGCGGAATGCAGATTGGGAGGAGGACGTTGATACATACACATTCATCACTGTATATTTTTTTGATGTACTGCTGTGGTGTCAAGAAAGGAGTTGTCAAGAAGAGGCGGAGAGAAGCTTGCAGTTTGAAGGTTGGGGCGGATGTAAATACGTGTGTTGATTGGCAACATCGCAAGGTTAGGTATGGTATTCTAAACACGGTTGATCAGCTCTTGAAGCCCATCGCTGTTAGACCCAAATACATCATAATCAATACATGTGGTGAGAGACTGTCTGCTCTAGTAAATACTCCAAAGTCCACCCAATGACTTGCCCGACTCAATACCAATAGCCACTGCGGATCAATCGTCCCCAAACTACGCGGCGAATTGGGCCACAGCATCCTCCGAAGCAATTGCTTCAATCAAGTTCTCCGAAACGACCAAATCTTCCGGATAAACCAACTCCGTCGAAGAAGCAATCGTATACATCACGTCATCCTCCGCACGGCCGTGGTCCTGCAGTGCTGTCCGTAAACCCGAGTCCTCGGTTGTCTGGATCATGTCTTGATCCACGCCAACCTGTAAACGAGTCCAGATCATGGCTTCGTCTCCCTAAAGCGCCTCCATCTGTCGAATCGCAGTCTTGACGCGCTCCTTTGTGTCTCGGTCAGGGTCTGCCGCGAGCCCGCGAACCGCCGCCTCGATGCCGACGGCTCTCAGTTCTTGCGTGCGTTGGCGAGCGGCGGAGCGGTCGCGCTCGTCTTCGATCCAAGTGAGCGACGTGACACCCCAGACGCAGGTGACGCGCACGGGCGCTTCAGAGTGGTTGAAGTGAGGAAGCCAGGCTTGCAGCAGGGCCCGTTGTGCGATGAGGAGTTGCTTATGGTGAGGTGCGCCGTTGGCGATGTGGGTGATGAGATGGACTGTGGACAGGACGAGCTGTGTTGGGTTGTACATGTGTCTTCCGATGCTGGTGTTCGCACCACTTGAAGCCGTTGCTGATTGCTGGCGTTGGGATGCGGGAAGTGGTGCGAGTTTGGCAATGAGGAGGTCAAAGATTTTCTGATGCCCAACCTCGCGGAAGACGTGTTCGACCATGTCAGCGCAATCTTCGCCGTTGAATAAATTGCGCATGAAGTCGAGCGCTTGCTCCTGAAGCGCAATGTCATCACGCCTGGCTTGCAGAGCAGGATTCTCTTCGAGCTCTCGGACGGTGTGGAGATGCTTTTTCGTGTTAAAAGCCGACGTAGGAGGTAGCGTTGAACGCACTTGTGACGCCTGATAGTGTGTGTTTGAGTATTCGTCGTACATGATTTCGCCGTCATCGTCGTCATCTTCTTCGATGCCATCGTCGAGGGCTGGCCTAGAAGGCTCATCGACATCCATGGGAGACGGATTCAGCAGCTCTACTTGCTCGCCCGCGGCATTGGAACTACTCAAGCCCACGCTCACACCGCCACCGTTTGAGAAGAGCCCGATATCCCGATGCTCGCCAGAAATTGCACTGAGAAGCCAGCCGGTTCCGAGCTCTTCGAGTACGCTGATCTTGAGATCTTTGGGAGCTTTGTGGACCAAATGCTTCAGGGCCCAGAGACTTGCCAAGCGTAGTGGAGGTGAGTTACTCCGTGTGTGTTCACACAGCGTCTGGACTACACCAAGTGCTACCATATCTTCTCTCATTGGGCTGAATTCAAGAACGAGGTTAGCGCACACATCCGTGGCAGCAATCTGGACTTCGACATTGGGATGTCGAAGGAGTTCGAATATAGGTTTGGCAACGCCGGCGTCGATCAGACTAGTCCTCAGCATGCTAACGCTCCTGGACATCGATTTTGCGGCACGACATGCGGCCAAGACCACGTTCGTGGTATTTCCATCTTTGACGCCCAGTTGGCCTTTATTGGACACAATACTGGCTTGTAGATCCCGAGGAAATGGCTTCAGTGAGTCAATGATGCAGGTTATGACGCCAGCCTCGATGAATGCTTTCCTATATTCGTCGCTCCTGGACGCGATTGCAGCCATCGCCTCAAGTGCACCTTGCCGACAACGCATGGCGTGCAGTATCTCAATTGGAAGGCCTTTATTGCCGAGCTGGCATGTGGCTGTCTTCTCGTTTTCCTCGATCGTCGCTCGTCGAGCAGGCCACATGGGTTTTGCGAGTGTCACATTATCGAAACTCCTCTTAAGGATAGGGCAGACGTACTTGATAGCCCCAGCGTCAACACAAGCAGCTTGCAAGCTTCTGCTGCTTGCGATCAGGAGAGCGAGCACATCGCAGCTGAACTCACGAATTCGAGCAAGCTCATCAGGTTCACGTAGACTTTCGGCATCACGGGCCTCGCTAGCGTCTTGCACGAGCCGTACAGCAAGCGGTACAGCAAGCAGATTCAATTGGCGTTCTCGCTCCTCTGACTTCTGCCCAAGTTCGTGGCGTGGGAAGGCCCCGGTATCGATCTCGACCGCTTTGTTGACCATCGCCAATAGACGTAGAGCTTCGATTCTTTGCGACCCTTGCAAAGATCTTGCAAAGTACAGCAACCAGCTGCAGACAGCGTTGGCATGATCAATGTCTCCATGATAGAAGCCCGGCTCACTCGCACCAACTTGTCTGTTCATTGCGTCCATACCCGGAAATGGGTTAGATCCGTTGCCATAAGATCGACTTCTGTTGTTGGGGATGTGGAGAGGAGGGAGCAGGCCGCCGTCTGCATTTGGCATGCCGTATTTGGGTCCCATCATGTAGCGCAGATCGCCTTCGCCCGGCGAAAAGTTCATGAATAAGTCTGTCACGCGCTCCGACAATACAAATTGATGAGCGCGATATTTAGGTCCCGAGATGAGGGTAGAGATGGCGGAGAGTATGTTTGGGATGACAGAAGCGCTCGGCGCCGGTAACAAATGTGAGGTATCACTACGATAATCGATGTGTTTGTTCGTGATCGAGTAGGAAACGAGCAGGCCGGCAAGTGTGTCCAGAAGTCCAGAATCTACCAGAGTAGTCTTGACTTTATCTTCGAATGCTGACAGATTTATGATATCGCAGACCAGCTCCAGCTGCTGGCTGGTTGTGTTGTCGCCTGATGGCTGTTGGAGTATTCTGACGAAGATCTCCGTGCTCTTGGTGTTGAAAACCTCCAAGCTTTTTATTTCTGTGCTTTCGCTAGTCTCAAGCGACAATTTCCATGAAGCAGAAAGCTTTCGTAGTGCTTGCAGCGTCGCAGTGATCAATTTGGGCGTCCGTTCATGCTGCAGAGCACGCAAGAGACTCTCGACAGTTCCAGCTGCTATCAAAGGAGGCACATATGCAGTACCTCCCGCTGCAAGGCTACCCAGTATTATGGTAGCTTGCAGCCTCGTCTCTTCCTGTTGCTGCCATTGTTGCGTGTGTCCTATCGCGGTCCCATTATGTTCGCCAGGTGATCCGCTCGAGACGATGTTGACCAGCGATTCCAGCACACCCTGTTTCACGGCAAGCTCTTTTCTTTGATCGTGTCCGATGATGCTGTTCTTGAGATGCCGCAAGCTCTCGAGCTGCTGATGGGCGGAGTCGGTATTGCTGAGCGCCTCGATTGCGGCTAGCGACGTAGCTTGCACCATGACTCCGACGTGGGCGCTATGGCATGCTTTGCACCAGAATGATGAATTCCTGGCTCGGAAGTTGATTGTTGCGGGTTGTTGTATAGCTAGTTTGCTACAAGACGCTGGGACTGTTCACTTGGCTGCTTGCTGGGTGGTCGTGCCGGAGCTCGTGTCTGACCTCACTGCCCACCCTGGTGGGAACGTGGGGAAGGTTCGGCCCGTCTGACATCCTTATCCTTATCGTCTATCGGCAGCCGAAAAAGCTACTCCAACATTCGTAGATACAGTTCAGTCTCTGAGTGCTTGTAGTAGTGCCTTCTAGCTGCCAATCGTAAACTGGTTCTATTAACCAGTGAGATACTAATCATGGTACTCTAGTCTCCTGGTGTCATGTATGCTGGTACCTACAGGCACGGAATTGAGACCCACGTTATCGACCCTTGAGAGCTACAGTTCTAGCTCATAAGTCTGCGCACATCTCGTCATTAGTGTCTCGCTACCTCCACTTCTGCCAGTATAAATAAGTATAGATTCAAATCCTAAGCCCTATCCCATTGAGATGCTAGAGGACACTTCAGAAATTCTTAAATGCTATTACAGTCCTAGCTTGAACTCTCGTCTGCTTTAAAAGATGGTTACCGCTGAGAAGCTGTGCGCAGAGTTTCTGGTGAGCTGTGCCTATTGCTTCTGGACACCGTAAGATATCCTAGTCAAAAAGTGTATTCTCGTTTATACCTCCTAACACAACATCGACAAAATTTAAACCGATAGATGTTGAGGTGCATAATGCCACATATTGCAGCGCTTAGATCGAAGGACGGCCACAGTAATGAGTAGACTCGTGATAACCCAATAAATATGCTAAAATCATAGGTCGGAATCGCTTGCGGCTTGCCGATGTGGTGTGGTTACAAGCTGAAACGGATGCCAGGTGCATCTTGGAGTGAGGAGAGGCTGAGCAGCATGTCACTCAGGTGATGGGATTGAGCAGACGGCTATCGTCGCTTCAGAGACCCGTCTTTCAGAGTTCACTGTTTGTGGCCATCGCCATCTGCAGCAACGACGGCGAGACTATTGCCTCAGCCTCAGCTGCCGCACAGCCGTTCAAATCGATACCCCGGCGAGCCCAGCCAAGATGAGCACAGGGAGTGTCGTTGACAGAAAACTGTTCGGCCAAGATAGGTAGCGGCATGCGGATACGGTCTCGAAACGTGGGAGAACAGGGCTAGCGGCTTGTACGGGTCGAGAGATCAAAGATTGCTATATACTGATTCGTCAAGATGGGAGTGCCTGTTTGCATGTCGTCTCATCGGAGCGGGCCTTCTTGTTGGGTATCATTGATCAGGGGAACAATCAGCACAGGATGCTGCCGTTGACAGTCGACATCAACTCATCACAGCATCAGCGATAAGTCGGGCCAGCACCGGCATACCACGGGACGCAGGCGTGCCGAAGTGCACAACATAGAGTTTGCAGATGCTTGGCCCACGTGAGCGCGCGGAAGCACATCTATGGCTGGCTCGACGGGGTGGGTCTACTTACACTTTTGCCCCGGCGTCACAGACGTAAGAGAGAGCACCGTGAGCACTCGAACCTCGTCGACGCCAGTCCGCCGACGAGAGCGACCTTGCACCGCTCCACAGCGCCCCCTTCACCTGCACCTCTTTCCTCCTCCCCGCCCGCCCGCGCTAGGACGTCAAGGCTAAGGCTCCTTCTGCTCGCGCCGCCCTCCCAATCCAGCACAAGACAACGCCCCAGTAATAATATGCGCCGGAGCCTGAGCCTGTCCACGCGAGCGTCCGTCCACCCCTCATCCGCACCCCGCCACAGCGCTCCGCCTTCATGTCCATGTCTATGGCTCTGTCCTCGTCGCCTTCGCCCGTAGCCTCACCACGACCCTCGACCTTCCACTACCCTTCCGCTCGTCCTCGCTCGCGGGCATCGTCCTTCGCTCCTTCTCCAAAAGCCGGCGCGCCTTCCCGATCCTCACCGCACCTCGCCGCAATCACCTCGCCGCGCCAACGGGCAGCCAATGCGCGGCCCTCGCCCTCGCAGCCTGCCAATCTCTTGTCGAAGCACTCGCGCGATCCCGTCGTGGATAGCGCCGCCGGAAGAGAGACCAGGTCGCGCTACGCGGATGCTGGCACTCAGTACAGCCCGGAAGGCTATCCACCCACAGCATCAGAGCACAAGCTGGCGGCACTCGAACTGGCGGCAGGTAGCAGGAAGAGGAAGGAGGGCGCTGGATCGCAGTCGCCGCGGATGAACGCTACCAATCACTCTGGCGGCACCGCAAGTCCACTAGCCGAACCTGCTGTACGAGAGGATCCTCACTCTCACGATAAGCTACCAGAAAGGCCGGCTGGACAGCAATCAGAACCACAAGAGGCTCGTTCGACACATGGACATTCATCTGCTCCGAAACGCCCACGTGCAGACTCGGAAGCAGCGAAGATTATGCCCCGAGCATACGAAACATGCAACCCAAAGGATCTGGGTGTACTCATTGCCAACATGCTGATGGAGCTCATCCGGTTAAATGATCAGATTCCACTGCGGGACGGTCGTCTGACAAGATTTCACTCACGAGCTCCACCCGGCATCAGCGTGGCAGATTACTTGCAACGTCTCATACAGCATGCTACTCTTTCGCCACCAATATTGCTCAGTATGGTTTATTACATCGACCGATTGTGCGCCCTATACCCAGCTTTCACGATTAACAGCTTAACGGTACATCGTTTCCTTATCACAGCGGTGACTGTGGCAGCGAAAGGCTTGAGCGACAGCTTCTGGACGAACCCCACGTACGCACGCATAGGCGGTATTCCGGTATCGGAACTGGCAACTTTGGAGCTGGAATTTTTGCAAAAAGTACAGTGGAAAATTGTGCCGAAGCCAGAATCACTGGTGGATTATTACAACAGTCTGGTGGATAGGACTGATGGCTTCCAGCTTGAGCCAGGCTCGGGTGAGGCCAGCTCGGGCAGCAGCCTAGTGGAAGACGGAAGCGACGAGGAAATGATACACGATCAAACTTGAGGCAGGGCAGCCACCTTGTGCAATTGGACAGACGTGCAAAATTCTGTACAGGTGGGGCGAGCCGACAATACTAGGAGTGAGCTGGCAGCGACCAAGTCCTGGTTATTGCTTTCATACCGCATCCAAACTGACGCAGAGGGCTCTATGGGCAGCGGTGAAATGAAGCCGACTTCCCCTCAAGCCACGCTAGATCTGCAGTGGAAAGGAAAGGTCCTTGCGCATTTGAGCGCGATGACTGCAGCCGGGTTTGCATTGACCCCAGATAGGCGTAAACATAAACCCGCAAGCTAAGCGGCACGCCTGCATCTCAGGCGATATTAGCCAGTGTCGCGCCGTGAAGAAGCCGGTGCCTAAGCGGCTTCGTCAAGCACGTGCTTCCAGAATTGAGAAGAGCACCACCAAGCATCCATCAGTCACAGTGGGAAGGGATTTTATGAGACCAGGGACACGAAAAGGTCAATAGGGCCATGAGAAAAAGTAAGGTCAGAAGCAACGGACTGCTGGCCGCGACCTGAACGACGATCCATGCTCTCAAGACATGTATCTCGTTCACTACAGCCTTTGCTTTTGTAGCTAGATACGATGATGGGATTTCCGGGATTGCATATAGCATTTCAGCATAGCGAAGACGAATCAGACGAACTCATTGGCTGCGCCTTATCAGCATTGCTCTGTTTGCTTTTTGCTGCCCTTCCTACTTTCCCAAGGGCAAGCTTTGATCGTCAATCACCTGCGATGATCACTCGTAAGTCTACGCATGGCTTCTCAGCGGCAACTACTATTGTTCATATAACCATGGTTATAGGTATGGCTCGACTGGTATCCGAGAGATTTGTAAGAGTCTCTACGTGCCTGGTACGAACAACACTTCCGTCGCCGTTGGCACACAAACTCGGAATCCCACTGGACACACATGCTCACTTCGTCTCGACCTTACTAGCTCCGTGGACCAGCCTTTCATATTGGAGCCTGTACCCTATCACCCGCGTTCAGGCTCGTTTGTCGTCTGGGCGGACAGGATAGCGAAAGATCGTGGGTATCGGCAGGTACTTGTGTGCGCGAAATCAGCCACGAGGTGAGAAACTTCTACGATCTCTACGGGATATGTCTTGAGGCATATACCTATTTCCGCCGATGCTGGCACGAAAATGTCTGAGTGTGCTCTACGATCTCTGAGGCATATGGCTCGATGGCTCATGGCTATGTCCGCCGGTGTTGGCATAACACGAACCAGAGGCATGCGCAAACTGATGAGTTAGTATTGTATCATGTACGAAGTGCTCACGTTTGATGGATCGAAAAACCAGGCCAAATTGGAAACGATGAGAGACACGTAACGACGTGAATTATACATACAAAAAAAAAGATGGAAGCTCTACTCTAAAAGTTTATGTAGAGCAAAGACTCAAGGCAACGCCACCGTTCGCCAAAAAGGATATATACATTTTCCCCTTCTTGTTCGCAAAATGCATCCCTACTTTCTCTCTTTCATCTTCGACAATAACACTTTATGTGCAATTCTCCCCGGAAATTCATGTTGCAAAATCTTCTTCAACTCATCTTCGTCTATGCGCTGGCCTGGGCACCAGAAGGACCGTACTCCACCCGCTCTTGGTTCTTACTAGGAGCCATGAAGTCGTTCTTGGGGTTCTTCTGTGCTTTGGCTGCGCTGCAGCGGGCCATTGTGGGAGATGAGCGTGAGATGACATCGGTGAAGAAGAAGTCCTCGATGGGCCTCTTGAATGCGGTGCCGGAGACAGTGGAGCCCTTGTTCTGCTCGACGAGCTGAACGCGGCTGAGCTGGGGCAAGCTGGCGGGCTCAACGATGTCGTAGCGGCGAAGCGCAGGGGAAATCTCCTCCATGCGGTCACGGAGAGCCTCGACATCGTCGTAAGGAAGGGGTGCGCCGACGGCTTCTGAGACGGCACGGATGATCTTCCAGTCCTCGCGGGCAGCGCCGTAGATGCTGGTGGCAGCACGGGCCATTTGCACGCGACCTTCGGTGTTCACGTATGTGGCGTGCTTCTCAGTGTATGCGGCACCAGGAAGGACAACGTCGGCAAGCATGGCACCACGGTCACCGTGGTGGCCCTGGTAGATGACGAAAGCATCCTTGGGAATGTCCTCGGCAGTGATCTCGTCGGCACCAAGGAGCCAGACAATCTTAGGGGTGGTCTTTGCGGTCTCAGGGCTGGCGACAGACCAGCCGAGCTCGTAGGCACCTGTGCGGGAAGCAGCACGCTGGAGAACGTTGTATCCGTTCCACTCCTCAGTCTGGAAGTTGCCCTTGTTCTTCTCAACGAAAGAGCCAATGGTCTCGTAGATAGCCTTGGCGTCAGCGTGCTCGACAGCGGAAGATCCAACGATGATCATGGGACGCTCAGCGTTAGCGAGCTTCTTGCCGAACTCTCCGGAAAGAGCAGACTTGAGAGCGTTGGCATCGCCACCGAGGTGCTGGTAGTCGAAGGTGGATTCGAAGTTCTCACCAACGAGGCCAACCTCGAGATCAGAGCCCATCCATTGCTTCCTGATTCTTGCGTTAAGGATGGCGGCCTCGTGTCTGGGGTTAGTGCCAACGAGAAGAATGGCGTCAGCCTCCTCGACACCTGTGATCTTAGAGTTGAAAGCGTAGTTGGAGCGAATGTCAGTACCGTGTGCGAGTGGCGCAGAGCCCTGTGTGAAGTCGAGAGCAAGGTTCTCAGAGCCAAGACGGTTAGCAAGATCCTTGGCAGCGACAAGCTGCTCAACATCAACGAGCTGACCAGCGACAAACTTGACTTCGTCACCCTTGGGGGCGATAGACTTGAACTTGTCACCAATCTCGACCAGGACGTTCTCCCAGGTGGCGGGCTGGAACTCATTGTTCCTCCTGATCAGAGGTGTTGTGAGACGCTGTGTGCTGAGACCGTCGCAGGCGAATCTGCTCTTGTCGTGGATCCATTCCTCGTTGACGTCGTCGTTAAGTCTGGGAAGGATACGCATGACCTGGAGACCTCTGACATCTGCGCGGATGTTGGAGCCAATGCCGTCAAGGACGTCAACAGTCTCGATGTGGTAAAGTTCCCAAGGTCTGGCCTTGAAGGCATATGGCTTGGAGAGAAGAGCACCGACGGGGCACAAGTCGATGACGTTACCAGAAAGTTCGGTGTCCAGGGCGGTCTCGAGGTATGTGCCAATTTCGATGCTGTTGCCACGGCCGGTGCTACCAAGCTCGGGAGCGCCAGCAACGTCGTTGGCGAAACGAATACAACGTGTGCAGTGAATGCAGCGGTTCATGGAAGTCTGCGGGTTGTTAGTGGATGTATTGGAGTAATTCTCCATCACAATGTGCATACCTTGACGAGTGGGCCAATGTTCTTGTCCTCAACCGCACGCTTGCCGGTCATCTCGTGGAAACGTCCTCGGTCCGCGCCATATCTCATGCTCTGATCTTGCAAATCACACTCGCCACCCTGGTCGCAAACAGGGCAGTCAAGAGGGTGGTTTGCGAGAAGGAATTCCATTACGCCCTCGCGTGCCTTGTGTACTTGTGGGCTGTCCGTCTTGACCACCATACCGGGTTGCACCGGCCACGCGCAAGATGCCACGGGCTTGGGAGCGCGCTCGACTTCGACCAGACACATTCTGCAGTTTCCGGCAATCATAAGTTTCTCGTGGTAGCAGTAGCGGGGAACGACGGAGCCAGCCTTTTCACAGGCCTGGATGAGAGAGGAGCCGGCTGTGGAAGCGTGTCAGTGTCGGCTCTGTATCCAAGTGTGTTCTCCAGCGTGTTCGTACCCTCAATCGACACCTTCTTGCCGTCAATGGTGAGCTCGACCTCGGCCGCACGGCGCGCACTCGAGGAGAGGTTGCGGATGGCATTGGCCTGGGAGGCCGGGCGCTGGGAGCGCCTGAGCGTGCGCAACAGCTGCTGCCTCATCATCTTGTCCTACCAACGCCCGGAGGAATGTGATATGAGGTGGAGGGGAGAGTGGAGTGTGTGGGCGGGTGTAGTGGTGGCGGCGGCGTGGTCGAGACGTCAATCACTCTCGAAACGCTGCAGCTGCTCTCTGGTTCTCTTGCCGCATAGTAAGCATCGCACTCATTGGTGCTTCGGTGTACGCGCGCGTTCTCAGCACAACGCTGCCCGCCGCTCGCCCACCGCGGGGATGCCGAGAAATTATCTTATAAGCAGCAATTCACGCGCTCTCGCCTGCTCTCCTTTCCTTCATTTAAATTGTATCACGGCACTGTTTATTGTGGTACCTTTGCGATACCTACGCAAAGGCACTCTATTATGTGTCGGAGAGCACGGAATCGTGCACCGTAGCTGGATAACAAGAGATTTTGCTTCAAACAAGATCAACGAAATGATTTTCCTTACCAACGGTCGCTACATCACCTCTTGCATCGTCTCAATGTTGAGATATTGTAAGCGTAGTCTTATGGAGTCTATCTGCATGTCTGTGATAGTGGATACCGCGTTCTTATCGGGCATTTGACCTATTACTACTTTCGCAGTCCATGTCAATAAGACTGGGCATCAGGCTTCCTGTTCGTCCTACTTTGGAGGGTTGATGCTTGCACTCTTTGGCACATCACTACCTGTTGCACATGTAGCACCTGCATCAACAGGTAGTATCACACCTATTCAAGACGTGGTCAGCTTGGGTCAATTTCGGGGGAGTCATAGATGCATTACCTGTCATCCATCTTGCCTCATCACCTGCCAAAAACCTAACAGCGGCGCCGATGTCCCATCCTGTACCTTCTGTCTTCAGCAGACTGCGGTTCTTCCTGGCCTCTCTCGCCTCCTCAGTCATGCCACCTGAGTACATCATCGGCGTGTAAACCATTCCAGGGCACACACAGTTGACACGAATACCCTGCGGTGCATGATGCACAGCCATACCTCGTGTCATGTTCTGTTGCATCTTATCAGCTGTCGATCGCGAATTGCCAACGAAAGTAGGTACTCACCACAATAGCTCCTTTGCTAGTCGGATAAAGCAAATGAGGCGTTCCTCCTCTGATTCCCGCCACGCTTGCAATATTGACGATACTCCCTCTCCACTGCCCTTCATTCTTCGTCATAACAGGAATGCAGTACTTCGCCATAATCACCATACTCGCAACATTAATCTCCATCCCCTTCGCCCACTCCACCATATCAACATCCTCCGCAGTCCCAGCAGCACCGCCAACGCCAACAACGTTCACGAGGATATCGATTCGTCCAAACGATTCGACTGCTTTGGCAACGACGTTCCGAGCATCTTCTTCGGATGTAACGTTGGCTTGGACGGCGATGGCTTTACTGTGGCCGTCTTTCTCGATCATTTCTGCTGTTCGTTGGGCGAGCTCTAGTGCCATATCGACACAAACGACGTTGGCGCCTGCTTCTGCGAGTAGTATTGCTGAGGCGCGGCCGTTGCCTATTCCATCGCCTGCTGCTCCTGCGCCGGAGACTATGGCCACGCGACCGACCAGCGAGCGTGTAGGACGAGGAAATTCCTCAGGCATTGTTTCGGTTGACTGATTGATTTATTAATTGTTATAATGAATTGGTTTCGACTATCTCGAATACACTTGTGTAGTAGTATCGTACAATAGTCCATGTTGGTTGGTCGTTGGACCGAGGTACGGGTTTACGTATACTCCGCTTCCTTCAGGTGGTTCGTGATTCACAAAGCTACTTTGCCTACACACGACATTTAGCTTTCGGAAACATCGAGATCTCCTCGCAACAAAGCAGGCAAACAATCGTTGTCGTCACTGAACATTCGCGTGCATGACCGAGCGCTGCAAGTTTGGAAATGTCGCTGAGCTAATGGTAGTGCTTCACTCGACAGGAACACGAATATGGCACAGAGCTGGTTGCACAGAAATGTTGCTTACTCGCAACTCCACTGTCGTTTGGAGATATACGGTCAACTATTCAGAATCCCTGGCCACAGTCGAAGTTCGACAGAGTGAGCGTCCATACCATAAACGCCTACCTTCCCTTCCTCATAAACATCATAACCAACTCCGATAATCCACCGAAGCTCAAGCGTTCAACGAAGCGCTTGCAACAGGGCACTTGGCCGCGGGAGCATCATTTGGAACCGAGGGGTGCTCGTGAACCTTCGACTTGTGGTGCTCCAGGGTGGCATTTGTCACAGGGCATACTGAGCCCGACTCCTTCTCGGTAAGGTGTGGGTGAGTGGGAGGCAGGTAAGCGCTCACTGGGCCAACGATTGGGCAAGTTGCATCGGTGATCGAGTCCTTGGTGTTGGCGTTCTTGAGAGCAGGGCAGGCGCTGGCGTCCTGGGTGGGCTCGGAGACGGCAGAGTGGTCGTGGATGATGGAGTTGTCGTGGTGGGAGACCTTCGCGTTGGTGACGGGGCAGCGAGCCTCGGTGTTGCTGGCGTCGTAGTGAGGGTGGTTGGGAGGCAGGACAGTGGTGGTGGTTCCCACGACGGGGCAGACTTGTTGGGCAGGAGCCATGGCGGTGGTGTTGGTGAGTGAAGGTGTAAGGTCGAGGGTGGTGAGGTGCTATTGTCGGCTCTTGGTCTGATGACTGGATATCGTGGATGTGTGAGGTGCAGTAAGGAAACAGGGAGAGAAGCAAATGACAAAGAGAACCGCTTCTACTCCGGGCACTTACCTTGTTGTCAACCTTGAAACATCACAAGGCAGAACCTCAGTAACCCCGCGCCTGGCCAACTAATTCTGCTGACATCGCGGGTCAGCGGTGTATGTATCAATTGTGATTGGGCGCCGGTGGTGAAGCTCTCCCCACCATCGTTGATCTCCCCAGAGCGTCGGTGAACTTTGCTCTCCGTACATGTAAAGCTTCCAAGGGCACTTTGTCTATGACTTCGTGCCGCTCCTTCCCAGGAAACAACATGCATGTATCAGGCACTCACATACTCACACATATTTAGCGTTATGGTGTGCCTTTGGATTGATCGCAGTGCGTGCCGTGGCGAAATGGCAGAGGACATCAGCTTATCTTGTTTGATACTAACCCTAATAACCACATGCTCGTATCAGTGTCAGTTCCATCCTGGACAAAAAATCAGAGAATATTGTTCGGATGGCTTCGAAATTACAGCCACACATGGAGCGCGTTGCCTGTATATGCTCATGGACGTGTTGCCGTGATCAAGCAAGGGCGATGTCCGGTTATCGACACACCAGCTTTTGGACCCAAGTCTGCCAGAATTTGACTTGGGACTTGAACCGACTTTTGTTGAGACCTTGAACAACGACATCACATCAACGCAGAAACCTTGCAACCCGGCAACAAGAAGGAGACACTGAGAGAGAATGCAGTAGGAGAACAGCGAATGGATGCAAATCGTCAATTGGTCGTCTATGCTACCATTCATGCTAACCATGTTGTCTACCCAGCCTTGCACGACCAGGTCAACGTGCTCTTGGCAGCAAAAAGGTCGCGAGCAAGACCGAATGATCACTGATATCTCTCGTCGCATCGAACAAAACACAAATTAGGGGACAGAACGACCCAGCAGGTCTCCTGAACAATCGACTGAACACTTGGCGCAGGTCGTAGAGCCCCCCATCGCACTCGAACAAAACACACATTAGGGGACAGAATAACCCAGCTGATCTTCTGATCTTCAGCATTGCCACTTGTCGTAGATCATGAACCCAACACCTGCACTTGAATACGCATGAATGGGCCAGATCAAAACAAGCGACGAGCGATCGCGTCCCTCAGACGCCTCAGACGCTCCAAGAAAGCAGCGTGCTTCGGGTTGTTGGCGGCGCGGGAATCGGAAGAGGGGAGCAGGAGGTGCCAATCATGGACGGCGGCTCTGCTGTTGATGGCGACAAGCAGCAGGTCGTAGATCCGGTGGAGCGCGGCGTTGATAGAAGCAGAGGCCGCATGGCCAGGGCGAAGCATGGAGAAGTACAAGTCCATGTACTGGCTGCTAGTGATGTACGGAATGTCGAGTTTCATGCCGCTGTAGTCGACGAAACGCTCACGGTGGATTGTCATCGGATAGACGTTCCGGCCTTTTTGGAATGAAAGTGACTTGAGCTTTCCATTGTCATTGAAGATCTCGTCGAAACCGCCGTGGTTGATCAGCATATTGAGGATGGAATAGTTCGCGTTCTGGTATTCGCTGATGAGGTCCTTCAGCTCATCTGGAAGTCGCTCACCGCGAGCCGGAGTGTAGGTGGGTAGCAACTTATACGGAGTAGACGGGAGCTGGCCTGCCGGGACAGCCATGTTAAAATGCCGCTGGAGAAGTCGCTTTCGTTGACAAATGAACACAAATGAAGAAGTGGTCAAAGGTGATGATTTTTTGTTTTCGAGGAGATGATATGCGAGCGAGCGTTTGGGAATGGCGTAAAAATCCAAGTCGGTAGACGTGAAGTTACATGGCAGCACCGAAGTCAGGCCACGAAATAACTCGAGCAAGGTTTATCAAACTGCCAGAAGTGTGTGAACGTTGTTGGGTGACAAGTGGCTAGAAAGGACGAGGCCGTCTAGAGTGCGTCGGGCTGCCAAAAGAGTGTGAATGTTGTTGGGTGGTAGTTGGTCCAAAAGAAAGGAGGTCGGCTAGAGTGCGACGGGCTGCCAAATGAATGTAAAGGTTGTTGGGTGGTTGATGGTGGTTTGTAGGTGTTTCAAGGACGTGCGTTGAGCCCCCTCAAAGATACTGACTAGCTTGGTGTGGGTGTTACCGAGCTGTAAAATGTTGCGCACGTCGTTGGATGGTAGGTAATTTAAAGGAATGTGACCCGGCTAGGAGGCGCCGGGCTGCCAAACGAATGTAGAAGTTGGTTTGTGGTATGAGAGTACCCGCCGGAGTGGGTGTTTCCTGGCCGTCGGGGGGTGGTTGAAGTGGAAGACACGGGGCATCGCAACTGTTTATATGTTGTCCCCGAGCGGGACTCTCCGATCAAGGGTCGTCACATGCAGCTGCCGATCACTTCGAGTGATTGTACACACGAGTTGATCTGCCCTCTTGAGCACGGATTGTTATCGTTGTCTCGTGATGGAGAACACTTTATCCTCGAAACTGTGATTGTCATTGTGATTCTCCGACTTCTCTTTCATGTGCGGACATGCTATAGTTAGGTTTCTGACCATAGATCCACGTGGGAGTGTAAGTGAAGTCTGCGGAGGATGGTGGCAGTGCCCTGTGATTGTCGAGTCACAAGATATGGATTGTGTAGATAAGGATTCCAGTGGTCGTGCGACACGTGCAAGGACCATTTGCTACGGTTTTCCAATGCACTCACATGCTATGGTCGAAGTTGTAGCATGCGCATGGGAGTATAAGTGAAGTCTGCAAAGGGGAGGTGGAGAGTTTTTTTATTGTTGACTCACAAGCTACGACATCCTGTGGATAAGGATTTGAAAGGTCGTGCGAAACATGCATGGCGTCTTCAAATACAGTCTTCGAAAAGATAATTGTCGATTTGATCGGGGCGTATCTATTGTGTGGCCTGCTCCGTTGAGTCTTGCGCAGGATTGTGCTCAGACTCGGTGATGTTCTCAGAAGGTACAGCTGGTGCTTCCTTCTCAGGCGCCGATTCCTGAGCTTCTTCTGCTATGGTAGCAGTAGAATCCTGTTCTTTCTTCTCGCTGCTCTGCTCCGCTTCGATGGCTCGCTGCCTCTCTTCTTCCTCGCGTCTCCTCTGCTCCACTTCCTCCTCTGCAATCCTTCTCTCTTCGGCCTCACGAGCGCGAACGTGTGCTTCACCAACTCCAGGCCAAAGACTCGCGAAGAAGAGTGCACCACCACGCTCCACCGGACGGAGTTGCTCCCTGAGTCGATGCATTGGAGCACGCTCAAGTGCTTGCTGACGCTCCTGGATCAATCGCTGTGCGAGCTCTTCGGGCGTTGGTAGATGACCAGGTCTCTGCTCGCCTTCAGCGGGAGCGGCTTCGCCCTGTGCTTGGGCTTGCTGTCGAGGTCTTTGCTCAACACGCACGATACCGTCCCACCAACGCCGTGCCACTCCGCCATCGCCGAACAAACCTGCCCTAATCAGATAGAACCCAAGTCCGATAGTAGCAAGGGCAACAGGACGACGCCAGCCCATGTTGGTGCCGATGATGAAGTACGCGAAGATCATGACTCGGAGGAGCAACCAGAAGTGGGCTAGGAGCGGCTGCATCGGACCAAGTGCATTGTCCTGAGCAGCGGCGCGGGCTTGCTGTGCTTGGTTTATTTGCTGAGCAACTTGCTGAGCAGCAGCTACAGCAGGATCAACGGCCGCGTTACCCGCCTGATCATTGCCGCCAGCATCAGCGGCACCAGCAGGCTGTGTTGGGGTTGGCGCTGGTTGCCCCGGTGCGCCGGACAAATGTACAACGCGATGGAGGCCATTTGACTGCGCAGCGCCGAGGCTTACACCTGTGGCGGCATTGCCAGCAAAGCTACCAGTGTATGTGCCGTGTTGAGGTGAGAACAGAAGTGCTTGAGGACCCTGTGGCGATGAAAGAAGGTAGCAGGTTGTATCTGAGCTCGAAGGGGGCTGTTGCCTGGAGTTCTGTATAATGTTTGGTATCATGTTGGGCTGTGTACGTGGTGGCGGTGGGAACGGTCCAAGCCCGAGAGAAGGTGAGGCACGCATACTCTGGGCCATGCGAGCAGGGAATGGCGAGGTTGAGCGAGGTACCGGGTTAGGCCGACCTACCCCAAAAGGATCGATGTAGTCATTCACTGCCTGTATGTGTTCTTGTAGTCGCGCAGTGCGAGCCCGATCTTCTTCGGTAGCATTTGTGGTGCGCATGGCGTCAACCATTTGCCTCATCTCTGCCACATTCTGCCTGGCTCTATCAAGTGCAGAAGGACCATTGGCTTGCTGCGCCGGATTTGGTTGACGCGGTTGTTGCGCCATGCCAGGCAAAGGGAAAGGTAAGCCCATACCAGGCATTGCTGGAAGTGGCAAACCGAACTGAGCTTGCTGTCCAGGGAATGGAATGTTAAGCGTTTGCTGATGGATTTCAAATCGGTTTCCATTGGGGCCAACGCCTTGCACATGGAATCCCTGGCCACTGATCGGTCTGTGAGGGCCCTGCGGTTGTTGTGGAAGTCCGGGAGTATTGTTCACATGTGGTGGGCGTGCACCAGATTCAGCCGTGCCATCCTGTTGAGTTGCGTCCACGCTTGCGCCTTCTCCATCTGGTGCGGCATTTTGCTGGTTACTCTGGTCTGCACTGGGGTCGTTCTCGGTAGGTGGCACAGTTCGCTGGGGGAGCTGCCCAGGCGGGAATGGCATACCATTTGGCAGCACTGGATATCTTGAACCCTGTACCTGAGGCATTCCCATGGCAGCGTGATGCTGCTGACGTCCCATTTGCTGCAAGTTATGTATCTGCTGCGCCTGGATCTGCTGCGCCTGTCGCTGCTGTAGTATGGCCAACTGTTGCGCGTGGTGTAGATTGTACGGTGGCTGAGGAACACCTTGTGGTAGTCCTTGAGGCTGAGCATCGCCTGGCTGTCCGCCCAAGCGTACAGAATGACCTGATTCCAGCGGCTGGCCAGCACTGAGCAAGCCTCCACCTCCTGTGGCATTCCCAACACCTCTCCTGCCCGGAAGTGCTTGCCCGCCTGCCGCATCTTGATCGCCTTTAACGAGCAAGTGGAGGACGTACTCATTCTGACTAGTATCACGTCTTGTGTTCAAAGCGCTTGCGATTGTTTGCTCGTTGTCGACAAGCGCGCGGCCGGCGTAAAGTAAGCGCTGACGATCGGGATTCGGATGTGATGGTAGTAGTTGTTGAATTTGCTCGCGAAGGTCGCCAACATGTAGTGATGTCGAGACAGTGCCGAGAGAGAACTCATCAGCACTGCTGCCAGCGATGTGGCCTGGCGGGACCTTCACTCTGAGAGTGATCTCCGTTGGCGGATCGCTCGGAGGCATGTTGTGCGTTTGTCGATGTTTTTGATGTTTTTGACGGTATAACAATTATCGATTGCCCATCACGTGTGGACAACTGGGTATCAACAAGATGCGAAAGGAGAAGAACGCTGCAAATCAGCAAATGAATTGATTAATCATGCGAAGATGACCAGGTGGCTCAATGAAGCTGGTACCTCGACGAGCTGCAAGGGAACTGCTTTAGCGGCGGAAGAGGCACGTCAGAGCAGTCTGGGGAAACGCCTGCGCTTGTTTGGTGCTAGAAGCAGCAGACTTCCGCCAGTGTGAAGAGCTCTATACCAGCTCTGACACCTCCTCTTGTCCGCTCTTCGGGCTCTTGCCTGCCTTATACCGCCCTGCTATGGTCGAGTAATACTTCTCGAAATAGTATACAGCATGTCCGCACCGCTTCTTGCTCGGCGCACCTCGCCGCTATTCCGTGCAGCTCTCCATCGCCGCCCAGCACCACCGAGGTCCCGCAACTACTCTTCATCGCAACGACAACAGCAATCCGAGCAGAAGCGCGACCCTTTCCGCAAGCGACTGAGGGCTGCGCTCGACTCGACTCAGATCGTATGGCGACCTATTCCACTTGCTTTGGGCATCGCTTTCCTTGGAGGATTCCAGCTTTATCGGGTTCAGGTTCGCGAACAGCAGAGGATCGACGACGAGTGGGCACGCAAACACGACAGCGAAGATGGCAATGGCAAGCTAGTGAGGAGACACAGCATCAGGCCCAGCGGACCATGGTCGGTCCAGATCATGTCCGCGTTGCCACTGAAGGCACTGAGCAGAATATGGGGACAGTTCAACAGCCTGGATATTCCTTACTACCTGCGTGTGCCTGGCTTCAAACTATACGGATGGGTGTTTGGTGTCAATTTTGACGAGATCGAGGAGCAAGACTTGCACAACTTCCGCAACCTTTCGCAGTTCTTCTACCGCACAATCAAGCCTGGCGTCCGACCACTTGACCCAAACCCTAATGCTCTGTTATCGCCTGCAGACGGAAAGATCGTGCAATTTGGTGTGATCGAGCATGGTGATATTGAGCAAGTCAAGGGTGTGACATACTCGGTCGACGCTTTGCTTGGCGACCAGCCAATGGAAGGCGGAGAACCCACCAGCAACATCGCAGGCACATCTGGTGCACCACAACAAAGCAAATTCAGAGTGAAGGAGGGTGAGGAAGAGAAGATCAAGGCGGATGAAGAATTCGCACGTGTCAATGGTATCTCGTATGATCTTCCCTCTCTGTTCTCTGGCTCGGCCAAGACCGGAAAGGGCAAGCCGCGCACGAGAGAGGGCGCAAAGATTAATGAAAACATCGTTTCTGCAGACGACCAGAGCACACCATCTCGCGCAAGCTCAGAGGCAGCAGTGCAAGCAGATCTTGCTCTCTCGCCCAACGCTCAGAAGCCATGGTACTACTTTGGTGGTCAGACAGAAGCACCCACTGCTCTCTACTACTGTGTTGTCTACCTCGCACCTGGCGATTATCACCGCTTCCACTCTCCAGTCTCTTGGGTTGTTGAATCACGACGTCACTTTGCTGGTGAACTCTACTCTGTCTCGCCTTACCTCGTCCGCAGTCTCCCTGGCCTTTTCACCCTGAACGAGCGTGTGGTGCTACTGGGCAAATGGAAGCACGGCTTCTTCTCATACACTCCTGTCGGTGCAACTAACGTCGGGTCTATTGTCGTCAACTTCGATCGCGAACTCCGGACCAACAGCCTGCTTACCGACACGGCAGCTGATCATGCTGCTGCCGAAGCACAAAAGCGAGGCGAACCTTACTCTGGCTACGCTGAGGCAACATACAAGGCAGCCTCAAGCGTCTTGGGTGGCCATGCCCTGAAGAGAGGTGAGGAGATGGGTGGCTTCCAGCTCGGAAGCACGATTGTGATGGTATTCGAGGCTCCTAAGGGCAGGAGGCCAACCCTCGACGAAGGCTTCATGGGAGCTGATGGCTCTGGCAGAAAGGGTGGCTGGAAATGGTGCATTGAGAAGGGAATGCATGTGAAGGTCGGCGAGAAGCTCGGCTTCGCCATCGAAGAGCACGAATAAACAACAGGCACGCACCTGGTTATGGATCTTGGAACGAAAATTGGTGATGCTGGTCATTTTGAGCGTCATGTAAGTTGCTTCCGGCACTCTTCTTCTAGTCATTGTATAAATTTACATGCATTGCTGTCTACCCAATGGCAATTTCAATGACTACCCCTCGGTCCCTGAGTGCGTAGGATATAATTCCGCTTTCACACCTCACTTACACCTGCACGTGCCATGCTGCATTTGGGCGACGTAAGCTCGATTGCTCGGCACTCACCTGCTAGGACGCAGCCAACTTGCGCTCTGTACTTCACTACAGAGCCACAACCACGACCACATCTGTGGAGAACAGAAAACCTCTTCTCCTTTGCGAACGACATACACCCAGTAGACGCTGTGCACATACATTGAACCATAACGGTTGCGACAACATGGCCGATACATCGCTTCTTGTCGAGAGCGGGCAAGGCAAACACTACCAGGCGCAGCTCACACGCTTGCAGGTGGCGCTTGGATTGAAAGAAGAACTGAAAAATGATGGTATGGCGTTCCATGCAACCATCGCCGGTAGCTCAAATTGACGCATTTTCATAGTGGTTAAGAATCTCAGTTACGGGCAGAAGCTGCCGGCAGTCGAGCCAAACGTACCAACAGGCTTTGTCCGCAAAGGCGATGTTATCCTCATGAGTCTCGAGCTTGTGATCAAATACGACGAGGACATGCTGACATACATCACTTGGGCCGTCCGCTCCTTTGACACTGCTTTGCTCAAAGATGCATCGCCAAAAGACTACATCCAGGCATTACACAAATCGCGGACTTTTGGTGGCAACTGGGACTCGAGTACTAGGCGTCCGAAGCGAGCATTGCACGAAAGCACACTCGGTGGCGTTCGTCGCGCGATCAGCGATGCATTTGAGCCGATGTGCCTTGACCACTGTGTCAATTCTGTTCATGAAAACGACCAGAGTGAGCACTGCGGTAACACAAGCCTGGACCTCCTCATCTGCAACCCCAGACGTGATGTTTGTGATGATGAGGCGCACAACAACGATCAGAACAATTACGATCATACTCTGCATAAAATGTGCAAGCCTCGCAGGAATATCGTACTCCTGCTTCCCGAGAAGGAATCATGTCTTCGTAACTTGGAGGTGTTGGGGTGCGATCTTTTCAAACAGTATGTATACTACTAGCGATCCACGCGAGCTCTAAACTTACGAACTTACAGTCTGCACATCGTCGACATCATCAGTGTGAGGGAATTATACCAGGCCTTTCTTGTGCGCCAGGACTACAGCCTTCGGCATCCGATGACAGGCGATCGTCGCACAAACATGAACCACGACTGGGAGGACTTGTCGACTGACCACCAGATTTGGGCAACTCTTGGATACGAGACACCTGCCTCGGGTTGCAAGCCGTTTGCAAGGAACTCTCGAACGCTCCTACATCTCAAAGCAGCTGTCGATATTGCTACCAAGGACGCTCTTTCATCAGGGTGGCTACGAACCCTGGAGCAGATTGAAGGTGGGCCGTTTCCTGGTCCATGGCTCAAATTCCACAAGCGAAGTGAAGTCGAAGCGTTCCTCGTCGAGTACGATGTTGCTAGGGCGACTCCAATCAGCTGTGATATCTTGAGAGCTCGAGTCAAGGCTCTCGTCGAGTCCTTGTCCGCTCTCAATGGGAAGGCTTATGGCAAACTGATTGAAGAACTTGCGCGAACTCACAACTACGTGGAACTACTGCAGCTTCGCTTCGAGGATCCGTCGAGTGAATCGTTAGCCGACTCGAAAATTAATGGCCCAAAGAGCATCCCAGATGTAGCCATTCACCACAAAGCTGTCGAGACCGATAACAAACCGATTCCACAAGCAAGTTCAACTTCTGTCAAGTCTCCAGGTGCAGCATCCTCGGCGGCAGCGGTTCGGATCTTACCACCTCTTGCAAAGGGCGCCGAGCTAGACGAGAAAACCCAGACCTACTGCCGCCAATATCATCGCGACCAGGAAGCTCTCGAGAAGGAGCTATATGGCGCTCCCGTGTCCCCTGAAGACAAGCAGACATACGATAGCTTGTTCAACTGGAAACACTACGCCGATCAGAGAGGGTATATCAAAGTCAACCCGATCACTTGCGACAATTACCCTCGCGTCTTCGCCATTCTCAGCCGTACCAAAGGCTGGACTGTGGGTCCTAACATGGCTAAGGTACTCAGAGGGGCCATCTACAACCGCGAGAAGGCTCGGGAATGGTATCAACGCCTACCCATGAACGATCCGCGACGGAGTGAGGACGACGGCCACGATAACTTCCTCGAGGTGCTCAAGGAGGGCGAAGCGATGCTTCTGGGCCAGTCTTCTTGATGCAACATGAGCAGCCCGAGATCACCGTGTGGATGCCGATATTAAATGACGTCTACCTATGCGCCTTTGGAAAGGCCACTTGGCTGGCTATGAGGACGACGGGATTCTGTCATGGACGTTTTGACTTTGAATTGATCTGAGGGTGACCCTGTTCAGAAGCAGCCGATACCAGGATAGGCTATCTCATCGTCATGCCTTTGAGTACCTTCAGCACATACAGAAGAGCATCAGGTAGCAGAGTATGGAAAATTCCCATCATCGAAGCTCCTCCTTGAGCGAGCTCTGTTTGACAGTCACAGCAGCGATTGCATTGATCCAAGCAGCCAATCTCACGCCTGCGCGTGCAATTTGTAGCTCCACAACATCAACGGCACCTTCGTAGTACTCTCCGCCAAGATCGTTATCCTTGACCCAACCAAGACCAGGCGCAAGGACGTACTGACATACTAATTTATTAGACTCTGTCGCCCATGCGATTCCGCACTGGTTCGGGTCAGCAAGATTCGTGCATTCGGCCGACACGTTTGGCGACATCGAATCTGCAGACTTGGTTCTGTCGGCGAGCTGTTTGGCCCACTGTGCTGCTGCGGGTTTCTCTTCGGTTGCATGGGCGTCAAAGCTGAGGCCGTTGAGTTTCCTGGGAATGGAGGAGTCCCAGACGCTGTGAAGGTTCGTACGCTGGGTGCGATGGCCATCAAATGTGACCGGGATATCGTTGCCGCCACGGCTGAGATCCTCAGCATGCAGAGGTTGGTGGATGTCGCCAATGAAATGGAGAAGGAATTTCATTGCCTCATTGCGTGTCCTGAAAGGCGCGTCCTCGTCCAAAATGAGAGCAGTCTAGTATTAGACGAAATCAGCTCTGCCGACCGCTCGGCACAACAGGATTGGGCATACCTGATTGGAGATGGCCGAGACTACACAGCCCTGTATCTTCTTGCAATCGCGGGCAAAGTCCAGATTGCAATTATCCGGCGGGCTGTCCTTCGCATCTACACAGCTGTCAAACGTGTATCCAAACCTTCAGGCTGAGTGTAGACCCTCACCGATGAAGTGCCACCCTTCCGTGAAGGGCTCGCGATGACGAATGCTATCAGCCCAGACAGCAGCGTCGCTAATGTCGAAAGAATCAGAGGGCTTGATCAGGTCCTTGAAAAGTTGAGTGGCATCGTCGGTGAAGTAGTGCTCTGCTAGATAGCCGACAGTACGATGACCAAGTCCACCCCAGCAGGCTACATTGCCTGCAAAGGCCAACAAAGCAATGGAAGTGGATGTGTGAAGCATGACTTGCGGAAAGATTATCTAAGAGTCTGAGGGAAGAGATTCAAAAAGGCACAGGAATGTTCTTGGGCTAATATACGACCAGATATCCTCGCTATAACGTGGCTGGTCGAAGTCGCGTCGAGCTCCACAATTCTTCGAGGCTTGCATCTTGCGTGGAAACGGCGAGTCGTCCATGCACGCAGTCACGGCATCAGATGACTATGCCGAACCATCACACATTAGCCTTCAATTAAACGCCGGTAAAACAGCATGCGTTCTAATTATTCTTCTGATTGATACATGCAGTGTCACCGTGTGTCGACAGACTTGCCAAACGATTGGTTGTGGCAGCAAGCGGGGTCGTTTCATCTCGCCACGACGCGTTGACAAGCATTGGACTAACCATCCTCATCCACAATAATCATCAGTTGCATCTCAGACCATGCCTTCGTCTAAGATCTCGGGCCAGTGCGCATGTGGCAAGGTGCGTTGGTCGTCTACCGCAGCCCCAAATGACCTCAACTTCTGTTATTGCTCAACCTGTCAGCAAGCTTCAGGGGCGCCATTCGCACCATGGATGGGCATGACCAAGTCTGCACTGTCCTGGACCGGCAGACTCTCGACTTGGAGGCCCAAGATTGGCGATGGCGATACCAGCGTGTCCACCAGGACATTCTGCGCAGAATGTGGATCTTGCGTGGCAATGGAATACGACTTCTCACACGATAGAACAGATGTGGCTGCTGGGACCACGACTGAAGGTACGGATTCGATACCAAAGGTGTGCATGCATCTGTTCCTCAAGACAGCACCAATGTGGTATCGAGTACCTGCAGATGATGGCGTTGCGCGGTATGAGGAGTTTCCGCCAGAGCTGAAGGAGGCATGGGTAAAGTACGAGGGCGAAAGATCTACTTGACTACCAGAATCATTCCAGACGATGACAATCTCGAGACTTGCAAATTGCCATTACAGCTGCGTGTCAAACTCTTCTGTTGAAAGATATTGCCATACGCTTTCACTGGCTAGGAATAGCTTCATTTGAGACCTGTATCTGAGATACTTGCTCAGCGGCGGCGCAAACCGTGTGGATCATACAACCCTTCTCTGCGGTCCAGCTGTTCTCGAGATCTTCAGGGCGTTCCGGACATCAGCCTCAAACCCACAGGGCTTGCGCGAGTGTGCTTTCAACTCTCACGGGCATCCGAAGCGATTACCTAGAATGGCCCTTCCTAGGTTTGCATGACATTTACAAGGCAATAAGACCATCTCCTCGTCACTCTCACCCAATTACAGGTTTTCGGAGATGTCACCGGTTACATTGAGAGCTTCATGGAAAGACTTGATGTGAAACATTTTGTAATGGAATAAGGATTATGTACTATACAAGAAATGTGGCGGGTATATGTCGCCCTGTACCGAAGACCCGGAAAATTGTCTTCTCCCCAAAGCTGGATGCAGAGGCATCATCGAATCGTAGACATCTATGTCTGAATCGCTAGAAAAACGGAACAAGGAAAAGTCGAGGTCGTGCTGCTTGACGCGCTGCGTGTTGAGCTTGTGGCTGGCTGCCCATTTAGATGAGGCTGTCGAGCTTGAGGGCATCGACGATCTGGTTGAGCTGGTCGAGGGAGAGAGATGAGAGGAGGGCGTTGATGTCGAGGTTCTCGGTGTCAACGACCTCGCGCTTGAGGTGGAGGCCGTCAGCGACGGAGCCGACGGAGCCAGAGTTGAGGGCAAGAGCGTCACCAGCGTTGTTCTGCTTGCTGCCGAGGAGGTTGCCAACGAGGCCGGAGTTGAGGCCGAGAGCGTCAGCGGCGTTGTTCTCCTGGCGCTTGATGTTGAGGTTGTCGGCAACGTGACCAACGGAGCCAGAGCCAAGAGCAAGAGCGTCAGCAGCGTTGTTGTCCTTGGAGCCGAGGATGTTTCCGACAAGGCCGGAGTTGAGGTTGAGGACACCGGCAGCGTCGTTCTGGCGCTTGATGTTGAGCTTGTCAGCAACGGAGCCAACGGAGCCAGAGTTGAGAGCGAGAGCATCGCCGGCGTTGTTCTGCTTGCTGCCAAGGACAGAGCCAACGAGGCCAGAGTTAAGACCAAGGGCATCGGCGGCGTTGTTCTCCTGACGCTTCACGTTGAGGCCGAGGCCGTCAACAGTGTCGGTGACAGTTCCAACAACGGGGTTGACAACGCCGGAGACAGTGCCAGTGACGGCGGGAAGGACATCGCGCTTGACGTTAAGGCCGTCGACGATACCACCAACGTTAAGGCCCTCGACAGTGTTGTCGACAGTGCCGGTAACACCATCAAGAATCTCGCGCTTGACGTTAAGACCGCCGACGAGACCGCCAACGTTCAGGTCTCCAACAGTGGAGTCAACAGTGTCAACGACACCGGGGACAATGTCACGCTTGACGTTGAGGCCGCCAACGAGGCCGCCAACGTTCAGGCCCTCGACGGTGTTGTCGACGGTGCCAGTGACACCAGAGAGAATCTCGCGCTTGACGTTGAGGCCATCGACAAGGCCATCAACGTTCAGGCCCTCGACAGTGCTGCCGACAGTACCAGTGGCACCGGAGACGAGGTCACGCTTGACGCCAAGGCCGTTGACAAGACCACCAATGTTCAGGCCCTCGACAGTGTTGCCGACAGTGCCAGTAGCACCGGAGACAATGTCACGCTTGACATTGAGACCACCGACAAGGCCACCGACGTTGAGTCCCTCGACAGTGCTGTCAACAGTGCCGGTGACACCAGAGACGAGGCCAGAGCCCTCGGCACCGCCAACGAGACCGCGCTTGAGGTTCTCAACAGTGTTGTCAACCTTGAGGCCCTTGACGGTCTGATCAACGTTCAGGTCCTTGACGGTGCCATCGACGTTGAGTCCCTCGACAGTTCCGGGAAGTCCAGAGACGAGGCCACGCTTCAGGTTGAGGTCGTCAACCTTGTCACCGACCTTGAGGCTCTCGACGGTGCTGGGGACGTGGTCAACGGCGCCACCAACGGTGCCAGAGACGAGGCCACGCTTGACGTTGAGATCGCCAACAGTGTTCTTGACGTCGAGGCCGGAAACAGTGTCCTTGACGTCGCCAACAGTGCCGCCAACAGTGTTGGAGACGAGGCCACGCTTCAGGTTGAGGCCGTCAACAGTTGCCTTGACGTTAAGGCCCTTGAGGGTCTCATCGACATCACCGACCACGCCGTTGACAACATCGCGCTTGAGGCCGAGACCACCAGTCACACCGCCAGTGACACCGTCAAGGTTGACGAGGCCAGTGGCTGTGCCGACGACACCGGAAACAACACCTTCCTCGCGCTTGGTGGGCAGGGCGAGGGTGGCCGCGGTAAGGGCGAGGGTGATGAAAGCGTACTGCATTGTGTAAAAGAGTGTGGGGTATTAAAAGAATGTGGTAAAGTTGGTAGAGTGGGTTGAAGAGATGTGCAGTGGTGTGTGGATGATCCAGAAGATTGTTGGATGGGAGAAGGCCTTCATATACTGTACGCGTACCGCTTGGGCTGATCTTCATGTTTGACAGCTAGGGGATGGCATCGAGTCAGATCGTGCTCACGACCATCCTGCAGTTGCAAGGCCCGCGGACGATCGACCAATGGTTCCTCACTTTAGTCTGTTATCGCAACAGCGATCAGCGTAGACGTTGCCACCATGGGCTGGTAGTCTGCTGTTCGTTGACGGTGATCTGATAAACAGGTTAGCAACGTCCATGCGCTAGAATCCAGCGTGCACTTAGGCACTCCTGAAGTGTCGTTGCTAAGCTAGGGCGGTGGAGTAGTGAGCTGAGGATTGCAATTTCCCTGGATTCAGGCTGCCGTTAGTCGGTGCAGACAACCACGTGAGAGAAGTAGTGTATTTTGACTTCTCCACCTATTTACAGGTACCAAATTAGGAATCGTGGTCAACCGTGAAATGTAGCCCTTCCCTTTGTTGCAAACCAACAGCAACACACAGCCTTGTCGGTATCGTCGAAGCATCGATTCTGATACTCGTTGTTTTGTGATCTTTCCCAGAACCCGGGAGTCACACCGCCCAGCATCAAAGCTCTTTGCAATTGCGATCAGACAGACAACATGGCGTGAGCACTAAGATGTGCCCTGTGCTGAACTGACTCTTCAGGGAACTGTGATAGCTGTCGATCATCCTGGGGCTGAGAGCCGCCGCCCGAGAGTCAAGTGCAGAAGCGGATCTTGCGGACTACCGACCATCAGGGTGAAGAAACCCACCTTCAGGTTTCACCACTGATGGTTCGCGCACACGCTAAGATCCTCACACGGTGCTGCAATGGCTTTGGTCCTGCCTATTCAGAGTATCGTCTATGGCAGGAGGCAGGCTTTTGGCAGAGGTTCCAGCACACTGCAACTTCTTCCCCAAAGATGGCATCGTGAGATCTTCCAGTGATCAGTGAGTCACTCCAGCATCCGCCCTGGCAAGAATACGCAATTCGAGCCTCTCCAACGCTACTTACTCGTGTCCATCAAGTATTTTGTTGTGTCCGCGCCAAAGCTGCGCGGCAAAGAACAAGCTGCGGAGCGTGCAGAGTGTGGCCGAGCTGTCAAAATCTCCGCCACAATGGCAAAGATCAGCGCTCAGACAGATTAGGGGTGATCCTTCCGCCGCCCATCTTCATCCTGTCCCGACTTCATGACGATGGAGTTTGTGTGGCTGGGACTTTCCACGTGTTTACGTATACCATGACTACAGCATCCTGGTAAGCAATTTACAGCTGGTGCACGTTCCAAGGAGCCTGAAAAGTGGTTAGGCTGGCAGCGCTATTCACAATCTCTGGTACTCAACGAGCATCACGACGGCCAGACGCCTGGCACGCGTGGCTCTTCTGCTCGTCGACTCGCCATCTGTCCGGCCGTTGGCTTGAGGAGAGTGTCCTGGTTGCCTCGCCCTTTTAGCGCAACGTCTTGCTCGTGTATGGATGGAGCTCGCAGATCACCCGGGAATGGACCTCCGTATCTTTTCAACGACATCGCACTACTCGGAACAAGGCCGCGTGCTGCCACGAAGTAGACAAATGGAACACAGTAGCCAATGAGATTAATGGCTGACTCGTACCGGCAACGCCTCCGTGGCGTGAACCTTTATCACAGGGATATAGCGCGCTAGTCATGGCTTGTCCGGTGCGTGGACTCCACTACAAGCATTGAGCTGACTCGTAAAGACTACAGATACTCAGCAAGGTGTGATGCTTGTCGAAGAAGAGCAATATGGCTTGACAGGGGTCTTTTTGAAATACTTGCTGGCCTGCGAGTTCTGAGCTGAAATGAAAGACCAGTGCGTAAAATACTAGCCACTACCCCTTGCACATCGTTCATTCGTAGCTGGACATCGACTTGCAATCAACGGACTACTCGGTCCGTGGGAAAGTTCCTCTTGCTCTACCACCTCTTTCTCCTCGTGCGATACCTGACACTAACAATCTCATCATACACCTATCCTCGATACTTCCGACGATCATTCTACAACACCAAATTGTTCACGATTTGCGGGAACTCAACTACCAGCCCATTCCTTCGTCCTCCGCATCCTTATCTTCCTCATTAGACGCCCCCCAATCATACTCCTTATACTCAACAATCTCCGCATTATCCTCGCCATACGGCTCATCCTCGAACTCAACATTCTCCGCATCGTCCTCTTCGTCGTCCTCTTCGTCGTCTTCATTTCCATCATCGCCAGCATCTTCTTCCTCGTCAGAGGAAACGTAGGGGCCTTTGAAGGTGAGCGTAGATTCGTGAAGAGTGGTGGTGACACCCTTCTTGGGGCTATATGATCCATCATGGACAAGAACACTCCCATCAGCCTGTTGCGTGTATCTCCCTTTGAGTCCAGGGATCACCGGTCGCTTCGGCACCTCAATTTGTTTCTTTCCCGGAGTTTGTTTGATAGGGCGATTCATCATGTCGTTTTTAGTTAATGCGGCAACATTGTAGGAATTCTGCATTTGCAGCTTGGGTTTGATGGCAGAGGCGCCATGTCCACGATAAGTTCCAATACGCTGGAAGTAGTTCCCGCCTGAAAAGTACCTGCATTACATGGGTTAGTGTGGGTATACTGGTACGCACAACCGGGTGGCTTACTTCGTGCTCTGGCCGGACGGACGTCGCACATTCTCGAGATCATTGTTTGAGCGATATTCGCGCAGAGTGGCCAGCCAGTCTTGGGTGATTGCAAGCTTTCTGGCGATTAGGGCGAGCTCAGCGCTGGCTTGCTCTTTCTCGCACTCTGGACACTCGCATGGGATCTTTGTGGACTGAGCTCCAACGCCAGCCCTAAAGGCCGCAAGGGACGAAGTCATGTCGTCGTTACTGAAAGCTTCCAGGTCGCATTCACTCTGGATTTCAGTGAACAACCGCTTTGTCTCTGCGATGCGATTGTCTAGAGAAAACGACAACGCAAACTTCTCATTTTCCAACGACTGTCGGTTGTTGTTAAGTCTCTGGACACACTCCCGGCGCGCGCAATAATCCGACTTCAGCGTCATTGGGCAATGAGCAAGCTTGCAGGCATCAATCGCTGCATGACTGACTTTGCCCTTCTTCTGCTTGGCGGGTTTGATGGTGAACTCCATGTCTGTCTGAGGGACACATTGTGTTAATGATGAGCAGATCAAAGTGGAGGCTCATGACGGTGAAGTCGAGATTGCGCGGTGATGAGACGCTTCGTTGACGCCTGAACGTGACTGGTGGCGCCATATTTTCGTAAGGAAGGCGCGCCCTGCTTCGCTCCTGCCCTGTCAGATGTCGAAGACCCAAATCAGCTCGATAACAAGCTGCTGGTGAAACGTAATGAGCGCAAGTTGTATTGTCTCGAAGTGATGGACTAATATACACTCCTCATTCGTGTGTTTGCGACTCTGCGCACAGTATCTCAGCGGGAACTCTCATTGTGATGTGAACGAAGGCTGAAGATAGAACGGTACCAGCTGCTGACTAATAGCTGGGTGTCCTCCATAGTCTCTGCGGGATGCAGTTCGAATGACATTACGAGGGTTGAACATACAACTGGATTAAGTACCAATGAAGAATCCAGTGTCCTCTATAATCTCCATAAGACGTAGCCCGGAACCTGTCCCTATGTCCGCCGACAATGGCATGCAGTACAATCCCGAGGCATGCGTAGACTTATGAACTGTTCACTGTACATTCTGGAGTCAACCACCTGTGTCGAATAAGACAATCACGATGTAGGGCTGAATTGCTGAAGACTGCAAGTCGCGAATGAGCTCCATGAGTGATGTAAATGCAAGTGTTTTACATGGATTATCTGCTTCTCTGTTCATCGTCATTCAAACCCTGGTCCAAATCAAAAGCAACATTTCACACAACCCGTAGTACCTCATCAGTGGTAGCGTGCAGGCAAGTACACCCTCTCCCTCTCCCAGACGACTCGTCCTCCGTCGGGCAGCTCGCTTGTAGACAGACCCTTCATCATCGCCTTCATACTGAAGACACTTTTTGAAGGACGAGCGGCCTGCTTGGTGTCCTTACTCGAGACAGATGTCGACCTCGAACTCGCGGTACGTGGAGGTCTGAAAGCACCGCTTGTCAATATTCGTCGTGAAGATGGATTGGTCGGGTATACTCACGAAACCACAGCCACAGTCTTGGATTTGCGCTCACACTTCTTCTGTATATCATCCACGAAGCGCGAGAGGGTACGAGCACCATGCATATTCTGTCGCAAAGCTCTGATCTCGCGATCCTTGTGCTCGATCGCATGCTCCACGCAGGAACACTTCGGGCGGCCGACTGGCGGGGCCGTTTGGTCTTCGAGTTTCTTTCTGGTATGCTCCAGCTCGCTTCTGGTGACTTTGTCGTCGCAAACCTCCATGATGTCGAACAGACGCCTTAAGCTACTGAGGCTGAGTTCTTTCAGGTCTGCGAGGACCTGATCGCGTTCATCACGGCGACGCTCGAGCCGATCGCGCAGTGCGCGCAAGCAGCTGGGTCGCTGGCAGGGTGACTTGGTCGAGGGACAATGGCTTTGAGGACAGGCACTCATGATGGTTGGCTGATGTGTTGTTAGGGTTTGATGGTAAATGAGATCTGGTTTGGAGTCTGGCACTAGTCTACAGCGAATATATAACCGACCCAGCGACAGCATTCACTGCGCGGTCTATGTGTTCGCCTACGCCAGCAAGCAAATTCTGTGCCTGTGTGATGTTGCGCAAACTTACAAACCAAGACAGTCAGGTCTGCTGGCCGAGCTTCGTGTCTCAGACAGTCTGCAGTCAATGTATCAAGAGGCTGACAACGCATGGATTCAATTTCCTTTCGACTTAAACAAACACCACTGCATATAAGCCAGGAAGGCATGCAGACTTCCTTCATGACACATCAAGAATGACACACAACAACTTCGCCACATTGCGCAGGCCATATGTCCGTCAGTACATACTGCATCCGTCTACCCCGTTCAGGCCCTGCGCCTGCTGGGCTGAGGTATCCACCATTTCCAAGCAGAGCGCGAATGCTTCCGTGATCTGAATCGATGAACTCGTCAGTCACTGTTCGGAGAGACATAGCCAAATTAATGCAAAACTTACCGGCCCACGCTCGCAATGTTGGAAATGTTATCAAGGTCATACTGCCAGCGATACTTCTTGAGAGTCTCAAGCCACCGCTTTGCCTCCGAATACTGTGCAGCAAGGAGCTTGATCTTGCGGTCTGCTCGCTCGATCGCACAGGTCTTGCATCGACATCGAGGGGAAGCAAGAGTGCAATTCATGATCGTAGCGAACCTGGTGGAAGCCCGTGTCATCTCCTTGCCCTTCCAAGCAGATCGATCGCAATAGCGCCGTATGTCGTCTCTGATGAGATCGATGTTGTCGAGGACAGGATTCCTTGTGTTTCTCCAGGTGGTGATGGTGACTTCTCGACGATCGAGTCGCGACGCCAACGCGGCGCGGCAGCTGCGCTGGTTGCAGTAGACTCTCTGCGATGGACAGTGATTCCTCCTGCAAGGCGATGGAATGTCTGAGTAGCTGGCACTTGGCATGGTTGCAAATGGTTTGAATGCAGTTGGTTGTTGCCATCGCACCGAGCGAGATGGGCTCCGGAGCCGCATTTTATAGTATATTGCCGTCATCATTACATGATTCTCATATCAGTCTTGCGATGTTCACCACTGCCACTTCGACTTGGCCAGCAGGTAATGAGTCTTGTTCCACAAAGTCAGCTGCTGGACCACAGCCACTATGACTTGGTGGTGGTTCCAGAATCGCAAGACAGGCGGCCTGAAGCCTGCCTCGAGTGAGACGACACAGCATCAGGCACAGAATGATCACAATACCGATCATACGTAGTTTGTGCATCCAGAAAGTAGGAGGCAATCTGTGGCGAGGGGGAATTCAAGTCTGAGGCATTCCATTCCATGTTTGCCTCTTCCAACCATTCCATGCTGTCCACGGTTCTTCGAAGCGGAGTCGCTGAGCTTGCACCGTAGGCCTCGTGAGAAGAAGTCATTGCGCAAGTCTTTGAGAAGACTTCGGCTCGAATACATTGTTATAGAGCTTGCCGCATGTTGGGCGGAAATACGTGGCTGTGCCTGGCGTGGCTGAAATGCAGGACGTAGACATGCCCTACCACGTTTTGATTGTGTTAGAAAATTGCCTGCAGGAGCTGTACCACCACACTCATCTGCCTGTATGTTGGTGCGGCCTCTCTTCACATTGTAAATTAGGCGCTCCGAGCCTGGTCATATTAGCAGGGCAGCCAATGGTTATCGTGCTGTACCATAGTTGTAGCACTGCGACATGAGATGCCTGCAACAGCACGTCGGCATACAGCGATGAGTTCAAGCATTCATAGCCCTGCCGCTCGCAGGCTTTCGATTTGCTGGGTCAGGCTGCGGGCCTTGGGATCAGCCATCCGGTACCAGTTGAAGGGTAACTCTAGTTACACGAAGGGCGGCGGTGGCGGCCTCCAAGGGTTCTTTTCGCTGGTCGCAGTTCTAGCTCAGAAGTCTGCGCACATCTCAATGCCCTACTGTGCCAGTATCGGCACATATAGTCTCAAACTCTGACACTATACCTCGCAGAGATGATAGAGGACACTTCGAGCATTCCGAAATACTGCTATAGTCATACCTTTAGCTCTCGTCTTTACTTCGGAGTATAGTCACCACTGAGACACTCTGCGCAGACTTTTGAGTAACGACTGCTAGAAGGCTACTATTTCACTGTGACGTCGGGCGCGCTCATGTGACTTCCAGCCAACACTTCATGCTGTGTTACGCATTATGTTATCACCTCGCCCTGGACTGCGTCTTGTCGCTGTGGGCGTGCTTGTCGTCTGCTTGCTCGCGTGCTTCAGGCTGCCAATTGCAGGTCGATTGACGCCTGCGTTTGGCGATGACGTGCGGCTTTGCGCGCGCATCACTCCTCGAACCGAACTGCGCGCATCAATCAGATAGCAAGCACGGCGCTGCTACCGCGTACGCGCATCCACCGTCCACCATCTTGCGCCGCCGCAGGTACATGTACGCTCGTGCTCTCATATGCGCCACCTTCGACTTGCATGCGCTGACGATGTCACGGGACAATAGCCATTGAAGCCTATTGTTGCAGCCGTCTCATTCATTCATTTCCCTCCAGCACCTCCAACAATTACCCTGATCTCAGGCCTGGGATACTGCCTACACCAGCAATCCACCAATCTATTCACCACACAACCCGATCTATGTGTGTAGCATCTCGACAACATATTGCTGGTTACGAATTACACGCTACATTCCGCTCACGCCAGCGATGCCTCCGGTGGGCGCATCGCAACCCACCGCTGAGCATGCACGCCCGTTTTCCCATGCAAGGAAGCTTAGCGAAAACGATCGCGTTGAGCTCGAGAAATTAGAGCGAGCCGTTTCGCGCATGCAGAAACACACTCGACCGGATCCATACATTGTCACAATCGCACAAGACGAGGACCTGCGGTATCAGTACCAGTGGAGATCGCAGCAATACCAATGGTTGCACGGTGCTCCGTTCAGATACGAAGAAGGCGAGGGTATACAGTACCAGACCTTTGTCTTTCAGGAGCCTGGAACAAACATGTTGTCACTGCACGCCCAGCACTACCCTGAAGAACGCCCCGGAACGGCAGACAGCACCCGCAATGCGACTGGATCGAATACGCCCGCGCAAGGCCCGAAAAAGGTTATATCATTTGGTGCATACAAGAAGAAGCAGTCAGGCGAAACACCGGCGCAAGAGAATCTCAATGGTCGAGATGCAGACAAATCTGGCAAGCAGCCTGCTGTCAAGGGACCTGCAGAACGTGTGAAACAGCTTGAAGCCGAAAGCGCGGATATGATCAAGGCAGTGGAGGAGGATGAGAAGGTAGAGGCCATACGTGATGTGCTTAGCCAAACTGAAGCGCCGGGTGATAAGGGAGCCGCAGGAAAACAGCCAGAGCTCAAACGAAAGAGGGAAGAGCATACTACGGTAACGAAGGATAAAAGCAGGACAAACGACGTCAACGGAAACTACTCGCCACCTCCAGTCAAAAAAGCCAGAACCGAAGCCACTGCTACCACGTCTAAAGAGAAGAGACGACCCGGTTCACCATCAGCCGCAAACGCGAAACGTGTCTCGAATAAGCAAGATGTCGAACCCGACACTCATATGCCACCGAGGTTGTCACCACTACGGATCGAGCCTCGAGCTTCAGATTTCTTCGAGTTACCGCCACGCCTTTCGCCAGAATTGCCACCTAATATTGATGCTGCGCTCAAGGCGACAGATGCAAAACGCACGATCAACCGTGGACATGATGACAGGAGGGACGGTAGGCGAGCTTTGGGAACAAAAGCTCCCGCTACCTCAAATGATAAGAGCCCACAAGTCCATGACAACCGGAGAGCAAGATCAAAATCTCCTGACAGTTCAGCAAATCATCGGTCGACCGGCGTCGAACATCATGCGCAGCTACCGCAGCAACTTTCTGATGGTCAAGATGCAGTGACGAATAAGAAGCAAAAAGCTTTGGTCATCAAGCTCAAATTCAGGAAGGCAAGGAAAGAAGATGTGCAGCGCATACTGAAGCTCCCGGCTCGGCCAGACAAGCATGCCACGACAGAGTCTTCTGATGACGAAGACACCGCAGAACTCGAATCGAGTCATAAGGAGGCCGTATCGAGAGCCGTGGAAAAAGCTGATGACACGCGGCGCTCTGGCAAAGGTGTTGCGCAAAAGATTGGGCCACTTTCGAGAAAGGTGGAAGAGAAACGGCCTACGTCTGAAAAGAGGCCGAGACACGACGCAAATACAGACGACCTGGATGATGTGGAGCCGCCACCTAAGAAAAAGAGGGTGGATGACGCCGCACCGGAGCAGTCAAACAGGAAAAAGGCAGGCGAAAGCGCCGCGTCACAACATCCTTCGACAAAGAAGCAAGTTCCCAATGCTCTGGATCTGAAAAAGACTCCGAGTACCCCTGTGCCACCAGCAGTTCCATCTCCAGCAGTCTCGAGCGTTCAAAAGGCGACACCGGCCACTCGCAGAGATCTTCTCCATCCCAGACGCGAAGCCTCCACAGATAGCCAGACCGAGACTCCACCTGCACTTTCGAACACACCGAGTGAGCAAAAGCGTAGTTCTCAACAGAATGGTTCAATTTCTAGGCCACCCTCCAGCAATCCTCAATCGGGAAAACCTGCGACAGCGCAAGCTTGGGAGACTGAGCGCCTACGTCTTGAGAAGCTCGGCCGCGACCTTAAGCATGGCGCATCCGATCTTCTCAACAACAAGCCCAACTCTACAGCGCGTCGGCTTGCTGCCGCCAAGTCTTTGGAATCGTTGCTCTGCTACCTCTTGGCGTTCACCTGTTGTGATCGTGCTGCGCTCGTAGCCAATCAGAATGTTCAGATGCGACCATGGCGCAGCCTTCCGCCTTTCTGTGCTTTCGTGAGCAGGGCCACACAAGACTTCGGGACTCTGAGTGGCCTCGCATCTGGCCTTACTGTCGTTGTTTACTCTCGCATCTTTGATATTGCTTCGCAGTATCCAAGTGAAGCACCCAGCCGCGACTCATTCATTGAGCTTAGTGGTGCTTTGCGCAAAGCTGCGACACATGCCGAGGAGCACCTGGACGTCGATGCAGTCACAAGGGCTTTTCCAAAGAGCTGGGCCGGACGCGCGAAGACGTCTCTTGCCGCGCTAAGCCCAAGCGAATTCGGTGAACCGAAAAGACTGCTGCAGGGCGGATACAGGCTGCCCTTTGGGGTACAGACCGATCCGTTGCAAGCTGCACGCGCTGGTCTGGCTTTGGTGAAGGAGTGGATTGCCAAGGAAGGGTTGGACTACGACTTCAAGCTCGCTGCTTGAGCGGGCGTCCCGGGCGTTGTGTTGGCGCTGTCCAACACATGTGGTAATGCGATTGCTTTGATGTGAATTATTGCATTTCTTTTTGAATTTCGTCGGGCGCGGGCGCAACGTCTATGATACCCAACAACTGCGGATTGGAACTTGTTTTTGGCGTAGCTGATAGAGAACAGATGAATGAAACGGCTGAACAGCATAGGCTTCGCGTTGTTGTATAAAGTGGCCAATATGTATCCATTACATTGCCACGACAAGATTGTTTCACGTGCAGCGATCACAAGTGTCACGCTCAGGCGCTTTGCCGACGGTCACAACGTTGTCATATTTATATAAAAACGGCCCTACAGCAGTCTCCTTCTAATTACCGATCGCTGAGGATTCTCGGCCGCTTGGAAGAATCAATTGAAAGTAGGTCTTGTGAATGCACTACGCTTTCATACATATAGGTGTCAACACCGCCAGCCGTTTGTTTGAATGCCCTCAAGGATCGCGAGCGCGCTTGAGATTGCTAGTGACTATCTTCGCAGACCTCACTTACAGCGTTGTGACACATGAGATTGCCGCCACGTGCGTGCTTTGGGGCGATCGACAGCTGCATGTGACAAACCTTGGCCGGAGAGTCCCGCTCGGGCACAACATATAAACAGTGCGATGCCGCCTGTCTTTCATTCCCGCTCCTCACCACTCGACGCACCCTTGTCGGGTGTGTACTTATCAACGAACGAAAAGCACCTGCGAAAACAATAACAAAGAAAAACAAGCAACATTCCCTTCTGCTTTCCCATCGCCTGGAGACAATAACCAGATCCTCGGCTCGCCTCCTCAATGTCATTTGACGTGTATATCTTCACACTCTGACTTAACCAACAACTCTCTTGACCGCTCTCCCCTGGAATTTCGACCTGGTCTCTTCTAACACCACCAATCGCCCAAGCAACACCAGCGCGCCGGCTACTATTTCTGAAATCTCTGCCAGACCGTCTTCCCTTCCTTGAGTAATTCCTTATCTCAGCTCAGATCTTAGTATGGCGGAACCAACACCCACCAACCATGACAAGGCCTTGATCGACACTCTGAACACGCTGAAGAAACTTATTAAGAATCCAGCGCAAGCCGCATTCGCAGTCAATCAAATCGCAAAAATGTACGACGACATCTTGACCAAGCTGGAAACTTCGCAACAGATCAAGGATGTTCAGCAAGATGCCGCCTCTCCATCCAAACCGCAGCAATCTGCTCCAGTGCCACTTCACGGGAAAGCAGACTCTTCCACCTCACACAACCCTGCGCCGAAGTACTCTCCTGCACTGAATGAGCGCCTGCCTGCAACTCTCAGAGACACTGTCGGAGAATATCAGAATGCGAACCTCATTGTTCTGAATGACCTCATCAAGTATGGCGGTTTCAACCACAGGCCTGACTCGGACCGACCTGACCAGCTGGACTTCCTGGATGCCTGGGGCGACGTTTGCACGATGAAGGTCGAGCGTGAATTCATGTATGGCCGCAACGAGACCATCCCGCACATTCGTGCGAGCCACTACGGAGCTCTGCTCGACTCTATATGCAACCTGTACGAAACACGCGAGAAGCCGAATGCGCAACAAAAGCCGAGCGCTCAGCAAAAGTTCCGCGAGATGTCTGCCAGCCTGAATTCTGCCATTGAAGGCAGAACTGCCGTCCATAAATGGCACTTAGCGCTGCCACCCGGCGATCCTCGTCTTGATGACAATGCCAAGTACGCAGCCTTCTCGGAGACACTCGAGGCGCTGAAGGAACGCATGAAATTCTGGTCGTAGCGGTCTTCTCACCACTTCCACGGCTTGATCACTACCGACAACATCACATGGCGAAGGTAGGCTTTACCTCGACTGGCTTCATCTGGGTCTCTCTGTGCCCTCCCTCGCAGCAACTTGCACAGTCCGGCCTCGTGCCGACTGGCTGGGTTATTCTGTCCCCTAACTCGAATTTTTGTGTCTGGTTCCAACTTTCGACGTATCATTCGAAGTGTTTATGCTTTACCTCGACTGTCTGGGTCGCTCTGTCCCCTATTTGACAACAACTTGCATAGTTCGGCTTCTTGCCGGCTGGCTGGATTATTCTGTCCCCTAACTTGCGATTGGCTCCAACATGTCGGTCTTCATGCTTGGCGCATCAAGCAATCCCAGCGTTTCCACGTGCGTCAACTGAAAGGAGCACTGCAAAGCGGAAACCGAGTAGCGAACATGTTTAGCGCGAGTGTTAGCATAGATGACCAAATTCACTGCACTGTACTGTTCCCAACGTTGCATCACTTGTCCCTGCCACCATTGACGAACTTGATATGTTGTGCTGCTATATCCCATCGATTCCGGTATCGCCGTTCATACTGCTTGTCTTGCTTTCAATGCGCTCGGTTGATGTGAGATTCATGCGCGCGAAGGGTGAAATCCTTGTCAATACACAGTCAATACACAGTCAATACACTTAGTCCGTCCGAAAGCATGGCGAGTTGAGACCGGTTGCACTTCATGGACTTCATATCTAACTTAATCAGCTCTTCGAATCTATCGCTGGCGGTGTCAATGTCTGTGTCTGATTGCATCATTCAATTCACCTGGCGCATCAGTCGAAGTGCTTTTGGTTTACCTCAACTGGCTGGGTCACTCTGTCCCCTAATTCACAACAGTGTGCACAATTTGCCTTCGTGCCAGCTTCGTGCCAACTGGCTGGGTCATTCAGTCCCTGCTTTGATTTTCTGGTGACTGGCTTCAACATGTCACCCACTCGGTGCATCATTTGAAGTGCGATTGCCAATGGAAGGAGCACCTGAAAATCAGAACCGAGTGGAGAGACATGAATAGCATGAGTTCTAGCATAGATATCAAAATCACTGTCCAGCCCCTACATTGCTATCATTATCACTGTCACCGCCTTCGGGCCCGTGTTGTTATGCTGCTACACGCTCCGTAGTCATAAGTTTGCTGATGGTTCGCCAATCCACATGGCGCTCCTGGCGACGAGTCTCAAAGGCAGTGAAATTACTACCACGAAACGACCTATACCGTCTTAGAAGTGTCTTGGTAGTAGCGACATCACTGCTTCTTTGAGTATTAATGGCTGGGTATCTAATTTATACTATGCATCATCACTATTCCAGCACCACCTGCCAATGATGTTCCCCATACAAGCTTGCAAGAATTCAACACCGCGCTCGTCCTCGCGCCAAACAAGCTGTGTCGGCCGTTTCTGATAAACAGGCCCTGGGACGTGAAGTGTCCGCAACTCTCGACCAGTGCGCAAACTCAAAAGGCGAATCTCATCTTTCCTCCCTTCCTTGTGACTCAGAGCTACCAGGTCACGATCATTGACGTCGAAGATGAGCTGCGGGCCTTCATGAAGAATGCTGAAATCGAGGACTGGCGTTGAACCAGGCCGAAGCATCCGGGTATCTTGAAGCGCAAGGTTTTGGTTCGTCGAGAGCAGCAGTTGGTTGCCACCGCTGGAGGGAACTGTCCGGACGCCAGTGATCGCTGATCGGCAGCTGAAGCGTGACGAAGAACCACGAGTCCTGGTATCCCAAAGAAGGAGTTCCTTACTAGAGCTGGCGGCGATGGTGCTTGAATTCAGCCACGAGACCGAGCGCGAATGGGCAGCTTTCGGTAACCGAGAAAGTATGCGACCTTCCATAGAAAGATGAATGATGCGGTCAGATCCCGCGATGGCAGCTGTCTCGCCAGTAGACGAGATTGCGCTATCCCATAAAGTCGTTTCGTCGTTGCCAATCGAGAGCTTGATGTCTGGACGGGAGATGCGGTCTTCGTGCGCGAGAGAGCCGATAAACACGTTTTCTACACCACCGCTGGTACACGCTAGCAATTTTTGGGGATTACGAGCAGGCCAAACTGACGTTGACATGGCGAGGCCTGGGAATGCGGTATAATGTACCAGTTGCGAGTCGTCGAGCGCTTTGGGCCATCTAGCGCGTGAGCTGTGGCTTATGTCGCCATCAGTAGAAAAGATATATGAGCTATCTCGTCCGCTGACCTGAGTGAGGAGCGTGTGGGACGTCGATGGGAGCGGGTGAGCAGAGAGCACAGTGCCGTGTGCCGTGTAGACGTTCTCGTAGCGTAGCTGCGAGACAAATGCTTCGTCTGCATGTGCTCGATCGACAGTGAGAGAGCGCACGCCCGTCTCACGATGGAGACCTACTCCAGCATATTCCGGGATTGAAAGAAGGCGAGATCGTTTTATCGTTTGAGCTTGTCGTTTTTGTTGATCTCGTTGCTCGACTTTGCGCTTTTTGGCTGCTTGCTTCTCGTATCGCACATTGGATTTGGTGTATTTCTGACCGGTTTCCAGGCCATGATTTGCAGTGATCTTGAAGTATTTCTTCTTCTCTTGGTCTGAAAGCTGTCAGTGCATGCATTTCATTGAAAATACACGTGAACGATACCGTAATAGTAGCCCGGGATGCTCCCCAGATTCATCCTGCCGCTATAGGAATCCTGTATTGGGCCGAACGGATACTCATCTGCATACCTTAGCCCGATTAGACCTGCGACTAATAAAGAGTGAGCCTTGTGGAGCACTAGCACATGGTTTCAAAAAGCACAACTTCGCCTCATACCTGAAGCAGGCAAATCGTGCTTGACATTTGAGCGGAAGGAACGCGGGGAAGACAATCGGCACACGGCTGTATCGCGCATTCACCGTTGAGACAAAGGTCGTCGGACCACTGCCAAGCGGAATTTGGTGACGAGTGGTCCGACGACCTTTGTCCCTACGGTGCATTGGCCGCCCGCTGAGTGGACATTTTTAACCGTCGCAGCGTGGCAAGGGTCTGCAGCGAGGGCGAAGCTTAAGTGAGCATGAAGTGATGTCAGATCGATGCTGCCGAGGCGATGCTGAAGTGATGCTGAAGCCATGCTTCCAAATCAATAGTGGCGATCGCATTGCGATAACCACAATACATCCGCTAACGTCGCCTCACTCTCGGATCCTTTTGCTTTCGTACTCTCCGAAACACCTTTTGGCCCCTCTATGATCTCCGTGGTACGCAACAGGCCTCAAGCGTTCCGCAATCGAGTCGCTCAAATGGCAAGCCACCTCAGTACCAGCACCAACGGTGCTTCGAAACAATTCAACATCCGGGACTTGCCCAAGACCAACAACTTCACGCAAAAGTTGCCTTCCGACCAACAATACCCGACACCGAAATCATCTCATGACGAAGAACGACGCAAACTTGGGCCGCGATTGGTTAAGAACGCCGCATTCACCTATGTCCGCCCGGAATCTTTCGAGAACACGGAATTGGTGGGAGTGTCAGCGACTGCGCTGAGGGACTTGGCTATAGACCCCGCATCTACAAAAGAAGAAGATTTCAAAGATACTGTTGCGGGTAACAAGATTGTAACAATCGATGGAGAACCTAAAGACGACGATGTATACCCTTGGGCGCAGTGCTACGGAGGCTATCAGTTTGGCTCTTGGGCAGGACAACTAGGCGACGGTCGTGCGATCTCGCTATTTGAGACCACCAACCCAACCACTGGCGAGCGCTATGAGATTCAGCTCAAAGGCGCTGGCAAGACACCATATTCGCGGTTCGCGGATGGAAGAGCTGTTGCGAGGAGTAGCATTCGAGAATTTGTCGTGAGCGAGGCATTGAATTCGCTAAGGATACCAACTACGAGAGCGCTCAGTCTTACACTGGCACCCGAAGCCAGAGTCAGACGAGAGACCATGGAGCCTGGTGCCATTGTCGCTCGTTTTGCACAAACTTGGCTGAGGCTGGGCACATTTGATCTTGCGAGATCAAGAGGTGACAGAGTCTTGATCAGACAGCTGTCGGACTATGTTGCCGAGGACGTTTTCGGTGGCTGGGAAAACCTGCCTTCCAAGCTTGCCTCAACAGAAGGTAAAGACCTCACAGAGCCTACGCGCGGAGCCGCGAAGGATGCCCTAGAAGGCGAGAGTGAAGTACAGGAAAACCGCTACACCCGCCTGTACCGCGAAATCGTCCGCCGCAACGCAAAGATGGTTGCACACTGGCAAGCATACGCTTTCACCAACGGCGTTTTGAACACCGACAACACCTCCGTATACGGTCTGTCAATCGACTTCGGACCATTCGCCTTCCTCGACAACTTCGACCCAAACTACACACCCAACCACGACGATCACATGCTCCGCTACTCATACAAGAATCAGCCCAGCATTATCTGGTGGAACCTCATCCGCCTTGGCGAGGCATTGGGTGAGCTCATCGGCTCCGGCAGCCGCTGCGACGAGACCGAGTTTGTCGAACAGGGTGTCCGAGAGGACTGGTCCGATGAGCTCATCAAGCGCGCTGAGTCCATCATTGGTCAGGTTGGGGACGAGTACAGAGCTGTTTTCATGGCCGAGTACAAGCGTCTGATGACCGCTCGACTTGGTCTGAAAGAGTTCAAGGCGGCCGACTTTGGAGAACTGTACTCTGAATTGTTGGACACACTCGAGGCATTGGAGCTGGACTTCAACCACACCTTCCGCAGGCTAAGTCACATCAAGATCTCAGAGATCGATACGGACGAAAAGCGCAAGGACGTCGCAGGTCGGTTCTTCCACTCAGAAGGATTGAGCAGCTTGGCTGGAAAGGAAGAAGATGCTCGCGCTAGAATTGCAAGCTGGCTTGAAAAGTATCGCCAGCGTGTCGTCGAGGACTGGTCGGAGTCTGCGGAGGTTGAAGAGGAGCGCTTTGCCGCTATGAAGGCCGTCAATCCCAAGTTCATCCCAAGGTCATGGGTGTTGGATGAGCTCATTGAGCGTGTTGAGAAGAAGGGTGAGCGTGAGGTCCTTGACCGCGTTATGAAAATGGCTCTCAACCCTTTCCAAGAAGAATGGGCCGGAGACCGTGAGGAGGAGGAAAGGTTTTGCGGAGACGTGCCCAGGTATCAGAGAGCGATGCAATGCTCGTGCAGTTCGTAGGGCACAGTGTAGCACATACTCATGAACATGGGTCAGAGTTGGACACTCTAATGATACTCTGTGAATGATACCAATGTTTTTGATCTTTGAATACATTTATGTTTTCAGACCTCGTGTGGAGGTCTTGAAATGCTCCAATAATGGCGCGTATCAGCAGCTATGGTTCCGAAACTTGGCGAAGTTGCTCTCGATAATCTGTATCCCTATCGATGCTCGACTCCTACTGTCGACTTAATTCTACCGCATTAGTGTAGAGGCCGTCGAGATCCTGTCGTTGATATGTCATTCTGTCGTTGATATGTCATTGACCCTACAGACGATATGACCGTACTATCAGCTCTAGACTCACGCATGAGTATCAAGTCTGCTGAGATACTGTTGAAGGTACGTCACTATCTCTATACATGACATGCCCATGCCATTCACTTTAGATCTATGCATGGTATAGAGGCCCACTGAGATACGGTCAATGATACATCCCCAAGCTTACGGACGATATGCCCATACCATCAACTTCGGGTCTGTGCATGAGCGAAGATCCCATTGAGATACTGCCATTGATACATCGCCGTACCTATAGGTATCATGCCCATACTGTCGGCTTTAGGTCTTGTATGAGCATAAAAGCCATTGAGATACTGCCAAGGCTACATCACTGTCCCATTGGATTATGTGCCCGTAGTATGGGGTCCGGGTACACGCATGAGCATCAAAGCCATTGAGAAGAGATGCGCAGAGTTCTTATCATAGCATAGCCTCGTGACATTTCTCTTTTCCAGTGGATTAGACACAACCACCAAGCCGTCACATATCCTCCTTAAATCGGGTTGATCAATTCGGCAGTCATCCCCAGCCACCGTCCATGCAGCCTTCTGACCGTCTCCGGGTGCACCCATCCAGGCGGCTCAGCATCCATATAAACATCCCGATTCCTCACGCTCTCAAGCACAACCCACTCAGCTTTCTCATCACGCTCAAACATCTCCTTCACAACATCCACAATCGCGCCCAGCGTAAAACCGCCCTCACAAGACCTTCTCGTGAGCTGTTTGCCTCTAGACTGCTGATAGCCCTTCAGCCGACACTCAGCTTCCATCCTCGGCGTCCACAACCCTTCGACGAGATCCTCATCAGCCAGTGCCTCGATCCTGCCTCTAGCGGGAGATCCGTACAACAGTGAATCGATCGCTGTCATTTGGTTTGTAGTCGTACACCATACTTCCCGAAATGGTGGGTCAGTTGCTAGCATCTCCCTCCATGGCCCCGCCATCGTTGGAAACCGCGTACATTCCGACCGTGAGACCTCGAAGAAATAACTCCAGAGTTGTGGTTCCGTGGATGCATAGATAGAAGTTTGATCATCGCCGTTAAATGGCCAGGCGCCGCCCCAGTGACGATGGCGGAGGAGGAGGGAGGGGATGTAGGGATTGTGGCGAATCAGGGCTGGAGTGGGAGATGGGACGTCCCACAGAGAAATCGATGGTGTTTTTGTCGACGGCGCTATTGTCTGGAGGTAGCAGAAGGCTCTGATTTTGGATGAGCTCTTGACTAATCTGTGCCATGTGTTGCAAACAAGCTGACATGTGAGGATTGTTCGTATCGATGACAGCTCGAGGTGGGTTGTGGAGGTGGGCAAGCTGAGGAGAATGAGCTCTAACAGCTCGGGAATTGCGAAGACTTCAGCTGCTCTATTGGATACTGGATTCATGTCAAGAACGGCGTGGCAATGTTTTGTTGAATGTGATACAATATGTATACTGTTTCCTGTTCATGTCTCCGATCTCCCTCTTCTTAAGGTTAAGCTCGGCAGCCACATGATGGAGCTCGCCGCACGGGCCTCATTTCCAATGCTCTATAGGTATAATCAAATAATGCTGCAGTATGATATGGCCATCCGCTATACTCTACTTTTTTTGTAGCCAGGCAACGTGGTGCCCGCACTGCTGATGTACCCAGTTGCAACCCACTTGAGCGTCCATCCAATCGATCAAACTTTCATCAGCGCTGAAAAATGCCTTTGCGAAACCCGTGTCATTCATCATCTTGCATTCAGATTCATATGCCTCAGCGCCGAAGCCCCCCAATCCTCGCTCTCGCCACTGGCTCTGTTAGCGACTCGTAAGCCGCCTCCACCATTCAAGCCTTGCGGTATATCAACAGGCGAGTAATCGTCGTCGTCATAGTAGGTGCTGTGGCCGTGCTGAGGGTATTGAGATTGCTCCTGTTGGGACTGTAGCTGTCGCTCCTGAGCCGTTTGTCCCTGTGCTATGCCAATGGGCTGCTGGTGGTACGGTTGAGGCGAGGTGGACTGGCCAGCTTGGAACCCTGGGTGGTAGTCGAAGCTTGAAATATCGTTGCCTCCTTGAATCGGTTGTTGGAAGTCTGTTTGACTGCCGTATCGCTGTGGAGAGTCTGTGTCGAGGTTTCCGGGCTCGACGGGCGAGTAGTCCAAGGTTGTGTTGAGTGAGTATGGATTCGGGTTCTCGTTCGTGGGTGTGCTATCATTTGCTCTCTCCAAGTCTGACAAACCCGGCGAGCTGATTCTCCGTTGCTGGTCGAACATTGGATTGGTCTGTACAGTCAAGTGGTCTTGTCCGGCCGTGTGTGGCATGGGCTCTTCCACAAGTGGCATTTGAGCGATACTCTCGGCGTGTCTGAGCGAGCTGCCACCACCAAGATTTGATGCTCCGCTTTGTCGGAAGCTGCGTGCGCCTCCTCCTCGACCGCTTTGCGCACTGCCTCTGCGAGCCATTGCCTCTTCGGGCATAATAGTACCGACAGAGCCTTCCGCTTCGGGGTCACGAATGGAGAATTGCGCAATGGTCCTCATCTTCCTACTTACCCAAGATGCAAGAATCTTACCTCGCTGTTTCTCGCCAAGGCGCGAGCGAGGAAAGTCGCCAAGTGCGACGAACGCGACAATGTCAAGGACTAGTTGATGCTCATTGAGCACCGAGTTGACAATGACTGGAACAAGTGAGGCGAGGAAGGCGCGTGTGCGTACCTCGGCAATGAGCACGAGTAGAGAGCCTGCTTGGAAGATGGCACTGTGATGTGTTGTTAGCATATGTCAGGTGCAAGAAGGAGAAACCTCTTGGACACAACTTACCAGCCACCCCTGACAAGCGCTCTGTGGCATTTCTCCACGCTCGTCTCCACATCCATAGGGAAATGTTGCAGACCATTGACCTCGAACGTCTCACCAATGCTTCCAAGCACGAACAGCACCTGCATCTCGACCATATTGCCACCAGGCCCAATAGGCCTGCTGACACTGTGCAAGAAGCCTAGGTCGCCAGTTCGCACATACCTAACGCCAGGATCACCATCCACTGTCCGGCCGTTGAATCTCTCTGCGTCGAAAGCGTCTCTCGAACCATAGAAAGAGTAAGCATTCGCTTCGGACTGCACCCAAATCTCGCCAAACTCGCCTACAAGACAGAGGGAGTTTGTCTCAGGGTTGACGATGCTGATCTGTGTGCTGACGGGCACCATGCCCGAGTCTTGCAATTTCAGTGCGAAGGGGTCTTGATCCGGGTCGACTGCAACGACAAGTCCGCGTCTCAGGCTTGTGGGATCGAGATAGACCTCGATAGGCTCGATGCACATGTAGCTACGGCTAGCGACCATAGGGTTGAGGACGTGGCTGTAGATTGTGTTGATAGCAGTGCGGTCCAGACCACTCGACTGGAAAGCCATGCGGACCTTGTCGTACACGTCCATACGGGGTCTCTGTTCAGTAGAGATCATCAAATTCTTCAGCTCGTGCAAGGAGGCATTCTTTCCAGCTGAGTGAGCCATGGCGTGGTCCAGCATTTGCGCCGTCGCGTATGTGTCTTTGATCTTGTAGCGCGAGAGGGTCTGGAAAAAGAGGTTGGGGTTACTGGCGAAGTCGACAGGTGAGACCAGGTAAGTTGGTGTGGCTAAGAAGACACCCATCATGCACGTGTGTAAGAAACCAAGGCCCATGGTACTTCGAACACAGCCCAGAACAGGTCTTGTGGAAGTCATCTGGCAAGTCTCCTTCTGAACCTTGCACAGAGCCATAATCGTGTCATGGCCCAATTGAACGGCAATGCGCCTCTGGTCTGGAGACCAATATGTCCAGATGATCACGGGGTAGCCAGGCTGAATCCACGCTGGGCGAATGGTAAGGCCCAAATCGCGACATCCGTGCGACTGCTTCGGCGGCTTCGTAGTGTTGTATGTAGGCGGAATGTGAAGCTTCAGCACCAGAGCAGACTGCTTCAAGTGCTGGCTTACCGTCTTCTGCTTGAGCAATGAATCCACATCAGAATTGACAAGGATGGCCTTTATCTTAAAATCGGACATCATATGCAGCAATGCAGGCGCGTCTTCGCTAAGACGGTTCGAGTCAATTGGCGCCATAGGCACGGCAATGGCTCCAAGGCAGATACACGCGTGTACCGCGTAGACGAAGTCCTCCGAATGCGTGTACATCAGGAGCAAGTGGTCGCCGGGCTGCACCTTCACCTTGTTGCGCAAGTACATCGCAACACCCGCGACCTTGAGGTCAAATTTCTTCCAATGCACGCCCTTGCCTTCTCTGCCACGGCCATCAATGGTGCAGTACGATAGCTCTTCGGCTTGCCGGGAGACTCGCCATTGTAAGAGATCATGGATGTTGCTGAATTGGTTGAGAGGGGTGCTTGTGCGATCGTCAATCACGACCTCTCTGTGGTCAACACCAGAGTACTGCTTGTCTGCATGCAGAGCCAACATGTCCTGACGCACTTGGCTAGCAAGTGGGCTCCAGATACCGCCTGCTGGATCGTCGCCGAGTGGCAAGTTCTGTACAGCACGCTCAACGCCGAACTTGACATGCACGCAAGGCAGTGTGCCGTTGTCGAATTCTTTGCGGCAGAGCATGTTGCCAATATCTCTACGACCATTCTTGATGACGCGAGGAAGTGTATTGGGCGCCGTCATCATCACGCAGTAGACTCGTAAGTGGTGTTCCTGATAGAGGAGTTCCATCACCCGTTCGCTCAGAGAGTCTAAGAAAGGTATGTCAAGCTGTCGTGGTGGACCGCCTGTAGTGGTTGGCGCCGTGCTCGCTGCTTGTGTCTCGATCAATATGATAGGGAGGTATTCGCCATTGACGTGAGCGTCGAAAGCAGAGCAGTCGTAGATCTTAGGCACAGTCTTCATAATGCTGACAACCAGGTGCTGCACGAAAAAGTAGCGGTGCTCCTGCTCTTGCACGCCATGCTCGACCCATTCCACACGCTGTCTGATCCTGTCCTCATAAAGGCCAAGCACGTAAATCTTGCCTTCGATGATACAACCCAGCAGTCCGGTGCGCAGGAACTCTGGCTCAACAAGCACGGGTGTCGGACTACCATCAACAAAGCGATACGGTCTCGCGTGGAAGATAGTCTCGGTGTGTTTGGGCAATGCCCAGAATCCTCCCGACAAGGAAGGCGAGTCTACCCAAATCTCGCCGACCGTGTATGGCGGGCAAAGCAAGTTTGTCTCGGGGTCAACGAGAGCCATTGTAGCATCGGGTAGAGGGTAGCCAAACGCGCCTGCGCGAACGGTCCCTGGCTCGTTTGCCCTCTTCTTGACTTCATCTCCGAGCGCAAGAACCACAACTTCGTTGGTCTTCAAGCTCTCCTTGTCTAGAAGCACCTCGCTTAGATCAGTCGCTACACTCTTCTTTGCACGCTTTCTATCGCTGTTGGCGCCGCTAAGAAGACTTGTGTAGCCATTGCCAGTACCAGGGCTGTTCATTCCCCCGTTGTCACTGTCTGAATCTTCCGTGCCGTCTCCGATTGACAGCTGGCAACCCATTCTCTCTTCGCCGCCCAGCCAATCGCGCATGGAGATGATCATGCCGCCATGCTCAGGTAGACAAAGCATCGGCGCAACAAGCTCCCTCGCTCGCGTATTGCGCATCGGTCTGAGCCATCTATCCGCCAAGATCTCATGGAACTCCGCATCTACGGTCAAAGTATCTATCATGCAGAGCTTCACCGACGCAAAATTGGGTTCCATGTTCTTCTTGAAGTTTCGCGTGCTCATCGGGTCCTGCTGGTAGTTGTAGGCTGCGCGTTTCAAGCCAGGATAGTCTGCAGCCATGATCGTAGCTTTGTATTTTGTAATCAGATGGGCGTACAGACCTGCCGTATCGACGGTCTTGGCCTCCATCCAGACAGTGGTGTGGCCTCCGTACACGCCGAGTAATACGCCCAGAATCAGACCGCAGCCTTCTCGTGGGTCGAGGTATGAGATTATGACCTCTTCTTTTGTAGGCCTGGGCGCAACGAAAGAGCCGTCCGCATTTCGAAGACCAGTCGGGAAAATGTCATTCTTGATCTGCGCGGGAATGGTCGAAACGATCGCAGAAACGCACGCCATCTGATGCATGATCGTTCGGTGGCTCAGCACGACACCTCGGAGATCGCCAGTGGGTGCTCGCGAGAATTCGATGTAAGCCAGATCGGGAACTTGTAAAGGCGCAGCGTCGTGATTCTTCTTCGGATGGAAAGATCCGAATTCGTTCGTCTTCCACCATTCAACTCCAGTCGGCCATTTCAACCTCTGTGCCGAGATGTCTCGGTGGAATGCCTTCAGATTGTTGTCCGTGGTTAGAGCCAGATGGGCTTGCGTGGTAGTGAGCAGCAAGCTGAGCTTGTGGTAATCGTCCACATTGTTGATCGGTACAGCCACAACACCCGCGATGAAACATCCCATGAGCGCAATCACAAAATCAATGATCTCGGTGTCTCTGTAGACTAGTGCCACTCGATCGCCGTGGCGCAAATTCGATTTATCCCTGATAAGTTGCGCAACCTTCTCAGCTCGCGAAGTGAGCTTCTCCCACGTGATAGAAGCCGTTTCTTTTCCCTTGGAGTCCAGAACCCAGTACGCCGGCTGTCGCGCCTGCGTCTTTCCACGGTGTCGCAGCACAGCTCCGATGTTGTCGAATTGCGACATTGGCACATTGTTGTTATGCGGATCGTACACTGCAAAAGGTACATCTCGCGGCTCAAGCGGAAGCTGATGTACTGGCGCGGCCGTGGCGAAATCGTCCTTGCCGTACAAAGGCGGTGGGATCGCAGCTGTAGGAGAGAACGCTTCGCCTTGCGAGTACCGCTGCGGACCGCCGTAGCTTTCAGAATGCCTTGGTCGGTCGCCTGCTTGCTGCCCGGTGAAGTCCGAGAAGTATCCTTGCGAGTCCATCATTGTGCTCAGTCTGCTTTGCTCGCCGGGTGGCGTTGTTGCCCACTGGCCCTGGTGTCCTTGCACCTCGTTGCCAGCGGGTGCAGGAGGCATTTTGCCGTCCGGGTTAAAGGCGTAGTCCGAGCCGACCATTGTGTTGTCAGCCGAGCCGTAGTAGCTTCCAGGACTTCCTGGTCTCTCGCCGCCAGCGGTACCGTATGAGCTCTGCCTCTGCGGCGCCACTCGCATGCCGAGCTGTTGTTCCTGGAACCTCTGCACCGTACTCGGTCGGCCTGGCTCGTATCCTGGTGTAATTGCTTGGCCGTAGCTCTCTGCGCCGCCGCCTCCGCCATTTCCATAAGGCCCGCGACTTATACTTCCATAGCTAGCCACGCTCGCCGCATCCGCCTCTTGATCGCGCGTGTACATTGGGTACCCTGCGCCAGTACCAGCAGCCGCCGCAGCAGCAATCTGGGTGCCCGGGTGGCTGCTGTCGTCGGCCGAATGTACCCGCAAGCCTGTGTTCAACCGCTCCACCTCCTGCGGGCCCAAGTACTGCGACAGAATCATGGTGCGCCGCTTCTCGTAGCCCTTGCGCGTGATGTCGCCGTCCTCGAGCTCGAGATCCAGTGCCTCGAGCTGCGCGTGCAGCGCGCTGTTGTCCGCCATATTTCGAAAGGTACCGCCGGTCCGGAGCGGGTTTTGAGTGCCAGTCCCTTGCGCCTGCCTTGCCGGCGCGGTGTTACATGGAGCGATTGCCGATCTTTCGAATTCAAGCGGTACTTCCTATGCAGTTGAGAGTTCGTACAGTATCCAATATACAGAAACCAGAGGTCGTCTCTCTTTCTCTACCGAGGTCGTTTGAAGATCGCCAGACAGTACAGCACGACTTCTTGGCGTGATCTTCACAGTAGAGCCCAAGGACCGTCGCACAGGGATACCCTATGTTCAGTAAGGAACGAGAGCCGTCGCCGTCGAACCGTCTGGTCAGTGAGAGTGTTCGCAAACCTGAAACGCGAACAAGATACAGGCCGATAAGTGTTCTGAAACACGAACAACGTCCGACCACGTTTCCCTTCGGTCAAGAGCAAGTAGAGTAGTATGACCCAAAACGGAGAGTTCCCTACTTAGCACGAGACGAGAAGAAGCTCTCCGGTCTCCGTGTGTGGCCGCCGCGGGACCAACACGCCACTTACATTGGCCACACTATCGCAAGCGAAGTGGGCGCCGTTGAACCCTGCCCTGGGGATGGGGAAGACGTGAAGACGTCACTGCGTGTTCTTGTTCTGCCTCCGCTTCGCGAAAAGTATACGACATAGGCTAGCATAGATGTCCGCAAGATCCGGTTACTTTGTAATGCTTGATGCTTGTATCAGTGGCTGTAGTTCTAAGGAACTGAACCCCTTGATATTGAGACACCTTTACAGGTATACTGTTGTCTGTACAGACAATATACACCTATCATCAGGTACGAATCTAGAACTCGAATTTCTTGCCATGGAGATACTGTTGAGGACATCTTACTATCATAACAGGATCAATGCTTATATCAGCAATTGTAGTTTTGTAACTTTAGTTACTCGCCCGTTGAGATCCTGTAAAGAATATCTTACTATTTATACAGATCATGTACCTATATCAGCAATTATAGTTCTAGACCTCGAAACGACTTACTATTAAGATATTGCGAAGGATATCTTGCTCTCCCTAAAAACTATATCCTTATACCATCAGCTATAGTCTTAAACATCAGTCTACTAATTATCGAGATACTGTATAGTATACATTGTTACCTATGTCGATTATGTACTCCTCTTATAGGCTTTGAATGTATAGATGAGTATAGAGGCCACGGAGAAGGTGTCTGTAGAGTTATGCGCGCGTGTCATATACTTTGTATGAAGCGGAGGTGTCTGTGCTGTTGATCAGCGCTTGTCTCGCTTGCTTGAATTGGTTATGGACATATTGTGGCATGGTCGGTAGTTGCGCTGGCACAATGAGCGTATTTTTGGAAAGGGCTGTCGCACACTCGGTGACATGATCGCAGATTTATAGAACCGTAGGAAAAGATATGGGACTCATCCCATTGAATATAGGTTATCTAGTGTACACAACAGAAACAGCCGGCATGTGTACCAGTTCTACACAATGCTACAAACGAACGCTCCAGGCGCTCGAGCCCAAGAAATGCTACCTTGAAAAAACGCCTTCGCTCAAAAGAGATGTGACCAGTGGTTTGAACCTCAAAACTTAGGCTCGAAAGTGTAAAATATTTCGTCTGCAAGTCTGTCCAACTCTTCTCTAGCCCTGCGCGGCCCATTCGACAACTTCCAAAGCAAGCATGACCAAGACCAGCGTGCTGGGGAAGATCATGACGACGTAGCTGGCGGTGAGCAAGTTGCTCATAGCACCCATGAAGACGCCGTTGATCTGGCAGATCTGGGCGAGCTGGAGTGCAGAGGGCGCACCAGTGAGCAAGAAGCAGACGATGACGAAGATGGGGTCGTCAAGAATGCTGACAGGGACGAACTTCGCGACGAGTGCCAGCATAGGTGCCATGATGATCGTCGGCAGGATCATGCGCGAAAGCAGAGACGCGTAGAGGAGCTTGCGCTCTTCCGCTTTGGCTTCGGGTGTCGTAGCGAGCTGGTCTTGTGGCAGAGTAGAGCGAGCGAGGTTGGCACCAAGGACAACGAGAATCAGCGGCACTGCAACGCCACCTGACTGCTGCACAGCACGAGTGACAGAGTTAGCCACAAGAGTGCCAGGCGTGAAGAACAATTTTTGGAGAGCAGGGATCGAAGCGACGATGAGAGCTGCGAGCATAGCCCAGAGCGGAGGATTCATCTGGCGCCAGACGCCTGCCCAGAAAGCCTTGTTGTAATAGTGAGTGGTCGAGAGGATCTTCTGTAGAGAGTGAGGAAGCTTGCGGAAGATGTTGGAGAAGAAGGTCGAGAGGGCGGAGGAGATGCTGTGCCAGACCCTGGCAATAGAGGACCAGATCTGGACGAAGGGTGTCTTCCATGTCTTGGGCTCCTGGGCAGACTTGTGTGAGGATGCGGTCGAGAAGTTAGGGAATGTGGTCATTTGGCCGTTCTGAACGTCCTGTTCGCCGTGTGACGAGTGAGGTGCGCGAGCTTTGCCATTGACCGGGACAACGTTGCCGTTGGTTGGAGCAGCGGCGATCAGAGGCTCGTCCTCAGCATCACTTGACGAGCAGAAGCTGCCTGAACGTGGCGATTGATATCCAGAGTTGAAACCAGAGTCGGTAGTCCTGCTCTTGTTCATGCCGTTGTTGTCGTCCACTGGGTCATCCGGGTCGTCCCTGTAACGTCCTTCTTCAGTCTCGCGTTCAGCTTCCGCACCTTCGATACGCTCCTCCTCCTCGTATGCAGAGGCTGGCTTGAGCAGAACGCTGTAACCCCAAGTCCAGCGTAGCAATTGGCCAAGTTGTTGGAAAATCAGCAGGTAAAGAATACCTCTAGCAGCCACCTCGTTGTCGTTGTCGCCTGGGACCTTATCCCAGTGCAAACCTTTGATGGTCTTAGAGAGAGATATGACAAGCGATATGGGAAGTGAGTTGGAGTTGCCAAACACGCCCATCGCCAAGATAAAGTTCTTCTGCATCTTCTTGTGTCCAAAGCCCCAAACTCTTGCCATAACCTGTGCGCAAACAAAAGAGACAAGAATCTGCAGAACGAAGATGAAAGGAATAACAGCAAGATCCGCCAACTTGTCGGCGTTCAACTGGGAAGCGAGCTTGGTGAAAATCAGGCAAGGTGTGAAGACCATGGTGTTGAGCTCGGCGACGAACTTCTGGCTGTTGGCGTCGAACATGCCAGTGTATGCGACAAGGAAACCTGGCAAGGCAACAAAGACAACCTCCAACACAGCTTCGCTGACCAGCCCAGCAAGATTGAGGAAGCTTGGATGCGAAGCATGTGGAGGAAGCTTGTTCTTCTTGAGCGCGTCCATCGTGGTGTTGGCAGCAGCGATGAGCGTAGGCATCTGCTCAACGGTTCTCTTTCCGAGGATTCCTGCGGCGCTCGAGGCGAGCTGGTCGCGCAGGCGGTACGATATGGGGTTTTCGAAGAACGACATTGTATATGTGTCGAAGGTCGAGTGCCGTAGGTGTGGCAGGTTGTGCCCAGGTACTGGCGATGGCGCGATAAGTGCTGCGGGCAGGTGATTTCAGCCACAGATCGGCAGAGGTGATACAGCGTCGCAGGTCGAGAAGAGGCGACGGTGCGGCCAGCGGCTGTCAATGGCCGCAGAATACAGCAGATGGCAAGTCTGAATCTGTTGGTATCAAGGTCGCGTAGCAGGATCGGGGCGGAGTAGAAGTCTGGTACAAGCGCCCAGTGACGGATGCGCCAAGCTTAATGGATGCTTGGGCCTGGGCTTGGAAGTGAGATGGAGTTGGCAGACAGGCGTTGGTTGAGTTCGCGGGACGGGCGCTTGCGAACACAGCCACGCTTGCATTCAACTTTGCTCTTATCAGACGGCATGGAGATCGAGATCTTGCGATAACTTACCTCCTACAATAATAATACTGGTCGTCGTCATATGTTTGTGAGAGGCATCTCGATGGTCGTCCTCACTTCTACGTCCGCTTGTCCAAGCATTGGGTTCAGCAGGAGTCTGACATGAATCCTTCAGTATCTAAGGGTATTTGCATTCATTTTAGGCTGGACAGCTGTCGGTACAAGCATTGTTGACTACCTAGCTAGTGAGCTATGTGCAGACTGATGCGCAAAAACGATATCACGGTGTGTGCCTCTCAGTGGCATGTCCCAATTGTCTCGTCTGCATGCAATCACTGCGGCCGTACTGCTGTACTCGTGTTCCTTTCCTCGCCTGCGAACAAGGATTTCGACGCAAGAGGCCTCGTCTGGACCACAACTTTGGACGCGTGGGGGTATCAGCCACAAGTGCAGCAAAAGCAACACCTCACCCTTGCGAGATAGCGTGTACAAGCGTGTGGAGAAGCTGCATGCGTGGCTGGTGAGCGTCGACTGACTTTTGCACCGCCATGCAGAGGCGAAGTCGTGAGAGCCGATATGCTTTCCTTCCCACCATGCCCGTGGATCAGTCTGATGATCCAGTCTCCACGTCCTACCTTCTACACCTCTCGTCTCCGTGCTAACAGCTCTATACCCACGCGAACGCGCAACACCCCTTCTCAGATTCATCGCTGTTGTTGCCCACAGCACCGCATGCACTCGTGGCATTCGGCCGATCGATGAGAGAAAAGTTGGCGTGTCGTCAATTCTGCGTCATCGAGGCGCTGCAATGACTTGACACTTCGGCACGCGAAGATGGCGCGACGAGCTGTGGCTGATGAGGTTGCCTGCTCGTTGCAGACTCTGTTGGAAGTGCATGCCCAGTATGCGAGGGAGAAGTAATGCATGTGCGAGGACTTTTCTGGCAGTATGCGGCAACAATATACGTGCCTGATGCATGTGTAGCTTTGCAACAGCCGGGCGGTTGGGCGCGGAAGCGTGAAGAAGGAAAGCGCTCTCGCCTGCCACGTTTCTCAGCCTCAGCCTCATCGTCGACGGCACCTCGATCATCGCGGCCCGGCGAGCCTCTCGCAGTGCTGTAGTAGTAGTACTAGAAGTGTCGTCTTGCAATCGCCACAACACCACCACCGCGCTCTGTGCCGTTGTACCAGTCATTCTCTGCCACACGCGCCCACGCCGTCGGTGCCTCACTGCTTGTACTACTGCCTCGTACACCACTGCCCAACATCCGCGGCGCGCCCGGCGGGATCGTCGTCCGCCCCCGTTGCCTCCCAGACTCCGTGAAGCTGTCACTCCACCCCACCCGCAACGGCAGCGAGTGCCACAGCGCGCAGCCACACCTTCCGCTCGATCGATAGCCCTGCTGCGTCCATCGCGATCAACTGCCACCGCCCCGCCAGCCAAGCGGCATACACTACGCCGCCGTCCATCTCTCACTCCTCAGCGATACACGCCACTCTTCCCTTCTCCGCCTCCTAACCTCCCTACTCACCCTCCTCCGCCCTCCTCCTACCCCTCCATACCCCGCCATGGCCGACGACTCCGACGCCAGTCCTCTAGGCTCGCCCGATGCACTGTCGGATCCTTCATCGCCTCTTGGTAGCCCAGATGTCCCGAGTCGGCCCTCTGCTCAGCATGCAGCCACGTCCACCGCTTCACCAGTCTCTAATATGACATCCTCTTCCACTCCTCTTGGTAATGTCAACGCTGCCCGCAATCCAACCCGTCCTGCAGGCGGGCTCAATCCGGATATGCTTGCCAAGATGAGATCCTTCCACCAGTCGAGAGCCGGTCCTCCTCAACCCAGACCTGGTATGCAGCAGAATGGTGCCGCGTCGGCCAGAGCTCCTCCCTCTGGACTTATGAGTCCGCCTGTACATTCGCCTGGACCCGGAGGAATACCTTCTACTTTCGCTGCCAACCTCCCATCACGCCCTTTCCCGCAACCTACATCGTCATCGCCAGCCGTGCCAGGCCAAAAACAAGGTCTGAGCGCCAGACGAGGAATGGCACTTCCGGGCGGTCTCCCTGGCCAAGCACCTCCATCAGCGCCTGCGCCTGCCGCTGGCGGGAGGAAAAAGCCTCCGGGAATGACACTATCCGCTATGAACGGAGGTGCCGGTCCCGACGCCAATGGCGATTCAAAACCGGAACCTGAAAAACCACAATCGCAGATGGACAAGTATGCTGAATACATCGACAAAGAAACGGGAGCATTGAAATTCAGAGGGAAGGCAACCGTCGACAGCAAAGGCATTAAATTCGCTTCTGGTAAAGAGTTCAGCATCAGTTTGGATGAAGTTGATACGCTTGATGAGCTGGGCAAGGGAAACTATGGCACAGTTTACAAGGTGCGGCATAGCAGGCCTAAGATGCGCAGACCTGGACAAGGTCTCGCTGGCAACAAAGCATGGGGTGCCGCTGGTACTGGAGAGTCGACAGCACAAGCAGACGATGCTGCTGTGGGTGGATCCGGTATCGTGATGGCCATGAAGGAGATGCGTCTTGAACTAGAGGACTCGAAATTCGCGACAATCATCATGGAACTGGACGTCTTGCATCGTTGCGCGTCACCCTTCATTGTCGACTTCTACGGAGCTTTCTTCCAGGAAGGTGCAGTTTACATCTGCATGGAATTCATGGATGGAGGCTCAATAGACAAGATCTATGCTGGAGGTATACCCGAAGGAGTACTCGCAAAGGTCACACTGGCTACTGTTCAGGGTTTGAAGTCACTCAAAGATGAGCACAACATCATCCATCGTGATGTCAAGCCCACCAATATTCTGGTCAACACTCAAGGTCAAGTCAAGATTTGTGACTTTGGCGTCTCAGGAAACTTGGTGGCCAGTATCGCCAAAACAAACATTGGCTGCCAGTCATATATGGCTCCTGAGCGGATATCAGGCGGTGGCGTTGCACAAGCTGGTGCAAATCCCGGTGGTGGAACTTACAGCGTGCAGTCGGATATCTGGTCGCTCGGCCTTTCTATCATCGAATGCGCACTCGGCAAGTATCCTTACTCACCCGAGACATACGACAACATCTTCAGCCAACTTTCCGTAAGGCATCTTCCTTTCTAAATGTTCTTTCTTTTTGTTGCACGTGCTGACTGCTTTTTCACAGGCCATTGTCGACGGCGAACCACCAGATCTTCCAGCAGACTCATTTTCAGCCGCCGCCCACGATTTCACTGCGGGTTGCCTAAACAAAATCCCTAACCTCAGGCCCACGTACGCCATGCTACTACAACACGCTTGGTTGGCACCCCTTCTCAAACCCGAAGCCATCACCGAAGAAGACGAGGAAGCTGCCGAGCGAGGCGAGGATATGGCGACTGCGACTGTCGAGACTGCTCACTCTTACCATGATCGCGAGGTGGCTGAATGGGTGCAAGGAGCTTTGCAGAGGAAGCGCGATGGCAACATGCCCGAAGTCAGCCAGCCCGCTCTTCACAAAGTCGCGCTGGACTCAGTCGGCAGCCCGTCTGATTTGAAGAACGACGCCAAGCCCGTCGCAGTGGACGGATAAATGTGGCAACACCTTCGTGCCTTGATACGCATTCTCGGCTATATCCATTTTTCCCCCAGACTGAAAGGACGACGACTATGACGAGGAGATGCGACGAATGAAACGCAAGATGGAGAAGACGGAATTGTGAGGAAGCAGAATAGCGCTTCATCAGGAATCAAGCGGCCGGACCGCGCTGTTGAGCGAGAGAGCGAGAGCATCACGAAATAGAGCGAGAATAACGGGAGTGCTCCTATCTCCTATGTACAATTCTTTTTAACACCCCCACCCAACTCGGAAAATGGTCGATCACTCGATCTCTCATCTGCGTGTAGAAGTTTTTTTTCTCCTTTGCGAGCCTAGTGATTTAGGCGAGTGTAAATACGAGACGAAAGCAAATGTCTGTTCTTGGCTCATCGCAATACGTCAAAAAAGGGAATCGTCATCCAGCGAAAACGCGATTCTAATACGATCGGATCTCACTCGCTCATCACCAATCCATACTCCCCTGCCCTCCCCTTTCCAAGCTTCGACATGCTCCATCCGCCCCAGTACACAATGGCAAATACCCAGATTTCGGCGTAAGGGCCGAAGACTATGAGCAGGAATGCTATGGCTTCTTGGGTTGACAGATCCCATGTCGGGTAGGTATCTGCTACCCAAAGGAGAGCAATGTCGAGTATGATGAAAATGCTGCGCAGGATGAGGATTGGGACTGCAAGGAGAGCTAGTCGGGTGAGGATGGGGCGCTCGGAGGCCTGAGAAGTGTAGTCAGTATTGTCGATTCATGGTCCGGAGATCGACATTCACGTCATGGAAAGCACAAGGGCAACTTACATCCCGAGAACTGTTGTTCTTGATTTGCACAAACCGCCTTGTCGCTTCGGTCGCCACGCTGATTGTCGCGACGACGACACAAGCTCGGAAGACTGTATATACCGCTCTGCTCGGCAGGTCGTCTTGCAGCACGTTGCCGTATCGTTGGTTGGCGGTGTAAGACGACATACCGAGTCCCCAGGACGCAAACCCCGTTGCGGTCATTAGTAGCAACAGCAGTGTGTTTCCAATGATTGAGATGCCACCTGGCTGCGAGACAGCTAAGCCATTTCCGACGACATGTGAAGAGTGGAGCCAGACGGCACCATTCAGGCAAACGGTGGACAGGATGAATGCAAAGGCGTTTAGGAAGCTAAGATTTGTGGATGCGGTGCTTGCTTGGCCTGCTGAGTTGCTGCTGCTTCCTTGATAGTAGAAAGAAAAGGCATGATTGATGGTTGCTGGCGAGGAGCTGTTGGTTTGTAGAGCGACACTCGCGGCTGTGGCAGCTTGTGCAATTGCTAGACAGAGAACACCGATGCTGAGGAAGGCAAATGTGCCTTTTGGTGATGTTTTGCGTGAAGCGTGGCGAGAGCCGCGGCGGAGGAACAGGAGTGTTCCTAGACTGGCTGTGATCAAGAAGATTAGGAAAGCGAGGACTGACACCACTACTTGGAGGGCGAAGACTGCTCTGACTGCTGCTGGGGACAAGGTCAAAGACATTTGAAGAGGTGAAGTATGTCGACCACGGACAAGTTAAAAGGGAAGGGTGATGTGAGGTGAAGGAAAGAGAGCCCGTCCCAGACTTCTCCTCCTACATGAAAGGCCGCCCATCATCGGTCTGCGCATATACCATCAAGTAAGCCGTTCATGCAACCATGGCTGCAAGCTGTGTTCCCCAGGCGAGAGCAGACTCAGACTCAGTCCATCATCGCCCGTACATGTAGCCAAGCGTGCTAGGAAGGAATCTCCGCGGTGTGACGCGCCGTCAACGTTTGCTTTCATCTGCAATTATAGTGCATGTTGGGTTGTCGACGTCGACCTGTACAGGTGTTTCTTGTGCTTTGTGATCGTGAAATGGACGCCCAGTGCACGTTAGAATACGTAGATAGTCCGTTGTGATAGGAGCCACAAGCATGTCATCTCCTCGGACCCGATCTCACGCGAAAGGAGGAATGTACATCGTCAAGATGTTGGTCAGGATGTGGTCACAAACGATGGACGGCGCGAACTCCTAGCGCGGAGCTAGGGTTCAATTAATGGGGGAGTCGTCCGACTTCCGAAACCATTGATTGCCACATGGCATGTCGCAAGTGCATCACACTTTTCACTGAGTCTGTCGTCATAAACAGCCTCACACTTGAGAAGTGTCTCTCCATGGCCGACATGCTCATCTTTCGATCTGTGCCAGAGGGCAACAACATGCCGCTTACTGGACTACGAACATATCTACGCCAGTATCTCAGTGGTCCGACATGGTAACCTTCGGACTTGTGCCAGATGGCAACAGCATGCCGCTCACTGAACTACAAACATATTTTCGCCAGTATCTCAGTGGTCCGACATGGTAACCTTCGGATTTGTGCCAGGACTCGGGGGCATGTCGCTCACTGGGTTACGAATATATCTTCGACATTATCTCAGTGGTGATGAGAAGTGCGCGCGGGTTCAACGCTGCTGGCGGAAGCCTCAACACTCATTGAGGTACGCGCAGGCTCACGATCGAATTGTATGCTCGTGTATTGTCACATCCTATCGTAAGTCTTTCTCTATCGTCACAGCCCTTTGCTTTCGTCTTGTCCTTTGCACCAAATGTCACCCGCAAACCTCTGCATTGCACGGAATCCAGTCAACCTAGGGACCTCCTTTGCGCACCGAACAATCAGGTGCATATCAGCAAACCATATCAGCAGACAGCAGCTTACCCAACCACGTCGTACTGGTCGAAGAGGTCATCGTCCAAGCCATCTTCAAAATCGAACTCCGCTTCTCCACTCGATGTTGTAGGCAATACATCAATGGCATCCGCTCGTGCTTTTGGCTTAGTTGGTTTCAGAATTCCACGAATCGCTTCCAGGACTTCCCTCCCACTGCTGCTCTGTGATTTCATCTTGCAAACAACATCTCGTGCTATCGTGAAGATGGCATGTTTCTTCAAGCCATAGTGTTTGCGTGCAAACACAGCGAGCTTGTAACAGTCCCAATTGCTTGGTAGTGACGATGCAACTGGCGGCATTGACCAGTAGGGATTTTCAGGGTTTGCTGGCTTGATGCTGTTGTAGTACTCGATGCACTGCAACAGTGCATCCTCGTTGCATTTACGCTCACTGTCCCAGGCAGAGTTCCATTTCTCCAGGGTGTCCCGTAGTGGCTGCACCAGGGCTTGCTTCTCAGCATCCGAGTTGATGAAGCGTTTGAGATTGGCGTTAGCCTCGATCACTCCGAGACAAAAGTCAAGATCTGAGTCAGTCCATTCTTTCTCGGCTGCTGTCACCACGTCCCTTTGAAATTCTTCCAGGAAGGCGCGAAACGGCGGATTTACTAACTCGAACAACACGCAGTCATGGATATGCGTGAGCTTGTGTTCTGGCACATCCGCCAGGACCTCCAGCAAGGGCTTCTTTTTTCGGAGCTCCCCATTTGTGGTATTTGTAGGATATCTTGGTTCTTTACGAAGCTCCCCTTCCTCGATGTTTTGACGATAACTTGGTTCCTCCAGATGAGGTAGCCGATGTGCTTTGCGAAACTCCTTGAATTCTTTCTCACCGAACATGTATCCTTGCTTTGGTGCATCGATGATGTGGTCGTGCAAGTCAATCACCATAGCAACATCATCGTCCCACAAGCCTTTGCCCAGATGGCGAGCGTAACTAAGCTTCTTGCAGTAGTTCGTCACAAGGCCAAGCTGGTTATCCTGGAACGCACTTAGAAGCGCGATTTCCAAGAAAGCCTTTGCATGTTCTTCTGTTCCGCAGCCCTCTGGAGGAATTATGTCGCCCACGGTGCGTTTTTCTTGCTTGATACCGAAGAAATTTACTGTCTTTTGCTCCAGTACAGGAGCATTGAGAAATGGTGCCACGATTCTCTCTTCAGAACAGACCCAGAAGGTGTCTCCGTCATAGTCACCGCCCTGCAACTTCGCAGCCAATGGTATCGTGCCTCTGGTTGGAAAGACCGCAACGTCCTTGAGATGTGCTAGCTCTTCTTTGTAGACGCAACGAACCTTCTGTATATCTGAGCCTCTCTCGGTGGGATCACGGGCCATCAGAACGTTCTTGCCATGGAATTCAGGCAGCCGTTCTTTGCTGGCTTCTGAAAGTGAGATGTGTATCTCTCCAGGCTTCAGCACTCCTTTGGGGTCGATCACACCAGTAAACATGGAAGATCCAGGAACTTCAAATTTCAGGCCGGAGCGAGATCGCTGGATGAGACTCTCAATCAAACACTTCATAGCTTCTGCAACGACAAGGTTGTTGCTCGGCATATAGCCAGCCCTTTCGACAAAAAGAGAGACTTTCTGTGACGGTTCCCAGGGTAGACCAGGGGTTTCAATGGCTTGATACTGATGGGGAAAATGCTTGTGTCGCCAGCGCACTAACTCTTGAGGGTCGTGAAGCATTCCTTTCAGCTCCACAATTTGCGTGTTGATGCCTTCTTTAATGATATCGAACAGACCCTCCCTTGGGACATGGCGTTCCTCGAGCGGAGGTAGAAAATCCCTATGAAGATGCGAAACCTGCCGCGGCGTGGTGTAGCTTTTAACGTCGAAGGTCCAACGACCTTCTTCGCATCGCAGACCATCCCAGTCTTCTTCACGTGGTTTGACCTTTATTTGACTTGGGCGAATCTCAATCCAAATGGCTTGGTGTTCGGGATCGTCAGTATTGTAGGGAGCGCTGACTGTCCACATACCTTTAGACCCATTGAGCCGGCCCTGAAAAGCGGATGGCTGGTCGCTAGTCCCAAGACATTCCAGGATCCGCAAGGCTGCACCCACAGACATCGACGCGCAGCCGTCAGTCATGACTTCATTCGGATCCCAATGCTTCTGGCGCTTGCCTGTAAATGCTGGGTTGTTAAAAGTTTCGTCTTCCGGTTCTCCATTGGCACGTATGTCATCTACCACTCGTATTTGAGACGGGTCGAAGGAGAAGGTCGCTTTGCTCTGCTTGGTGTTGAGTGTAGTGCGGGTGAGAAGCTTGGGAATGGGCTGATGCAAGTTCGCTTCAAACGAAAGCATCCAATCCAGAGGCTCAGGAAGAGAGACCTCTTGAGGAATGCCAACTCCTTTGGTCGCGAATAGTGAAATTCGCTTGACTAATGTTTTCACTTTCGCGTTCTTTTTTGCTTTGTCATCATCAATGTCTTCAACATGGAAGATCACCCATTCTCTGCCAAGAAAGTTCTTGGGTGTGTTAAGCCACTCAGTGAATGCAGCGCGTCGATGTTCTTCTTGACCCTTGCCAGTGATTTGTCCTGGCAGATTCTTCGTGAAAGATGGTGCGGCCAAGGTGAGGAAGCTATGAGAGCCGAAGTGCCGCTGAACGCGCGATGACATCTTTTCCCATCTGACAGGGTTCATTTTGGTCTTCATAAGTGGACCTTGACTGGTGCTGTTCCACGTGATTACTCCACTCAGCACACAGGTTGATGTTGTGAATCTCTCGTCGGTGAGAATGTCTTCCCAATACCTAGCATGATCGGTCTCGGGATCTTTCCCAAGGCCATGCTTCACAAGACATCTGAGCTGCCAGGATTGGTTCTTGAGCCGACTAACGCTGGAGGGGTCATCTACCAGTGGTTGATTTCTGGTCTCGTTGGTAGGCGCTTCGACTCGGTCTTCACTCTCGTCAGTTCGCTTTCGTTTGTTCGACGCCTGCTCCGGTCGTGCGTCAAAAGTGGGAGTGATACTTTGAGGGAAATGGGCGTTGGCGCGAGCAAGACGCATCGCAGTAGGTGGGTCCTGACTTGCTGGCCAGGACGATCCAAAAGCCTCACCGCCATTGTTGGTGCTGGTACTACTCGTGATGCTCGTTACAGCGGGGGTATTGTCAGAGAACAATGGCTCGCCTCCGGAGTGGGAACTGTCTCGTGTGGTGGCCGAGGTAACTTGTTTCGTATTGGCCATGCTTCTCTTCGCTAAAGGTGAGGTTGGCGTCGTGGGCAACTGTTCATCAGCTGTTCTATCAATCTTTTGTAGTGAGCGCAACTGATGCCGAGTGCGCGGCGGCGTGTGCGCAAATGAATGTGTGCTGAGCAATTGTTCATCGACAGTTTGATCAATGTTTTGTAGTGAGCGCAACTGATGACGACTGCGTGGCGGCGTGCGCGCGAATGAAGGTTGATTCAGGCGATCCGGAGACTGGTGATAGCTATTCCTGACGATCCACACTGCATCTGCTACTTTTTTGCTCACGTAGTGGGTTCGTCGCTCGGCGGATAGTGGTGGATCATACAGAGGCCCGGCGAAATCAGACTTGCATTCATCTATGACAGCATGCAAAGCATTTGGGTCCTTCCAAGAGAGAAATTTGATGTTGTTGTAAAGTTTGTCGCCTGGAGAGTCGCTGTGTTGAGTGGGTGAATAAGTGATGGTCCGTGGAGCTATAATTAGACCAATGTCGCGAAGCTCTTGGACGGAGTCGTCAATGAAATCGCGCCCACCACGCTTTCGAGGCGTCTCGGGAGCGTTTGCGTTTGGCGCAGGCACAGACATATCTGCTTCTTGCGACTCGAGAGTCCTCAACGGGAGAGCGTATTTGGTTGTGTCGTGACCGACGCTTTGTAGTCTGAGTGGTTGAAGGTCAGGTACGTGTCTACCTAGAATAGCGAACTGGGACGACAAATCATTTTATGTAGCTCGACAGACATGTGCCCAGGGTCCGGTGAACGAACCTTTTTCTACCATGTGCTACATTCGCGGAATGAAAATCACGATGCGCAAAGCAAAGTGAGTCTCCATGAGTGACGGAATAGCGTGGGCGGCTATTGTTTGTTGAGGCCAAGTATGTTGAATTTGCGACCTATCGCATGCTTCGGACGCACAGCATATGCATGCATGCACGTTCGCGGTGCCTCGTCAGTCAACTTGTTATTGATCTGTCGGAAATCCGATACAAACCTAGTGCTGGTATTTGCACCCAGCAGCCCAATGGCTGCTGGCAACAGGTCAGTTTTGACATGACCATGCATAATATAATACAGGCCACCACGAGTCCGCGCGTAGCTCTCAATGGTCGCTGCAGCCACTCTAATCACTGTACCTGTCAGTAGGGGCGAATCAATTACTTGTAGACGGACGTACTGTTTCAAGTGTCTCAATGGCTCATCTAATCGAGTCCTGGCCAATGGCAGCTGGTACGTGCAACCACAAATATTGTGGTATGTGCAGCCATGTTCAAGAACGGAGACGGTCACAGATGATGCCCATACGGTGAGTTAGAGCGGCGGAATCGTGACAATTTAAACATCAAAAAGAAAATAGAAACATTTCAACTTTTGGTTGGAAAGACTCAAGCAGAGCCTGAGATTATTTCCAAATTCGTGTCTACCATATTGCTCATGCTCGTCCTGGGATATCGCTCGTAGCAAAGAACCCGAGAGCTGCTTCATAAACGCTCCCGATATTCATCGCCTTGCACCTTTTCGCTTCACATGCTCTCGGAAACCGTTTACACCTTGGTGGCCTTGAGGCCGTGCTTCCACAAAGTGACGTAGGGGGTGACACCGTCCTCGCGGTAGTTGAGGAGGATAACCCTATAATTGCGTTAGCTTAGTGAAGCTCGAACGATTCTGTCAGGAGCAACTTACATGGCATCGGGGTCCATGGACTCGCCGATCAGGAACTCGTAGTCCTTGAAGTTGGCAACAACGCGCTTGGCGAAGGTCTGAGCACCCTTCTCGAACTCCTTGATCTCGTCCTCGCTGGAGCCGTTGGCGGCAAGCTGCTCCTTGACCTTCTTCATGTAGGCTGTATCGCACAGTCAGTGTCTGGCTCAAGTTTACGTTATGGAGAGCTTGCTGCATACACTTAAGGTGGCCGAGGTATGCCTTCTTGTCGAAGTTGGTCTCGTTGAGACGGAAAGAGTGGACAACATCGATCTTGGTCTCCTTGGTGTCATCGGCCTCCTCATCGCCGCCCTCGGCGGAAGCGTTGGCGCCGGTGTCGAAGGTCTCACCACCGATGGTGATCTTGGCGCAGTCGGCCTCGTAGGCAACACCGTCGACCTCCTTGAGGTCGTACGAGTCGGAGATGAGCTCGTCGCCGCTGATGATGTCCTGTGCAGATTGTGTCAGTTCGGCGTTCTTGCGCAGACTCATAATTTCCCCTCATCCGGTCGCAAGGTCGTGGTCGAGGCTGTGATTGCGACTTACGTTGTAGATAAGCATGTTGGCGGTGTTGTGAGGAGTGCAACGAGTGTGGTTATACGGGATGAGGTGGCAGAAGATGTAGACTGGGAGCGAGGAGAGGGCGGTAGCAAGGTCTGTTGTCTTTAGGAAGGAAAATCTGCCCCACTAGGTAGCGCCCCGTCTGGCTCAAAAGCCAAAGGCAAAGCGAGGGTCTAGTGGGGAGAGCGGCTTACCGTGGATGCCTGACACGCTAGCCGATTGATGCCTTACCTTGTGAGCCCACAATGGCCCGCGCACGGGCTGCGGAATTTTGCAACTTCAATTCGGCGTCTTTTCACGCTGCTGGCCTGCGCTTCGACAACAGCTTCCGCCAACACCAAGCTCGCCGATCATCAAGAGGTATGTGGTATACGCCGTCGAGCGAAGAGATGCCCTTCAGGTAGCCAAGGTGCAGCAATCATGGCGTACCATGACACCGCTGCGCTCAGGATGGTCGAGCTGAAGAACCCTCTGTGCGCCATCCGTTATGGCTGCCAGAAGGGCACTCTTTGCGCTCAGGAAGGCTCTTGAAGGCTAACACATCTCGCGAGCAGATACCTGAAGCCGCCCCGCCGCTACAGAATCTCCGCACAACCAACCCGCCAAAATGAAGACCTCCGTCCTGAACGATGCGCTTAACGCCATCAACAACGCCGAGAAGGCTGGCAAGCGCCAGGTCCTGATCCGCCCTTCCTCCAAGGTCATCATCCGCTTCCTGCACGTCATGCAGAAGCACGGTACGTCGACACTTTTTCCGCAAACGCTTGCACTCAGGACGAGGAAGACGGGAGACCTCGAGAAAAGACCATTACGACAAGCCACCCGGGCTGATAACTAGGCAATGGTCTCATATCTCTCCACGATCAACGCCCTTTAAGTGTCCGGGAGATTAATATTTCCGAGGATCTTACACGTCTTCCGACTCCTGATGTTGCACGTTTAATCTTCTGTGACATCCCAACTGACATTCACGTTCAGGCTACATCGGCGAGTTCGAGGAGGTTGACGACCACCGCAACGGCAAGATCGTCATCCAGCTTAACGGCCGCCTCAACAAGACTGGTGTCATCTCTCCCCGCTACAACGTCCAGCTCAAGGACATGGAGCAGTGGGTCCAGAAGCTCCTTCCCGCCCGTCAGTTCGGTTTCGTCGTCCTGACCACCTCCGCTGGTATCATGGACCACGAGGAGGCTCGCCGCAAGCACGTTGCCGGCAAGATCCTCGGCTTCTTCTACTAGATGCACAAAGTGTGCACTGGCAGGAGTGTCAAGGTGATGCAATCAAAAGTTAGCTAGACCAAAATCCATCAAGCTTGCTTCCAAATCTCCTGTCCGCTTTCATTTCTGTCATGTGCTTGTGAAGAGTGTTCCTGGATTTTGTCAGAAATTGTAGATGTCTATAGCCTCGGTTGCTCTACGCCGAGGCAGAGATTGTGCCGCTTCGATTGGATCGGGCCATAAATGTTTACATGGCATAAATAGCATCGCCGCCATTATTGCTAAGTGAATCCCGAACAAGGTACGCAGTCGCTCAAGGATCCGAGCATAATAACGAGATCTCGTCTCAACGTTTCCACGTGACATCACCGACCCCGGATTGTCTACCAATCTTCCGTTTTAGAGCCTGCGTTTGCTGCAACTCAGCGAAGTAGTGAACTCCACAACATCAACATTTCAAACGCCCAAAACAATGGTTCTTGAAGCAATTTACGTCGTGCGCCATGGGGTGAGTCTTACATTTTCTTTTACTTTCTCCAGAATTCAACGACTTCCTAGGAACTCGTACGGAGCGTGACTTCAAGAATGGATATGGCTAGGGTTGTCCAGATAACCGATGTGGCATCTTCAGATGCCTTGACATTGTCTTACAAACGCGACAACCTAGCCAGACCGACGTTTGAATGACGATCGAACAATCGCCTCTCGCGAACGCTTCGCAGAAGATCGTTGGATGTGCACCGGAATTTCAACCTCACCGCTTGTCGCAAAGACCATACTGACTTCAAAAGTTCCGCTCCAACTGGGTCGTCGACCCCGAGACCGGCGAGTACAACAGTACCGTGAGGTCGCCTACAGGCATCCCTTCAGACCCAGCTCTCGCCAGCTATGGTGTCACCCAGGCCGAGCAACTGGCACAACACCTCCTCGCCACCGATCCGACCATCGACGTCGTCTACTCAAGTCCCTTTTACCGTTGCATTCAGACTCTTGCACCGTTTACGACCGCTCGTGCTGCGAAGAACACCAACGACCCCAAAATCTTGAAGGCACCTGTCAATCTGGAAGCTGGCCTAGGAGAATTCTACGGTCTCGCACGCTTCGATCACCCTTCACCTGCAGCGTACAGTGTGCTTGCCCAGCACTTCCCCGACAACCTCGCACCAGAGCAAAATCCGATCATTGTCCCTTCCACCAAGGGTGAGAGCATACCGCAGCTCCACGACCGCGTTGCGTACTGCCTCGACGAATTGATCAAACGACTGGACGCCGACCCGTCCGGACCTCGCACACTTCTGATCTGCACTCACGCCGCTAGCATGATCGCCATCGGTCGCGCACTTACTGGAAACATGCCCGAAGACGAATGCGCGGAAGACTTCAAGTGCTTTACATGTGCATTCTCCAAGTTCTCGCGCAAGCCTTTGACCAGCACAACTACCAGCGAATCTGGAAAGTCCTCCGCGGCAGCATCAGGTCCTCTGCTCGCCACCGCGCAAAAGTGGGACGAAAGCAATCCAGACATTGTGCCCGACATCAACTGGCGTAACGGACGCGGTGTGCAGGGTGGCTGGACGTTGGAAGTGAACGGCGACTGCTCCTTCCTTGAGAACGGCGAAGAACGTGGCTGGTAAGAAAGACTTCCCCCCCTGTGATGAAAACATGCACCTGTAATAGTATTATCCCTCGCCTCTACATTTCTGGAGCGCACTTACGATCTTCCTCGTGTGATCAATAGGGACTTCAACATCGAAAAAGAGCAATTCGGCGGCGAGAGCGCCGTTTGCTCCAGAACCACATCTAAAAATTGATAGCGAAACAAAAACGAGAAACACATTACGCAAGCTTACGACTACGAAATTACAGGAAATTTTCTGGAGACGAATCGTTCCTCAAGGATCCAAACGCTTTCAACGATGCGAAGAACACGGCTGCGCTGCAAGTCGTCGATGAGCCACTCAGTCCGGTTGGCGACAAGGCGGAGGACAAGTCACGGTTATGATGAATGAGATATACCCTTCTGAATGATTATTGCATGTGAACCAAACCGTAAGGATTGGCTGGGACTTTCAGTTTGGACGGTTGCGACGTACACTCAAGACATGGCACAAGCATAGTCTATAGCATGGAGCGATCCGACAAGAAAACATAGAGAATCACAGCTGAACAACTTCTGATTGGACATAAAGCTTTTTGAGATTGAGTTACTAATTCTGTTCCTGTTTTTCACTCAACTCCGAATGACCCAACCAATTGACGCCGTTACGACCAGTGCCACGCTAACAAATGCAGCTCAAGTCAAGACAGCCTCGCCCCTCGCGATTAAGCGTTTACTGGGCGGCGATGGCCTTCTGGGTGCGGGCGCCACGCTGGCGGGAAGAAAGGTGCTTGGGGACAACCTTCTCGGGGGCCTTCTGGACAACCTCGGTGCCCTCAGTGAGGATCATCTCAATGTGGCAGGGGTTGGACATGTAGGGGTTGATCTAAAGTCTTGTCAGATTGTAATTCACTGAAAGTGGAGAAGATCATCAACTTACGCGACCGTGGGCACGGTAAGTGCGGCGGCGCTGCTTGGGGGCCTGGTTGACCTGGATGTGCTTGACGATCAGGTTGCTGGTGTCAAGACCCTTGGTGTCGGCGTTGGCCTCAGCGTTCTTGAGGAGCGAGAGGAGGAACTCAGCGCTCTTCACGGGCCAGCGGGCCTTGGAGACACCGAACTGCTTGCCTTTGGGGTCCGAATCAGTATTCCGCATGTGACAATGCCTTTCCGGTCCCATCTCATATTTTTCTTGAATTCCTCCGGGTATTCCAATATCCGTATGCATCCTCGCACATGGCTATAGGCAACACCCGCTTTCACGGGGCCTTCACGTACCTTGGGCAGTACGGCCAGTGCTCCCGGCATATCTCCTCATGGGGATGGCCTCGACGTGAGACTTGACGTTCTCGAGGTACTGGAGGGCGCGGGTGACCTTCCAGCCGTTGATGGCCTGGGCGGTCTCGCGGGTGTTCTTGAAAGAAACACGGAGGTAGGAGCCGCGAGCGCGGGCGCTCTTGGCGGACTCGATTTCGGTGGCGGCGTAACGGACCTGTTGGCGGCAGACATTGTTAGAAAGGTGTTGTTTTGCAGGCGATTTCGCGATGTCGCAGTCCGTGGGAGATCGAGGAGTCGGATCGGCGCAAATCGAGCGCGCAAGAGCAGGAGTTGGCACATACCATCTTGACTGATTGCCTGGGTTGGTTAGTAGAGAAATGGGTCGGAGTCGTGGAGTCGCAGTCGTCGCACGCAAACGCCGGCCAGCCCTGCTCTCATACCAGCTGTGGGCTTGAATTCTCAAAGTCTTGGCTGCGCTGGCCCGTGCACGCGGGCGCTAGCCAATGCGCTTCTCCTCCGCGGTAACTTCGGCAGGGCGAGCGAAAAAGTGCTGCAGAAGGACTTTGAAAGCTTCATAGCTCGAGGTTCGACTTTGCAAAGGCTGCGCGCATACGACCTGAGCACCAGCACACCTCCCTCAACAACACGCAACTACACATTCGAGATGGCCTTCACACCCAGAGGAGGACGTGGCGGCGGTGACCGCGGTCGTGGTGGCATGCGCGGCGGCCGTGGCGGTGGAGACAGAGGTGGCCGTGGTGGTGGACGTGGTATGCATCTTGCGCTGCTGGACCGATCTGTGCAGCGATGCTAACAATGATTAGGCGGCTTCGGCGGCGGTGACAGGGGTGGACGCGGTGGACGTGGCGGTGGACGTGGTGCACCCAGAGGCCGTGGTGCTCCTCGTGGCGGCGGACGTGGTGGTGCTGCTGGCGCAAAGGGTGGTGCCAAGGTTATCATCGTACGTTGCGATCGATTCTACAGCAGGAGAAGGAGCAGATTACTGACTATGACTTGCAGGAGCCCCACAGACACGCCGGTGTCTTCGTTGCCCGCGGCAAGGAGGATCTTCTCGTTACCAAGAACTTGACCCCCGGTGAGGCCGTCTACGGCGAGAAGCGCATCAGCGTCGACACACCCGCCACTGGCGCCCAGGCCAACGGCGAGACTCCCACCGCCACCAAGACCGAATACCGTGTCTGGAACCCTTTCCGTTCTAAGTTGGCCGCTGGTATCCTCGGTGGTATGGACGACATTCACATCAAGCCCGGCAGCAAGGTCCTCTACCTCGGTGCTGCCTCTGGTACTTCCGTCTCTCACGTTGCCGATATCGTCGGTCCCACCGGTACCGTCTTCGCCGTCGAGTTCTCCCACCGTTCCGGCAGAGATCTTGTCAACATGGCCACCCACCGTACCAACGTCATCCCCATTGTCGAGGACGCCCGTCACCCCCTCAAGTACCGCATGCTCGTCAGCATGGTCGACTGCATTTTCGCCGACGTTGCCCAGCCCGATCAGGCCCGTATCGTCGGTCTCAACGCCCACCAGTTCCTCAAGGTTGGTGGTGGTGTCGTGATCTCCATCAAGGCCAGCTGTATCGACTCCACTGCATCGCCCGAAGCCGTCTTCGCGCGTGAGGTCCAGAAGCTTAGGGAGGAGCGCATCAAGCCCAAGGAGCAGCTTACCCTCGAGCCCTTCGAGAGAGACCACGCTATGGTCGTCGGTATCTACTCCAGGGCCCAATAGATTTGAGGAGCTTGACACGAGTATCTGTTGGGAGCGTTGGCAAAACGCGGAGTCCATGGCGTTCACAGGCGCGCGAAAGGGGACAAGAAGTGATTTTATGTCTTTGATGATAGGTTTACCTGTACAATTTTTTTCCTCCAGAAAGTATTGCATATTCAGCATTTCAGCAAACTGCTCTCTCTCAACCCGTCTTTCCGTTGTTTTTTGAAGATTCGCGGAGAACCACTCTGATACTATGGGTGTTGCAGCACAGTTGACATGGAGATGCTATGGTATACAGTCGGTGCTCATAAGTCTGCACATGGTATCTCAGCGAAATCTCTCGCTTTCACGTTGACGGAGTCCGAGGGTAGAACTTTGGTAGCTACCTAGTAGCTATCGACAAACAGCTGAATGTGCCTTATAGTTTCCACGAGATGTCGGTCGCTCTCTTTACCTGGTACTGGCGTAATGCGATACAGGGATGTGTGGGAACTTATGAGCTAGTATTTTACTTACGGGCATGGCACGTATGAAAGAATGGAACTTTGAAATTATGCAAGATGTGATGATTTCTTGATTGATAAATTTGGTAAAGCAACAAATGAACGCCAAAAACTTACCGTTACGATCGAGTCGTACTATTGGTACCGACATCTGATCGAACGATGTAAAACAAACAAACAATTCAACCTACCTCTGCGCAGCCATGCTTCACGACCTACGCCTTCCACTACCGCGGCTCTGGCTTCTTGTCTTCGGAGGCGGCGGCAGGGCAAGAGACGTGGTCTTCGAGGGACTGGCTTTCGCCTTCGCTGACTTGGGAGTAGCAACGATAATGTTCTCACCCTCGCTCTCGTCGAAGAGGCTTGAGGGGGAGGATTTGCCCGTTGGCAGAAGGCCCTCGTCTTCCGATGCGCTAACGGATTTGGAGCGTGTGCGAGAAGCCACGCTGTCACCGTTGTTGGCGAAGACCTGGAAGTCAGCGCTGTTGAGCTCGGAGATAGTGCTAGATTTGCGGGAGGTGGAGATTGGAGGGGGACGGTGCTTGCGGGATGTGCTGGCAGGCGTCTCCTCATCCTCATCCTCATCCTCGTCCTCGTCCTCGTCCTCGTCGGCGTCGTCGGTGTAGTGAACAGACTTGTTGCTGTTACGAGTGGAGCGACGCTTCTGGGTTGGAGACTGGTCTGTTTCGTCGTCCTGGACATCGTTGTCGAAGGATTGGAGACCTTGCCAGTCGAAGTCGAAGTCAGGCATCTCAGAGCCGAAAGTAGGGGCAACCATCTGCGCCGTCGGCACTTGGATGCTTTCGTTGCGAGAGGACGATCTAGTGCGAGGCGCAACATACGCGTCGTCATCAGCTGCATCGCCAAGGGCTTTGAAGGTGTTCGGAGGTGTAGCTCCGCCAGTCTTCTGACGCTGGTACTCGGCCATGTTCGTGTTATAAGCTCCGCACTTGCAGTCGGGACGCCCGAATTTGGCCTGGATCCCTTTCAGCGGGGTGTAAGTATAATCTGGGTTCTTTATCTTGTGATCCGCGGCTTCGTCGTCTGCACGCTTCTTGTACGGCGCCTTGGCCTCCTCTCCAAGGGACTTCCAGACCTTGCCGGCTTCGATGGAGATGTTCTTGTTGTCATTACCTCTCTTCTGGCCCCTGGGTACGTGCCACCGGGCGGAGAAGTCATTGCGGAAAACCATGAAAGCGTTACGAGGACGGCGAACGTGAGTTGCTTCTTGGGTCATTGCCGGTGCGCAGCGACAGCGCTGGATGGTGGCGTTCTTCAAGTCTTTCATGTAGCCGCCGCCTCGGCCGGAGCTCTGCTTTGCCTGCGTTCCTGCGTTCTGGGAAGCGTCGGCGCTCTTGTGGCCGTAATCGTATTCACGGCTGACTGGCCTCTCGGGATTGGTGTCACCGATAGCACGGCGCTTGGCCTGCTCTTCTAGGTAAGCAGACGGGCCATACTTACGCTTAGTGCCACGTGCAGGGCGGAAAGGCTCAAGTTTCTTGGGTGCCTGCTTCGCCGGAGCAACATTGAATGCAGGGACTTGGGGAACAGCAACCTGAATGGGCATGGGCATGGGCATAGGAGGGGCAGGAAACTGCGGCGGCATGCCGAATGGTGCTGCGCCAGGGAATCCCGCCGGAGCGGGCACAGGCATATACCAACCCACCTGGGGATGATAGGCGTAACCTGCGGGCGGAGTAGGGAAAACCGTAGCTGGAGATGGCTGGACTGACTGCGGCATTGGGACTACCTCTTGAGGTGCCTTCGAAAAGATTTGGCCTGCTGCAACTGGGTCAAACGTGAAGTCAGATGCTGGAAGTGCAGGCTCCTCCTCGTCGAAGTTCATGGGGAACGTATTGAAATCCATGCCCTCAAAGTCGAAGTCAGCCGGGGTAAGATTTGCCAAATTGTTGGCGTCGAGCTGCGATGGGTCAAACATCTGGTTCTCGTCAGTAGAGCTCGAGGAGTTCGAGAGCAATCTCGGGTCAATGGTGTTACCGCTCATCGTCGGGGATTGACAGGGACTCACCGTGTAGATAAATAAAGCGTACCAGACGCTTTCGATATGCTGGGATGAGTTGAGGGTAGGTGCACGACGGACGAAGAGGAGGAAACCGACTTCGCGGCAGAAGGGCATGTTGCTTTTAATTACGGAGTGCTTTGTACTCTTTGAGATGCAAATGAACATTGTCTTCGGTCCAGAATTAGAATTGCAACAAAGGTTTAAAATAAAGAGGTATATTAAAGAACTATCAAAGAGCTGACACAATGCTATTCTTCGCCGGCGGCGATGGCCTGGGCATGTGCATCGAAGCATGCACGCAAGCTAGCGTATGATGGCTGAAGCAATTCTGAGTACAATGGAAATCTGCGTTCTGTTAGCCAATACTCATCTCAAGTTTTGAGTAACGAAGTGTTGGTAATAGAGGGATTTCAGAAGGTCTCCAAGCAATTTATCCACATGATGTATTCAGAACAGGTCTGTGATAATAATGCAATGTTTTCATCATTTGATGAGTGGGGAATAATAATAAAAAGTTGACGTACCATTATGCATCTAGCAGTAAAGCTTTATGCTATTCGTTAGTAGTCGGGGACCCGCCGTGAGCAGCGAGTATTCATGGGCCCATTTTGCCGATGGTCGTACTGACGCCTTCAGCACGAATAAGACAGTATCCGTACGCTGAGAGGCATCGTGAACGAAGTGCGCATATTCGAAAATATGATACTGGACAAGAAGAGGAGGTGAAGACAAAGGTCACGTTAAAAGGACTTTTCGCGCTGCCGCTCCGACTCCCGCCTTGGCACTGCTTCCAACTCATAAGTCTACACACGAAATCTCAGCGGTGACTGTCAGTATCACATAGACGAAGCCTGACGATAGGACTGTACCAATACTCAAGAGTCTTTAGGGAGTCCTCCGCGCTCTCAAGAAGATACATCCTTGAGTCTTATGCTTATAGTTGCATATTGTGGTATCAAGTCGTGCGTAGACTTATGGGCCAGTGCTGCACAAAGCGACGCCAGCACCAATACGGCGGACTGCACGCTTGCTCGTGCCACATCGCGCACACTTTCGTGACCGCTTGGTGTGTCTGACGTCGAGACCTTCGTGACCGATCAAACTCGCATTGTACACACGTACTTGCCAAGCGTACATGGAACAACTGTCGCCAGGTTTGATCGAGCTCTGATTTACCGGCGGCGTTTCCTTGTATTGTGTCCAAACCTGGCACAAGCTGAGATATACAATACCTTATTGAATCAGTGTTGGTTGCAAACACTGTTTAATACGTGCCACCGTACAAGATTTCAGAAACGGCGGTGGCGGTACAACACCACGAGTTACAAACATGGCGTCAATTATCAAGCTGGTGAATCATCTTCTACCTTTCGCAACACCTGGCACACCTCTACTACAGGATCTTGTGCATCTTGGCGCGATATGTACGCTACTTTATTATGCTCCTCAAATACAGCACTGGGCGCAAGCACGGCAGACTGCAAACAATGAAACAAACGAAGGCGAAGTTGATGGCACTATCCGTGCTGACGACGTACTACCAACGCCACACGAGCAAGAACAAAGAGATGCTGCTGTAGACAACGACGTAAACCAGCGCGCTCCGATCGATGACCTCGAAGAACCGCAAGATGACGATGCGGACGACTTGCAAGAAAATGAAGATTTTCAGGAAGGCCAACCAGGTCCAGCGAGACCGGCCCATGTCCCGACGCATCGCAATGTAGGAGCCAAGAAAGCAAAATCTCTTGCCCGCAAGGACCAACGTCGAGCTTACAACGAGTTTATGCGATCTCAAGGCGACGCTCAACGAGCAGAAGATGCCAGGGATGCCGAGGAGCGTGAAGCGGCGCTCGCTGTCGAGAGGGAGAGACGAAAGAAGGCTGCTGCTGTTTTGGAGGCCAAAAAGGCCAAAGAGCGCGAGCAGAAACGCGAAGCAGAGAGGAAGCAAAGGGAGGAGGAGATTAGGTGTAGAGAGCTGTGTCTGAGCCTTGTGAGAGAGGCTCTAGAGGATGACAGGTTGTGCGATCTATTCAAGGTGGCAAAACAGGTTGGTGGCGATGTCGATGAGGAGTGGGTCGAGAGGGTTCTAAGGTCAAGTGAGTTGGTGGGCACGAAGAATGGTGTCCTCACCATGATCACGAGTGTCGGCTGGGCTGTCCGAATTAGCCAACAGGATGTACGGCAACTCTACGAGAACGCTGCTATGCAAGACATCAGCGACGAAAGCGGTGCGGTCGGTTACGACCATCTGGGAAGCATGTTTGAGAGCATTTTGAAGGAACGCGCTGTCACGGTTTGATGCATTGGGATGACTTCAAGATAACGAGTGGACGACTATAAACTTCTTGGACCCGTTTGCTAGGTCTCTAGATCAAGCGCACAATAACTTTTGGCAAACAGCTACAGATGAAACCTGTAGAACTCACTCGTTCTGAAGCCACAAGTCAGTTCATGGTCTTATACACCTCGCAGTAGCCGATGGATCCATTCGCTTTTTTAGAAGAGGTAGCAATTGCACCAGACTTCAAGCTCGCAAAGGTGTACATGGACTCATGATGACGAATTTACAGTAAACACATAGGTTTGTCCCAACTTGTTAATTACGATCGGAGCCGCGGTGCGGGATAGCTACGTCGTACTCAAAGACAGCCGGAGGTTCATCTCGTCTCACACTGCAATGCTATCCGAGGAAGGCTTTGCTGTGTCCAGCTCAAGATCTGCAGTGTTGGAATGCGAGACCGAGCGAGGCAAGAGACATATCTACATAGGGGAAAGAAAGCTTCCAGAAGAAGATGCTCGAGTGCATAAACCTTGGCAGTTGCATACAGATGCTAGTGCCAGACTTGAAAGGGTATTTAGTGCCAAATTGAGCTGCATATCCAAAGCTTGGAAGGAGCAGCTCTTTCAAGGTGATGTGTTGGCCAAAGGACGTTGGCTGAGCAAATTCCTCTTTGTTAGAAGAAAGCCAAGCTGTTGGCGTGCTCCGCATAGATCCGCTGATAACGAGTAGACCGATTTCACCCGACCATCCGCGTCACGTCCCTTGGTCCTCGCCTCGGCCTAGAGCTCAGGCTACCATAATGTAATAATGGCGTCTGACTATGTTTGCGCAGGCGCAGACTGTCTCTTAGCAAACACCTGGCACGGTAGGAAGTCTCATATTCACATCTCCACTCTCCACATGCACTGCTTGCTTTGACGAGCTACAATGGCTCAGATCGAGACTCCTCCTATCACAGCTTTGTTCCAAGTGATCTTCGACCAGAAGGTGGGGTGAGTCGAGCGCGCCAACACCATGTAACAAGGCGTCGCATTGTGCTGATAGTGGGCAGGTATACCATAGCTTGGAAGGAAAGCCACTCTGGCACGGATCTGGACGGAATCGAATATCAATGCCTGCCATCCGGCTTGCATAGCGTACGCGAGGACCTTGTATACTTCATCCACAACAATTATGCTGGTGTGAGTGCTTTTGTACAGGGAGAAGCCGATGAGGAGCATCGCAATGCTAGCTTCGTTGCCGTGGGCGCTTTGGTGCCGCTCAGCTATGGAAGACTTGGAAAGAGCTGGGAATATGCGAAGGATCTTAGGCAATTGGCAAGAACAACGGTCAAGGATCTAGAAAACAAGAGACCTCTGGAAGACTTTTGGACTAAGCATCAGAAGGTTGCAAGGAGCAACGGAGCAACCTCGCCGACAGCCGAGAGATATTCTACAGTCGGGCCTCACAAAAGGAAGCGAGCGCTTTCAGACGCTACCGGCACCTTTGCGCCAGACAATTTGATGCCTCATGACCATCCAGCGATGTCCATGCCTGCGCTAGTGACCACATTCGGTCCTCTTTTGTTCCCCTTGTACCGAGAAGCACTTTTGCGTCGCCGAATTCTTGTGCTAGGCAGTGCGCCCGTTCAGAGAACTTGCAACTTTGGTATGTATGCCTGCACACGGTCTCTCGATGTTCTCTGACAGTCTTTAGTCTACGATTTCTCAATACTTTCAAATGTACCACGATCACTCCAGGAATCCCTTTCAACGGAGAATGGTAGGGCTCGCCTGCAACCGCTTTTTAATGTTGGCGTCTTCGACATAACACGACTAGAATCGCATGAAGAAGGATGGATGGCATGTACCACTGATGATATCCTTGGAGAAAAGAAGAAGTTGTACGACTTACTGGTGGAATTGCCATCGCCAAACACTGTTCCTGGACACAAGGTCTGGCCAAAGTTGCGAACCTCTGATGGAGAGCTCGTGAAAGCTACACAGCGTGATCTCCGTCGATACAATTCGTTGCGAAAAGAGCTGAGGAGGATAGAACGGGGCGCCAGCAAACAGTATCATGATGTCGATCCCGACAACACAGCTGATAACGAGGACGAAAGAGTCCCACTTGTTCAAGCCACGAATCAGTTCCTTGATGACGAAGCCGGCACCTTGCAAACAGCTGAATCAGATGCTGTTCAACCAGAGACTTGGAGTACTGCTGCATACAAGTCGTTCATGTGGTGGGCCTCTGCGGGCGAGATGGACGCATGGGAGGCTGACGAAACTCTTCTCGACCAAGCCCTACTCGAGGATTTGCCTGATCTCGATAATATCGTCGAACCTGAACAAGCAGTCGAAGACGACGACGCTGGTGAAGATGAAATCGATCCGACTCGTGGCGTGCAGCAGACCGCAATTGTCCTCGTAGCATACTTTCATCGCGTGACCGAAGCGATTCTACAGACCCTTGCAAGCAACGTAGAGCATGCAGACGATGACACAGAAGAGGGATATCAAGAGGAAGCAATTGAGATATCGAATGACGACATGCGACGTATGGGAGTCGACCCTTGGAACACTGGGGATCGTGAGTTTGTGCAAGACGCGATGAAAGTGTACTTCAACAGGGAGGCAATTATTGAAGACGATGGGGTTCAAATGTGTGGGATGAAGTTCTGTTGACCTCATTCGAGCCACGAACTTTTTGGAATGAACCTTTTTCTCAACGAAGCATCAACTTTATCATCCTTTTCCTTTCAGCTCGAGCCATAAAAAGCGCCCATTTCTATACTAGTACCTTATATACCATAATGTGTAAACAACAAAGTGAACAATATAATTTATACGGCATCGCGCGAGTGCGCTGTGATCACTCATGAGTGCCCATGGCATCTCAGCGGCAACTGTCGTTATTACAAAGACGCAGACTGAAGGCAGGACTTTACTAGTGCCTAGAGGCTTCCTGGGCGTAGTTTTTGATTCACCGACAACCATCCATTGAACGATACGCACCGAAAACACGATAGCTGCGGATTAATGCCTGGTACGAAGCAATATTACGCCTGACCTGCCAACGGCAAAACAATTCTACAGCGAGAACCCTTTGATCATGATATGTGCTCTCAAACCAATGACACCGACCACAAATCATACTGCAAGCTCAGTGTGCTGCTCCATTGAATTTGAAGGATTGATTGCTAGCATTTGCTCACAAACCTACCGTAAGGTGGCAGTATTCACGAACAGTAGTGATGATCTACCGAAGCTCGGTCGAGTTCCGAAGACCAAGCCTTCGGCACATCTCTCTTAGCGTCAGTTAGTGAGCCGTCGGAGAGTCTTCTCCGTAATTCCGACACGGAAAAGGAAAACCCTACCCTGCTAAGTCATCATCCGCTGGTGGGAGGCGATTTTATGCTCCTTTTTTCTTCACCCAAAAATCATGCTAAATGATCTTCTAGGGTGTGAAAGCACGTGTGTAAGTATCTGTGCGTCGTTCGAGAACAGCAAACTCGCGGCGAGGGCAAGGGCTGGCACCTGCTTTCGTTTCAACGTTGATTGAACTTGATAAGTCAGCTAGCCAGCCGGACACAAATCCGCCTTGTTAAGATGAGGTAGGTATCCTTGCTTTAATTTTCACGTGGCAATCTTCTTTTCTGTTTGCTGGAATTTAAAACAAAGGCTGAAATTACTCGAGACCACTAGGAGTCTTTTTATCATCAACTGAGATCTAGAGCAGATCTAGAAATCTCAGTTGTCTATACAAACGGCCTATGTCTTCGTGTCGGCAGCCACGATGACAACATTACCACGCGAAGAGCCCGAAGCTCTGGCAAGGATCTCCACTGATGCTTCGTCGACGGCATCTCATGAGACTAAAGATGAAAGTGGCGGAGATCTGAGCATGAGCCACCAAACATCGATGCAACGAACCAAGTCTCTGGAAAATGTGGTATCTCTCCCTCGCGAGATCCTCGTCATCGGCGTCATCAGTCTGGCACAATTCACAACACAAATGGGATTGGGCCAAGTCCTTTCCATCTTGCACGTTATCGCTGCCGATTTTGGCGTTACCGACCCCGGCATCAAAGCATGGCTCATCGCTGGTTACAGTTTAACTGTCGGCACTTTCATCCTGGTATCTGGACGACTCGGCGATTTATTTGGCTACAAGAAGATGCTGGTCATCGGCTACATCTGGTACTCCCTATGGTCATTAGTGGCTGGCCTTGCAGTCTACTCAAATTATGTGCTCTTTATCTGGGCTCGTGTCCTCCAAGGCATTGGTCCCTCGATCTGTCTGCCAAACGGCTTAGCACTTCTTGGTGTACTCTACAGCCCTGGAAGACGGAAGAACATGGCTTTCGCCGTATTTGGAGGAGTCGCTCCTGGTGGATCGGTGATAGGATCTGTCTTTGCTGGAGTATGGAATCTTGCCTGGTGGCCCTGGACTTTCTGGAGCTCAGCGATCGCACTTGCCATTATTGCAGCCGTTGGTGCATGGGCTGTCCCTGACCCTCCTCGAAAGGTGGACATCAGCGACAAGTCCAACTTCGAGGTGTTCAAAATGTGCGATCCGCTGGGCGCACTTGCTGGCATTACAGGACTTGTTCTATTCAACTTCGCTTGGAATCAAGCTCCGATTGATGGATGGGCTTCACCAGACGTCATTGTCACGTTGATCTTGGGCTTGCTCATCATTATCGGTTTCTTCTATATTGAGCTGCACGTCAGTTCAAATCCACTCATCCCATTCGACGCACTGAACAGCGACACGGCACTTGTCATTGGCTGCATGGCTTGCGGTTGGGGATGTTTCGGCATTTGGATCTTCTATTTATGGCAACAGCTTGAGGTTCTGCGTGGTGCCTCTCCTCTTCTTGCTTCGGCATACTTGACGCCGCTGATCATCTCGGGCCTCGTTGCTGCAATCACGACGGGATTCCTACTAAGCTATGTACGACCTCCATGGGTCATGATGATGGCAATGACCGCTTTCGCAATCGGCTCTATCCTGATGGCCACTGCTCCAGTTCACCAGACGTATTGGGCGCAGATCTTCGTCACCACCATCGTCGCTCCTTTTGGTATGGACATGTCATTCCCAGCGGCCACGCTCATATTGTCCAACGCTGTGTCGCGAGAGCATCAAGGCGTAGCCGCAAGTCTTATCAACACTGTGGTGAACTACTCAATCTCTCTCGGACTTGGTTTCGCAGGAACTGTCGAGGTACATGTTACTAAGGGCGATGGGACTTTCCAGGATACGCTGCATGGCTACAGGGGTGCCTTGTATACAGGTATAGGCCTTGCAGGACTTGGTATATTCTTGAGTTTGATATTTGTCCTGAAGAGCTACTGGAGGGACCATGAAGATGCGAGAGCAAAGGCTAAGGAAGAGAGGCCCGCAGAAGCTTAAAAGCCTAGCGTATGATATTCGTTAACATATTGAGGATTGTTCAATGTTCAATGTGTACTTGAATCTGTATGTACCAGTAGGAACACGAAATACGTCATTGTGTTCTCGACATGAGTGATGCCTCGTGTCTTACTTGTATTTCGTGCTCGTCCTGTGGTTTCCTACTGAACCTCCGCAGGTGCCAATTTCGTGACTGTGCATCGGGGTTCGCGCGTACTGTTCACATGTACCCAAATGTAAAGGGAAGGTGGTTGTGATAGACATGTCGTGTGGAGCCGGAGCGTGATTTCGAGACGTAAACGTCGACCGGTTCTGGCCGACATCGGGGCAACCGGAGTATGACATGCCACTTCACCAGCGGAATTTTGGAGGGGCAGTTCACTACACCACTACAACAAAAGGAATAATAATATCACCATGTCTGAATACAACATTGTCATCTTCGCTGGTAAGCCAATTTAAAGAGAAGTCCCAATGTACCATTGCTAATGATCTACAGGCGACCATTGCGGTCCGGAGGTAAAATCTAGCCCAGCCAATGCTTGATATTGAGCTATATGTGCTAACATTTCTGCCCTACTAGGTCACCGCAGAGGGTGTCAAGGTGTGTCCAAGATGCTACAATCATGTTTGAACTTTGCTAACAGTATGCCAGGTCCTCCGCACCATCCAAGAGCACACCGACCTCAAGTTCAACTTCCAAGATCACCTCCTCGGTGGCGTACGTGTTCTCCAGCATCTGAGAAGCCAATGTCAAACTCACACTCTCTAGGCTTCAATCGACGCAACTGGCTCTCCCTTGACCGACGAGGCTCTCAACGCAGCAAAGGCCGCCGATGCTGTTCTTCTCGGTGCCATTGGTGGCCCCAAGTGGGGCACCGGCACCGTTCGTCCTGAGCAGGGTATCCTAAGGCTGCGCAAGGAGATGGGCACATACGGCAACCTTCGCCCTTGTTTCTTCGCCTCTGATTCCCTCGTCGACAGCTCACCTCTCAAGGCTGAGGTCTGCCGTGGCGTCAACTTCAACATTGTCCGTGAGCTTACTGGCGGCATCTACTTCGGCGACCGCATCGAGGACGACGGCAAAGGCTTCGCCCAAGATACCGAGCCTTACTCTCGCCACGAGATCGAGCGCGTCACTCGTCTCGCCGCACATCTCGCACTTGCGGAGAACCCTCCTGCGCCCGTCTGGTCGCTCGACAAGGCCAACGTCATGGCCACCAGCCGTCTGTGGCGCAAGACCGTGACCGAGGTCATGGAGAAGGAGTTCCCTCAGCTTAAGCTCGGCCACCACCTGATCGACTCCGCCGCTATGCTTATGGTCAAGAACCCTCGTGCTCTCAACGGCGTGATCGTCACCAGCAACCTGTTCGGCGACATCATCTCGGACGAGGCCTCAGTCATCCCCGGCTCCCTCGGCCTCCTCCCCAGTGCTTCTCTTACCTCGTCTCCTGACGGCAAGAGCAAGTGCAACGGTATCTATGAGCCTATTCACGGTAAGTGATAATGATTATCCAGGTACTCTTCCCAATGGCACCAGCTAACCCACATACCAAAGGCTCCGCCCCAGACATCTCCGGCCAGGGCGTCGTCAACCCCGTCGCCACCATTCTCTCGGTGAGCATGATGCTCAAGTACTCTCTCCAACAGCCCGAGCTGGCCAAGAAGGTCGACCAAGCCGTCAAGGCCGTCATCGACAACGGCGTCCGCACCAAGGACATTGGCGGCAGCGCTGGCACCGCTGAGGTCGGTGATGCAGTCGCAAAGGAGCTTGCATCCATCCTCAAGGCTTAGAATTTCCCCCTAGCCTAGGGTGCTGAAATAATGCACCCCTTTTTTTCTGCAACGACCCGAAATGCATAGATGAGAATCCAATCACACAAAATCAGGAAAGGAAAAAAGTTACGGTTATGTAGTCTGTTGTATAGATGAGCGAGAGAAGAAACATTCACATGACCACTCTGCATACAGAAACGAAAGAGTCCTTCGCGGCGGCAGTCAAGATCACATAAGACTGCCGGGACTATTGACTAGACAGTCTGAGCATTTTCACCACTGAACGACAATGAACAAGTGGATCATACTGTTACATTCCCCCGTCTACGAGACCAGACATTATCGAACAATCATTTTTCAAACAAGGACAAATCCTACAATGCTAATCTGTGCAGAAACATCCAAAAACTTGACCAAAAAAATATGCGAAAGGAGTATCTTGCGAAAGGAGCACAACTCGGAAAACCAATTCCATCTATCTCAGCCCGACAGAGCTGGTGGTCGAACTATCCATCCTTCTCAAAGCATACAGCGCCCGTCTGGGGCTCTCGCTGCTCGCCGAGCTCGTCGGCCTGTTCGGGCTTCCATTTCGCCCGCGAGGATCATCATCATCACCGTCCCCGTGTTCCGTAGATGGCTCATTGAAGTGCCAGAAGGATTCTGCGCTCTCGCGCATTGGACTGGCAGGCGGTGAGGGAGAAGAGATAGAAAGCATTGTGTGTGCGTGTTGTGGAGAGAATGAGCGCAGGAGTGGCGGGGGCGGTGCGCGCCTTCATGCTGAGGACTTGGTGGGCTCTTCGGGTTGCAGCTCGCCGGACTTGATGGCGTCGGCGTAGTCGATGAAGGAGGCGGACTGGGAGGTTGTGGCGCTGTCGGGTGAGCCGGGCACTTCGTCTTCGGGCGCTGGGCGGGTGGGTTCGGTGGCTTCGAGGTTGGCATCTTGCTTCTCGGCAGACTCGTCTTCGGCAGGAACTTTCTCGGTCTCAGCGGTGGGCTTCTCGCCCTTCTCGGAAGGGGAGAGGAGACCACCCTCGTTCTCGTTAGAGTCGGCATCCTTCTTCTTGGGCGATTCCTTCTTGGGCGATTCCTTCTTCGACTGAGTGTCCTTGGCCTGCTTACGGCTGGGTGTGCTAGGCGGTTGGTTCTCCTTGTCACTGGGTTCGGCAGCATCGACAGTCTCAGCGCTAGAATCCTTGGGCTTCAGGTCAACCTTAGGGGCTAATTCATCTTTGACGTCGGCATCGTTGGACTTCTGTGGTGTGCTGGGCCTAGAGTCGTCGCCGCCTCCCTGCTTCTTATTCTTGTTCTTCTTCTTGGGAGAAGATTTCTTAGGCGTATTAGCAGCAGAGGCAGCATCACCAACGCTATCAGCGGCTTGTTGCACTTTCTGCTCGAAGTTCTCGATAGCAAGGCTGACCCTGCGCCCCTCGAATTTGCCACCCTCTTTGACCTTCTTGACATCTTCGCGGAGCTCCTTCACTAGGTCACGAGTCTTCTCCTGTGCTTTCGCTCCAGAGTTACGGACCTGATCTTCGGCACGCTTGCCAGCTGCCTCGACTGCCTTTTCGGTTTCGCGTTCGGCAGTGCGAGCATCTTGAGCGATAGCCTTAGCATTTTGGGAAGCACCCCGTGGTCTCGTAGTGCGCTTCATGTAAGCCTTGTAGAAGAAACGAGCAAAGAGAACAGTGAGCGGAGCCAGGTAGAACAGGTTGAGGTAGATCGCAAAGGCTTCGCCAGAAGTGTCGATGCAGTTCACCTTGGTCCACTCTGTGCGCCATCTGGTCTCGTACCTAGGACCAGCCGGGATGGCGTGCTGAGCAACTTGCTCTATCCTCTCCTCAATGTGCTGTGCTACAGGCTTGTTGTCGTGAGGAATACCAACACGCTCAGCAATACCCTCCTCACCGGCAGCACGGAGCAGGAACTTCTTGATCAGTGCACCAACGGAAGCGGTAGCAGCAGGCGACTCGATGACCTTGGACACTTCGGAGGTAGCAGAGGCAACGGCAGAGGTTGCGCTGGCGGCTACAGACGAGACGGTGGCGAGGACCTTGTAAGGCGTGGCGACCGGGATGTCGTACTGCACGAAGAGGTGAAGAGCGGCGTAGCTTGCGCCGAAGAGGAACTGTGCGATTTGCAAAGTCGTGAGGAAACGCTTGATTCCCTTAGGAACCTTGACGTTGATGGCCGTAAGAGTGAAGTAAGTGTACTATTTACTGGTTAGTTAGACGTTCATGGATGTACGAGCAGATAAGAAAACTCACCATAAGAGCGTGGATGAAGCTGTTGATGAAGACGAACATCCAGATAGGAGGGCTCATGTAGCGCATACCAGCCCACATACACAGCATAGCGCCTGCGTGGTGGTATGTCTGCAGAGTTGCGCTACGCTTGCCCTTTGCGACAATGATGAAAGTGTCCAAGACCTCGTAGAACTTGCTGAGGTAGAAGAGCCAGCCCCAGAAGGCAAGTCCTTCGTTCCACAATCTTCCAACATCGGTCGGGTCAGGGTTTCCGTTCGGGCTCATGTGGATCAACGCGTTCTTGGATTCCCAGATGTTTATGGTCGTGTTGTATGTAGCAGCATCGCCCAGGCCTCTCGGTCCGTGGATCTTGCACATCGAGTCGGCAATGCCTGCAAGACCAGACGGGTTGTCGAATCCTGGGAAAGTGTGTCTGAAGGCTCTGTACATGGCGACGAAAGTAGCGGCGCTATAGATTGCGAGCACGACGTTGTGGAGGATGACGAAAGGCTTGAAGAAGGGCTGGCGCGCGATCCACCATGGCTTATGGCCGCGCTTGCGGTTGACGGCATTCAGGGCGAAGACGGTGAGGATGTAGGCGGAGGCAAAGAGGAAGGGTACCTCGGGGCGCATCGCGAGGTTGAAGAGCCATGGCGAGATTCCGAAGGGCGCGCGAAAGGTGCGTTCCTTGACTGGTGGTGGCAGAGCAGCAGGCAGACCTGCAGGCGGGAAGGTGAACAGCTCCTTGGGCGGCAGCGAGAAGTAGACCTGAGGGCCCGACATGGTGCAAAGGAGGCGAACGCGCTCTCAATGGCAGTCGACGGGTCGATGTTTTCGAGCAAGCAGCAGTGTTGATCTGGCAGAAACGCGTGGGGTATAGGCGGATTCGGAAAAGACGCGCTGAGGCTGGAGCTTGGACGCTGTGGCTTGTCGTCCCGAACGGGCCTCGGTGTGTGCAAGAGGAGCTCGTGCGGTGCAGCTCGCTATATATGTCGATCGAGCTTGCGAGTTGTGCGTGCGCGCGTGTCACGGCCTCAGAAGGAGCGATGGGCAAGTGAAGGACAAGGACAAGTGACGGCAGCGCGTGGCTGGTAGACCGGAGTGCTCGCTCTGGAATATTCTCTTGCTGCCGACGTCACCATACGTCACGCGTTTCGTCGCATTGATGAAAACAGGCCGAGGCGGCAGTGGATGCCTCGCGATTTAGAGTCTCAAACCATTCCTTGAGAAGAGACAATATTTGAACTCAAAATCGATTATCGCTCTACCAACAAGTTAATTCCCCAATAAAATCAATCGAAATGGCCTCAGGCGAGAACGCAGCCGAGAAAGTCAAGGGCGCCATGCACCAGGGTAGCGTAAGTGGCACAGCATGCATATGACATTCTAACTTGTGCTGACTCCATATACAGGAGGCGACAGAGAGCGCGCGCCAGAACACAAACTCGTTTGTCGACACCCTCTTCAGCGGTAGCAAGGCGAACACCGCAGACACTACTGCCGGCCAGAATGCACGCACCACTACTTCCGGCGTAGATGGTGAGAAGACTCTCACTGGTGGCTCAGAGGACGCCAAGGGCAACACAGGATTCAACCGGGACGCAGAGGTTCTGGGTGGCGCTGCGAAGGATGGCGCAGAGAACGTTGCGGAGAAGGCGAAGAGGAAGTTTTACGGTTATTAAAGAAGGATGATATGATGATTATGATACCCGGGGTGCATGATTGAAATTCAATTGCATAGTATGAATATTATTTATAGTCAATTATTTGTAGTCATGACAAGGTTGTTCTGTGCTATCACAAGCATCTAGAAATCCTTCTTGGGCGCATCGCCCTTCTCGTCGCCAGCACCATACTTCCTGACAGGTTCCTTAGCAGCTCCCTTGTCCTTCTCGAAGTACTTGACCTCTTCAGAATCCATGTGCTTCACCACAGTGTCTGCCTGCCACTTCTTGAAGCTGAAGCCGACGCCCTCGTGGCTGTAGTCCTTGTCGTTCGCCTGGTCCTTGTGGTACTTCACTTGGATGAAATCCGAGTCCACGGTATCAGGGTCGAGACTGAGGGAGACCAGGGCATTGATGGTCGCCGTCTTTGGGATGATCTTGAAGGTCCATGATTGCTCGTTCTTGAACTGGATCAGGTCTCGGTCGTTCTTGATGACTTCGTAGCGCTCGTTCTTCGAGGCTTTGAAGAGCTTGGGAAGGGCAAACCACTGGCCGGCTATCATTGTTGTTAGCATGTGTCAATGTCGAGGAGGATGTGCTTTTGGTTTACCCATCTTGTAGCGGTCGTTGGCGTAGACGAACTGGTCATCATAGACACAGTCGGCTGTGTAGCGCTCAACTCGCTTGATTGTGGGTTCGCAGGAGTAGAGGGCAATGATGTCGTCGACCAAAGCTTGACGGGCGGGCGACAGCTTGATGCTCTTGCTTGGGTCGGGTGTGTAGTCTTCAGACGTAGAAGTCTGACGGACTTCAAATTGCTCGCCGGGTGCAGAAGACATCTTGGATGTGGTTGCGAAAGTACGGACGGTTCTTTGACTGTGAGGTCGTGGATTGATGCTGCTGCGGATGATTGTTCTTGCTGGGGTGGAGAGTCTGGATGAGAACATGTGAGAGGAGGATGTCTACTGCTCAATACCAAAGCAAGGTCAAGTGATTGAGCTCATCTATGAGGCAGCCTTGCGTGTTGATGTCACGCCTAGTTGTGACGTGTACATCGAGCACATCTGGCATATGTGAGGCGTACATTCCGCGCATGTGCCACAATTGAAGAGCTCGCTACTACGAACGCGCCTTTAGAAGGCTTGACACCTCGCATGATGATGAATGATGACAACAACCTGCCTCCACGTCGTGTTACTGGACCCTGACCGGACATCTTGAGGCACGGCGGCAGTGCACTCGACCGGTAACCCCAAACCCTAATTCCGATTCGATGTCGAATGTTTGAGATACAACATCTATATGCTATTTCCTGGCGTGTATCCGATATTTACATCAGTTGAGGTGATCAACGATAGTATGAAGTCGGTCAAATGTGGTAATTTGGGCGAGCAAGACGACAGGAAGGTGTTTGGTTGACTTCAATCACATGTCTCCGGAATTTGACTCTTTGACACAGTAACCTCAGCTGGCTCGGCGAACACCAAACAACTTTTCGAAATTGTTTCAAAAGAAGCATAAGCTTTATACAGGAGGCTGCACTCCCTGCAGCATGTAGATGCTCGCACTGAGAACTGTTGATCGAAGAATGGTCTTCAGCACCATCGAGATACCAATACGAACACCCGATTCTCGTACTGACTGGTGTACCCATACGAAGGGACACAAGACCAAAGACAGGAGCTAAGCAATCATTGAGAGACTAAAGATACACCAAGGCTTGTGACAGCTTGAACTCGCATACAACACGACATCTCATGCGAGGTATTCAACCCATTCGCAAGTTTCATCCAACATTACTCCATCAAACAATGCGCAGAAAGTACTCGATGTCCTTCTCTCTCCTTCAATCGACCAATCATTGGAACATGCGCTCGTCGACAACGTACCACCCCTCGTAGGCACGCCTCACCTCAGGGCGATGTGCGCGAGCCAACTCGCCCTTGAAAAGGACGCCGAAGAACCCCTCACGATCAGCTTCCAAATCCTCCCACACAACCAACAACATCCGCGCGGCAAACTTGTACACCTCATCCGTAGCTTGACCGTACGCGCCGAACGACCGGAAGAAAGCCATGTTCGCATTGACCAAGCGCTGCGCGAAGCTGGACATGGTGTAGAGCAGCGGAGCCAGTTGGTAGTTGAAGCCGACCTGACGAGCTGCGTGCTCGGCGACGAGTTTGACGCCATTCTTCCATGGCTTTCCATACTCTCCGTCTTTAGGAAACGTGCGCCGCATGTATCCCAAAAATGCCCGACTGTCGTCGTCCGGGTTGAGCCACATGTAAGCCCACTGTTTGAGCAGAGGCAAGACCGTCGGGCCCAAGGCGAATTGCACCAGCTCGCGATTGGAGATCCTGTGCGTACAATCCGGAGTCTGGAATAAGCTCAAGTCGACAAGAGCCAGGAGGACGGAGGGTGGTCCGGCATGCGGAAGGATTCCTCCAGGTACTTGGGAATGCCCTCCCCAGTGACTTCGTTGCGGATCTCGGTCTCTCTGACTATTTTCGCATAATATCTCGGCGCGTCGCCGTCCGCCATTTTAGGTCCATGTTCTGTGATCTTGACATCGGGGTCTTTCTTCGTCAAGCGCGGTTTGCACTCACTCGGTGGCGAGCGCACTTTCGGGTCGCCGATCGGTTCGCGTTTGATGCTGCGATTGATGTTTCCTCCTTCTTCTTCTCCGCCCTCCTCACTGCCTTCACCGTCGCCTTTGCTTCTGCTTTCGCCTTTGCCGCTTTCTCTGCCGCTCACGCCAGTGCCCATGCCGCTGCCACGCCCGCCTTCGATACCACCAACCGAAGAATCAACACGCTTGCGCTTACCTTTGTTTTTCTGCGCGTCGTCATTTCTCGATCGCTTTGGCGGAATAGGAGGAACGAATAGCTTGAGGCGACCTTCGCCGACTGGTTTGGCTTCTCTGCTCGGTCGCTGAGCTGCTGCTTGAACCAGCTGCTGAATTACGGCTTGGCTCAGTTGTTCGTCGTCGTCCATTTCGTTTGCAGGTGGAGAAAGTATGCGGTGAAATGTGAGGAACTAGGTCGGCATTGCGGTGTTGGTGAGCGTTACAAGATGTTGCTGTTTTGCGATTGTACAGGTAAGATTTGTTGAGGTGTGATATTCACTGATGTCCGACGTCACATGCTCTGAGCCTTGTGCGCATGTGAAAGTAAAGCTTGCAGCCTTCACTTCTGTCAACATGAGGCCTGCGCGCTCATAGCCTAGCAATTTCGCGCAGACCCAACATGGTGCACGGCTTCCTGTGATTGCGCAGTCGTTCGGGTCGATAGCTTCAAACTACTTTACTTTATAGTTGGCGGGTGCACCGTTTGCAAGAGTGAGCAAAATTCACTATTATACACAGGGCACCAGCATACCATTGTGACATAAGAGTCCCATGTTCGCTCATGTTCCAGATCACTGTCCGCCTTCTGTAAACAATTTCTTCAAAGGCATTATCATGACCGCTGAGCATCAGAAGAAACTCAACTCTCTCACTCTTGTCAATGACGCCTCGCACCATCAGATCATTCATCGATAATAATGATCGAAGTCTGCTGCCGGATTTGCTGAGCGGAAGCCTGCTCCATCTTCGTGCTCACTTTTTGATCATCGTTGTTGCCTGGCGTGTAATAAGCCTGCGTCGCATCTCCAGATCTGGAATCAAGACTGTCCTCTGACCACTTGATAGTTTTCGTGCGTCCCACAGTCTTTGGCTTGAAGTGGTCGAGCAGACGCTTACGCACTCGTCTTCTGCACCACTCGTTGAGCTCTGGTGTCATAGCTTTGAGTGGCTCACCCTTTTCATCCAGGACGCTACGCTGCTGGGACGATCCAATGTCAAAAAATACCGTGTTCAGCCTACGCCACGCTTCCGTTAGGTCTTTGTCTGGTGGGCATAAATACTCGCGCAGGCTTTGGTAGTGCTTGTCGATGTGTTCAGACAGCGGCATGGCCGCAAAGCAAGGTAGCCTGACAGTCAAACGACGGAGGTGGCTGGCGGGCTGGAGACTTTTGTAGAATCTCATGGCGATTACAGGTCCAGTCTTGTTGACTGTCAGCTGAGTGATGTATCGACGACCACCGCGTTGTCGACCCTCGAAGAAATCGGTGGCTTGAACCATTGATTCAATGACAAAGTGCTGGGATGACCACAGTACTTTCTTCGCCTCGGAGCCAATGGCATGGTTGACTATTAGCAAAGAAGTCCATTTCGGCGGGAGGTCCGATCCGTGTTTACTGAGATAGATTGGACCGTTGTACGCAAAGACGAGCTTGTAGACTTTCTGACGTAGCTCGAAAGGCAGTCGTTCGAACGGGAAGTATGGTGTCGGCTCGAAAGTGATGGCTTTCTTGCCCTTATGGGGCCCGCTTGTGACTTCGAACTGTTTCTGCGTGAGCTCCGTTCATCGGATCGTGCGAGGGTGACCATGTCTGCTTACCTCGACTAGCGAGAAGGGCTTCGGAGCTTTCATCTCAAGTGAATGCTGGAAGCACCTGTGGACGTCGGTGTACTGACACCTATGTGGTAAGCTACCGCTTGTCCACTGGTATTGATGGAGAATCCTCGTCTACCTTCGCATAGAGCTGGCCGCCATGCATGTAAGTCCTGACTTTGGGAATATTGGCCATCGTGGATGAGAGGTGAGAGGTTAAGGTGCTGTGGAACTTGCAAGAGAAGTAGTTGGTTTGTTATCAGTTGGGTTGTGTGTAGAACAAAACTGGTTATCAGCCTTTGTAACCTTCGATTTTGAGCCATACTATTGCATGTGATTACTGAGTTTCACATGGCAGCTGATATCTGAAGGTGCCAATTATGATGACTGAAGGGTGGGCTAGTGATGGCTACAGTTTGATCAGTGAGCCCTGAGCGAAGCGATACAGCATTCGCATTGCAGCATAGCGGACCGTCACGTGCAACTGAACCCAGCAGTCGTTATCGCACTGAAGCAGGAACAGAACACGGTTAACACTCGTGTAACTGCTGGTGTAGTGGACATACAAACCGTAGTCCACCAAAGCAGACGAGAAGCCTTCAACTGCCAGGCAAGACAGAACAATAAGCAGTAAGCCCAGACAGGCCAACACACCAAACTTCCGAAACAGATCTCTGTGCTCCTAGCCACGGCATCAAGAAGCACGGCATCCGCGAGAATCTCGCATCTCATCGATCGAAGAAACCACATCGGCGCCAAAGAAGCGCAGCCAGTGTGAAGTCGACACGACATGGTCTCCCAAGATCCACAAGCTCGGAACAAACCAACATCACGACGAGCTCCTCCCACACCACGCACGCCATGAAACCGCCACAGTCAGCAGCCACAATTCGCCCAATGATCCCACATTCCCGGGAGCGCAATTGCAAACATTTCTTTTGGCATTTAAGCCATGAAATCAGCCACGTAACTGCACGAGAAAGAATCCGAGCTCGTTCTCAGACAGCATGCAAGAACCTGCGACAACGAAGCAACATGAACGAGAACGACGACTGACTCGGATAGATAGTTCGCCCGCTCTGCCGGAGCGGAGAAGAGTTACCAGCAACGAACACCACCTCCGTCATAATTTCAGCAAACGCGTCGCACCTTCGCTCAAAGAAGAAGACAGGCAGAGAAGGAGCGACAACGCGCTACGGCTTTTTAGAATTGGAGCGCGCAGATCGCGTGGTCGCCCCCAAAGCGCGTTTGAACTCTCTAAGCGACGCTGGCTCTCGCTGTGACAGGAAAATGGGGACGGCCGGACGGCGGCGTGGGCGGGTATGCCGGACGGTAGCCCGATAGCACGGACGCTGGTAAGCGGTGTGATAGCCGGTTTAGACCCAGGGAGATTTGGTGTGGATTCCCAGCTATTATTGCCTGGGGTTCTTAGGTAGAGAACGAGGTACGAGGGAGAGGGAGAGCGCGTGGGGTAGAACCTGGCGCTGGGAACGAGATACGAGAAGAACAGAAATGTCTCTGGTAGCTGTTTCTGTGTTAGGTATTCTTGGGTGGTATTTCGGGGTCTTTGAGGGGCGGACGTTGGAGTGGGATGTGAGACTGTTGTTACTTGTTGCTGAAAGGGTTTCTCGGTTGCGGAGAGGGCGAGCGAGCGGGTCTAACGACGGTTGAGGATCGGGTTGGTTCTGTTGTTAGTGTGCAACTGTATCTGCGTTGGCTGTTATACTACTGCGCCTGAGGGTTTCGTTGGTTGGTTGGCGGCAGGTACGGCGCGCTCGCGAGCTTGCTTGTATTGCTTGCATATGAGATTGGGAGCGCGTAGCCGACAGTATGGAGCCATGGATGGCCATACGCGGTTGTGGGATGCGATGTGACGAGTTGGGGGATCTCGATTCGCCGCTCGCAGTAGTCGAGGCGCTTTTGGACGGCTTGGGTTGGGTACCATGCACCTGGTCGGAGGGGCCCAGCAGCGTGCGGCGACTCATGAATTCGAGACAGCTAGCAGTTCGCAGCGCAAGTGCTGCTGGACACGGCAATTGATAGGCAAACTCTACGTGATAGCTCGGACGCTCCGGTGGGATTGCTGGGCACGCTGGGCATAGGACGCCGGAACCACGTTCTGTTTGGTGATATAAACTTCACCCTGCACAATGCACGACGGTTTTGGAGGGCGACCACGTTTCTCGACTCCTTCCCGCTGTGGCGCCATCAAGGGTTCCGGCGACGGAAGTCGGCGTGGGACGGATAGCAGACGTGAATAAGTGATCGGCAGTTGCTGGTGGGCGCTCGACTCAGATCAGAGATGTGATGATTCCACCCTGTGTTCCTCGTCGGGGGTCGGGGAGAAACCGCACCACACAGGTTGCACTGGGTGGAGGCGTCGAGTTGCAGGCCAGGAACAGAGTCGTGGCCGTGTTACCAACCACCAGCACCAACATCACCACCAACGCAGCCGTGGCGATGCGCCCCCTCACGCTCCCGTCCTCGCCTGCCTGCGGTCTGTCTGTGCCTTACCGTAGAACAGCCAACGCGGCCACGCTGCCCAGAACCCATCGCTCTGGACAGCGGACTGCAGGCATGCCTCCCAGACGAAACAAGCTCCGATCAAATCCAATCGGGCCATTCGCCAGGTAGGGCAAGACGACCGCCGAGCGGCAGGAAAGCTACCTTAGGCTGGCGTTCCTTCGTGCTGTCAGCACGTCACACAACAACGCCCGCCAGCACTAGCCCAAGCGGCCCAATGAGGCAGAGAGCGTGCAGAACCGGGTTGCAAGGCTGCGCGCCGGGGATGGCTCGCCTGCGGCCGAGATCAGCAGTAGTGGCAGTGGCAGCAGCACGACTGTGAGAGGCTCGCCTGCGCGCAGCACAGCATGCACCGACTCTGCTGCTACCTATACGGCGTTGTCGTTTAGCATGGCAATCCTCGACGCGTGAACAGCCACATGCGCGATGATCGGCGGCGCTCCAGCATTTGACTCTGGGCGACAGCGATCATCATCAGATGGGCGCGGAGCTAGAGGTGTGCGTGAAGGTGCGAACGTGCCGGCGCCGTTGTGGTCGGCACGGCTCTCGACGGGCCTCCCTATAGCGTCTGAGCGCCGGGCTATGGCGATGCTAGCGAGGCTAACGAGATGGGTGGGGGTGGTGCGGTGTGTGCAAACGCTGCTGCAAACGCACGGCGGCGTGCTGCTCCTGGCAGCGGCACTATACTGGCAGGGTATACAATAGCAGCAGCAGCAAGAACACAGCGGCATCTGCTCGCTGGGCTCGCTTCGCTGCGTTAGCTGCACGCGCTGCACTGCCGTGTCTGCTTCGGTTCGCAGGCGCTCTCCTCCTCCACAGCAGCGGGTCGTTGCGGCGTGGGTCATGGCTTGGGCGCTGGGCTTTGGCTAGCGCGTCGGCTGCAGAGCTTAGTGCGCAGTGGCCTCTGCCCTCTCCCAGGCGATTGGCACAGCAGGCAGGCTGCCCGTCTGACTCGCGTGTCGCAGCGCTGCCAGCTGCCCTGGCCTAAGTCTCCCACAACCGCCGCACGCAGAGCGCGCGCCTCGCTCGTCTTCGACCAGCCCGCCGTGTCCTGTCGCTTCACAACACACGCCTGCTGTGTCGTCTCTCTCCGAAGCTCGCTGCTCGCCGTCCTCTGGCCGCAGTACAGCAGCAGCAGACAAGCAACGAAAGCCACTGCTGACATCTGCTCTGCCCCTTCGCTGCTCCGAGCCCGCCCGCCTGGTCGCCCTCACGCCGCCCGCCAGCGCCCTGGAGCTTGTCTTTCAACCCATATACCATATATCGCTGCTGCTCCACCACCGCTCGCTCGCTCTTGCTGCCTCTCTATTCTTCTGCCCACCTCGACCACGCCTGCCACCTCAGCACCAGCCCGGCTGCCTGGTCTGCGGCAATCTCCCTTGGAATTCTTGAGCTGATTGTAAGTCCCCCCGATTCATGTCCTCCTTGCTTCCTTGCCTGTGCTCTGGGCCATTCCTTCGTCCCACCCACACGGAACCTCATCCCAAGGCCAACTCCTCGGTCTTGTTCCCTTTTCTTCTTTTGCACAGCTGTGTCGTCGACGTCGCATGCCACGCACATGCTCACTCGCTCTGTCGACACAACCACCTCCAGTACTGATACGTGACCTCCAGCCGTTCTGTTGTACCATATATACTGCTCGGCTCCTTGCGTGTCTTCTTGCCCGCCATGGAGCACAAGCCCATTATGGAGCACAAACACAGCTACACTGCGGTGCCCAACGAGACGCAAAGCTTCACCACACGCACCACTCGTGAGAACAAGAACCTGAAATATGAGCTCAAGGTGCTTCAACAGCCGCAGCGTGCTCGCGCATGTGGCTCCGGTTCAAAGTGTAGGTTATGTCAGTCCATCGATTACTGAGCATTGAACTGACACGCATGCAGCGTCAGCTGATCGCAGACCTGTTGATCCGCCACCCATCGTTCAGCTCAAGGTGCTTGAGATGAAGCCTGGCGCAAATGGTGAAGAGATTGCTGAAGACATCACCTTCGTGATGAATGCCAACTACTTCCTTTTCGCCACTTTGGAGCCCGCCAGGCACTTGGCTCAGCCTCGAGGCATGCCAGACCCGAACAAGCCTACTGTTCTTACCGGCACACCGGTTGCTGGTATGGTCTACCTGGACCGACCAGACCCAGCTGGCTACTTCATCTTCCCTGACCTGTCTGTTCGCCACGAAGGTCACTTCCGCTTGAGTTTCAGCCTTTACGAGGAGCTCAAGCGTACAGAAGACCACGACAAGCTGGAAGATCCTAGTCTCCTCCCAGCCCAAGGCGAGACTCATGTCACTCATCGCCTCGAGGTGAAATCGGAAGTCTTGCAAGTCTTCAGCGCGAAGAAGTTCCCTGGTCTGACCGAAAGCACTTCGTTGAGCCGTACTGTCGCCGAGCAAGGCTGTCGTGTACGCATTCGTCGCGATGTCAGGATGCGCAGGACCAATAATCCTCGTGACGCAAAGGGAGGCAAGGACTGGGATGACTACGAAGACTTGACCGCTGAATCGCGTGCTAAGATGGCACGTACCGCCGACACACCGCCATACAGCTACGCAAACCACCCGCACGCAGCACCGCCATCTGCCATGGAACCCTCAGCCAGACCCCGCTCTGGTAGCCACGGCAGCCATCAATCTTTAGCAGCCTCGTTGTCCCGTCGCTCGTCGCAGCAGCAGCTGGCTCAGGCATACCAACAGACGCAGCAGCAACAGCATCAGCCGCCACCACAGCAGCAGTATGCAGGAACTGCACCACAGACACCACAAAGTGGCGTCATGCCATCATCGGCATACGGTCCATCACCAAGTCAGCAATATTCGCAACATCCGTACATGCAGCAACCACCACAGCCACTGCCACAACAGCAAAGGCAGCCCATGCAACCACCGCCCGTGCAGTATCAGCCCCAGCCATATGCTCCGCCTCCTGCCGCTGAACAGCAGGCTGCTCACCCTGGCTACCCACCAGCGCCTTCATACCAGGCTCAGTACGCAGGCGGTTCCGCTGAAGTTAACGGCCACTCTCACAGGGCAAGCGGTGACTGGTCTACTGCACCGGTGCCTGTTGACTACCGCCGCACATCTGTCAACCACGCACAATCGGCATCGACACACGCAGCGCCTACCGTCCAACCGACACAACCATCTTATCCGCCTCAGCCATACCAACAGGCTTCCCAGCCGTACCAGACTCAGTCACCTCACCAACCGCACTACTACGCTCCAATCGAAGCGCAAAGCACACGCGCGCCTCCTCCTGAACCTATACAACCGCCCCACCGAACTACCGCACCCACCCCTCCACTTTCCGCAAAACCCTTCATTGGCACCTACACACTTCCTCCCATATCTCACGCTCTTGAACCTGCCTCCCCTGCGGTCCACACACCAACAAGCACTAACAGCTACTTCCCCAATTCTTACATTGGGCAAGTGTCTGCAGCGGAGTCACACAAGCGTTCATATGGATCAACGTTCTCTACTGCGCACCATGACCTTGCACAAAAGGCTGGTGCGCGCGTAGACTCGATACCACAATCTACCACCTCTATGTACACCGAATTCGACGTTGACGACGATGACGATGACGAAGGTGTGTTGACGGCCGGATACAAGCGCGCAGATGGCCAGGTCATAACTCGAAGATATTAGTTGCAGTCCGCAGATTCATGCAATCGAGGCGAGCAAGAGCACACCGTCCGCTCAACACACCAAGTCTTGCGGGACCCAGCGAGATTCGCTGATGCAGCACAAGACATGCGCTCATTCACTCATACGAATGAATGCGTTGGATACCTGTGCTGAACACGCCAACGCATTTCTATTTCCAACCACTACTTTATTCTTGGACCAATTCTCTCAGATTGCCCCAAACCGGCCCCTGGAGCTGATCTATTGATATTCACGACTTCGACGGACGAGGCGCTGGCGATTTGTCAACATTATTCACATTTGCGAGCACACGAGCGCGATATTTGGGATGGCTTGTAAAATCTCCTTCCTACTTTCTGCTGCTCTTCTTTTCACCCCTATTTTTCATTGTTTGTTAGCGGATCATGGCGAAAGTGCATTTGGTGTCGGAAGCCATACGATCGGCGGTATTCCCTCTATTGCATTTTGGGCGGGAGTACGGAGCTGATATATGGTATTTTGAAAGTTCTCAAGAGACGGGATTGGCGATATGGCGCACATTTCTTTTGTTTTTCCTTTCCCGCTTCTTCGCCTTTGAAATTCTTGAGATAGACACGTGGCGAGGATGAATGAAACCCCTTTCGAAACTTCAGATTGATTCCATATTGGACTATTGTTCAAAATCAACCACGAGTCAACCGCCGTTCAGAACGGAATCCGTCAATGCGATAATCCAACTACCCATGAAAACGTGCACACTGCAAAAGCACACATTCGGCGTTCCCACATGTCAAAAAGTACCTCCCGCGCCAACCTTCTTGAGCATTTCCAGTACTCTGCCCAAGCGGCCGGACATGTCCGACTTACCCACGGCACACGGTACCTTGAGGTCATGCCATGCGGTGTCCCTTCCCTGCAAGCAACGGTGAAAAGCATAAATCCTCCCCCAACTCCGCACATCCCGCTGCCTGCATCCCTGTCTGACGATGTGCGGAGTGCGGAGAGAGCTGCGGCGGGGATCAACCTTAAGAACTTTAGAGCGGCCTCTGAATCGGGGAAGAGCGGTCGTCACGTTTTTTGTCGGGTGTTGGTGTTGTGAGGGGTAAGTAGGTGAGGTAGGTGAGGTGGATTCCGTGTGTAGGACGCCGAGTCGATGCGGTCACGTTTTTGTGGATTGTGGAGTGTGAATGTTTGACGGACTTGAAGAGTTGGAGAGGGAATGACTGTGGAATAGACGTGTATGTAAGTGTGCTCCTGAGGGAAATCGTTAATCTCCTCACACTTTAATCTCCTCACACTCACTTTCACACACAACTTGTTGTTGCCGAGATACCAGTAATAAATCTCTCAAACATCTTTGCGTTGGCCCGAACCAGGAACCACACGAGGCAAAGAGAGCTACATACGACTATCCGACTCGCCTTTACTCCATTGGCCTCTCCACCAACTCACATATCTATCAAACTCAAATCAGCTACAACCATGTCCGCCACCACAATCCTCACCTCCAAACCAACCAACATCGCCATCACAACCAACCCTTCCCACGACCTCTCCGTAGTCGAAGTCCCCATTCCTTCGCCAGCTCCAGGCGAATGTCTGATTCACGTGACAGCTACGGGAATCTGTGGGAGTGACGTGCACTTCTGGAAGCACGGCGGGATCGGGAGCTCGAAGATTACGTGCGAGTTGGGATTGGGGCATGAGAGTGCGGGTGAGATTGTTGGGTTAGGGGAAGGCGTGGAAGGGTGGGAAGTTGGTAAGTCTTTTTTTTTTTTTTCGCGACCGATCTTTTGACATGTTTTGGTGGAGAAACTGCATTCACGCGGATCATTGCGAGGAATAGTCAAGAGGATTGTTGCTACGAGAGCAGCGGAACCCGCGCTGCTCTTTTTCCTTATATTCTCCTTTCCGCTCGAGGACGAGCTACAACTCTATGCTACACAATATCGTACAAAAACGGGCCACATCTTCCTCAACCCAAGGTCAGGCACAGCTGACAACTCTGCTTTCTGCAACCCACAGGCGACCGAGTAGCTCTCGAGAACGGGATTCCATGCTCAAAGCCCAGCTGTACGGCCTGCCGCACAGGCCAATATCACGGCTGCCCGGACATGATATTCTTCTCCTCGCCGCCCGTGCACGGCACGCTGCGACGCTATCATGCACACCCAGCCGCCTGGTTGCACAAGTTGCCAGACAACATGACATTCGAGGAAGGCGCGCTGCTAGAGCCGCTGTCTGTGGCATTGGCAGGGATTGAGCGTGCTGGGCTGAGATTGGGAGATCCATTGGTGATATGTGGAGCTGGACCGATTGGTATGGTGAGTCTACTCGCGGCGCATGCGGCCGGCGCAGCGCCGATAGTGATCACAGATCTGGATGAAAATCGGCTGGAAATGGCGAAGAGGCTGGTGCCGAGAGTGAGGACTGTCAAAGTGGCAAGCGGTGTTGGGCCGGAGGGTGCGGCGGAGGATATCAAGAAGGCGTTGGGCCAGGAGGCCGGATTGGTGTTGGAGTGCACGGGCGTGGAAAGCAGTATCCACAGCGCCATCTATGTGAGTCAAAGACATCGATATGACCACGACTGTCGACATTGCTGACGCTGTACGCAGGCTACTCGATTTGGTGGTTCGGTGTTCATCATTGGTGTGGGCAAAAGCTTCCAGACGATCCCGTTCATGCATGCATCGTTCCGCGAGATTGATATCAGATTCCAGTTCCGTTACCACGAGACATATCCAAAGGCTATTTCGTTGGTTTCTGAGGGGTTGATTGACCTGAAGCCGCTGGTCACACATAGGTTCACACTGGACCAGGCCAAGGAAGCTTTTGAAGCTGCATCTACGCCTTCTGCAAAGGCCGTGAAGGTGCAGCTTCTAGACGCCTGAGCGCGGTGACTCTGTTGGGTTCCACAGCAGAGTCCCGACGGGCCGGCACCGGAGAGGGTGGAGGTGTTAGGATCTCAACGTAGAATTTTGGATAATTCTTTATCACCGATGGGTCCTTTAGCACAGGGGTGGAAGCTGGTCGAGGTCTACGGGGTGCCATTGCCTGTGATTTACTCTCTTCAGTCTGTTAGCAAATTGGCGATCGCCATCTTCTCACGCAAAGCCTGACCTGTACCAGGCGCCCACGCCTCGAAGCCATCAACGCTTTGCTTCAAACCATAAGTAGAGTTTCCCTCATCCTCCTCATCGGGTAGTAAACGTGGAGTGTTGCCTTGCATCGACATGACTTTATCAGCCCACCGCATCAGCCTTTTAACCAGATCAGGGAAGCCCAGTTTTGTCATGCCGCCTCGCATGTCAATCATTCGCCTTTGTGCCGGTCGATGGACCGTATTGGCAGCATTTCGATCGCCGTACATGCACTCGTGTAGAGCAATGCGGCCAACTGCAAGGATGAGTCCATCGCACATAGAGCGCTTGGGATCTCGTAGCGCCTCATTGATCGCCTTGATCGCCTGAGATTGCAACCAAAAAGAGCATTCGCTGTTGAGTGCGCCAATTCTGATGAGATCCCCAGAAGCGAAGAGGAGACGCACGTAGAACAGCGCAGGCTCCTCCATGGCGTGCTGAGTCATGAACCATTCCCACTTGGTGCCTTGCTGGGAGGTGATGCTCAGCACTGGCCAAGCTCTTGGTGCAAATACTGTCATCATATAATGCAGGAGCCCATCGAACCAAGGCTGCCACTGTACCGGATAGCAGTTGAACGGGTCGTGACGGCCTGCGCTGATTCTGGTAGGCCTTGGAACTGCGTATCGTGCTATAGCTCGCATGGTCTCTATTTGGTCACCAGCACCCGGCTCGAAGTTGTCCAAGGAGTCTGGCGATGAAGCGGGTGTGATCTCCCTGCAATCATCACAATTGCAAGGGCGGGCCGGCGATTTTGACCGCGTTGACGAGAAGTACCCAGTATGTGCATGCCTGATGTCGGGTGTGGAAGGATGTGAAATCCTCGTGACTTCACTTTCCGTATCTGAACTTCCTTTGTACGAGCTTCTTGAACTTGCTGTAGACGGTGACTGTACAGCCAGTGGCTGCGCTGAAGGAAGCGCCGCAAATACATGTTGTTGAGCCTGAGGTGGAAGAGGTGTGCGTTCCACTTTGCTGACCTGTGTCGAGAAATGTGATCTAGATGGCTGAGACTCGCGCGGTGTAATGTTCACCGCACTCTCTGCTTCATCTTCGTCCCGCTTGCGAGCGGCCAGTTTGCGGGCGATGGTCGCTTTTCTTGCACCAGCAGACGCCTTAGCGGCTTGGACTCTCACTGCTCTCCGAGTCTCTTTGTTGATGCCGGCATCGAAGGCGACAAAGGAGATGCCGCCTTGAGCACGAGGCTTTGAGGATGCGTTCGGACGGGGATTTGAGGGATTTGAGGTGTTTGAGCTAGGGTTTCCGCTGCCGGTTGCGCTGCTTGCAACGCCGGCTCCTTTTGAAGGTTGGGACACCATTAGACCGGGCAGATACACAGAACAGCTGCCTCCAGGGCTAAGTAGCTGTTACTCGGTCTGGCACGCGTGGTACGGATGAGCAGGGTACCAGGTTGCAGGCATTGACACGAGCGTACCAGCTCGATGGTAACAGGTGAGGTCAGGACGAGTCAGGCGGCGATTTAAACTTCGGGACGGCTGAGGGCTGAGGGCTGATGCTGATGGGTGAAGACGGAGAAAGTGCCGAGCGGGGCTGAACGACGGGGACAAGGTGTAGGGGCGATATGATGATTTGGCAGTGGAGGGAAGAGTGCTATGTCGAAGGAGAGTATGGAACAAAACCCTACGAGAACGACGCTCTAGAAGGACGAGGCCGACGGGCATGGCGCCTTGGAGCGAGGCGTTCGGAACAGCGATGGCAGACATGGGTTGCGTCCTGTCGTCTAGGGTGCGAGAGGGTCTGGCGATCAAGGCGAAGCGTGTGCGCAAGCTCTGCGGAGCCGCGAGCCAATCTCGTGCGCCGCGGCCCACGCTTGCGATTTCCGAGCAATCAATCTGAATTGGATCGGGCAGCGCCTGTTACACATGGCCATGGGCATATCGCTAACCTATGCCGCTCTTGGCTTGACGCCATCAGCTTGAGGTGCAGCTGACAGGCCTCACGTCGAAGCCTCGGCTCGCGCGAGTCTTTTCGTCTTCCATAATCATTCTCAGTCCGCAAAGTGCCGTCTACCCGCGTAGGCCGCAAAGAGCACGCCAGAGTCATGGGCGTGGGCATTGGCCTGCTAGGGCGAAGATCAACTTCTTGCATATCGCCTGCACAAAGACAGTGGTCAACGACAAGGTCGTGGAAGGATTGCTCGTGGCAGACGTCCCTGAGCCATGGCACCGGTGCGGCTGCTTGAGCAGCAGCACGCGTATTGCGCAGCTACATCAGCTTTTTCGCTGCGGCACTTTCACGACGAGGCCATTCTTCACGGCGGCACTTTACGCGCTTGCTGCAAGCTGACGATGATGCTGTACAAATTCGGCGTGATGCAGTAGCGAGAAGCCACTATTGTCAACTTAATAAACCGACGCGCCGACTCCACCAAGCATCCATGTCGACGATGCAACATAGCTGCATCATACTCGAGCTCGTTATCGTTGCTAGTTATCGTACTCCCGTACAACGAGAGAGCAACGAATACCAGCAATGCATCAATTCCTTATCTGGCTGGTGCAGGTGGACTCTCAATGTGTTGGCAGTAGCACAGGCTATCGAACTGCTTTCGAATGATGTACATTACGATGAGGATCCGGTCTATCATTAGGCTTACACCCTTGCTAGCCTCGAGAGATGACATGAGTCGTGACTACCCTTGTCACCTATAACACATGAACATCACTTCTAACAAATTGCCCACGTAAGCTTGAGGGAACGGACTCCGACGCGATTAAGCTCGCTTTGTATCATGAGTGTATATGGAAGCAGTCCATCCAAAAGAGCCAATCGTCCCATCGTACTTCCAGCCAAGATCTGCCGCTTTCTTATAGTATCGAGTCACCATCTTTGGTGCTTGCATCGATTGCTTGATAGAATGTGGACCTTGCGCACAGACAATGAGCGCGACAGGATCAATTTGTGGGAGAGATCTCAAAACTCCATCATCTTGATCATCAGTAGCAGGACAAACTGCGGACTCAAACAGTATCTAAACACCCGCCTCGAAGCAAGTGCTGCATTGAATGCTGCCCAACAACGTCAGCAAGCTTTCGCCAGACGTGCCGGCATACCCACCACCATGAGTGCGCCTGGGAACTCCATGACCACAGGCGGCATCAATCCATACTTCAAGAACCCTTCGACTAGATAATTCATAGGGATATTTGGTTGTACAAGAGCATACGTCTGCAAGGACGATACGGATCGTCTTTGCGACACAGATGTGCACCGTCCCAATATCTCATGGCATGGCTAGGGTATAGATTGTAGAAGATCCTAGCTGGGATGGCAAACCTAAAGCGGACCTGGTCTTCTCCAGGGAGCAGCGAGCATAAGATCATTCGGTTGATACCGATATGTGGTGTTGCTGTGATCCAAAGCATCAGGCTAAAGTTTGTATCCATCATTCGATGAATTCTATCAGGCGCCAACCACCATCCCGGGCAGCTGTAATCTGGATCTTGATTGTCTCCAGATGAAAATGTGACAGCGACTGAACTGCATCGATCTTCTAAAATCTCAGCAGTAGCTATCTCCGATGGACAGACGATGGCCAAAGGTAGGACTCTACTAATACTGTAAGCATCACTGCGTATCCTTTGTGATCTCAGCAGTTATTAGCTCTGAAAATAGCAATGAACGAGGGCCAAACGTAGGACCTCAATCATCCCAGGATAATTCCTCAGAGTCTTCTATGCTCTCAGTGGCAGCTATCTCCGATGAATAGTCTATGGTTAGTAGGAATCTTCATAGCGCTCTGGATCATGTCGCAACTGCTAGCCCATATGACACCACCATTCACAATCGCCCTATAGATACGGCCATTGTCGGAGTCTGGTTTAATGTTCTCCTTCATCTCACAGAAGTGTCGAAGCATGAGCATCTGCTCAATATGCATGACTACATTGTGCATAATGAGCTTCCTGATAGGTCCTTTGTGACACCAAGTCTGAAGCGCTTCTTCGGATGGCACGGAGAGCACTGCAGCTTCGAAAGCTGTCATGCGATGGCTGTTCTATAGACTCCCCTCACTCTTGTCTAGCTTAAGCGCATCGACGTCGTTGTTATAGAGCAAAGTTCTGGCTATGAGATTGATGATGTGAGCGTTGCAGCGCCAACGATGATCTTGCAGATGGTTCTCAAGGTCTTACTTGCTCGGTCATTAGCAGACGCTTTGTCCGTGACAAAATGATACACCTTCTCGCCAATGGCGTCATTGTGTATCATTCACAAGACCTGTTCAGGCATAGTCTCTCCGCTTTGCGAACTGCGGGTATTCTATAAGCTGTGATGTATTGAATGTGGACTCAAATGTGACGAGATAATGTGCTGTCACTTTAAGAAAGTCCGCACTATTGCTGGCAGTCCAGTTGTCGAGGAAAATTGTTATGCTACCGGCCGGCTGTCGTAGTGACTTCTCAGTTATACCTTTAGCATTGGACGCTGCTGACAAGATCCATCCTCGGATTACATTGACACTTCTTTGCATCAATTTCAAGCCTCCCAATAATGTGCGCAATACTAGACACCCTGTCTAATGATAAAACTTCGCTAATCAACAAGCACAGGGTGGGTCACAGGCTTACTAGACACTACGCAACAAATTACACCAACAACTAGACTGGTATTAACCAGAAACTCGGGCACATACCTTATTTCTGTTAATCGCAGAACGATGAGCTCGATTCAGAGTGCTGGGCAGAATATCCAACTTTCTTTGCTCAAAAAATCAAACCAATGCCAGACCCGCATGTCGTCGCGATGTAAACTTTAGACAGCTTTCATATCATGTTTCTGGAAGAATACCGTGCGTATCCGCCACTCTTGATGTGCAAAGGTTACTTGTCTAGTATCACTCGGTCACTCATGGAGATGTATCACGGAAAATTGCACCGCCATCATGAGGCCTGACCAGGCTCTCTACAGTCTACCCGATGTCTCTGAAATGTTAGTAGAGAGAGGGATGCGACTACGAGCTTGCTCGATGTCAAGACTTATCTATCGTCTCTGCCTAATGCACAACAACATCAATCCAGCCTTTCCTATTAAAAGTTGTTTCACCCGATGGGTTCTGGTATGTAGCATATGTAAGCATCGAGCCAGCCCGACTTTTCTGCCCTTGATTTATAGGCTGTCATTTGAGATCAAATCTGTGTTGTTCTATATGATGCTACACTGGCTTCGTAGAGACGACGAACGACGCTTATTCCTTGAGATGTCAACAAACAGAATCGTCACTATACATTATACAGAGCTAAAATAAGCTCAAGTCACTGTCTCGTATCAAGAATTCGCTATGTTTTTAAATTCCAAATCTGGCTTTCTTGCTGCGTCTTGAGAGTATTGCCAGTGCGTAGCTATAGAGACTCACGCTAGCAAGTAGTAGACTACCTCCATCTCTCCGCAACACGGTACATTGAAACGCCGAGCCGTCCGATTCAGTTGATGTGGCGAGGAGGTCTATAGTAACTCGGATCTGTTGATCAGTGGTAGTGAGCCATCGGAGTGGCCGAACAGACCCTGGAATATGCTAAATCACCGCATGTCGTGTTATGTGTCATGAAATCGCGCTGGCTCTAGCTGACTTTGATACAGGGGAAGGACACCTTTGCATGGGTCGACAGCTAGTCCACTGCTGTTTTCACGGCTCGCTCTCCAGATCTACTAGTCAATCACAGGGCACCTCCGTCAACTAAGGGAGATTCGTTGAGCACATATCTGACCACAGGTAAGATTGTATCAGTAACGAAGAATATTCGAAAGTCCTCTGCAATCTCAGTCGCAAGTATATATAACTCGCGAAACGATCAGGGCTAAGGTAGAACTCTATGAATACCAGAAGTTTTCTGAGAGTCTTTCACAATCTCAAGGGCACCCGGATACATCTCGGGAAATGATGGGGCCGAGAGATAGCACCCCATCGGGTTTAAAAGATTTCTGAGAGTCTCTCGCATTCTCAAAGGTAACTAGTCATTTCTCAGGAAAGGATGAGGGCCGAAGATAGAACTCTATCAGTCCTAGAGCATCTCTGAGATTCTTTTAAACTTTTAAGAGTAAGTTGTGATCTCTTAGGAAAGGACGAGAGCCAAAGGTAGAACTATATTGGTCCTACAAGATTTCCGAGAATCTTTTAAGATCTCGAAGGTAATTACCTTTTAGTAATTTAACAAAGCCAATAGATAACACTCTATCAGAAATAAGGGGAATCTGAAAGCCCTCCACGATCTCAATAATATGATTTCTCGAAAATGACTAATGCTAAAGCCAGAACTCTATTAAATATTAGAGGATTCATAAGAGTATTTCCCGATCACAGGAATAAATATCTCTTAGGAAATAATGGGGTCAAGGGTAAGAGCCTACTAGCACCAAAAGAATTCGGAGAGTTATTCATAATCTCAGCAGTAATGATCTCTGAAGGAAACGCAATAGTCCGTAGTATGACTCTATTGGATTCAGAGGATTCCTGAGGGTCATCTATAACCTCGGCAGTATGTATCTCACAGAAAATGATGAGGGCCAAAGGCGGGACCTCAATGCTATTAGGGAGATTCCTGAGTGTCTTCTATGCTCTCAGCGGTGACTACTCCCGAGGGATAGATAATAGCCAATAGTACGACTCTACCAGTACCTACAGAACTGCCGAGTGGCCTCTGTGTTCTCAGAGGTAATTATTCTCGAGGGATAGACGATAGCTGGTGGTATGACTCTTTCAATTCCAAAAGAACCGCTGAACACCTTCTGTGTTCTCAGTTGTAAGTATTCTCGAGGGACATATGATGGGGGATGGTATGACTCTACTTGTACCTAGAGAGCCGCTGAGTGGCCTCTGTGCTCTCAGCGGTCACTGTTCTCGAGGGATACATGATGGTCGATGGTATGACTCTACTTGTACCTCGAGAACCGCTGAGTGGCCTCTGTGCTCTCAGTGGTAACTATTCCCGAGGGACAGAAGATGGGCAGCGATAGAACCCTACCAGTACCTAGAGAACAGCTGAGTATTCTCCATGATCTCAGCGGTAGCCATGTCCGAGGGACAGACGATAGCCAGCGATAGGAGCCTACTAGTGCCCCAAGGATCGATGAGCGTCCTCCATACTCTCGGCGGTAACTATCTCCGAGGGATAGACGATAGCCAGCGATAGGACTATACTAGTACCTAAGGGATCGCCGAGTATCGTCTACAATCTCTTCGGGATATAGTCTAGGGCCAATACCTGTGTCCGCTGATACTTGCACAGGAGGGTTTGCAAAGAGCATATTTTCAATTGGCTTGACTACTTCAGAATTTTTCTGTTTCCACTACTTCTGTTTCAATCACACCGTTTTTCCAACTCTCAGTCTCAGCATTCGATTCACTTCTGGTAGCAACTAACACTAGGTCACCTTGGCACTGAGGAGGAGGGAGACTTCAATCTTCCAGTACTCGGTGTACTCCGCATCCTCATCGTCCTCATCCTCCGGATCTTCATCAAAACAAGTTCTGGTTGGATGTTGAGCGTAGGCTAGCTCAATAAGATCACCCCAAGTGACCTTACCGTACAAGCGAAATCCGCCTTTGGTACCCTTGATGGTGCAGAGAGCGTCAAGCCAGTTCCCATAGGCGAGTGGGTGATCAAGGTAGGGCAACTTCGGCCCCTCACGAGAAGAGTTGAAGTAATCGAAGAGAGCCTCGTTGTTCTTGATACGGACGGAGAAGTTGTGGGTACGTGAATAGTAAATCTTCGAATGCCCAGAAATCGGCATGCGGTCAATGCGGATCGTGTCGAGAGCGAGTCTGTCAAGCAGTATCTGGCACTTTTCAAGCTGTGCATCCTTCGATGTGTCAATATTCCGTGTATTTCGCAGACTTTCAGCGCTATTTGGGTGAGTCTTACCTCGATAGCCGGCGACCCGTCAGCTTTCTTACGAAAAGTTTTGGATGTCACTTGGGCCGAGTCGTGGAATTGTTGCGAGCGCGCGGCCTGGCGGCCAGCAATGCGTTCGGCTGCTTCTCCAGTGCGTTGATACTCGGGAGGGACCGATGCACTGGGATAGCGCGGCAGAGCATGGTCGAGCGCGGACTTTGAGCGCGAAACCAGGTCGAAAGATGATTGTTGCTTGCTGGTGATACGCTGGACGGGGCTACTTTTGGTGCGAATTTCGAGATCCTTGAAAGAAGTTAGAAAGATTGTCAATGTACTCGCGTTGTGGCCCAACAAACCTTCGTGTCACTCGTGTCAGGCTGCGAGAAGGAGTCCACGCGGGACTTGATAGAGGTAAGGTCACTCGTCGTGTCTGCAGTGGTGGGCTGTGCCAGATTCGGTGGTTCGTAGCGCGCCATAGTGTATGGCTGGCGAAATGGTCTGAGATGTGTAGGAGCGAGAGGGAGTGAGAGAGGTGGGAAGAAACGCGTCCGTTGGTGGTGCGGTGTTGTGGTAGAGCTGCGTGTCAAGAGCTCGCGCGAGCTTGAAGCTGCGAGCACAAAACACGTGAACGCCCCACAGCGCAGTGAGTGAGGTCACTCGAGGGGAGCAGACTGCAAGCTTGCGCCATCCGCACTGCAGCGCCCACCAAGAGCCGCTCGCGCGCTCGCGCGCGCCCGCAACATCGTGCATGAGGTGAGGTCAGTGAAGTTAGGCATGGAGGGGTTTTTTGTTGTTCAATGCCTGGTTGCCTGTGCACGTGCCGCGCCCGCCACGACAAAAAGCCGCCCTCCTCCTTCGTTCTTCTTCCCTCCTCTCTCACCAAGCGCGATGCGCAAAACCGTGGGAGCTGAAGTAGCAAGTCAAACCACTCGTTCGAATCGGCATGTCTTTTTAGCTTCGGCGAAAGATTAGCCTTCCGCTCAAGAGCCGCCCTCGACCAGACAGAGGGATGTGCCAAAGATGATACGTCTTTCAGGTAATACTGGCGCAGTGTTCTGTGCTGCGACTTGCACCTTCAGTCCCACCAAGGTACGTCCAAAACTCTCCCCCCTCTTACGCTAATGTGTTTTTCTTCAGAAGTCACACAACTGTGGGAGCTGAAGTAGCAAGTCAAACCACTCGTTCGAATTGGCAATGTCCTTTTAGCTTCGGCGAAGGATTGGCCTTCCGCTCAAGAGCCGCCCTGTGGGATGTGCCACAAGATGTTACGTCTTTCAGGTAATACTGGCGTGGTGTTCTGTGCTGCGACTTGCACCTTCAGTCCCACCAAGGTACGTCCAAACTCTCCCCCCTCTTGCGCTAATGTGTCGGTGTAGGCCATCAGTCTCTTGAGCCATTTGGCTCGAGATCCTGGAGGCCGATATCACTGTGAAAGATCTTCAGCCCTGCATCGTCAGTGAATTTTGCAGTATCGCGACCGGAAATCACATGACCCAGGCGGGTGCTCCGTCACTGCACGCCGACCACAAAACCTTCACCCAGTCTTCTTTGCCTTGAGAGTCGAGATCTTTGGAAGCGTGGGCATCTTTACGTCGGAGGCAACCCTCTGTACTTGGGCTACTGCGTCACCCAGAAGGACTCGAACTGCGCCCTCAAGTCTCCGATCCTGCTTGCGGCGCATATACAGGATAACAATCCACAAAACAGCTGCGTCAGCCAAAACAAACGAGGTGACCCACCAGCCCAAGCGTAACACCCAACTGAAGAAGCTCTTGCGCTTCTGATTCTTGACAAACCGGTGGTTTTCCAACTGCTCGCGGAGAGCAGCAACCTCTGTCGTAAGCTTGAATAGGCCATTCTCCACTCGTTTTCGCCACTTCGCATCGCCAGGCGCGGCCGAAGGCTGAAATTGACGGGTCCTGATACCTTCGGTCGATCCAAGCCGCGGGTCTTGCGTGCCACCCTCTTCGCCTTCCTCCGAATTGTTGAGGTCACCCGGGTCAACCTGCGAGAGAGGTGCGTCGACGAATACTTCCTGCTCATCATCGAGCGCTTCCTCTTCATCAGCCTGCGACACTGGTGACAAAATCCTCAAGGGCCGATTTGCTCCACCAGTAGCGCTTTCCATCGCCGCAGCTGAGCTCGAAGTCATCCCTTGGCCTTCTCTTGACCTCTCGCTTTGCATGTAACCGCTTCGATCCAAATGCTGCAGCGGACTTGAATGCTCGCTCGAAGAGTGCTGCGAATTACTCTTGATTTGGTCCCACACGAATTCCAGCTCTTCCACCAACTGCTTCGCCTCATCTGTTTGCGAGGCATACTTGTACATGGTCTCGATGAGCTTCTCAATATACCTGCGCTTTGCTTCTGTGCGCGACAAGCCTTCATTATCTCTCCATGCGTCCCACTTCTCTTGCTCTTTGCGCAACTGGTCGGCAGACATGCTGGGATGATTTGCAGCTACGGGTCGGTCGGCGATGGCGAGCACATCGCCTTCCATACTTTGTTTGTACAGGCCATAAAGCGCAAGGCGGTCACTTGATGGCGGCTTCTGAGATCCTGGGCGGATCTTATTAACTGTGTTGAGGGCATGGCCGAACACGCGGTCTATGTCAAGTGTCAGCAGGGATACACATGTGTTTGCTGGCAGGATCTAGACAGTGGCATACCTACTGAGTCCGCCATGACATGTGGTAGCAAGTGCGAGCGAGATTGCAAGGCCGGACAAGCGCTAATAAATGAAAATTACAAAACTACAACAAGTTAATGCTAGAGATGCAACAACAGCTAAATGGCTATGAAAGCATTACATGAGATAACGCGAAAGATGAGACGGAGCTGGGTCGCGTGAGGTCCAGTTCCAGATACGCCACCCCTCAGAAACAACGGACTTCGGCAGCATGTGAGAATGCTCCTGCCTCGGCCAGCGGCAGCATCACAGCGCCATCAGATAAAGAGCGAGAGTCTTATCACACGTGATCTCTGGCAGAGATGCTTCGGACTATCTTTCATGCGAAAACTCTAAGGCTGGGGACAAAGCGTGCATTTTCCGACCTCACCGATCTCGGCGCGTCTTCCTGTTCGCTATCGCCAGCATTGGGGTGCCGATCGAGCCGTGCTATCGTTGCATTCGCTACGCTATTCGGCCAGTCTCCGTGTAATCGCAGCAGGAATATGTCTAGTTGACCGTAGGTTGGCAAGGGTGAGAGTCATACTTCACCGTGATTTTCTTTCCTTAATAGTCTTCCAATGCGTCTTCCGAAATCATTCAAAATTTGTTACCATTAGGTGTACAGCAACAAGAATTCGCTTCGCTTTCTACAGTCTCCACATTGGACTGATATATCACATGAACAGAACGACTGTACGAACTTGTTCAATATGAGCAACGAGAAGCCTCCTCAAGAGGTGCCTGAGCTCACAGGAGCCGAATACGACCAAGTCACTGTTCGGCAACCATTCCCAGAACAGACCAAGACTTTAAGACCACATAGCCGCGAGTCTTATGAGGAGCCTGCTATCGAACAACAGAGAGCAAACAGCGTAGGAGACATTGAAAGCCAACGAACGAAACTGGAGCATGTCCGCTCCCACGTCTCGACTCACGATGCACCCGGAGCCAGCAATGACACCCATTATGAGCAAGGCGACGAAATCTACGACAAATTCACCCCGAACCGCAAAATCATCATCGTCTGCGTGCTCAGCTTCTGTTCCTTCCTGGCTCCCATCTCCTCAACCAGCATCCTGTCTGCGTCGCCCGAAGTCGTAGCAACATTTAACACAACCGGCACCATCTTCAACATCTCCAACGCCCTCTACATGGTCTTCATGGGCCTCTCGCCCCTCGTATACGGCCCTCTAGGCTCAACGTATGGCCGCAGGTGGCCCTTGATCATCGCCTCCGTCACTTTCACCTTCTTCAGCATCGGCTCTGCACTCTCGCCAAACCTGGCCTGCTACTACGTTATGCGAATGTTGACCGCTTTCCAAGGCACAGCCTTCCTCATCATCGGCGGCACAATGATAGGCGACATCTACAAGCCCATCGAGCGCGGGACAGCTTATGGCTTCTTCCTCTCCGGAACGCTCATCGGACCTGCTCTAGGCCCATTGATAGCCGGCATAATCGTCACCTACGTCAGCTGGCGCAACATCTTCTGGCTGCAAACCGCCCTCGCAGGCGCCGCCTCCATTGCAGTCTTCTTCCTCATCCCGGAGACCATCCACCGCGCGCGCAAAGAAGACCTCGTAGGCCTGAGCAAGAAAGAGAAAGCGCGCAAACTCTGGTCCTGGACAAATCCGATTCGCGTGCTATGGCTCTTCCGCTACCCGAACCTGGCCATAGCCGGCATTGCTAGTTCCGCGCTCGTGTGGAATATGTACTCGCTCCTGACGCCTATCCGCTACGTTCTCAATCCCCGCTTCGAACTCACTACGCCTCTGCAGTCCGGCTTGTTCTACATCGCGCCAGGCTGTGGGTACTTGACGGGCACTTTCTTTGGTGGGCGCTGGGCGGATCACGTCGTTAAGAAGTGGATTCGCAAGCGTGGCGGAGAGCGTGTGCCAGAGGATAGATTGCGGTCATGTCTCGTGGCGCTGGGAGTGGTGATACCCGCTTGCATGATCTTGTACGGTTGGTCGATCGAGAAAGAAGTCGGCGGAATTCCGCTGCCAGTGATCGTGATGTATGTGCAAGGCGTTGCGCAGCTGTTCTGCTTCCCGAGTTTGAACACTTATTGTTTGGTATGTTTGCTTAGAACTATTTGGTCGTGTCTCTTGCTAATTTCACAACCAGGACGTAATGAAGAAGCAATCCTCCGAAGTCGTAGCCGGCAACTACGTGATCAGATATCTGTTCGCCGCTGCTGGATCTGCCGCTTGTCTTCCAGTCATTGAGAAGATCGGCGTCGGCTGGTTCTCGACGATTTCCGCGCTGTTCCTTGTCGTTGCGACGCTGGGGACTTGGGCGACTGCCATTTATGGCCACCAGTGGCAGGAAGCCATGGAGAAGAGGTGGCCGTCTGAAGAAAAGTGAGATGGATGGGACTTTTTATGGGTGGGCTGATTGGTGTTAATGATACCCTAGATTGCATTGAGGAGTTCACGGGGTGAGAGTTTTTTTTTTTTTTTTTTGGATCTTGTGGGCTGTCTATTTCCCAATTCACGACTACATTAGATGTTGGGAGTCACGAAATATATATGCACTCGCACGTACATGTAGCATAATTGATCAACACGATTTTAACAAGTTTAATTATTGCCAAATTCTGTGCGGCGATATACGTATGGTAATTAAACATCATCTGTATGATATCGACACTGTATGATCCTCGTACACATGCGTTTTAGAACGTGTTCTAAGCCCTCCTGCGCGGCTTCGCGGCACTCTTGTCGCTGCCAGTGCTGATAGTCTCTTCTGCCTTTTTCACGGCCTCAACAACTTCTTCGCCAGTTGCCTTTGCGTCCGGAGGAGAGGTCAAAGGCTTGGCAGCCAGCTTCTCCTCTGTGGGTTCATCGTCGCCACCCTGGCCGAACTCGTTCACACGTGTGTAATCGACCTTGTAGGCCCAGGCCTGGTAGATGTAGACGAAGAAGATGACGTCGTCGCGCAGAGTGGCGAGACGGTGGAGGAAGGGCATCTTGATGGTGAAAGCGAAGAGGTCGTCGATGAAGGTGTTCAGGAACTTATATGCCATGGCGCGGCCGGGCATGTGGGCGACGGACTTGAGGCGGTAGTTGATGTACAAGCTGGGGACCTGAGGGAAGTTAAATTAGCATGAAGATTAGAATTTGAGGAGTGTAGATTCAGGGTGACTTACCATCATGAGGAAGCCATAGGCGTAGACGGAGCCGACAAGAGTAGTGATGATGAAGCTGTACCAGCTCTTGTGCGATTCGTACATCAGCGAGTAAGCTGCGTAAGCGAGCAGCAACGGCACGGCAATAATGCCCATGTACTTGAAGGCGATCTTGTCGTACTCTTCAGTCTTCTCCTCGGTCTCAGAGAGCTTGTGCTTGTCCTCGAAAACAACAACATAAGGGAGAATTCCACGGAACCTAGAGTTTGGTCCTGGCTCGCGAACGCGAACGTTGACAGTCTTGGTGATCTTCCAGAACTCGACCGCGATACCCATGCCCTGGCCGAACAGAATCATCCATGAGGTGTTCTCGTTGTTGTCGAGCAGGTAAAGGAAAATGATCAGCTGCATGAAGACGTTGCTGAGGATTGTGCGGACGGATACGCCGACATTGTCCTTCTTCTTGCGCCAGTGGCCAACGTCGCTCTTGAATGCAAGAAGCTCGAAGATCATGTGCAGGACACTGACGATCGCAGTGGTGCCGAGCAGATACATGTTGGAGTCCAGCAGAATTTCCTTGAACATCTCCATCTCGCTGCCGTCGCCGCCACCGGGGGCGGTCTGGCCTTGTGCTGCCTTGCGAGCGGTCTCCTTCATTCCTTCGTCCATTGATGCCATGACACTGAATTGCCAGTTGGCCAATGTAGAAATACGAACGTTCATTGGCAGGGTCTCGTAAGGAATAGTCGAGTTGAGCTCAACCATGTCTTTCTTCATCTGCCAGAAGGTGTTGTGATAGACCACAGGGTAGAAATAGCCATTCCTGCCAGTTTCATCCCGAGCGCCAGTCGCTTCCAACATGTAGTATTGCTTGACAGCAGGGTGCATTTGCGGATAGGCGGCAGGACCGGCATTGTTGATGAAAGAGAGAGTGAAGTTGGAGTGGTAGTAGGAAGCGACAGTGGGTGCCTCAGACGCGAGCTCGTCTTCGGCCTCCTCTGCTTCGTCCTTTGCTTCCAAGAGGTTGCGAGTCTTGCGGACCTTCTTCTTGCCCAGATACTGCGTCAGAGGCCTGAGCATCCTGTATGCCGTCGCGGGGTCGTAGTTCGGCGAAGCTGGATCGAGCTCGGCACCGGTCTGTCCGATGAGGATGTGTGCCCAAAGTGTACCATTGTGCTGAACAGATTTCGGCACCGAGATGCTCGTGGTGATTTCCCTGAAGTCCTTGCCCTGCAACGAAAAGTCCTTCTCTTGAACAATCAGGCTACCAGCCGGCATAGCACTGAGAGGCGGCAGTACAACGCTCGGCGAGATGTACAAGCTGACATCGACGTTCGGGTTGGAGGGCCACAAGGGCGAAATGTTTATAGGTGTGCTACTCCATGCGGCGGGCTCTGAGCCACCTGTTGAGGCAGCGTCTGGTGTGACAGGTGCTGCTTTCTGTACTCCGCCGCCAGTGAATTGCTTCACGGCGAATTGGATACCAACAAAGATGGCAATGTTCTTGCCGATAGACCAAACGTCCCAGCCGCCTGCTGCGGCCTCGGGTGCTGGTGCTGCGTCGGCCATGTTGATTAACACGGAAGTGAAGGCAGCCGTGTATGGGAGTAGAGAGCAGAAAGACAGGCCTCAAAAGGCGTCGGGGACTGCTACGACCCACGTGTTTTCTCGCAGGCGTGGGAGCTCCGGTTAGCGCAATCGCTGGTGGAGTGGCGGCCAGAGCCCTGGAATCTGATAGTGACGGGTGGCCCGCTTTACGTACGAGCCAGATGAGAAAAGTCACTGTTCAAGAGTGGGTTCACTTGTGTTGTGCTATTTACAAAAGCCATATTTCATGCATTGTATACCAATGATCTGAGCGCAGACAATATCTTTCTTGCTCCAATCCACAGGCAACACAAAGCTGCTCAAGGCAAAAAGGGCAAATCCACTCTCCAAGCACCTCATCATACGCCAAACCCCAGCTTCGGCACTAGCGCCGGCGCGGTAGCTCCCGCTTACCGACATCCGGCTCTGTCAGCGGTGCAGGGCAGGCAGGCAAGTCGTCACTCGTGAGCAGCGTTAGCCTTATCACCACCCAAGTCACATCCTGACCACGCCAAACTCTGCTGTCGCGTACGCAACCTACCAACCCTGACTACCTCTCTCCTCCCCTCCTCATCGAACCTCCATATCACTCATAAACCCTTCACTGCCGCTGTGCAACCGCCTCTAAGCGCCGGACATTCCTCGCTGCATCCGGCGCATCGACTCGAGCTCATACACCGCAGCCTACACCCAGCTACAGCTGAGCAGACCCGGCCTCATCACCGGTGTGTCGCTGCACCCTAGGCCCCATCAGCGACATGTTCTCGGAATGTAAGTGTTGCTCCGTACAGAAATACCATATTTGTTTGCAATATGGGCACTTGTGGTTTATCACCACGATGGTCATGAGCTGGTGATGATCGCGTGACTGACATTACTCACCAACAGATGCTTCACGATTTCTACAACAGTCCAACGTAGGGCTCTCCTTCACCCAGCAGGATGGCCAACGAGATACATCGCACAACCAGCTCGATCGTCGGCGACTAGCTAGTAATTCTCGCTACGTCCAACGACCAGGCATGCCGAACCCACACACAAACCCTGCCGCATCACAGTCTCGCTTTCCCTTCGCCAATCGACTTTCTCGGCAAGATCCCCAAGCTCCGCTATTCTACTCGGCCACAAACGACTTCCACGACGAGGATGAAGGTGATGAGCATGAAAGAGAAGTGGCGGATTTCTACGCGCTGCAGAAGAGTCGACAACACTTTGGGCCAAGCAACCTGACCGACAGCTCCGAAGTAGACGATGGAACAATTGAGCGGTTGCAAGAGCAAAATGAGGACCCCGACGGCAGTTCACCCAGAGGCAGGACGCGTGCTTCAAGGAATTTGTTTGCTCGGGATGGGAGTATACCAGATTCAGACGTCAGCAGTCCCAGTTCTAAAGGAAAGGGACGGCTCGTCGACGTCAACCTCGCCAGTACCATCAATGAAGAACCGCCAGAGTCCTTGGCAAATCTGCAGGAAAGTGAGGAGCGCCCAGCACCGTTCCAGACATTTAGAACTCCAGCGCGTGATCTAAAACATAGCTCGTTCATGCCACACGAGACTGACGAAGAGGCGCTAATCGGCATGCCTTCACCGCCATCGCCTGATCGTGAGAGCGTACCTCCTACAGTGATTCTACCTGCGCAGGAGCCACCTCAACATGATGTCTTCTGGAAGCACCTCTACGAAATCTCGCTGTTCGCCATGTTCGGCGGATTCGTGTTGATCTGGTTCCATACATCGAAGCCATCTTCGAAGACTCCGCTCGGCGACACCATCTATAGCGCTTTGAGCAGCAGCACCAACATGCTTCTCTGGGACACGATGATCGCCATCGTTGTAGCTTGCATCTGGCTGTCACTGCTCAGGAATTACGTGCGCGGACTGGTCTACAGTCTAATCGTCGCTGTCCCTGTGGTCCTCTTCTCGTTCGCACTCTACCCTTTTATCAGCAGCTTCCAAGGCGCCTATCACGGCAACAGCTTCCAGGATCGAGCCATGCGCTGGCTGTCTTTCGTCCCGGCACTTTTGGGTGCTTTCTGGACTTTTAGTGTGATCAAGTCACGCCACAGCTTGGCCAAGGCAATCGGGATTCTGGAGTTCAGCACCAAGATCCTGACCGCAAGCCCTTCTCTTGTCGTCCTCGGCTTTGCAACGCTAACAGTCACCGTACTCTTCACCTGGGTCTGGATGGTTATGTTCGAGCGCGTCTTCCTCGCCGGTACTTTCGTTGGCGCAAAGAAGTTCCTCATCGATGCTAACAGCTGGTGGCTTGGAGCTTTCTTTGTGTTGGTATATCTGTGGACCCTTGGCGTTATTTCAGGCATTCAGCGCACTACCACCGCAGCCACTGTCAGCCAATGGTACTTCCATCGCTTTGCGCCGCAGCAGCCTACAAGCGAGCAAGTCGTGAAAGCTAGCTTCTTTCACTCGACTGGCGCTCTGCTTGGTTCGGTCTGCCTCAGCGCTTTCCTTAGCCTTATGGTACGCCTGCCGCTCATCATACTCCCTGGCCGACTCGCTGGACTCCTCAACATGTGCGCCTTTGCTCTCATCCCGAGCTCTCTCGCCACGTTGACCAACCCTCTGACTCTGACCTACTCTGCCGTGCACTCGCAACCACTCGGTGTCTCTGCTCGTAACATGGGCACGCTGAACTTCGTCTCCCGCACAAACCCCTCGAACACTCTTAACCCGCGAAACTTCAACCCGGTTGGTAACCCATCGAGCTCACTCATGCCTTACCGACTGTCAAAGCTACTCCTTCAAGCAACGCGATGGGTCATGTCTTTCGCTCTCGGCTTCGGCGGATGGGTGCGAACAGCTCATCACCTCAAGGTCGCAGGCACCGATGCCGGGATCCGAGGCAGCTTGTACGCTTATGTCGTCGGTCTGATTGCTGGTACCATCGGCTTCGCCGTTCTTGGAGCAATTGAGAATGTTGTGGGAGCCGTTCTGGACGCAGCGGTGATCTGCTGGGCCAGCGAGACTGCAGGTGGGAGAGGAGAGGCGAGGTACTGTCGTGAGGCTGGGGAGATGTTTGGAGACGATGTCTTCTAAGCAGCTGCACCCGGTGCTTGAGACACTTTCTGACTTGGATATAAGATATGCCGTCGGCGTTCGATGAGATTGATTGCTTTGCTCTTTCTGGACTTTGGATTTTTGGGGCGTTTTATGGTTGGTTTGAGCACAGCACAGCAGGTCCATTGGCGCCTTACTACTACTACTACAGAACTGCGCATACCCAGAAACTCTTGCGGGTTAGTCTATTTGCTCCGGCCCTCTGTGGGGCTGGGATTACCTTCTATATCTTTTTCTCCTATGTTTCTCTATACTCGCAATGACAGAAGAGTTGGGCGTACAAGGTACGCTGTTAGTTTTTTCATCAGAATTGAAGTTCGACCACATCCTCTCGCGGACATGAGTCTCACAAGTCTATTGTCATGCCCACGAATCAAGCTCACAGAAGACCAGAGGCAATCTCAATCGGCAATTTCGGACAGAAAGAAGGAGCCTGGAAGTGTATGTGTATATGCACAAGAATATTTCGATGATGCCAATCACAGGGTAGTCCTGCGATCTACACACTAAATAAAGCTAGCTACAAGAAAACAAGATCTGTAAACAACATAGCCCTCTCCAATATCTGCCGTGAGAATTCTTTAAAGACATTAGAATATCTTTCTGCTCAGCAAAAGCTCATTTTGACCTCCTTTTTTTTCCGAGATCAACAACTTTAAATGCAGGAATAAAATAGGCAAGATGATAAAAGGAGATAGTATATCTTGTCGTGTCAGAAAACGTGCCGTGGGTATCGTTAGAAGGAAAAGAGAAAGAAAAGATAGAAAAGGAGATCCATCGATGCATCGTCTCTCTCTGTAGAGGCGAATGCCTGCCAGCCAATATCGCCTGTATATTAGAATCAAGAAGAGAAGGAGTGGTTGGTGTGGTGCTGGAACGCTGGAAAAGTCAGGAGTATTGGTGCGTGTAGGTTGAGGGAAAAAAGTTGAGGTGTTGAGATCGTTGGCACTGAGGACGGTGGCAATCATCGGGTTGCGATGACAGCAAGGGCAATCTGGGTAATGTCAGTAAGAGGTTCGATCGTAGAGTAAGAGGATCAAACTTACAACCGCAGCGATGATTCCCATGCCAACGACGCACATGACTCTGTTGAGAGTCCGCCACCATTTGGCTTTGAGGTAGAGTCGCTCTTCGTCCCATTTGAGTTTTGCATCGCCAGATCGGTGCTTGTTCAGGGCAGCTGTAAGGTCGTCTTCACTGTCGGCATTTGGGAGGGCCTTCTCAGCCTCATTGGCGTCACGCGAGCGACGAGGAGGAAGCGGCAGCAATGCTCCGAGCAGCCAGAAGAAGGGGAACAGGAAGCCGAGTGCAAAGAGGAGAATCTGTCTGTTGCCCCGGCTGTTGAATAGCGTGTCGAACGACTCGACGAAGCTCGGTGAGCGCCACTTGTTGATCTGCGACTCTTGGCGTTTGTTTGGGACGAGGTGTGGGTCTTCTTCGACATCAAGCTTGAAGTCGGAGAGACGGTCCTTGGTCATCGGACGTGGGAAAGACATCTCATCCCACAATTTCTGCTTCGAGTACTTGCGAGGAAGCGGCGGCATGGGCGGTGCTTGGTTTGAGGATTCGTCTTTAAGTGTTCCAAATTTGGGATGGCCGGATGGCAAGGTCTCGCCGCTCTCATCGCCTAGGCCCGAAGGAGCACTGGTGATGGCCATTGAATCAGATCGACTTATCTCGTCGGCTTGAGGCTGAGAAGCTTTACGCTTTGGAGTCTTGCTGCCGAACTTGAAGGAGCGGCTGTCGGCGGCGTCTGCTGCACCAAGCGTGCGAGTTCGAGGCCTGAATATTGAAGGTAGGAAGTGGCTGCTGGTCGGGCTGACGTTGTCGATCTCACTGTATCCGGTGCCCAAGCGCGAGGTGATGCTGTGCTGAGTCCATGCACTCATGCTGCGGGTGTGTCCTGGCTGGTTGGTTGAGAGCTCACGTTTTGGGGTTGGTGGGTTAGACAGCGAGATTTTGCTAGCACTTAGAAGAGCAGCGTAGCCACCGTAGAAGTTCTTTGCCCAGATGGGGAAGATGGTACTGCCTTTACTCCAGCGGTCGCTGTCACAGTAGCTTATTATGCTGTTGGCGCGAGAGTTGCCTGAGGGTGTGCTGTTGCTGCGTCCACGAACAGAGTATCCGGATCGCTTCTTCTTCAAGGATGGTGCAGAAAGTGCCGAAAGACGGTCGCTGTTTTCATCGCTATTGCCAGCACGCGACCTAGGCATTGGTGGTAAAGGTGGTAGCGGACCATCGTATCGCACATCTCCAGCGGAAGTCACTTGTCGGCCAACGAAGAGCGGTTCGGGTTTGGCGCTTTCCGCGCGGTAGACACCCAGTGTCATATCGCCCGGTTCCTCATCACTGCGCTGAGCTTCTGCTGGCGACGAAGACTTCCGGGTTGGTGACTGAAGTGGTTCGCTACCACGGCGATACATGGAGAGACTCGATAGGTTGCCTGAACCTCTTGACCTGGTGGAGGACATTGGTATGCTGTAAGCATCATCAATGGTAAGGACACCACTACCCATTGAAAAGTGGCTGAATTGTGCCGGCGACATTGCTCTATCACTCATGCTGGCGATTGTACTAAGGTGGCTACTGAAACGAGGTCGCGGCCATGGTTCCAGATCGATCTCCTCGAAATCGATGTTATCCGCCATGTTCATTGAGTTTGGACGCGTATTTTGATCTTCTTGTTGAAATCTGACCGGGCTGTGAAGTGGTGAGACCGAGTCGGCAGACAACGAGCGATAATGGTGTTGTGGTGA